>CM037024.1:4120946-5322612 GCA_020875875.1 Dioscorea alata | reverse complement strand
CATTTTTTTCTATTAATCCCTCCTAAAATTTCAGTTAAAAAAAAATTAAAATCCTAAAAACCAAACAAAATGACATTAAAAATCATGTTTTTATGCTAGTGGCTGATATTTAAATGAATTGATGATTTTGCCCATACCAAATAAAGAAAATTAACTCCTTTAACGATTTTTCTATTTTTTATGAGCTGGAGTAACTGTGTATGTTCGAATAAGAAAAAAACGTTTTATTCCAATTTCTCAAATCTGTGAATTAGAAGGTTTTTTTTTTCTATTTATAAAATAGTAAAATTTATATCCATAAACATTTATAACATTGTTTCTAAAAAAATAAATTATAAAACAAATTTTACAAATCTCTACTTTACTTTCAGTTAGAATTATTTTTCTAAAAAACTGTTTAACTTACAAGTGTCTACTTGTTCAAATTATACATATTTATAAAGTCATATTTTATGCATCTAGAAGCTCACCTATAAATAGTTGTATCTATAATATATTTTTTGAACACAAATATCCAGATATTTAAGTATTTATAGATTTTCTAAATAACTTAACTTAAAATTTTTTTTAATCAAATATAATTTTAGAAACCAATCTGTAGACCATTTCTAATTATATATTTTGTTGAGAACAATCAAAGATCTCATCTCGGATTAAATACCTGCAGAGCTCGAAGAACACAAAGAAGAAGAAGTGAAATTAGCACTGCTGAACTGACTTTATTTCCTTGCTTTGTGACTCTATTTATACAACGAATTACAAGACCTTAATGTCCAAATCCTACGCCACATCACGACGTGCGTTTTCTTCTGTTACATGTCCACCACACACGCACAACTCCATGAGACTCGGGCCACACGATCTTACTGCCTAACAAACATGGAAGTAACTAGAGATTATGTAACGGTTTATTTGCTAACAAATCACCACCTAAACCCATTGCACCTCGATGACACCTACCATCTGTCTCAGCTCGATGAACTTCACGTGCCCGAGTGACTTAGTGAAGATGTCAGCCAACTGCCTGGCTGTTCCAACATAATCGACCTTCACTTTTCCTTCATCGATGCACTCACGAATGAAATGGAACTTAGTATCAATGTGTTTACTTCTATCATGGTACACCGGGTTTTTACTCAGTGCGATCGCTGACTTGTTGTCTACTAGCAGCTTCACCTATGCTGGCGCGCTCGCCATTAATTCACCAAGTAGACAACTCAACCACACTCCTTAACACGCTGCTGCGCCCACCGCGATGTATTCAGCTTCACATGACGATAGAGCCATGACCTTTTGCTTCTGTGATGTCCACGTGACTAAGCTTGATCCGAGGAAGAAAGCAATCCCCGATGTATTCTTTCGATCATTGACAGGGGCCCGAAAGTGCACGAGTTATCGAAGTAATAAAATACCCCGGTGAGTGGGTAGTCGAATCCACAGGGAATAGGTACTTACGATACAAGATTTCACTATTTAGCTATCGCGTTGTGTGGAAAGAAATTGGCGAGTGAGTGTGAAAATAATCGGTAAAATCAAGAATTAAAAGAGAAGTGTGGAAGATGAGAGAGTGCAAGTAAGAGTAAAAGAGTAGGACTAGCAATGGGAAAAGATGGGGTATCCGGACAAGCTACCTCTAGGACTTATGCTTCTAGTGCAAGACTATGCTATAATACTTTCCTATTGATGTTAATTGAGTCGAGGATATCCTAAAACTCACGGTCCCAAACCTAAGGTCAACCGTGACTAACCCCAACACTATGTCCCGACATTAGGATTCACGTCAACCCTTCACTCTGTCGCTCACGCAACTAAGCCCCAGGGGAGTATATCTACCTAAGCCTAACAATACGTGGGATTGCTTTAAGCTCTAGGGATTCCTAGTGATAAAACCTGTTCCTATGTGTAGTTCTAACCCATTGGTCCAGGTGGAAGAATCCTAATCTAAGTTAAGCCCTAATCCTAGGATTCACTTAACCCTTCGCAAGGGAGTGCATCTCTTAGTACTTGACTCTACTTCGATCGCTAGGAAATCAAGGAAAACGGAGGTAGGGAGAAATCACACCGGAGGGGAAAGGGGACGCTTCGCTACCTCACGACTCACCCTCTCAACCCTCTTCAATTTTAAGCAGTCTAACCCTATAGGAGTTGTCACACCTCCAACAGGTAACCTAGATTATTCTCAACCCTAGTGTCACGGTTAAGGGAAAACAATTGCAAAAGATAATTAAAATTGAAACTCGAATTTATTCATCAATAATGGAAAAGCATAATAGCAATGTCATAGAAACATAATAATCCTAGGGTTTTATAAGTCCGAATACCCACAAGGGGTTTAGCTCCTCATGGAGCTATATAAATCCATGAAAATAATAATAAGAACACAATTTGAATGCATAGATGAAAACCCCCTTGTGTGCGATGTGGCCGTGGTCTTGTGCCGCCGTCGGACGCTGATGTTAACGCCGATGACGCGCTTCAAACCTTCACGAAGTCCTCTCCAAACCCTAGCAGTGCCTCTCCAGAAGTTAGGGCAAAGAAGAGCCAAAAAGATCCCCAAAACGGGCTTTTATAATGTTGAGTCGCGGCTTTCAAATTGAACTTATCGGGATTTCACACAGCCATGTGGAATTTCCACACGCCTGTGTGAACTCTCTGGTTTTCTGAAATTCTGCCGAAAATGAACAGTAGCTTGCTACAGTACTCACCGAAACGCTCCAGAATTCGTCGTTCTTCATCGAGGCCGTTGAATTAGGCACACAATCAACGATAGATCGTGCTAATTGCTTCAGATCTCCTAATTGGTGAAGTTCTCCTTGTTAGCACGAGCTAGACTTATTGTGAATGTGACTGCCTTTGTGCCCCTCCAAAGGAGGTCGACACACACTCACAAGTCTATGCCCATGCCTTGCTCCTTGCTTAGTGCGAGAATCTCCCCAACAATGGCAAACACGATCTAACTTCGTTCCTTTCCTCCAATTTATCTTCACAACCCTATAATGTACAAAAGTAAACAAATGCACACTTTTTAGTGATAAAATCTGATTAAATCAATGCTCACTGCAAGATAATAACGCTTCGCATTACTATAACATGAGCACTTATCAATAATCAACGTCCCCGGTGAAGTCACTGTCACTGAATCCAACAAGCAGAGGTTGTTGTACAATGCTTCTCTTGTAGCTACAGCCGTAACCGGTGGTGCCACTCAGGTACCTTAGTATGTGCTTGACCACCGCCCAATGTTGCACTCCTGGAGTTTCCATGAACCTGCTAACCATGCCCACTCACAAAGCAAGATCAGGCCTGGTGTTAACAATATACCGTAGGCTGCCAACAATGCTTCTAAACTTTGTGGCATTCACAGCTTCTCCCCCATCTTTCTTGCTTGGCTTGAGTCGATTCTCCATGGGAGTTTGGCTAGGATTACAATCACTCATTCCTGCCAATTCAAGTATCTTCTTTGCATAAGAGCTCTGACAGAGTGTGATACCACTTTCACTTTGCTTCACTTCAATGCCCAAGTAGTAGCTTAAAAGTCTGAGATCACTCATACTGAAACGCCGCATCATCTCCTGCTTGAACTTGACAATATCGGTGACGTTTGGTCCAGAGATGATCAAATCATCGACGTATACACCAACGAGGAGGAAATAATGCTGATCTCCCCTTCTATACACTGCATGCTCCAATTTGCTTCGCTCAAATCTGAGTGCAATCAACTCCTTGTCCAAACACGCGTTCCATGCCCGTGGCACCTGACGCAACCCGTACAATGCTTTGCGCAGCTTGAGCACATGTTTGCTACAGTTGTTGAAGATGAACCCTGGAGGATGGTGCACATAGACATCTTCGGTAAGATCACCATTCAGGAACGCGGATTTCATGTCCATATGGTGCACTTGCCAACTCCCATGCGCGGCGAGCGCGATCAACAGCCGCACGGTCTCCATGCGTGCCACCAGAGCGAACACTTCGTCGAAATCCACCCCTTGGAGCTGAGTATAGCCTTTCGCAACCAGGCTGGCTTTGTGCTTGACGATGTTGCCCGACAGGTCCTTCTTGACTTTGAACACCCACTTGAGCCCTATGGCTCGGTGTCCAAGTGGTAAGATCGCAGGCTCCCATGTCTTGTTCTCTCGGATTGCTTCCATCTCTACCTCCATCGCTTGGCGCCAATAGTCCTCCTACAAGGCCTGCTCGACGCTGCTTGGTTCCTCAGCTGCGAGTAAACAAAGCCCGCTGTAGTCTAAATCATGGATTTTCTCCGTGGTATCGAGGAGGTTGGGAATGGTTTTGAACCGAAAAGCCATGCCATCAGAGTCGGTAGCGCCTTCACTCGGCGGAGTTGCCCACTGAACACCAGCTAGTGTCTTTTGGGGTTCATGCATCGAGCTCGGGATAGTAGCAGTCAGCGATGACGCGATCGGAGCTGACGCATAGACTAGTGGTGCATGTGTCTGCGAGCTCCCCAACTTCAATGTCGGTTGCTCATTAGCGTCACCGCTTGTTATTGGACGATCAATGGCTATCATGTACTCCACGGTAAAAGTTATCACACCCTTGTGCTCGCCACCATTCTCTGCCCAATTCCACGCCTTCTTCTCTTCAAAAATCACATCACGTGTGACCAGCAGCTTCCTCTCTATCGGATCATATATCCGATAGGCCTTCGTCCCCAACTCGTAGCCGAGAAACACGGCTGGAAATGACCTGTCCGCCAGCTTTGTCATGCCTGGGCCTACTCGTTTGACGTATGCCACACACCCACATGTGCGTAAGTGTCAGACACTCGGCTTCTTCTTATACCAAGCCTCGAACGGTGTTTTACCATCGAGACTCCTTGTCGGTGACCTATTTAGGATGTATACGATAGTCTTTACCGCCTCGCCCCAAAATTCAGCCGGCATCTTCATACTTTTAAGCAGACACCGCGTCATTTCTACAACAGTATGATTGTGGCGCTCGACGACACCGTTTTGTTGGGGTGAGTACGGCGCGGTAGTGTAGTGTTTGATGCCATTTTCATCACAGAAGTTTCCGAACTCGATGGAGTTGAATTCGCCACCACAGTCCAAGCGGAACGCCTTAAGTCGTCCACCTAACTCATTTTCTACTGCCGCCTTGACCTTCCTAAAGTGCTTGAATGCCTCGTCTTTGGACCTAAGGAGCTCAAACCACATGTACCGACTATGATCATCAACAATTAATAAGAAATACCTTTTTCCTCTTGGAATCGGTAGTGAGATTTGTCCACATAGATCTCCATAAAACAGCTCGAGGCCACGCTCTGCACGGTATGTTGTGGCGTGTGGAAACGGAGCACGGTGCTTCTTGCCGAGCACACAACCATCACAGAATTTCTCTCCACATTGGATCACAGGCATCCCCTCTACCATCTGCTTAGCGCCGAGATCGTGAAGCGATCTAAAGTTGAGGTGCCCGAAATGGCCATGCCACAACCACGCTGTGTTACCATGGATCCATCACCAAACCGGACAGAGCCACGAACGGACTCGTCAAGCGATGCCAGCGCCGATCTGTTCCCCGTCATGTGGTTCGTCGCACCCGTGTCCAAGTACCATGTGTCGTCGTCGCAGTCCACCGGGAACACTCGCTCCTCGTTGAGGAACACGTTCTGAGTCGGGGTATGCGCAACGTTGTAGGCATGCGCGAGCAGGAGAGCCGGTTGCTCGACGTCGGCCTTGGCAATATGTGCCTCTTCACGTCGCTCCTTTTTCGGCTTCTTGCATTTTTTGGCCCAATGGCCATAGGTGCCACAGTTTTAGCACTTGCCCTTTCGCCGTGGCGTTCCCTCCGATGTCAGCTTTACAGTGATGTTACGGCAATCACTGCGAGCGCTGCCCTTGTTCTTGCTGCGAGCTTGGTTGCTGCTCTTCTCGACACTCGATGACGAATCCCTTTGAAGACGGTGGTTCCACTTGGCGATCCAATCCTCCTCCGTGAGGAGTAACCGCCCGGACTTGTCACGAATCTCGCCGCTGCCGCAGCCGTCGAATCGATCCTCCGCAGCGCGCAAACGCCCGACTAGCTCCTCGATTGACATCTTGTTCATATCGAGCATAGTCTCAATCGAAAGAGCGATCTGGGAATAACGGTCTGGCACTACGCAAAGCATCTTCTTTATGACGCGGTCATCCTCCATAGACTCGCCAAGTAAACGGATGTTGCTGGCGAGGCTGGAAATTCACATGGCGAAATCGTCGACACTCTCACCTTCCTTGAAAGCTATATTCTCGAACTCTTTCAATAGCTTCTGAGTATTCGCCTCCCTGACTCAATCGACACCCATCCGCATTATTTTCACCGCCTCCGACGCCTCCTTGGCGGACTCCTTCATAGCAAGGGTGGAGCGCATCTCGGCAGGCACCGCACGCAGTAGCGCGGCCAGTGCTAGTCGATCATCACGCCGATTAACCTTGCCGATCTCGATAACCTTGCCGATCTCGATAGCCTCCCAAAGCCCCTGTGCCTTCAAGTTAACCTACATCACAAGGGTCCATTCATTGTAGTTTGAGCGCGTCATCTCCGGGTACACAATCGAGCCACCCGTCTCCCTTACGATCCGCTCCACCACGACCTCGCGTGACGTGCTGCCGCCGTCATCGCCTTTCTTCTGGTCGCCGATGCGAGCCTTCGGTGATGGGGAATGATTACTGGCCATAATCAGATGACAATCCTCCTAACCTGGGCGCTCTGATGCCACGTGTTAAGACCAATCAAAGATCTCAGCTCGGATTAAATACCTGCAGAGCTCGAAGAACACAAAGAAGAAGAAGTGAAATTAACACTGCTGAACTGACTTTATTTCCTTGCTTTGTGACTCTATTTATACAACGAATTACAGGATCTTAATGTCCGAATCCTACGCCACATCACGACGTGCGTTTTCTTCTGTTACATGCCCACCACGCACGCACAACTCCATGAGACTCAGGCCACACGATCTTACTGCCTAACAAACATGCAAGTAACTAGAGATTATGCAATGGTTTATTTGCTAACATATTTTTTCCAAAATAATTATAATTTCAAATTAATTTTTATATTAATTAAACTTATTTATTTTTTTACCTATTTTAAAATCACAAACAAAATAAAAATCCATTTCTAATTTAGAAACATATTATAATTCCATTTCTAAATTAGGAACTAATTAGAAATGAATTGAAGTTTTGTTGCTAAATTAGAAATGGAACTTGATTTCATTTCTTACTTTGAGACAAATTTTCAAATTCATTTCTAATCTGTTGTTAATTACAAACTAAATAATTTTGTTTTTAATTCAACTTATTCTTATAATATTACTTGTACGACTAGTACATTTCTTAATAGTGTCTAATTCACAGCATCATCTTTCATTATTGTTTGTCATTCCCTCTTGAAGATAACTTCTATGGCATGTGGTAGACCCTATAGTATGCCACATGTGAACCTCATCAAACACTACATCATCTAACCCTTGCCCAACAACCTCTAAGAAGGTGAGTCAATGAGGTTCTTATCATTTAATAGAAATGTGAAAAAAATAAAACTTGCTTGTTCATTAGTCAAAGTGAATACTTTTCATTCTAGAATCATAAGGAAGAATGCTCGTTAGAGATCAGTAATTCTTTGAATAATATTATAATTGATAGCATGCATACACATATTTCAAATTAGTTCCTTATATTTTATGTTTGTGGAATAGATTGCATATTTGAGTAAAAGTAATCTCAAAATTGGAGTTTTACGAAGACAAAGAGCAAGACTAAAAATTTTGAAAATTAATGAAGATCTATTGGATAGATGTTAAATTAAATGGTTATGGTCTAATTATCTCTATTTTTATTCAATTGTAGTAAGGAGTTTTATTTTAAAAAAATATTGATAGTTTTGTCAAGGTGTTGTGCGCTGATATTTAATCAATATTTCATGCAAGCACACGCTCAACCAAATCACATAAAAGTTGTTGAATATGGGCTAACCCAAGCCCATTTCATACATCCAAACCTAGTCATGTTTAGTTCTATAGAAACTCCTCTTGTCCCACATCGAATAATGACTAAAATCTACATCACCTTAAATACATTCTATGCCCTTCACTTTGTGCAAAGTATTTTGAGAAAGACTATGATTAGCTATCTATGGTGGTTTTTGGCATTTGTTTTAATTTTTGTCTTTTATAGCTCTACAAATATTATGATTCATTGTCTTGAGTAAGTAATCTCCCTGATTTATTTTCTGCCTTTTATTTTGCACCAATCTTGGATAATCGTGAAATTAATCCCCAAATTTATTTTTTCTTTGGATTGTTGATCCTTGATTTATTCTTTTCTTGGATTGTTGATCCTTTCTAATGGCTCTTTTCCAACCGGTTGATGTTCTCTTGTTAAAAAAAGAAAAGACCTCTTCTTAAAACCCTAAAGCATATTAATGAACTCTCCCTCTTATTTCATCTCAGATCCTCTCTTACTCTAAAAGTCTAAACTTTAGTGACACGTGAAACTTGCCTTTTGCCGAACATGCTATTCAAAAGGATCATCTCGCTTGTGGGTTAGTGATGAGTTTACAATGCTCATATATTTTATATCAATTTGTACACTCAATTGGCATGTATTAGAACCCTAATATGGAATTTGATGCTAAATATTATGTGTTTTGCATTAACAAGCTTAGGGCAATGTTTAAATCGAGGGAGAGCCAAAGGAAGCATTCTAGGCCCAAAACAATGAGATCGAAGCTCTCTCGGCATCATTGTATTAAGGACAAGGCAAATTTTGTGGCTTACGGGCAGCTTACAATCATCCTTACAGCCGTAAGTCTATTCCAGAAGACCTTGCGGCCATGCTTATGCCCGTAAAGAGGATTCAAAGCTAAGTCAAAGGACCTTATGGGCAAGGCCTAAGGATGCCCTTAAAGACCATCCCGAGGAGCTTACGACCACAAAATATGCCCGTAAGGGCAGTAGCTAGAAGAAGAACATTGAGGCTTATGGTCCTGCGTTTACGGCTATAAGCGGGACCGTATCAAAATCAGAAGACCTTACGGATGGGGCTTACGATCGTAAGTCATCTCGTAAGGCTCGCGACAATCTTTCCTAGCTCCCTTATGGACAATTCCTTAAGCTCGTAAGAAGCCCATAAGCAGTTGGGTATAAATAAAACTAATGAGGATTTCTAGGGCATTCTTTACTCTATCTTTCTATATATTTTTTTTTTTGAGGCAATTCTTGGAGGCTAGTTTGAGGAAGAAAAAGGTTGAATCTCCAGCACCTTAGGCAAGATTTGAAAAGGGATTTAGCTCAGCATTTAAGAGGATTGAAGGTCGTAGCCGTCGAGCTCAATTTGTCGGCGTGCATGGAAGCTTCCTCGATGACTCTTCATTCTAGGGTTTAATAAGGGGGTTTTCATGGATCTTATGTTTACCTTTATTCTTTGTATCTTGAATACTTGCCCTCACATAATGGAGGGCTAATTTGTAGATGTTTGGGCGCAGTTGAACTTTAGGGTTTATTTCTATGACTTTGGTCATTAGATCTTTGATGCTTTAATTGATTTTATAGTTGCAATTATATCTATTTGAATCTAATTGTGTGTTTGAATGCTTGGTTGCTAATGAGTCGAAAGCCCTAGCTATCATGTTTGATGTGCTATGTGACTAGTAGAAATACCCACCTAGCATAGGCATGTCATGATTAGAAGGAATTGTGAGTAAGCCTGGGTATAGGATACTTTGGAGACTCCATCTCCCTCAATTCTCCTGAGTGAGTTGTTGGCAATCTCCATACTCTTTGCAATCATGTGGAGTGGATTTTAGGAGAAATCGCATTTCCGTTCTATATTCGGATTAGGGGTAATATCTCTCTAGGGGGGGATTATCTACTTATGAGATTGTCATTAGCTCACAGTGAGGTTTCATGGAGTGTCAATGCGATTGTGTGGATGTTTGTATCAGCTTTGCACCTATTCAGTTACTCTTCACATGAGAAATCAGGGTTTAGTATAATTCTGAAAACTTCTTGGTTCAAATAGGATTACATGTTTAGATGACCAATGTCCTGTACTCAACAACCCTAGAGGGATACTATGCCCAGACATCGCTTTCTTCCTTGATTTCCCTCCAACTATCCCCATATTTTCTTGTCTTCTTTTTCTCTTGTTCACACAAAATCACTCCACTATTCAAGCTAATTTTCGGATTTATGGTTATTACTAGTATTCACTATCTTCCCTATAGACCGTTACTCTGCACTTATGCATACTCTATTACGTGATCGGCATGTATGGTTGCATCCCTATCAGTTAGAATATCTTTCACTTGGAAAAAAGCCAATTCACCAGCATGAGGGTGGCTAATTCAGTGTTAGAGTATCTTTCAAGAGCTTCTCATAGTCTTTTTCATGGTGGAAACTTGAGGCTGCAACATCAAAGGCAAATACTGAAGGTGGTGGCATTCTCTCAACTAGTAGGTCCATTTTATTCCTATAAGTAAAGAGTTTGGGAGATATGTTTAGTGTTTTAAAACCTCTATCAACCCTCTTTCTCTCAATTATCCTCTCTACTACCATTCCACAAGTAGTTACAACTTTCGATCCCTTGTCTTCTTCATTGAAAAACTCTTTTTTTTTCTCCTAGTAACTCAAATATCTCTTTAGCCTTTTTCTTACCCTTACATTCTAAACTCTTGGAGACTAAGGGAAAAGCCTTTTGTTCCCCATTTTCATAGACTTTGTATATTTTCTTGAAGGTCTTGGGCTAATTGGGTGCACTTTCATATTAATTTCTCATTCCAAAAAGTATTTCCTTCTTGGTTTCTTCTCAGCCATCTTGTTCTTTTGAGTCCTCAAAGTTGGTCCTGTTTTTCTCTTCCTGGATAACTCTGCCAGACAAATATTTAGTGGTACATCATCAAAATCAAATAAACTTCCTACAGATGTAACATATGTTGTAACTTGAGTTCTTCGGTGACTCTTTTTGAACTGGTCACATATCTAATCACTTTTTTCATTATAGCATCCGATTCTTCCTTGCTGCTAAAGTAATCATCATTTGATGAATCTTTGGAATCCTACTCTTCTTCTTCATGTGCTTGTTGGGATGAAGCATGTTCTACCTAGCCCTGTGCCTTTTCAAAGCCTGCCACTTTCTCCTAGCTAATATTAGCCTTTGTTTCTTCTTGAGTTGCAACACTCTCTATTCCTCCCTTCTTGCTAGGTTTTGGGTTAATCTCGAAGACTCCTTTTTTTTTAAATGGTCATCTTTTTGTATTTTCCTTTCATGAATATTCTAGGAAATACATTTGTCATCTCTTCATATAAATCAACCTAATTTCCTTCAGTTGTACCTTCTTCTTGCATAGGTTTTTCTTATGCTTATCATCGTAGAAGCTCAATGTTGGTCCTCTTTCCTCACTTCCTTGCTTGAAGAGTTCTAGTAAGTGCTTGGAAAGCCAATCATACAGTTCAGAGTGCTTTTTACTTGTTGCAACATGGTGGCCTTTTCCATTGAATATATGGTTCATAGGGAACAAAGCCATGGACATTAATTCCTCTATTGTTGTAACCATGAAGAGCTTCCTTCGCAATTGGACTGCTCCATAGACTCCTCTGCAGGCTGAGATTCTTTCATTATCTCCTTTAGCCTTTTGGGGATCCTATGTGCCAATCTCTTGATCATTATCTATTCTCTGGAGATTCTCTCTTCTCTCTCTTCTTCATGATTTTTCAAGAGAGATTTCTAGGGCATGGAGTTAGGATATAGGGTTCTCTAAGGTACCCTTTTATATTTGAAGAGGTTGGAACTACCAAATGCCTCTTCACTTAACCAATAACCACCTTCCAAAACTAGTTCCCTTTTTTTAACAATACGTTGAAAGTTATCCCAGAAGTCTTGAGTATTTCACCCAGGTAGATGTTCTTTTTTGTTTTAGCCTTAGTGCTCCTCTGTCACTAAGTGTTGAGTTGTAATAGGCTATTGTAATTGTTTGTTTCTTCACTACTTCTGGTTTCTTATTTTCAACCACTAAGCCTTCTAAATCTTTTCTCATCACATTACTTTTTCTTATCCACGGCCTTTTGGCCATTTTAGTTTTACCTTTGATTCTCTATTTGATAGTTGTATGCTCATATCCAACTACTTTTCTATCCTTTAGATCTTCTTTCATCTTGATGCACTTTAGGCTAATGGTATCTTTCTCCACAATGAAAACAAACTTGTGCTTTTGTTTCTTTTCTTGTTCTAATCTTGCCTTGTTTTACATTCTTATTCTATTGAGAATCAGCTTTTATAAAAATTATTTCTTACTTTGACTCCTAATGATTCTCTTAAGTATGCAATACCATGTCAAGCTCCACTAGGTCTCCCAACTTGTCTTAATTTAAGTTTGTCATCACATAGTCATCAATCCTTGCTTGCTCTTACCTTCCATAGCTCATTCCCTAAAATATCTCCTTCAAGTTGATGTTTCTCCAATGCCATGTCATCATGTCTTGTCATCAATGCCACGTCATCATAGTTCCCATGTCATCCTCCAGCTTGACTAGCTGTCATATAATGCAACTTTATATTTTTTCGTACTAACAAACTTATCTCAAAGGGAGATAGCATTATTAAATTTAGTTTAGATTTTAGACTTTACTTTGTTTTGAATTAGGAGGATAAGTGTATTTTTGAATTTTTGATATTTTCTAGAAAAGGGAGCAACACAGAGAAAAGGAAATCATCAAATCAACAATTGAGTGTCCTATGGATTCTACTCTTCTCACCATAATACGTAATTTATTTATGTTAATAGAGCAAAATTAATTTTGTTGGATTTGACACCCACCAATAATTCTATTCTTTATTGGTTTAATCTACTATTATATTTTTTCTTCTAATATTGAATTAGTTCAACTTAAACTCGGACTCAAAATAATTACTATAAATAAGACTTTACTCTCCAAACTTTTGATCATCTTAAGTTTAGAGCTACATAATGAATTCTAAATTAAGCTCGATCCCCAACTAAACCAATTCAATCAAAATCAGCTCCTTTACCTTGATAATAATAATAATGGAAGAGAATTAATTGTATGCACCTTAAAAAATAAATAATTTCTAATGAGCCCTTTTATATAAAAAAGGCCTAATTCTCAATATGGTCTCTCCAGATATGTGAGTCTGCTCTTTAGTCCACCTACTCCAATTTGTATCTTTTGAGTACTCCCTCAACTATTTTAATTAGGAAATATTAGTCCAAGAGCCAATGCCCGTTTTCTTTGACATTTGTAATGGTTGACGTAGATTATTTTAATACTGATGTGGAAAATTTTATGTTTTCAAAATATTTTAAAAAATTAATAAAAATATATTATAATAATAAGAGCCTCTCTAACAACTTCTCTCCTCTCCCAACAACTCCTTGCTTACCTCCTCTTCAACCTCTGTCTTTCTTCCTCTCCGCTAGTGTCTACATTCACAACCTCTTTCCAGCCTTCACCACCTTAACAACAACGAAGGCATGCTCCATTCCTTTCTCCCCTTCTTCTCCTCTGTTCTTCTCTTCCCATTTCATTCTCACCTACAAACACCTTCATGAGCTATGCTCCAATTCTCCTCTCTTCCCTTCCTTCCTCCTCTCATTCCAAAGCCTCCATGGATTCCTCTACGCTGCCACCCACCTCCTCCGCATCCTTACCAACCAATACAAGCCTTTCCTTGGCTTTGGCCTCACCAGCACCAACTTCCTTTTCTTCTCCAACTGTGTATTCTCTCTTTGTAAATCTAACCTCCCTTACTCCTACATTTTCCCCAACACTGGCGACACCGCTACCCTCTCTCACAGTGATTTCAATGGTAATCTCACCTCTATTACTTTTCATCCTTGTTGAAGTTGATTGAAAATTATACATGCATGATATCCAATGTGGAGATTAAACTCTAGCAGAAGACTATTTATCAAGCAGTTAGATCATTCCATATGATGTTTGTATTAGTAGGTAGCTTATTGAAGTTGATGTCTTTTATGTTTGTGAATCTTCATGCATGACATGAAAGATAGTTGTCTTCTCATTGTTATAGTGTGTTGTAGTGCAACTATGGAATAGTGTGTGTTCTCTTTGGAAAACTCTTTCTCATTTGAGTCTTGTTATCTATATGTGAATCTTCATTGAAAGATGGTTAGTTTCCCTTTGTTATAGTGTGTTGTAGTCCAACTATGGAATAGTGTGTATTCTCTTTGAAAAACTCCTCATATAAACCTTGTTATCTATGTGTAAACAGTATGTGGTCCACAATCCTAAGCTTGACCCTATTTGAGGTAAGATTCTCGCTTTCGGTTACTCTCTCATACCACCTTTCTCATCTTCTTTAAATTTGAGAACCTCGGCTAGAGCTCAGCTCAGTTCACTACATATCTAGAGGAGAGGATTGCAACAAAAATGAAGCCTTGAGAAAGGCCGCAAACAAATCAATGATGAATTAGGTTAAAGGTTTCATATGGAGGCGCTCCCTTTTATTATTTAATAAATCTTTTCTCCAAACCAATTTTTAATATATTTTAAAACATAAAACAATCCACCCTAGTGACTACATACAGCAAAAAAAAAAACAAACATTGACTTTTATACTAAGATTTCCCAACTAAAATAGGAGGAGTCAAAAGATACAAATTGGAGTAGGGGTACAAAAGGGCAAACCTAAATATCTAGAGCGACCATATTGAGAATTACACTTATGAAAAAAATACACTCATCTAGATTCTTAAAAAACACTTTTGTATCACTATCATCAAAAATCAACTTGAACTATCAGGCTTTTCCCTAGATTGGCTCTACATTATTTTTAAATTATCTAAATGGTCAATGTTAAACTTAGGGCCGGAGTATTGTAAGCTTTATTCTGATGTCATTCCTATATTTTTTTTAGGTGCATTTAAGGTGTTAGGTTAATGTTAAACTTAGGGTTTCATCAGCTGTAGAAAGAATCAGCTTGTGTGCTTACAGCTTAAGTTTTTCTTTTTTTTAGCGAGAGAGAGGTTTAATGTCATGATCGTGTATGTTTATTTATTTACCATTTCATGTTTGCTCTCTCATATGTGTATTTAATTTTTCATGTTTGCTCTCAAATATCTTATATGTTTATTTAATTACCATTTCATGTTTGCTCTCTCATCTATGTATTTAATTTTTCATGTTTGCTCTCAAATACCTTATATGTTTATTTATTTACCATTTCATGTTTGCCCACTCCTTTAGAAATTGTTTTATGGAATAATACTTTACCATATGTTGTTCCTGCTTGGATGTTCTTTTATAAAAGATATTTGAGATGTTTAAGTTTTGTCCACTTGTTTTATTAATGGAATTAATATCAATATGATGCTTGATTAACTGAGATTAATGTTTAAACATGTGATGTTAACTATCAAGAAACATCAAATTTTGTTTTTGAGATCTTTCAGTGAAACTTCACAGTGAAAGAAAACAACCAGCGAGATGTTAATGCTATGTATCCTCTCTTATCTATTGATGGTCTATGAAGATTATGATGTAATATAATTTCATGTTTGTGATTATTGATTGCAATTGAATGTTAAAATTAAGATTTAATTGAGAGTACAAATAATGAATTCGTGTTTACTTGGAACTGATAACCTACATCTATACAGGAAGAGAATTTTAATGATGGTGGCTTGTTTAATGAACCTGTGTTTTCTTGTTTGAGATTATATCAACCTGTAAATTTTTTTTAGATTAACTTGTGTAAGATGTGAAGGGTTTGCAAGTGTTGGAGTCATACATGTCTTTAATTTCTTGTTTATTTATCATGTCATTATTTTTCATGCATATAGATTGCATTAATATAGATTTCATGTCCTGCAACAAACCTAATTTATGCATAACTTCCATTTTTATAGTGCCCATTGTCGAGTACTTCACAATACAAATGTATTATGGTTTAGGTGACGCTGGGAATTGGAATGACATGAAATTTGGAGGTTATATAAACTTCTGTGATGGTGACTTCATATCCAGATTAGAACTCATCAAATGGCTAAGGAGATGAAATTAGAAGTGGAAGGTTGCAGTTTTTGGTGGAGGGAAACAAAGAATGCAAGGGCAAAGATGGTAGAAATGAAGACTGATTCAGATGTGATTACAATGGCAAAGAGTGTTGGCACCAGTAGAAGTATAAATATCTATGTGAAGGTGACTAATATGGAGGGTCCTAGCTGTGGAGCTAGCAGTCAAGGTTATGTACAACAATTATCAAGCCGTGTAGATGAAGAACAGGAAGATGTTGACATTGAAGATGAAGAACATGAAGTAAATGAGGAAATAGGAAAAGTACCAGAGCAACCAAGACAAAATAAAAGAGTCCATGCATATGAAAGGGAAGAAGATGTTGGCATAGGAGATGAAGTAGATGAAGAAAGGAATAATGAAGATGGAAGTGATGATGTAAGTGACATCCATGACTCTGAGTATAGCTTCCACAGTGAAGGGGAAAAGGCTGAAGTTGCTGTGAATGAAAATGAAATACCTAGGATAAGTGTGGGTCAGATGGAAGAAAATAATACGGTGGTTGATGATGATGATGATGATGATGATGAGGATGATGAGGATGTCCACTCTAAATATGCTGATTCAGATGAGTTACAGTCATGTTCATCTACTGATGAAGAGGAAATGGAGCCAGCTAGGCCTAGATATAGTGAATTCAAAGAAAACATAGACATGCAAGACCTAGAGTTCAAGATTGGCATGAAATTTGCAAGTTTCAAACAGTTCAAAGAAGCAGTGAAGAATTATGGAATAAAAAACAGGTGTGTGATGAATTTTAGGCCAAATGATGAAAAATGATGCAAGGCTTACTATAAAAAGAACTGTCCCTTTTATCTATGGGCCTCACCAATGCATAAGGACAGAAATACCATACAAATTAAGTCAGGAAACTTGAAGCATGAATATACCAAAGATCACAACATTAGGCATGTTAGTGCTCAATGGATAGCACAACATTACATTGATCAGTTCAGGGCAGATCCAAGTTGGAAACTCGCTGGTATCATGTAAGCTATGAGGACCAACCAAGAGGCCGACATCAGCAGGTTGAAAGCATGGAAGGCAAAAAATATTGCAATGAGGTATGCAACTTATCTTTTGTGGGTTTTTAATGACACTGATGGGTTACTGATCAAAAAATTTTTTGTTTTGTTGTTTTCATTACTTTTTTTTTCATTTATGCATTCCTGCTTGGAATTAGAATGCTTGACGGGGATGAGCACACACAAATGTGTAGCTTATATGACTACAGATTAGAGTTGCTTAGAACACATCCTGGTTCGACAGTGAAGTTCAGATGCAACGAGGGTGTGTTCGAGGCCATGTATGTGTGCTTGTCCCTACTTAAGGCAGGGTTCCTAGTAGGATGCAGGCAGGTTCTATCTGTTGATGGCTGTTTTCTAAAGGGGCATTATGGGGGGCAGTTGTTGACAGTAGTTGGTATAGATGCAAATGATTGCATTTATCCAACAGTAGGTGCAGTGGTCAACAAGGAGAATTACCAGAACTGGCTATGGTTTCTAGAGCTATTGGGTGAAGACCTGAAAATATCTAACTCTCACCATTGGGCTTTCATGAGTGATCGACAGAAAGTAAGTAAAATCAACATCATTTCATTTATTGCAATATATGAATGTATTTACCTTCTTTATTCATGGCTACCAAGTTTTATGTTTATATAATATTCAACATACATCATGTCTACTAGATATGAATTTAGTTAGTGACTAACATGTGGGTATGTTGTTCATGAATTTTCTTTTTCCCACTTATTCTACCCTTTAATATGTTTGCTGGTAAATGGTAAATCTAAAAAACAAAATTGGCCTTAAGGGGTCTTCAAAATGCAATTGAAGAGTTGTTCCCATATTCTGAACATAGGTTCTGTGTAAGGCATTTGCATACAAATTTCAGGAAAAAATTTAGAGGGAAAGCTCTTAAGGATCAGTTGTGGTCTTGTGCAAGGTCCAATTACATACCTGCATTTAACCAAGCTATAGACACTCTCAAAGTTATGTCACCAGATGCACACAAGTTTATGAACAACATTGACCCTGTTCATTACAGCAGGTCACACTTTAAGTCAAAATTTAAGTGTGACATGTTACTCAACAACCTATGTGAGTGCTTCAACAGCACTATTCTTGTGGCTAGAACCAAGGGCATAGTTAGCATGAATGAAATGATAAAAACACAACTCATGACCAGAATCCAAAAGAGAAGAGATGCAATGAGAAAATACACAACAAAACACTGCCTTAAGATTCTCAATAAGTTAGAAAAAGCAAAGCAGCTTAGCTGGTCATGTAAGACAACTTGGGATGGTGGTGATAAATACTAGGTTGTATGTAAGGATGGTCAATTCATTGTTAACCAAAGTGAGAAATCTTGCACTTATAGGAGATGACAACTGACAGGTATCCCATGTTCTCATTCAATATCAGCTCTAAAAAGAAACCCTAGCAACTTATGACCATATCCTACATCCAACCCAAAGTTCCAATTGTTGGCCCAAGAGTCCACAAGGTCCCATGATACCACCTGATCCAACAAACAAAAACAAGGGTAGGAAACCAATTCTCAGGAGAAAGGATCCAAATGAAGAAGATGCTGGCTTCACAACGAGAAAAGTCAGTAGAAAAAGGATCATAATCAAATGCAGCATCTGCGGGGTTGTAGGCCATAACAGGAGATTCCATGGAGTACAGGTAATTAATGGTTTTTAATGTACTAACAAATTTGATTGAATCTTACTTTCTATGAATTTAACAAGGTTATGCATTATTTATGTGGACAAGACCAGAGTCATATTGGGGGGACATAGGCCGCAGTGAGCCTTTATTACTAACTTCAAACTTGTTATACTAACCTTTTTCTCAAGTGTGAATGAATTAATTATCATGCCTAATTTTTAAATTTGACAGGGACTTAGCACCCAACGGGACCCCATGGAGAACATTGATCCTCAAGTCTTACATGACCATTTTATTGAGGTATGTACATGATTTAATCTATAACCACTATCACAAGTTATCATAGTCTAATGCATTGTTAATGACAAGGTTGAGCAAGTGAGGAACAAAACTGAAATTAGGGTTCCAGATGGTAGGACAAGTGTTTATCAGGAACCACTTTCACAGGTAATTTTGCAAGGAGTATTAAAATGATATATATGGTGGCAAGTATTACATTTACCTTGTATATCTAAAGGTAATTGATGTTCCTGCTAACATCCATGGAAGAGTACCACACCTGTGACATCAATGGCTCAGGTATTTTGCAAAAATTATTTTCATTGAGTTGTTGGAGAGAATTCCACATAGTTAGCTAAATTTTCTTTTTTGTTGTGCCACGGAATATTGAAGTCCCTTCATGTGCCTGTTCAAACTATACCAGTCACTTCTACTCAAAGACAGAATCCTCAAGTAGATGAAAATTTATCAGCCCCAGAAAATTCAAAGGTATGTCACAGTCTCTTCTCAAAACAATACAACAATGAAAATTTAGAATGTAAAATGTCACAGGTATGCATCAATTCAGTTAAAAAAAATTCAGAACCCTAACTAGCTAATGGTGTTCATCAAAGAACTAATTACCTGATGCTTCTTTGAACATTGCAGGTCAATAGCATAATTAATCAACTTACCTCCACACCTTCAACTCCAGCTACAACAAGAGGACCTGCAACTCAATTCTATCCAAATCTCAGTCAAGGAAGTAGTTTCCAGCAAGACCTCCTGTGTTTCGAGGAGCAGTGCTACAGAAAAATTCTAAAGATAACAGCAAAGTGGTTCTAGGGAGAAAAGAAGGAAGGTGTGGCTTCCACCAGGTCCTGGAGGAAGCAGTGGGTCTACAAGACCATAAACAACATCCTCAAACGAAGTGATGCTTCAAATTTTGTATTTTATTTCTAACTTTTCAATGTTGCCTGAGACTTGTGGGACCTTGTCCAGTTTGTTTTCTTTGAACTTTATCAGGGTTCCCATGTGAAAACTGGTCCATGTAATGAAAGCAACCAGCAGGTCTGCAGCAAACAAATTTATGTGTGCCCAGTCAATTTTGTATTACTTCTGTGTTTATGACAAAATGAAAACTTTTAAATATTAAGCTCCTTTCTTGATTTCTTCATTCAGTATTCCATTGTTTAGTATGTTATGAAAACCAATTGCAGATTTTCATTTAATAAATGGTCAGTTCATTACAATGAAGCTTGTTCATTGGAAAATAGGATCTCAATAAAAAATTAATCAAACGTCTCATACAATTAATCTACACTTGATATACAACAAAACAAAAACTAGTACTTAAAACAAAAGGTTCCATTCTCATTTATGTTTACTCTCATGTATTCAACTCCCACCAAGATCAACTGTTGCCCAAAAAAAAAAAAAAAGGCAAAACAAAAGTTAAAACAAAAATGATGCATCCAGGACTAAAGCCTGCTCTCCAAAATCTTCAGTGAAGCTTGCCCTTACCAATGATTCTTGTATATATCTTCTCTGCTCTCTGTCTCACACACGATTGGGTGAAACTCAGCTGTTGCCGATGATGCCAAGATGATCTTCTCTTCTCCTGGTCGCTTCCTCCTTCCACTTTTCCGTGAGCACTACCCCGCTGGTGAATGACGATCTCGCCGGTGAAAGAGGGGCCCACCGATGAAGAATCCCTAGTCTCGGATGGTGAAAGATCGGGATGTGGGTTCTCTCTCAAGGAAGAGAAAAGTAATATGCTGAGTTCGAGTAATTAGCATACATGGTAGCCTGATGTGGATTGAACTGTTATCTTGGTGACGTGTCTAAGCTAGCGTGGCATAAAAATCTTTAATTTAATGGATGACGTGTTATTCCGGTGGCCAGCTTAGCAAAAATTCATCGAAATCCCATGGGTGACCTTCCACGAAAGAAAATCAATGTAGGATGATTAAAAAGAAACAAATTGAAATTCAATGAGTAAAGTGGAAAACAGCCATAGTACAAGGCCTCCTAAAATTTTTATTCTTAAAATACCCAACCAACAGCCCAGTGAGCATCCATGTACTGACTGAGAATTACCTTTTAAGACCTTAAAAACAATTTTGAAAAAATAAAATGACTCTAACAATTATATATATATATATATATATATATATATATATATATATATATATATATATATATATATATAAAAGACCAATCTAGCAGAAAGGCCTAAAATATCTCCTTATATATATAAGGCCAATCTAGCAGAAAGGCCTAAAATATCTAGAAGGAGATATTTATTTTTTTGACCTTTTATTTAACTTTTTTTTTTTTTTTTGTGGAAGATGAATGAATAAAAAATAGCAAAAGATGGTTTAACTGTCCATACTATTTTTCAGTTGATTTTCTTAAAGAAAAATATAAACAAATAAAAAATCATTTATAGTGATATATAAAATATAGTTTTTGCATAAGAATATTAGCAGGTAAATATCTTTAATGGTATTATATTATAGTCAATTTTCACTTTGAACATCAAACTTCAATTTGGTTTTACAGAGCGGATACTAAGAGATTTTTTAGAGGAATTGATGACAATGCTATCAGAATTACCTTATCAGCAGCAATTCATGACGTTATCTACTGACGCGTACATATCACATCATCAACGATGTCAATGCAGTCACCTATTATGCAATTCAATGATGTCCTCTCAACATAGACATTGTTGATGATGTGGCATGTACACGTTAGTAGATGACGTCGTTAATTGCTACTGATAAGGTAATTCTAGCAGCAATGTCATCAAATTCCTTCTAAAAATCTCTTGCTACCCATCCAATGATACGAAATTAAAGTTGAATAATCGAAATGATACAAATTGAAGCTTTGAACATCAAAGTGAAATTTGATTATAGTACCAGCTCAAGATATTTACGTGAATATTAATAATTAAACAATATTTCCAGCTAATAATTATTTAATCACTCCTTGCAATCTTGACATCCAAGAAATGCCATACAGAGTCCACATAAGGTTTGTCCAAAAAAGAGTTCCATGAAAAGTCACGCAAAAACAAGAGACATGATAGCTCACATTAATTTCAAGTGGGATCCAACATCTTTGGCTTTTTATCCAACATCATTTCTGTGAGGTTCTTATCAACTTTGGTCTTTTGTCTTTGGGAGGAGCAAAGGGTTTGTTCCAAAGTTCTTGCAAGCTCTCATTTATATTTAATAATAATTGATGCACATCAGAAGGCAACTCGCAATGCAAACAGTGATCCAACTGTTGATGACCAAACATTTCCTTGTGTTTTGCGGGGTTGGATTCCCACCAAGAGTGCCAGCACTATCTTTGATTGGATTGATGAATTTGATTTTACTTATGCACATCCAAAGATTCCAAACACATACATCTAAATAGTATATATATATATATATATATAAATAAAGGGGTTTTGTAATTTGTACTTCTAAATAATTTTGAAATTATATATTTATCTTTAAATAAAAATAATTATATATATACCTTTGAATAACACATATAATTACATATATACCTCTGAGATTCAAATTGTAAAAAAAAATCTATTAACAAATAGTAGATATATAAAATGATCATTATACTCTTGCATATAAAAAGTTTCAAATTCAAATCTTGTTATATGTAATATATATATATATATATATATATATATATATATATATATATATATATATATATTGAGAAAAATTTATATGTTATACAACTCTCAATATCTCATCCAAATAATCAATGGGTTAAAAGACTAAAAAAATATTTAATTACATATTTAACTTCTAATTGTCCCCCATGTGTGTTTATATGCGCATCCTCATAAAAAAAAAGTTTAGTAATTTAATATAACATTATTAATTTTAAGAGATGTTAATAAATATTTAAATTGAAACTAATATCATTCAAGTTTGTACAAAAAAAAAAGATATAAGAATTTAAGCTATAAATAGAAGTTCCATTTTTAAAAATAAAATATAAATGTTTCATTGTTTCTGTATTAATATTAGTTTATTCTAAACACTTTTAGAATGGTCTCATGGAAAGATGTGATACCTTTGGAGAAATCCAAAAACATTATACTTGTTCCATTATATCAGGATGACTTAAAAAAGTATCTTGTGAAGATTTACCATACTAATAACTAATGTTTTAGATAACAGTACATTAAAATGTCAATAAATCATAATATTCATAAATTATAAATTTTAAAATAAGATTCATAATTTTTTAGCCAATTAAAAAAAGTGACACTGTGGTCCATTTTTTTTTACATTTTTTGACACTTTCCATAAATCAACAAGACCTAAAGTGAAAATGCAAAAGATTAAATTCAGAGAACCAAACATTTTCAACAAAAAATGTTCAAATTTTGCAAACTGGTCCAGTATAGGAACCAAGCATTTTGAAAAAAATTAAATTTAATATGTTTTGTCAGATATATTAGAATATTATTTATATATTCATATTATATCAAACTAACTTTTGTATTATTATATTGCAATTTACATAAACAAGAGTGTCACAAAATATCCTTTTACTTTATATAGAACCATTTATATATATATATATATATATATAGGGTCAAATAAACCAGCTCTTATGTCCAAAGAGTCTGACACAGAGATCTACCAACCATATCACTGGTGATCAGACCAACTTTAAACCTTTTATTATATATATATATATATTTATGGATTGTTGTGTGTGCATCCCAAAGCTAGTGACTGACTACTTCACACATTAATTTGTGATTTATATAGCATAAGGAACAACTACAATTCAAAACACTTGCAAGGTTTAGTTACTCTATTAATCCCTGAATATTCCACCTAAATCTAACAAGGACAAGCCTAGTATTCCATAAATCAATTTAAAATGAAAACAATTCAAAATAAGTATAGGAAAAAAAAACATTTTTTTTTTACAGATTTTGAAATTTCACTGGCCTTGAAAAGTAAGTCTGATAAATCTGGAAATTCTTCCCCTTTGCTTTGCATAAGAAATAGTTTCATAAATGCAAATATAGTCCAGAAGCAAGAGTGAGTAAATCAATTTGTTTAGGAATAAGGGAACCGGCACACTCAAATCAATTGAGAAAAATAAAAATAAAAAAAATAAAAAACAAGATAATAATGTGAAAAAACAATTACATGAATCCAAAATTATGAAAAAAAAAAAAACACCATGAGCAAGGGAAGTGACTATTACCCTAGAAATTTAATAAAAATTATAAAAAAAACACATCCATTGTTCTCCATGATCTTCAAAAAATACGAATATATATATATATATGATTAAAAACTCTGACACTTAAGCTAAATTTTTTGAGTTACACTATGTAAAATTGAAGGTCAAATTGGTACAATAATTCAAATCACACCATCAAACCCTAAAAAAATTGCACTTCATCTGGGGCCCTGGAGAATTTATAATGGCATGCAGCAAACATTGCATTTCCTGGCCATTCTTCAAAGTGGAAATTTAACAATGCAAGTACTACTCATTTCTAAATCAATAACAAACTTCATGTGACCAAACCATTCCCAGCATCTCAGATACTACAAATAAAAGAAGAAAAGGGAAAGAAAAAGAGAAAGTAAAGTGTCTGCTGACCTGGAGTTTTGGTACACTGGTCATAATCATGGAAGTCATATTGACAACATAAGAACATTAACAAGAAAGCATGACCAGGGGCAAAACAGAATCAAGAGTGCCAGCACAAGATTAAGTAAAAGCCAGCAGCATGTGCTGGCTTTGAATAATTCAATGGGAGATGCAAGGACATAAATATTTGGTGACTTAGAGATTTCTCTAGACGTTTCTGTGTTTGGAGGATTTTCCACTAATCTAATGAGTTCTTTTAACTGTGATTAGGAGAGTTCCATTTCTCCTCATCAGTTCCACTACATTTAAATACTAGGATCCTTCTAGAGAAGATTTATGAGATATGGACCCTAGCACTTTTGAGAGTTCAAATTGAATCTATCATGCCTAATAAGTACTTCTAATTCTTCATGGATTCTAAAGACATGTTGTTTCTCAAAATTGTTATTTATATCTGTAGCTATGTTTTTGATGTATTTGTGCATCCTTAAAAACACAACCCTTTTGTGCATTCAGGTTGGCAAGCATGTCTCGATATATTTATGATTTTAATTGTTAGCTGATTCAAATTTCTATGTATACCTTCCCTATCTCGAAGCTTGGGACCATGCTATAGGTGTTCGACAACAAACACAAGGTCTAAACCGGTTAAAAAGCCGGCACATGGGGTCTCCATTATCAGCCTCATTGAGTGGATTGAGTTTCATTTTCCTACTGTTTAACCACCTCCACAGAATGAACAAAATAAAATAGTAATTATACTAACAAATATTGGTACAAATGAAATTTAAACCCTAAAAATGAATCTAAAAACAAACTGAATGTAAAATGGAGAAAATAAATGCATGAAATCTCCTATTAAGAGCAGAAAAGCATTAGCTCATGTTGAAGACAATATTGAGTGTCATGGCCAAACTTTGAAAATAAAAGTCAGAGGAGATAAATGGTTACACTGCCTTTGAATTTATTGCTCCAAATAAACTAGGAGAGAAAGCGTTGTATGTCAACACCTTTCAAAATCCAGTTTAATGATTGGATCATTCTAGGAATTAAGTGTTACATAAATAAAGATGAACTTTAAAAGTTAGAAAGTCAAAGGTTTGGTTGAAAATATTTCAGACTTACACGAAACTTCCCTAATTCATTTTACATGACTGGGCCTTTATCTTCATGAAACTGAGAAATGTAAAATACAAGAGAACAAGATATAAGATCAAATTTAAATGAACAACTTCAATTTCAAAAAATCAGAAGCAAAACTAGAAAACATGTATTTTCATGATAGAACAACACAGATGTGCAATCATGAGCATGCATCATGAATACATGACCCTAAACAACCATTGCTGACTTAAAAAAAGGGATTTAAAAGAAGGAGGGCTTATGGATACTGAATCTTTTCAGAAAAATAGTTTTGATAATGACCTACTTGTTGACAACCTGGCATTCAAAAATAAATTAACAAGTGTCAAAGTATCATGTAGTCCAAGATATAGTTTTCGCCCACCATTTCCATGTCATTCCTTCACCTAAAATGGCATCTCCAAGTTCCAACTAAAGGGTAAATTCTAGACTCAAACCTTTTCCTATGACAACTAACAATCAAATGCATCAACATCAAACATCAGAAAAGAAAAACCAATATAGAACAATCAGTTATAACAAATGTTTGTTACAATCAAACCATAAACTAATACCAAAATCAGTCATGCCTCGATACATAAATGCCGCCACACGACAATCTGTTCAAAAGCAGCAAACAAAGTGCTGGGAGAATCAAATATCCCAACTCAGGCCATGGATACTATTATAATAAAAGCCAAGAACTTGAGCATCCAATACAATACAAAGCCATTGAACTCCTCACCGACATGATATTTTATCATTACCTTTTGCATGCTTTCCTACAAAATAGCACTACTTTTTATGTTCTGATTGATGATCCTTAAAAAACTGGCCAAGTTGATAACCTTCTTCAGTGCCCACACAAAAATGGTTAACAATACCCTACACCCATGTCTTTAAACTATATAAATTTTTGACAACCTATTTAACAGATAGTGAAAATATCAAAAAGAAAAACAACAAAATTTCCAAGCATAACTCTTGTATCAAGAGATATCTCTTAAAATTACCAAACATAACTCCTGAATCAACACCTACCTCTTAGAATTACCAAGCATGACACCTGAATCAACATATATCTCTTAGAATTTGGTTATTTCAGATTGGACTACATTGATGGTGTATCCTCATAAAGTCTGACTATTACCTCACTAAGCATCTAAAATTGAATAAGATGTAAAACACCACCATACTTACAACCTGGGTTCCATTCACTGGCATCATATTGCTAACTTAAATTAGCTAATACCACCCACTAACACAATAGAATGACAAGGTGTGCATTACCTTCAAATTTATATAGTCCAGGTTCAACACATAACTGCAACGCATAAACCTGTAAAGATGCCAGTATAACATTTCTACTATAAACTAATAATCAAAATATATCACATGATCAATGAAATGCAAGAGTGATCAGTGAATGCCATATGAACGAAACAATTAAATATTTAGAGATTATAAATTTTGTGAAACCAGAACTAAATAAGATTTTGGTATTGCATCTCCCTTCAAATGTCACCTGAAAGCAATTTTCATACTTCTTAAGGTCAGAAAGTTAGCGCATTGTGTCAGAGTACACTGTGACTAAAGCCAACTATGCCCAAAGGAAGTCCTCAAATCCAAAATTTCAGTTTAATTAATTATGTTGACAATCTACAAAATAGAACAATTGTTTTCTAATTTCAAATCTGAGCCATAGTTTACAAAACAAACTACATTCCTGCTCATTTGAGAAAATAAGCATTTGTATAACCATATGCCCACTAAAACACAACCTATTGGAACTAGAGAACCTTCCCATTGTGGTACGTACCAACTCAAACATCCTTGTGAGCATGAACATGTACCACTGCATAAATTAATGATTTTCTGAGAAACAAGTGATAAATGCTAAAAAATTGATTAACAA
This sequence comes from Dioscorea alata, assembly GCA_020875875.1. NCBI lineage: Eukaryota > Viridiplantae > Streptophyta > Magnoliopsida > Dioscoreales > Dioscoreaceae > Dioscorea > Dioscorea alata. Next base: position 5,294,930 of record CM037024.1, on the reverse strand, counting down.
GAATATATACTAAAATGAAAACAAACTGCACATAAATTCTAAATCACCAATAAGCTTGATGTAGTCTAAAGCTTGCTTCATATTTGATAGATATCCCAATCAAAATCAGGTTGTGAGAAAACCTCATATTCAGTGGGACCATCAACAAAGCTATTAACTGTTTGCATCCCTTCCAAGATAGAAGGCTGAAACCCATCATTTCTAGATGGAAATACTTTATAAAAGAATAACAATCCAAGGGTAAAAATGGCCTGCAACTTTGTAGAGTCTCCTTGAACTGAGAAGAACAGCAGCATTGACATGAGAAACAAGACCACACAGAAGTGCATGATACACAAGACCCTATCCATTAGCTTTCCATCATTGCCCGCAGGGAATCCCCGAACTCTGTACACAAACAAGAAGTTGTACTTGTCGACCATATAACGATAGCCGAAGTAGAAAGCACCAACAGGTACCACAAGTGGTGCGAACAATGAGTAAATCATGGTAAGCCCAAATATGGTGAGATTGAAAGCATAGTATTGAGCGAAATCAAACTTCTGCTTTGGAATATGGAAACTCCTATTTATTGGGTATATTGAAAGATCATGTCCCTCAACACCATTCGATCGTGGGCTATCATCCATCCCAGGTACAAGAGGCATCCGTAAGTTATTCTCGTCATTGTTATGGTCTGCAGAGTAATCCTCATTCTGCTCTGGCACTAACTGTATCATGTCATTTTTCCGAAACTTCCTCAATGTCTTCTTTATCCAAGGTATCGGAGCCAACAAATCAAATGAAATCCCAAGAAAAGTGCATGTGATCAGAAACGCAATCGTAGAGAGGCAAGATCTGGTCAGAAAGGATGGGCTCATATACTGCTCAATCCGCTGACAATCTGCACCGTCCAAGTAACACCTTCCCATCTTAAGTATTGCACTCTCAAGTGTTGACTCAACTAAGCCACGCAAAATGATGAGATTCACCAGAAAAAAGCAAACCATCTTAAGCAAGGCAGCCCTCTGTTCCCCGGAAACAGTAAGATGTCTTTCAAACTTGGAAAGATACGAAAGAACAGATGGTATGATTATATACATGCTTACAAATATAAGGAAATTGGGAAAGAATTGAAGAACCAAGGCACCAAACCAGCTGGAGCCTTCAAACCAAGCTAACCACTGCTGTGCATTATCCATGGCTTCAGCATTAATAATCCTGGCAGCACTCTTTATGCCAGTGATCACTGCCAGAGGAGAACTACAGAACAAAAGCATTAATAAAAGGCAAGTGTTCACCGCAATCCTCCGAAGCCTCAAAGAGAGTTTGCTAAAGCCCAAGTGATTCCAGTATATGTCTGAAGCCGCTGGAGCTCGTTCAACTCTCCACCGGCTTCTCTCTAACTGAAGCTCCATCAAAGGGAAAAACCGCCCAACTGGCTTCTTCTTCCTTTCCACACGGAAATCCCTCACAGCCTTGTTCGTCGTGTATACATCCTTAAACACCACAAATGCAATCCCAGCACCCGGAGCTCGGCCTTCTTTGTAATCCAACAACCTATTCTTCAGAAACAACCTCAAATTCAGCAGCTTTCTCAAGCGCTCTTCATCAGTGAATCCCAACCTAGTGCAAGCCATTGCCCAGGCATCTTTCAATCTTCTTAAAACCTGGTTCTCATCACCAACACCACGACCTGCATCTGGAAAGCTCTCAGAGGCATCCAAGCGAGCTTCAAGCCGAGAAATCTTGTTCTGAACCTCGACCCACTTGGTAGAAAGCTCTTCCAGGGAGCAAAGATCGAAGGGGACGATGACGCGGTAGACCATGCCAGGATAGCGATGCTTGAAATACTCCTCCAATGGGGATTTATCAGCGGCGAGTGCCTTGGGGACGCCCTGCACCATGATGGTAAAGATCGCGACGGAATTGGAGCTGGGATCGCTAGGGTTGCCGCTACCATCGCGGAAGCGGGTGATTCGGAGATCGTTCTCCATCTTGGAAAGGCCGAAGTGGGCGAGAGCAACAACAAGAACCATGAGAGCGAAGTGAAGCCAGAGAAGAGGGGAGCCTGGGGGAACATGCGAGATAGTGGTGGCCGCGAAGAGGTCGGAGATGGGAGCCGGGGCAAGGAGGTTGAGAGGGAGTGCGAAGAAGAGGGCGGCGAGAGAGACGAAGAGAAGAATCGAGAAGGAGGATCGCTCGATGAGGAGGAACTGGGAGGCGTCAGCGCCGCAGTGGAGGGCGATCTGGGAGAAGGTCGCATGGTAGACAGCAAGGAGCTTGGAAAAGAGGGCGGAGGGTCCAGGGACGAGGCGGTGGTCACTACGGAGCTTGACGAGGAGGAAGAGGAGGAGGCAAGAGGCAGCTCCGGCGATGGAGATGTTGAGCAAATACTGGATGTTGCCATACCACGCCGAGGGCTCGAAGGGAGGGTCTGGCGCCGGCGATGTGAGGGATGCCATGGCCGACGACATGGTTGAAGCTAGGAGCTGTGCTTCATCGACGAAGAAACCCTAACCCTAACCCTAATTATGCCCTAATTTTGGAGAAGAAGAGGGAGACGAGCGGAGGAGGAGGAAGACAAGCAGAGCTTTTTTTAGTGAAAGTGGGCCAAATGTTGACTGGGCCAAAGAAAAAGTTTCCAATTTCCACACTGCGTGAGAGAACGGCTAAATTTTATATTTATATATATATATATATATATATTATTTATTTTTTATTTATTTATTTATTTATTTATTGTTACGGTTACTATCACACAAGGGGTGTTCATTTTATCGTAAGTGAGCGAAAGTCAGAAAGTGGGAGAAGTATCACTTCTCTGAAGTGGTGGAAGTCATATCACTTCCATGTGTTTATTTTGCAGAAAGTGGCACTCTCATGAAGTGTCAAGTTCCTCACTTTTTGTGTTCATTTCGGTGTAGTGATGTCACTTCCGCAATGACTTCCACAACATGTTCATTTCAACGTAAGTGAAGGAAGTATATAAAAATAAAAATATTATAATTAATTTATAATTAAAATCACTAAAAATTTATATTTTTACAAACTCAAATATTTTTAAATTTAAAGGACTTTTTATGTTTTATTTTTTATTTTAATTTTTAAACCCACAAGTTTAAATAATTATATACGTTTATATTTTGATGTTAATTATTATTAATTAAATTTTAATAACGTTCTCTCTTGTGTAAATATTTTAATTTTATTTACATTAATATGAATTTATTTCTTTTAAATAAACATGACTGATATATTTTAATTAATAATTGTTTCCCCAAACATGCCAATATCCTTCAAGAGTAGACAATGATCACAATCCACTACGGGTGTGTGGAAATTCCACACGGCCGATTTACAGGCGCGACTCAGCACTATTTAAGGGATTTTTTGAAGGATCTTTTCGCCTACCTTATGGAGGGTTGCGGCTAGGGTTTGGAGAGGACTTTGTGGAGGATTGGAGCGAGTTCACGACATTGACATCAAAGTCCATTGGAAGATAGCTATTGAGGGAGTTTTCGTCGGCACCGATCCGGCGAGGTGTACCCTAGGCTTGACAAGGGGTTTGGTGGAGAGGACGGAGCGACCTCACAAGACCATAGCCACGCATTGCAAGGGGGTTTCATCCATGTTTTCTATTCTTGTTTATTCATATACATTGATGGATTTGTATAGCTCCATGGAGAGCTAAACCCCTTTTGGGTATTCGGACTTGTAAACCCTAGGATGACATTGTTTCTATGACTTTTATTATGCTTTCTTAATTGATGCTTTTAATTGAGTTCCAATCTTGAATGCTTGTTGTATTGATTTTCCCTTAGCAGTGACACTAGGGTTGAGAATCATCTAGGTTATCCTTTGGAGTTGTGAGAACTCCTATAGGATTAGACTACTCGAGATTGGATAGGGTCGAGAGAGTAAGTCGTGAGGTAGCGAAACGTCCTCTTTCCCCTCCGGTGTTATTTTCCCTACCTCCGTGTTCCAAGAGTTCTTAGCGGTCGAAGTAGAGCGAAGTGCTAGGAGATGAACTCCCCTAGGGCTTAGTTGCGCAAGCAACAGAGTGAAGGGTTGTAGTGAATCATAGTGCTGGGCTTAACTAAGACTAAGGTTCTTTCGCCTGGACCAAAGGGTTAGAACTATACTTAGGGACAAGGTCTTTCACTTGGAATCCCTAGAACGTAAAGCAATTCCACGTAGTGTGAGGCTTAGGAAGATGGACTCCCCTGGGGCTTAGTTGATAGATCAACAGAGTGAAAGGTCGTAGTGAAACCTAATGTCGGTGCATAATGTTGGGATTAGTCACGGTTGACCTTAAGTTTGGGATCATGTCCTTTAGGATGTCCACGACTCATTAAACATCAATAGGAGAGTATAATACATAGTCTTGCACTAGAACATTAGTCCTAGGGGAGCTTGTCCGGGTACCCCTTTTTTTTACATTGATTGTCCCTCTGTTACTCTTTGCTTACACTCTCTTGTCTTTCATATTTCTCTTTTACTTTCTTGCACACACATTGATTCTTCTCACCACCATCGTATTTTCGCACTAGCTAACTAGCAATTACTTGTGTCTCTAATCCCTACGCCCTGTGGATTCGACTACCCTCTCACCGGGGTACTTTATTACTGTGACAACCCGTATACTTTCAAGCCCTTGTCAAAAACTGACAACAAGACTAAAACTAGAAAATACGAAATCTTGGGCTACCTCCCATGGAGTGCTTCTTTAACGTTACTAGCTTGACTTACCCTTTTCACTCACTGAGGAGGTTCATGAAAACAAGGCCTCTCATTGCCACCTGAAATGCAGTTACATGAATATGGCATCAACAAATCAATTAAATTAATCTCACCAAAATTCCAACAAGTAGATTGAGTTAATGTTGATGATGAGATAGGTGGCGTCTTCCTCTTGGTGGTCTCTTATTTCTACCATTTCTTAGTACAGGAAATTTATTTTTTTGATACTATCTGTGTTGGAGGGTTTTCAATAGGCAAATCTTTGTGGAATATTTCTTCCACCATTCCCTCTGGTTCTTCATTAGGGGAATCTTCTTCTAACAAATCTGAAAACTCGCATTTCATAAATGTGTCCTGCACATAATCAGAAACCAAGGTATCAACAATACCCACATAATAGCATGTATCCATAGAATGTCGCATAGAGTCCTTGAGTTTGAAAGTGATTTCCTCCTCACCCACTCGTAGTACCATTTGACCATCCTTAACATCAATTAGGGCTTGCGAAGTTGCCAAGAATGGTTATCCAAGGATGAGGGGTACTTCTACCTTGTCATCCACATCGAGGATCACAAAAGTCCACCAAAAAGATAAACTTGCCCACCTTTACCAAAACATCTTTGATAATGCCTCTTGGTTGACGGATGAACATGTCTACCAATTATAACGTCATTTTGGAAGATTTTGTAGGGCATCAGAATAATGCTTGCCCCAAGGTCGGCCAGTGCTTTTTCATCGACAAACTCTTCAATTGTGCAAGGGATAATGAATCCCTCAGGATCTTTCTCTTTCTTTGGGAGCTTGTTTGTGATTATTGTCGAACACTCTTCATTAAGCATCACAAAAGACACTTCTTCCCATTTTCTCTTATTCGTGAGTAGTTCTTTGAGGAATTTCACGTACCTTAGTGTTTGTGCAAAACCTTCAACAAATAGGACATTTATGTGTAAAGTCTTGAACACATCAAGAAATTTCTTGTACTGCTCTTCTTGTTAATCATTTTTGGCTTTAGTCGGATAAGGGAGTTTAGGTTTGTACTCATGCAAAGCAGTTTTTCCCTTATCTACTGCCTTTTTCTCACTGTCAACCTCGGCATTTGGATTGTCTTGCACTGACTGCCCTGTGCTGGGTTGTGGGTCAACAACTACAACATTGGGCTCTTTCAAAGTAGGAGATGAGAGTTCCTTGCCACTTCTCAAAGTGACAGCTTTCAAAGACTCCTGGGTTGACTTTCGTGTTACTAAGGAAGGAACCCAGGAGTTGCTTAGAGATTGCCTTTGCCATTTGTACAATTTAATTCTCCAGATTTATCACAAAGGCATTAGTGTTTCTCATCATTTCTTCATGCATTGACATACGAATTTCATTGTCCTTGATATAACGAGTGAGAAGATCCACAACATTAGCTGTAAGTTCCTCTGATTAGGGTGGATGCTGAAACTGAGGCTGGGATAGTTTGGGTTGCTGTTGTAGACCCTGACCCTGTCCTTGTTGGCTCTATGAAAAATTGGGATGGCTCCTCCACCCTGCATTGTAAGTACTACTGTATGGTTTGTTATGGTACTGGATATTCTAACCAACATAGTCAACATGTTCTGCTTGTCTGTTACTAGAATCAGCAGGGGAGTAGCTGGGACTAACTTGTGACCCAAAACTCTCAACACTCATCACTTGCATCCATTCTTTTTGTGATGGCCTTAACTTGTGCTGCTAATGTAGTGATGGCATATACTTCATAAATACCGGCTGTCTTGACTGGCTTGTTCCTCTCTGAACTCCACTGATATCCATTTGTTGTCATCTCCTTGATCAGACTTTGTGCAACACTAGGTTGTTTGCTACATAGTGAACCCTCAGATGCTGCATCAAGTATCTATTTTGTTGCACAATTAAGCTCATTATAAAAAATTTGGATCTACATCCATTCCATTATCCCGTGTTGCAGCATTTCTGTAGCAACTCTTTGTACCTTTCCCAAGTATCGTACAAAGATTCAGACTTCATTTGGCAGAATAAGGAGATGTCACTCCTCAACTTGGTGATCTTCGCTGGTGGGAAGTAGCATGTTAAGAACTTCTTTGGCAACTATTTCCATGTTATGATAGAACCTTGAGGCAGGAAACTTAGCCATTGGTTGGTCCTTCCTTGCACTTAGAATGGAAAGAGTCTTAGATGAACTGCATCCTCAGACACATTACTCGCCTTAAAAGTATCATAGATCTCCAAGAAGTTCTTCAAATGTTTATACTGGTATTCATCTTGAACCCTATCAAACTAGCACATCTATTGTACCATCTAAATAAAATTTGGCTTTAGTTCAAAATTGTTCACTGCGACAGCAGGGCGAACAATACTAGACCGGCATTTTCCAAGTTTGATCCGGCATAATCTGAAATACTATGTTGTTGATTCCTGGCCATTTCTTCCAGTTGCTCAACTTCAACCAAGCCAGTATCTCTCAAATTAACCTACCTTAATTTCCTATGAAAATTGCGTTCAATATCAGGATCGAGGCTTGCCAATGAAGATGAAGAAGTCATACACTTGTTCCTTCCAAAATGAAAAGAAATAAGATGAGCCAAAAACAAATAATAAATAAATGAAGATATAAAAGAAAGAATGGCAAAAAGAAAAGAAAAGAGATATTCACAACTAAAAACAATATAAACAATGGCTAGATCACTACAACCTGAATTTTCCAAAATGTTGCCAGTCCCCGGCAACAGCGCTAAAGACTTGATGTACTCTCCGCAAGTGCACAGATCATAACAAGTTATAAAGTGGTACCTCGTGAGGGGTAGAGTTATTGAACTATAGGGACTGTGACTTCTAGTACTAATTACTCTTCTAATCTCTAGCCAGTCAATGATTAGGTTAAAGACGATTAAACTAAGGAAGAATCAAAAGAAAGATGGAAAGAACAAGTGGACAAAGGAAGGGTTATTGCAATCAATGAGAAGTAATGCCCAGACTAATTCCCAAGTGCACTAGTGTATTGACTTGCTTCCAAAAACTATCAGGTACATTTTAAAGTTCTTAAGTATGCTTACTGGCAATATGGTGCCCATGGGTCTCAGAATTTAGTAGGGGACTCTTCACTACCCTTCCTCAGGTTCTCTACGAGCCTGCTGAAGAGGAACATTCAACTAGTTCTTCATGCAGCCTCTTTATAGGCTAGACCATGAAGATCTCCACTACAGTGAGAGGACCGTAGCCCGCATTTACCAAGGTAACATAAAATCAAATGATGATTGCAATTTATATCATGTTTTACCTACTCCCAATTCGTACTTTTGCTTGTCTTTTAGCACTTTTTGGATATATATGATACTATTCTAGGTATATTTGTTCATGGTATAGGAATTTAGTGTTCAAAACAATTAGGAGTAAAATCAGGGACAAAAACAACCAAATAATGCAGATTTTTCTAAGTGTCCAAGCCAAGCACGAGCAAAGCACGGTCGTGCTCTGTCCCCATGATTATTGATGTATGAAGAAGCCTAAGTTATGACCAAGCATGGGGGTACTTCCAAGGGAAGCCTATTGGAGCATGGTTGTGCTTCCTCTCCTTAATTATCACTGAAATGGAGTTACAGAGGAAGCACGCTTTCCGTGCTCCTTGCACAAACCTGCTCAAGCAGAGCACGGGCAGAGCACAACTGTGTTCTCCCCATGATTTTCTCTGGAAGACACTTAGCCGATTAGCTCAGAAGTCCCACAGGAAAAGCACGGGCTAAGCACGACTGTGCTTAGACTGTGTTGAGCCCAAAAATCCCTTTTTAACTCCCAAATCTAGAGTTTATTGGAATCTTTTATCTGGAGATTTTCTTCTCCACATGGAGAGCGTTGATAAGGACAATGATCAAGCTTCACCACACCATCTATGGGGATCAAGGTCGCGTTGGAGGGATGAGAGAAGTGGAGTTAGCTCATCCATGAAGCTTTTGAAGCTCAACTAAGGAAACTTTGTAAAAGTGGAAAGTCATGTTTTCTCACCTTAGTGGATACATTCTTTCTTCTCAATTGTATGAAGTCATGAGGGGCTAATTGTTCCATGGTACCCTGGGATGTTGAACTATGTATCTTGGTGTACTTTGACTACTTTTTTTTTTTTAATGTTTACAGAGTTTTGATGCGTTATTGTGTTTATTCATGTGTTGCATAACTTGGTGTTCTTGATTTACATAGTTATGTGTAAAACTTGGCGTGTGTGGATTACCATAGTTGTTATTGCCTTATGTTGTTGCAAAACTTAGCGTGTATGAAACCCGTAGTTACACTTGCAAAACTTGGCATATTTGAGAGCCATAGATGCAACATTGCTTTTGAGCACCCGCAAGGATCTTAGGATGTACCTGGTAGACATTAGAAACAAGTCAGTACAGTAAAGCACATAGGGATTGTCCCAAGGCATTGCTCTCTTGTTTTTGAAAACTCGATCCTAGTTTGCCTGATAATTCCATCCTTTTAGTATTTTAATCAGTTTAGTTATTCTTCTTACCAACCAATTCTTGACCTACTAGAGATTAGAAGAGCAATTAGTACTAGAAGTCCAATCCTTGTAGTTTGACAACCCTGCCCCTCACAAGGTATCATTTTATTACTTGTTACGATCTGTACACTTGCGGAGAGTGCATCATCAAAATATCAATGACATTGCGTAGCATGAGAAGTACACTTATTCATTTGACTGAATACTTTCACAATTTTGAAAATCCCAAAGGATGTGCATATAATTCTTTCAGCCACTTAAATAATACTTCAGGCCAAATCCTAAACCAAATAACATAGTTCAATACTTTGAAATCTTATATATGTATATATATTGATGATGGAAGAAACAAAAGCCTTTCATAGAAATCAACTGTTTGAACAAAATTAAAACATGTCATGAATCATTTAGTATAGAAATCAACAAAGTAATATCAGAATATTTTGTGTGAACAAAATATGCACGTTATACAAAATAAAATGACCAATGGGAGTAGATCCATCCTTCCATAACAATATAAGTGTATTGAAGCTAAAACATCAAAGATGCTCTATCAAACTCCAATCACAATAAACAACTCACATTTAACATTAACACCAAGACCATAATCACCGACACCCAAGTTATGATTTAAATACCATATCCCAAGTGTGCTTTCTCTTTATAAGCTATTTAGTTAATCAATGACTTTTTACTTGAATTAATATGGAAACATTGTCATCTCACATCCTTGAAAAGATTATAGCCAAAGTAACAAAAGCAAGCTTGAACTTAGGCTACTCTTATAGACCTTCATGCTCACTTTCTAGTCCTAACTAATTCCAACATGATCAACCATCACTATTAAATTTCCAAATTCATGCCATCAAGACTAACCTTGATTGCACATTAAAACTTAACTAACCCCAAAATCTCTCATGAACACAATCATTCAAAACTACCTATATAAATTTACTAAATATCTTCTCTCACCAAGACCTATGAACTCTTTTATCAATAATCAAGCAAACATCTTGGTAATGAGATAAATTCACATTCGAGTATAAAAAATCCATAGCATCATCTATAATCCATAATTTAACATTCTCTAGCTTTAACTTCATCGATTCATACAACAAAACCCAATATTAACTCGCCCTAACACTATAGAAGTTGGACCAATTCAAAATTTAACTTCGGAACAATAATTGAAGAAATTCTACAAGTGCTACAGTATCATACGGGCTCCATGCGGGCTGTATGGTGCTCGCATGGCTCCAGACAACCCCATGTGGGCTACATGCACCGCAAGCTGCCTGCATGGTTCCCAGGTGGAACCATGCGACCTCTATGCGGCCACAAACTGGCCGCATATCTCATAAGCGGAACCGTGCGACCTCTATACTCCCATAATCACTTGTATTGATCCACGATTTCACCATATGCACCCTTAAATGACCTCAAAACCTTCCATAGAGGATTTAACCAAGCCATATAAATAAAAGTTCTGTAAAACTTCTTTGAAATCATCAAATCCACAGAGACATACATCTTAACATAATTAGTTTTCCTCAATACTATAACTTAATTAACTTCCTTTACTCACTCTATTAGATTTAGCCATGAGCCCTCATGCACCTATATCCCTAAAAAACCATCAATATACTCTAAAATCATACTTCTTCCCAATGCTAGCACACACATTTCCTTCTTCTACTCTTATTAGTTAGTTTACAAAATCACAAATACATCCATATATTTCCCTTTACAAACTCTTTCCTCTGAACACAAATTTAAACAACTCCCCTATATGCTGAGTTTGCCAACATATGTAATGTGCTCAAGCTCAAACACCCAGTGTTTAGGCTTACCTTACCATTACCACATCATCATTAGAATTTTTAATATCCTAGTCATCTTCAACGTCAACATTTCCATCACATTTTTCTCTGATTAACACAACCATCCTAGTTCCTCTAATCACAACTCCACTCCATTAACAACATCACTTTTACTATCATTTCTGACACCCATGTGATTATTGCTTACATTAAATGCTCAAAAGCATTTTATCAAACACCTTGCATGTCACGCCCCGAACCCAGACTGGCCGAAGCGATGTGCGGACAAACGGTCGTAGACCCACAGGGCGGGAGCCCAGTGAACTTGCAAGGCCTCAAAACCTAACACAAAGAGGAGATAAAAGATAAACTGACAGGAATACAAAATACAAGTACAGCTTAAGGGCTACAACCAGATTCAAATACAGAGCAAATGAAAATACAGAATAACCCACAAAGAGGTTCTTAAACAACCATACAACTGACAAAAGAGAAACAACACAACTCCAAAAGAAAGCGTCTACTGGAAGCTTTCTAAGATCCCTGGTCTACTACTCCTAATCTGAAAAGAATTTAAAACAAATACATGAGCTCACTAGCCTAGTAAGCAATCAAAAAAATAAACTAAAACAAAAGTTCAAATCTGAAACTTGTACAAAAATCAGAAACACAAAATAGTGTAAACAAAATCAAAAGGCGAAGCAGGATGTAACATATTCTTGAGTATGTCTCCAAATTTACTATAGATGCAAGAGGTCATTTATTTACCCTCGGTGACTCGAGCCAGAATAACAGAGGTCATTTATTTACCCGCGGTGACCTGAGACTGAATATCAGGTGGCTGTTAATTATTTCACTAAACGGACACGGTGAGAAACTACAGTCTCATTTTTCTAGAATTTCTTGTCGACAAGGTCAAGGTTTAACCCCCCGCTGACAGGGTTGTATATCGCTCATTTGGAGACCAAAACATTCAGACAAAATTTTATAATCAAAATACAGAATATTCACAAATATTTTACAAAGACATTATGTAATAACAAAAAACACTATTAAATAAATAAATAAATATCAACGTATGTGTATAAACGTGCCAAAAACCAGCTTGATTTTCTCATTAAAGGAATAATAATAATAATAATAATAATAATAATAACAATAATATATTTCCATTAAAACAAGCATGACATAGAGTGAATGAAAATTTATTTGATCCACAAATCAATGGAACAATGTCTAAAGAAAGCAACATGATAGAAATCAAGTAATATACAAAGCCCATTAAACAAAGGAGATATGAACATCACAATTTGAAAAGAATGGCAGCATGACTCCAATAAATTTAAAAGTGGAAATAATTCACCAAAAGTACTACCCATGAAATATGCTTATAATCCAAATAATCAAATTTTGTTCAAGAATTACTTGGAATAACTAAACATTAAATTATTCACAATTATCCCTCACTCTCCCAAAAATAAATAAAAGAAATATATAACTGAATAAATAAATATTTGGAATAATTACTCAATGAATTTAAATAAAAGGAAAAAGACAATTAGACATAACCTAGTAATCATAGAGAAATAACCAAATGATTAACAAAATTTTATTTTCTAAAATTTCTAAAAATAAGGATGTAAATAATAATGGTATATATATATACACATGGACACACACAAAAATATAATGGTAGATTACTTATATGAAACAATCTTCAAGCTTTAGAACTTCACCCGACACTAACGGATGACTTTTGGTAATGGTTCTATCATAAAGACATCAAACTAAATCTAAGTCTCTAATTAAAGCAACAATAGTTTGAAAGTGTCTACAAGTAGGTCTAGCACAATACTAATACTAGTGGTAATAACAATGATGTGAAACATGAAAGTAGAATGATTAATAAGAACAAGAACATGAGGTGAGAGAAACAAGGATGGAATTAGGTCTCCTAGCACAAGTGGAACATGCAACCAACTACCTACTATAAGAAATGGCCAAATATGAAGTATTATGAGCCTTGCTTGAAAAGTACTTTGATCTAAACATTGGACCACTTCTTAGAGATTTCTAATCTTTTGTTTTCCATGCAAACAAGTAGCGATGCAAAACTCAGGAAAGGGATCAAGTTCACTAGTTTTCAGGTAGAAACATTCACACACAAGAGTGTACACCAAGGCCATAGATTAGCCAACATGAACAAGCTTTGAACTAAGATCACCACCCACTAAACATCAGGCAACTAAAAGCTTCCAAACATGCTTCACACTAGAATTTAGCCTACAAACATACTATAAACTTTGATTCAAGCAAGCTTCTTATACTACTCAAGCATCAACTCTACTATCAACAAGAGAGCAAGAAACCTACCTAGCCTACGCCTTGTTGCTCCTCTTCACCTCGCCTCCGGATGATAAGAACTCGCGTAGAGACTCGAGCTCCAGCGATGGACACACTCTTCTTCAACCTCCTAAAGAGAGCTAGGTGGAGTGGGAGAATGAAGAGAAAGGATGGAGATGGAAGAAAGGAGGAAGATGATGCCCATAGGAGGAGCAAAAGTTCGCCCAAGGTGGGAGGCAAGGATGGGATGGTGTCCGGGAATCCCTCCGGGAATTCTTCATCTCAAGGATTTCACAGCAAGAAGCCAAGGAGAAGGGTTAAGGGAGAAACATAAGGTTTAAAGGCTAAGCTGGGTTTTAAGCATGGGCGGGGTCCACATTGCATGCATAAACCAAATCTCCACATATGAATTCTAGCATAACACATAAATATGAGCCATTTGCATACACCATTCTCCAAGCATTTTTCATAAACTCTAATAAACCAATCACTCTATCTAGTACATAAGGTCCATATAATCCTCTTTGCATAACTCATAGTAAATCTCCCTCCTAAAGGTCTTTAGTTTTCACAAACCACAAACAACAAACACCAAGTTGATTTTGCAAACGAAAGTAGGTTTTGGTGAATAAGATGTTGATGAGCCAACATATATACAAAACTTTGAAGTTTGAGTACACGTCATCAAATAGAGTAATATAACCCTTCAAAATACACATATTATGATAATTTAACTTAACAAGCTCAAGAATTCCACATAATCAAATATAGTCAACACCAAATCAAACAAATTCATTGTATAAGAATTAGAATAGGTTAAGAGGGAACAGTTAATCCACTAACCTTACTTCTTCTCCTCCTCCTTAGTTCTATAGATCTAATGAAAACAAGAGAGAAATAATTAAGACTACAAAGTCTAAGCTTTTCTAGGGTTAAGATCAAGGAGATAACTTAAACTTAAAGAAAATGAAAGGAATTACTTACCTTTAACTAGCAAAGGAAAGAAGATGAATAGAGAAGAGGCTAGGGTTTGAAGACCATTGATGAAAATGGAATTGGAAGAGGAAATGCTAAGGTTTTAAAAGAATTCTTGGGTTGCTATAGCAACAGATCTTCAGTACCATGTAATAGCTACAGTGTTGGGATAAAAATACTACAGTAATGGGCTTAGAAGGTTGGGTTATAACAACTAAACTCTCTTAAGTGGGGAGGATTGTAGACCCTGTCTGTCCTGTCTTCTAGCTATTGTAAGAAAGCTCAAATGATTAATTCCCAGTGCACTTTCGGGCTTTAGTCTTCTCCTAGTCACTTGAGAACTAGATTTAGGTCTTGATTGTTTTCATCCCTTCCACTTTAATCTCTTGGAGAATTAAAGAGATGAGGTGTTGCTAGAGCTTCTTGCTAGGCATGGGTAAGATTGAGAGGATCTCTTCATTGCCAGCTCGCCGGCAAATTAGAGGTAGGCGTCCTTGCTTGCCCCCATGACTGAAAGCATGACTCTCATTTTTAACCTTACTATGAGTAATAGTTAAAACTTGCTTGTTTGATTTTCTTCCTAATGGTGCAAGCTTTCGAATAACTTAGAATGTATGCTTGAATTATTGCCCTTCAGAACTTCTGACCATGATTTCCTGCTGAATTGTGGGCTTATCTGTTAATTTGTTTAGCATGTTAGTTTTCACATCTCAAGCTTTATATAAGTATTCTTCCAAAGCATGTATAGGTGTTTCTACGTACATGTACTAACACAGAGAGATCTATCAATCTCATAATTGCTTAGTATGTTTATATTTTCCCATTGATTCTATAATCTGAATTGTGTTTATTCATGGATCTATATATATATATATATATATATATATATAGCATGATCATAGCTTGTTGCACCTTAAAATTTAGTTCATAAGGGTGTTGAAACCTTTAGAGCTTAGCATCGGCTCAAATAATTAGCTTTCATAATGGTTAGTAACTATTATACCACAAGCAACTTTCTTCCTTCTTTCACCTATTCTTTCTCTCATTTTCTTTTTTCTTTCATTATTAATATCCTTACTTTTGTGTGGTTGTCAAACTTGAGTGGATTTTTGGTTTTCATCACATGCATCCTTACTCATTGTTTTGCCTCGGTAATAGTGTCAAATTATTTGCTCTCCTTCTCTCTAATTGATAGTACTAATTGTTAAACCTTGGAAATTGATTATTGAAGCCTTGCTTCTTATACTTTTTCTGCCTTTGGTTTTGTGATGCTTAACCTTGGAGAAAGTCTACCATTAGCTTTAGGTCTAAATTCTAGAAAGGCTGTTAATTCTATATTTTTAATTATAGGTTATTTCCGAAAACCAAATTTTAGTGGGGTGGAGTCTTAGAAGTCAGAAGATTTTTAAATGTAAGTAATCCTTGCATATTTTGTCGTATTACTTTAAAATGCCCATATTTAAGTTTTCTTGCATGTTATTTATTTGGTAAAAATTTTTTGGGAATGGGAAATTTTACCTAAATTCTTTCACTCATATATGATAGACATTTTAATTGGTTAATTTTTTTTTTAGCTTTTCATTATTTATATAATCTCTACCTGTGTTTGATAATTATTTATCTATGTATTAATTGGATTATTATGTAAATTAACTCTCCCATAATTTCTTGATTATTCACTGTCAATTTGTTTTCTTACTTTTAAGTACATACATAATATTCTTTTATTTTTTTTTATTATAATTATGATTATTGGTTATTTGTTAAGTTGGGAAATTATGTATTCTCAGTGCATGAAAAATTGAAAGCTTTTGGATATTTCTAGACTTCAATTTTGAATATTTTAGTCTCCAAATAAGCTATGCTTAACTCAGTCAGTGGGGGTTAAACATTGACCTTGTCGACAAGAATTTTTGGAATATAAGATTGTTGTTTCGTACCGGCCCATTGGTGAAATAATAACGACTTCTGATTCTCAGTCTTGGGTCACCGAGGGTAAATAAATGACCTTTGATATCCTAATTTGGGTCACCAAAGATAAATAAATGACCTTTGATATTGATAGTAAATTTTGAAGACTTATATTATTTTGGAAATTCAATATTTTACATCTCCGAAATTATGGTTCAGTCTAATTGAAATATGACTATGTTTTAGAAACATACACTGTTATTTGAAGAGCCATTATGTTATGTTTTGCATTTTACGTTCCTTGGCCATAATTTTTTGGTTGTTGAATTTGGAAATTATAAATGTTATTGATTGGAACTTTGTGGATTACTTACTGGGCTAGTGAGCTCATAAAGTTGTTTTAAATCCTTTTTTTATCAGGAACAATAATTCTAAGGTACTTAGTGAGCTGTCAATACTTTTGTTTTCTTGGACTTGTAATTGTGTTATTGTATTTTGTTATCTGTACTTCCAAATCCTATATTTTAAACATTCTGTCTTTGGTGCTATATTGTACCATTAAGTTTTTACCCGTGTTTTTGTTAGTTAGTTACATTCTCCACCCTAAGATAGGTTTCAAGGTCTTGTAGGCCTACCAGGTTCAAGCCCTATCTGTCTGTGACCTTTTTTGCATGTCAGGTTCACTTATGCCGAACCCGGGGGTTGACATCAAACAAGAGTTTCTTAGAGTAGAGAAGCAAAAATGTGGTACAAGTGTGGAGAGTGAAAGGGGCCAAGATAGTGGGCATTCGATGTTGAGAGCAATATGATGGAAGATGGAGTTATAAATGCATAGTGACAACTAGGTTTGTAAGGGATAGGTAGCTCAGCAAAGGAGAGAGAGAAAAGTTTGAGGTAGGACTTGGACTTGGAGATGCATATTGAAGTGTGTGTGTGTGTGTGTGTAACCAAATAAAGAAACCAAGCAAAGAAGGTCGGATGCTTATTGGAATATCTTGATTTATCCAGATTTTGTATTTCAAATTTTGTTTTTTTTTAAATATTTATCTTTGTTTGAATTTTTTTTAAATTTTTATCCTTTTTCTTATTTTTTTAATTTATTTTTTGAATTTATTATTTATACTTTTTCCTTTTTTAATATGTGACTTTTTTCTAATTTTGTTTAATTTTATTTATTATTTTTTTTAATTTTGTTATATAAACACTTGTAAACTAGAATATGTTGGAACATCAACTAATGTTAGTTTATTTGAATGGATACATAATGTTCAAGATGAAGATATGAAGATTTGCATTGATAGCAAATCGGCACATGAATTAAGGAAAAGGTCTTGTATATCACCCAAGGAGTAAGCATTTTGACGATGGGAATCCCACACCCTGATTAGATCCCCACCATTAGATATGATTTAAAGATGTTTAAATATTTAAATATCATTATTTTTATCCTTATTGTTTGATTTAAATTATTTTTTATTAATTTTTTAAACCCACGATTTGTACAACTGAACCTTCAATCCCTTCTTATCTTGTTGGGAGTTCGTGTGCTTTCAAATTTGGTGAAAGAATGTGTCTTCCTTTCTCTTTGCTGGATTGCCTAGTGGGAATGATAACAAGATCTAGAAACCCTTTGTAAGGAGTTCATCTAGCGAGCACGACTACCGGTGGGTGATTGACACACCCCTTGGTGTGTGTACCGCAAGTGCACGGGTTGTCAAAGTAATAAAGTACTCTAGTGAGTGAGTAGTCGTATCCACAGGGAATAGTATTTAGAAACAAGCGTTATCACTATTTAGCTAGGAAGGAAATCGATGGTGAGAGAAATCAATATGTATAAATATAAAAAAAAGTAAAAGAGTGCAAGAAGGCCAATAAAGGTAAGAGAGGTAATCGATATGAAAATGGGGCATCCAGACAATACTCCCCCTAGGACTAATGCTTCTAGTGCAAGACTAATATTATACTCCCTTTATTGATGTTTAATGAGTCATGAAGATCCTAAAGCACACGATCCCAAACCTAAGGTCAACCGTGACTAGTTCCAACACTATGCCCCGGCATTATGTTTCACTACAACCCTTCACTATATCGATCTCTCAACTAAGCCCTAGGGGAGTCCATCATCCTAAGTCTCACACTACATGGAACTGCTTGACGTTCTAGGGATTCCAAGTGATAGACCCTGTTCCTAAGTATAGTTCTAACCTTTTAGTCCAAGCGAAAGAGCCTTAGTCTCAGTTAAGCCCCAGCACTTGGATTCACTACAACTCTTCACTTTGTTGATCGCACAACTAAGCCCCAAGGGAGTTCATCTCCTAGAACTTTACTCTACTTTGACCGCAAAGAACTCTTGGAACACGGAGGTAGGGAAAATCACACCGAAGGGGAATGGGGACGTTTCGCTACCTCATGACTTTTCCTCTCGACCCTCTCCAATCTCGAGTAGTCTAATCCTATAGAAGTTGTCACACCTTCAAAGGATAATCTAGATGATTCTCAACCCTAGTGTCACGGCTAAGGGAAAATCAATACAATAAGCAATCAAGATTGGAACTCAATTAAAAGCATTAATTAAGAAAGCATAATAAAATTCATAGAAACAATGTCATCCTAGGGTTTACAAGTCCGAATATCCACTAGGAGTTTAGCTCTCCATGTTATAATACAAAATCAATAGAGAGTTTGAGAACATATGCATAAAAACCATAAAGAAAAACCCCCTTATAGTTTGTATCGATGGTCTTGTGCAGCAGCCTTAGCTTCTTCAAAGAATCCCTTGTCAAACATAGAACACACTTCGCCAAATCAATGCCAACGAAAGCTCCCCCAATAGCTATCTTCCAAAGGATGTTGATGCCGACGCCGTAAAATCGCCTCCAAAGACCTCAAAGAACCTCTCCAACCCTAGCCTCAAGCCCCCAAAAGATAGACAAGAGATAGTAAGGGGGGTCCCCGACAAAGACCCAAAATGGGGTATTTATAGGGTGAAATCGGGCATCCACATGCCCCTGTGGAATTTTCACACGAGCGTGTGGATTCTCTGTTTTCCAGAGTTTAGGCGAACTGTGAACAGTGTTTTACTATAGTAACTACTGCAGTACTCGCACCGAAATGCTCCCGAATTCATCTTCTACATCGAGGCCGTCAAATTGGGCACACAATCGTGCGGTAGATCATGTCGCATCTTCAATTTAACCATATTGAAGAAGCTCTTGATAATGTTGCACAAGCTGGAACATGTGAGTGTGATTTGCCTTTGTGCCCCTCCAATTCACATATTCCCTTGAACTCAGTTGGAGGTTAGCACACACTCGCATGTTTTTGAACACAACTTGTGCCTTGTTCCTTGCCCGGTCTAAGAACTTCCTCAATAATTGCGGCCATGACCTATTCTTGCTTCTTTTCCTCTAACTCTTCTCCACAACCCTACATGCACAAAAGAACACAAATGCACACTAATTAATGATAAAACCTGAGAAAAGTAATGTTCAATGTAAGAAAAGAATACTTCGTATTACTTATACACGAGCACTTATCAGTGATCGTAGAATACTTACAACTCAAGCAAGATTTTCCTTATGCTATCTTCTTCCTTTTATAAATATGAGTTATTCTGCAATTTTAAATTCTCAATTATATTATAGCTATTAGGTCTTGTCAGATTATCATCAGTTTTAGGAGTTTAAGCATAATTTTTATACCATGTTTATAATTTCTGATTCTGGTTAGCCTTTTGTTTTAATAATAGATCATCTATCGAATTTGTGAACATATTAGGTTGATCCATACTAACATCCTTAACAACTAGCATTAGAGGTAGGAAACTTTTTTGTAAAAAGGAATTGCTTGTAGGTTATGTAGTTTCACTTTTTGCATTGTTACCCCTCCCAATCTTTAATTTTGATGCTTTGTTGAATGATCTCCTAACCACTGGTGAAATTCATATTATGTCTTAAAGATCTTTTATACTATTAGGGTAGAGAAATTGTTGATTGATTTCATTTGATAAGTTTCAGATATCTGCTTTTGAAATAGTTGAAATTCCTTATCAGTTTTAGAGGTGTTAGAAGAATAATTTGGAGGACAGTAAAATAAGAGAATTGTAGTGTTTGACATTACTTAACTACCTGCAAAATTTTATATTTCATACGCCTATAGTTTTTGATATATGATTTTATTAGTAAACTATCTCCTATGGATGTCTGTGCAGAACATCAAGATTGGTGGGTATTTTTGATGGTTATAGAGATTGAATTGAGTAAGGTGAAAAATAAAAAAGTTGTTTATTATTAAGTTATCTGATTTTCAATAAAATATCATTAATTTTTTAGTTATATATTAAGAGATATCCATGTTTGAAAGGGATATGTCAAAATTATAAGTCTGTAGGAATAGCTTAATTTTCAAATAAATGTTTTGCATTGAGTATTGCTCTAAATCATGTGAATTTCGGATATGTCATAGTATTAGGTGTCTAATTTTTCAGAATCTTGAAAGCTATGATTTGGAATAGTATTTGTAAAGTTATGAGGGGTTTATTGTTCAATGGTCTTGATGGAATTGTTGATTTGCCTTAGAGTGGATAATTGCTATTGTATCCTTGAAAGAATTAATATTTGGAAGTGTAGATTAATAGCTTTATCTTTTGCATTTGTACCCTTCTGAAAATCTCTAATATTATTGCTTATTAGCCACTTAAACTTTGTAGCATCACTGGTCTTTTGAAATCTTGTCTTCTTTTGCATCCCCTGAATGCGTAAAATAGATAGGTTTAAGTAATGTTTGTGTTGAGAGAGTTTTAATATCCTTGGATTTTTACTCTTAAATATAGGGTATTCTGAGAAACTTGATTCAATGTGAGATTTGGAGTTTTGGGTGTTAATCAAGTAAGTAACACCACATATAAATGTATAATTATATATATAATTTCTGGTTATCAACAATTTTGAATTTATTTAAATTCTTTTAAGTCTTGTTTATATAATATTAAAACGTTTGTTGGGCTTTGATCCAGTTTCTGTTATTATATACTTATTAAATTTTTGAATTATTTTTCTTTCCCCGAAACATTAATTCCCACATTTTGATCATGTATGTTATTCTTTGAACTATTATGTTTGTAAATTGTTTTAAGCATAACCGGATTATTTTTACTATAAAGAAATGAGATCATGCGTATGTTTATATGTTTGCTTAACAAATTATTCTGCAAATTCTGTTCTGACCTGACTTGTCTGAAATTCTCTTTGAAATTCTGAAATTATGTTTTATTTTTGGATAACAAAGTTATTTTGATATTAATACATTTAGTCTCCATTTAACTAGGCACTAACCCTATCACTGGGGGTTAAACACTAACCATGTTGACATGAAACTCTGACTCTGTTTAGAAACTATAGTTTCGTACAGTTTTGTCGGTGAAGAATAACGGCCTTTGATATTTTGGATAGGGTTACCGAGGGTAAACAAATGAGCTATGATATTCTGGCTCAAGTCAGCGAGGGTAAATAAATGAACTCTGTTATTTTGTTTTAGCCATAGTGATTTGGAGACATATTTCTGTTTGCTACTAAATTGTATTTTGTTGAACTACTTTGATTTTATGAACTACATTTTTTATAACTATTTGTAATATCTGATATGATTGGTTTTTTATTATGAATTTTTGGAAATTTCTTATGATCCTAGTTATTTTTAGTGGGTTACTTACTGAATGTCAAGCTCATAATCTGTTGTTAAATTTTTTTTTTCAGATAAGGAGTAAACAGTTTGTTGAGCAACTTAATTGGCTAGTGATAGCTTGTGTTCCCTTTTAATTGAGTTGTCTTTATGTTTGTCGTGGTATGTGAATTCTGTTTTTGGAAAAATCTCTTTGTATTTGAACCTTTTATATTCACTTAGTATTTGAAGTTGTAATTTTGAGATTATATTTTTGTTTTGAGAACAGTTTTGAGACCTTGCATGCTTACTGGGTTCCAGCTCGTAGGTGTGTGGCCATTTGTCGGCGCATTGGGTCTAGTGAGCCAGTTTGGAGCGTGATAAAAGATGTTTTTTTTTTTTCCATTTAATTTAAGAGCATGTGAAGGATAAGTATATAGAATTAGTTTATATGAAGTCAAATAATCAAGATGCAAATATATTCACTAAGACACTTTGTATGAAACCTTCAGTAACAACCACTACTTGATGTAGTGAAATATTATGAAAATAGTTGATAAACAAACCCATGATTGAATCACTGGGTTGACAGTCTTGTTGTAATGCTGCAGAACACTATATAAATACTTTAATAGTACTATGTATTTATTGTTTACACTCCCTTGTGTGTGACGTTTGACCGAGTTAATAAATTCCTAAAAAGTCGTTAAGCCACTGTAATTGATACACCACCATATTTGTCGCTTGACATCCTTATGTAGGACAACGTTTGTTGCCTTTGTAAAAAATGAAAATCTTCTGTAAATTTTTTAGTTTTAATTGATATGAGAGATGGAAGAACATTAAGTTTAAAGAGGGTGCCACTTAATTATGAAGCATTCATACATGCATTGGTTGTGGAATCTAAAGGGCTAGATGCTTTGAAAAATAAAATTGGAGTTAATGAAATTCTGTTTGGAACTAACAAAGTTGGGGTTCATTCCCCTTATGGTCACTAATGTTTGTAATTTATATCGCTGTGACCACAAAACTTTTTTTTGCAACACAAAAGCCACATAACTTTTCTCTAGTTTCACGTGTGGCCAAAGTGGCCTATTTTAAGATGGTTTCCGGTGAGTTTGCTGATGTGACGGCAACATGGAGTTGACATGGCGCCAGAAACTGCTTTAAAATAAAGTATTATGGCCACGCATGCAATTGGAGAAAAGTTAAGTGATTTTTATGTTACAAAAAAAAATTTTATGGCTACAGTATTATAAAATGCAAACATATGTGGCCACGAGGGGAATGAACCCAACAAAGTTGTATTTTTTTTTATCAATGAAATGATGTTTGGAAAGATGAAATTTTTTATCCTTTTATCAATGTGTTTAGAATTTTGGTAAAATCATTTCCTGATATAGGTGCATATTTTCTATCCAACAACCAAGACCTACTTTGGAGAATTCAAAAGATTGACATGGAGAATAAAGAATATAGCATTTTTGAAAGTAAGTTGCCCGGATAAGAAGGAAAGAATAAGAATGTATCCCTAATATTCTCATTAATTTAAAATCTTTTTCTTCCTTTTTTTTAAAAAAAAAAAAAAACACCCCTTCTAGCCTCCATCCTAATGGTCAAGCCTGTGTTTAATGGTACAAAAGGCATATAAAATTTTTTTTATTAATATTTCTTTTATTTTTTGTATCTACATACACACACATATACACGGGCACACAAAGGGGCAATAAAAAATAATCAATGGTGGAAAAGAATAAAAAAATTATTTATATAATAACATGATTCATGCTTCAATGACTTAAAGTTTCATCCTCAACTTATAAGCTTTCATGTATAGCCAAAGGTTTGCAATCCCTACACGGCGAGGGTATATCCTCCGGCTCTCTGTCCGGCATCACCCACCGGCCATAAGCATTGCGCACCATCCCCTTATTTTCTAACTGATACCATGATTCCGGCACCCTCAACTTTTCAAGCAACATCCCCCCATACTTATTTACTAGTGCAAAATCTCTCCTAGCATTCCTCCTGTACTTATCTTCCTCACTCACATAACCATCAACAAGATGCAAGTATGTCTCCAACCCATGAAATCCAGCCAAATCAAACTTATGATGTTTTAGATAAGGTGATGATTTCACATCCAGTCCCAGCTCCATTCCCACATGCTCGTACACCCATTGAAGCTCTCCAATGATGCGTTCAAACTTCTCAAGTCCTTCATTTAGTAAAACTCCGGGTAACTTGGGAACCACATCTTGCTTGACTATCACTCGTAATACCTTCACGTTCAGCTTTCTTAGCTTGTCGCCGAATGCGTCATTACCGACACGAGGCCCTGCGAAGGTGATGACACTCACTGGAAGATCAGCAATGGTTGAAGCAGCTTCGTGGGCGTTGAGAAGTGCTAGCGCTCCACCGAGGCTGTGGCCGGTGACAGTGAGCCTCACCTGTTCACCTTTACTTCGGTAATGAGCTACAAGCCTTTTGATTTCGGTAATAACCTGCTCTGAAGCACTGGACTTGTTATACCTTGTGGTCTCACTCTTGGATTTGTAGATGCTGAGGAATCCATGCTCAACCTTGGCATCTCCTTCTTCTTTATCAACATCATTTATAGATTCTAGTTTCAAGTGTGCATTCTCAAACCATTCGGTTGTCGCGACGGTGCCGCGCCATGCAACAACAATGTCACGGCAACCAATACGGTGAGACTCAGTGTCATCACTCACAGCTACGAAACCCATCCAATTTGAGTCTTTGCTCCATGTGTTTGCATGGAGAGAATGTTCTATCCATTGAGGAAGCTCAATGTTGGACATGGCGTAGATGTATTTGGTGATGTTGTAGCCACTGCTAACTAAACCAAGCTTTTCAAAGAGGCGGTTTTTGTTGTATAGAGCGCTGCCATGGTACTCGGAAAGCGGGTTATAGTCAAAGCCATCATAGGTAGCTTGGGCAAACTCACCGTACTTGATGAGTTCACGGCGGAGCCAAGGGTGGAGTGGGTTGAGGAGGTTAGACCAGTTGGACTTGCCATGGAGTTCATCTTGCAAAGATGATATGTTTTCTTTTGGAGATGCAGCTGGTGTGGTCCGATTATAGCTGTCTTGGATGAAGAGGTTCTCCTCAAAAGGGTTTCCGGTTGTGCCAATGTGCAAGATGTTAGAGATAATGTTGGGGATATTGATCATAAAGCTGGGTCTTCGGCTGTGGATCGGTGTCTCAGTGGTGGTACGGAGGCTGGACCGGGGCTGGAGAATGGTCTTGGTGGTGCAAGTTGAAAGGAGAGGGAGGTGGTTGCTGGTGACCAAAGCTGCCATCAATGGAACAGTGCTTATTATTTTTATTCTTCTCTTGTTTGTGCTATTGCATGGGTTGCTATGCATCCATGTCTTTATATAGATAAAGAGAGAAATGATGACTCCAAGATCGATGGTTGCTTGTTTGGTTGGGATTTGTAATCCTAAATTCCATTTGGGGTGTGCGTGGTCAAATTATTATAATAATTCAAAGAGGATGACTAAGAATAACTAGCTAGTTTGATTGTTTCATCTTTTCTTATTTGGGTTGATAATTGGGATTAGGTGCATGTGGTCTGCGTCTTCATGTTTCACGGTCAAAGGGCAGGAAGTCTCTTAAATTTCCATGAAACTTTATCTTGAAGCTGATGTTGCATGTACTCATGGAGCCGTAAAGGTTGAGCAGCAAAGGACAAAGAAACAGTCTACATTTACAAGCCTGACCGTGAGAAACTTGGTCACAATATGCACGTGGTCAATAAGACTATCTATTTACTGCATGTAATTTGGAAGTCTGAGAGACAAGTATAAAACAAATGAAAAGTAAATGAAGTTTCATAACAAGAGCACTTAATGATCTTTATGGCACCAGGGTAATTCAGTTGGTTCGGTTGGATGCCACCTTTGTTTTTGGTTATCTTATCTTAGATTTTTTTTTATTTATTCATTTAGAAATTAGAAATTAGAAATTATTATTTTTAAAATTTAACTTTCATATTTAATATATTTCTATAATTTTTAATAAATTATATTCAAGTACATATTTTTTAAAACATATTTTATATAAAAGTAATTCTGAAAAGTTAATGTAATTTTTAAAAATTTTAGATTAATGGACAAGTAGAAAGGATTGGGCTTGAGTATAATTTTTTTTTTTTTAGAAATGTGACGAGCGCCGGAGCCTCAGAGACGGACACGTGGGGGAACAGCGCTCACCACCGACCCGTGCCCTCATCTTGCGCGTGATAGGTTTCGAACCGGAGAGCCACGCTTAACCAACGAAACGAAGACCCTACGCAAGGGACCCGGTGCCAACAGACCAAATGGTCGTTAGCGAGTATAATTATTGTAACATCCCAAATTTTTCATATATTTATTATAAATTCTGGTAAGATTTTTTCGACAATGATTTTTATAAGTGGGGCTGATTTGCTTTTCAAAGATGCACCTACAGAGATTATTAAAAATTAAAGGCCGTTCATGAATTGTCAAGGACATTGGTGTAATGATTCTTTCAAAGAGGGGCTGCAAGGGAATTTGAGAAATAACAATGGAATTGTGGTACATCGTGGAGTATTACGCTAATGAGTGGATGAGTTTGTACTGTAGTGATTAGGCTTAAAGTTTTAAGGTAAGCTTAGTTTAAGCTTGTTTAATTATTATCTTGGTTATGTCAGGCGGATTTTAGTAAAAATGGCCCTAAGCAAAATCATAAGAATTTTTTTAAATTATTTTTATTAAATAATAAATTAAATAATACAACTAAAAATATGAATTATTATTAATAATTATGATAAATAAATATTAAACATGGAAAAAAAATCTAGAGATATTATTCTAAGTTTATTTAATTACCTGTAATGCATAAAAAAAAGGGAAGAAACTCAATTAAAGTTTACATTTTTTGCCTTCTCAAATGCAAAATTATCGATTAAATTTTATATAAATTTTAGTTAAGGTACCAAATTTTTTTAGTGAAAATAATGGCTAATCCATTTAATCCTTTCTTGTGACATAGTTAATCGTAAAAATTAGAGTAAAATTTTTTCTACAAATATATCATTTCTATTTATGATAATTCCCAAATACTAATGGTTATTCCATCATGATTTTGTTTAGCCTTAAATTTTATTGATTAGGATTAAATTTTATGTTTTCTCCCAAGTGAATTAAACAACATATCTTATTCTATGTTTTTGCTTCTGTCACTGCAATTCGATTTTGCTCAAAATCACCATAAAAAAACTTACATATTATTTAGTGATTTAACTAAAAACAATAAATTTAATTGATTTTTTTGAAAAAAAAAAACAAGATTCATTATAATATTTTCAATTGAACCAAATTGAATGTCTAATCCCATAATCATTACGTCATCATTATTATCCCTAAAAGCATCGCCAACAACCACAACGTTTAAACTATGAGATAAACATTGAAAATGATATTGATCAACAAAAAAGCATAAATTATTTTTTTATTAGAATTTATGGTAATAATTAATACAACATAAATATATTATTTTATGCTTTTGCATGCATGTGTTTCTTTTAGCTACTTCTGCAACAAAATCATTTAGTTAATTTATACTTGACTTTTATTATTGTGACGCCTGCTAATATTTTCTAATTACAAATTTAATTACTTTCTCTTATCTATTTTGTGTTTTTATTATTGAAGTTATGATATTATTCTCTTTTTGGATCTTCTGCTTGTTTGTTGATCATCTTATTCCAATTTTATTATGAAGGATTTTTCCATCACATTATCCAATAGCTAAGACCTGTTGCTTCGCTTTCTTACATGTAGCAAGTAAGGTAGAGGCTACAAACAATAAATGATAAAACTTGATTAATTTCCTAATGGGAATAATCCTTATAATTAAAGAAGCCAAGATCTTTTGATCGAAAATTATTTAGGAATAAATGGAAATAGCGGAAACGTATTTGTACTTAAATCCATTGATGTTGAGGATTGGGTCTTGTGATTTTGTTAGTTGATCACACACAGAGAGGAGAGATGGGAACCCTAATTCAAAGAAAACATTAATTCTAAATCTCAATTATTGCTTGCTCAGTCAGGGATCACACCCTATTTATAAAAATGTTTATGGGGTTAATTATAAGTCTGCCCGTCATAGGCTTGACTATTTTACCCGAGGAATTTGACCCTTTATATTACAATTAATTGGGCCTATTAAAAAATAAATATGATAAGATATACACAATTATAAATGCTACTTGTGTACATTTAGACAACTTGTGCACATTGATGAGTGTACAACATTAATTATTCATATATTTTATATAATTTTGTACACTCATTCGGCATGTATTAGAACCATATTATGGAATTCAATGCTAAATCTAGTGTGCTTTACATTCTTAGGCTTAGGACAACACTTCAAGATAAGAGAAAGCCAAAAGAAGCATTCTAGACTTTAAATGAAGGAGTTAGAGTTCTCTTAGCATCATTTGAATAAGGACAAGGCAAGCTGAGTGGCTTACGGGCGGCTTACGGCTAACCTTACGGCCATAAGTAGGGCATGCTTATTCCTATAAGGGGGAATCAGAGTCAAATCAGAGAACCTTACGGGCAATGCTTACAATTGTAAAGATACCCATAAAGACCATTCAGAGGAGTTTATGACCACAACATACACGCGTAAATACAATCACAAAAAGCAACACAGTGAACCTTATGGTCCAGTGCTTATGGCCGTAAGCTAGAACATAACACAAAAAGAAGATCCTACAAATAAGACTTATGGTCATAAGTATTCCCGTAAGGCTCGTGACCATCTTTTTTCATCTCCTTTACAGCCACATTCTTACTCCCATAAGTAACCGGTAAGTAATCGGGTATAAATAGAACTGATGAGGATTTTTAGAGCATGCTTTTCTCTCTTTTTGGGTGATTCTTAGAGGCGAAGTTAGGAAAGAAAGGAGATGAGTCTCTAGCACTCAGATGGTTATTTAAAGGGAGATTTGGATCCATATTCAAGGGGATTGGAGATTGTAGCCGTCAAGCTCACCTTTGAGGCATGTGTGGAAGCTTTCTTAGGGCTTCTCCGGCGATCCTCCGATGGTGCAATTGAGAATGAGGATTTCATGTTTTTTATGTCTCCTCCTATTATTTGTATCTTGAATGCCTGCCCTCCTTTAATGGAGGGCTAATTTGAAGATTTTTGGGCATAGTTGAACTCTAGGGTTTATTTCATTGACATTGGTTGTTGGATTTTTTATGCTTTAGTTGTTTTATTAATTGCAATCATCTTTATTTGAATCTAATTGCGTGTTTTTATTGAATGATTGCTATTGTGGTGAGCCCCCTAATTTTCATACATCTGATGTGCTTTGTGAGGAGAAAAAAATTCCCACCTAACATAGGCATGCATCAATTCAAGGGGATTGTGAGTAAGCCTCTTGTTAAAGTGCTTTCAAGACTCCGTCTCCTTTAATTCTTCTGAGTGAGTTAGTGATAATATCCGTACTCCTTGCAATCATTTGGAGTAGATTTTAGGAGAAATCGCATTTCTACTTCGGATTAGGGGTAATATCTCTTTACAAGAGAAATTAACTACTTAAGAAATTGTCATTAGCTCATAATGAGATTTTATATAGTGTTAATACGATTGTGCTGATGTCTGTATCAGCATTGCACCTATTCAGTTACTCTTTCACCTGAAAAATCGGGGTTTAGTATAATTCTGGAAACCTCTCAGTTAAAATAGGATTGCAAACTTAGACAACTTTTGTCATGCACTTCATAACCCTAGACGGATATTATGCCTAAACATCAATTCCTTTCCTGACTTCCCTCCAGCTTGTATTGGTTTCTTTCCTTGTAACATCATTATATTGTTGACGATTGTCACCATCATCATCAAAGTTATCTACATCTATGCTGCTTCATTCATCCGAGCATAAGCATTTTGGTTAGAAACTTCATTCTTAGTTGATGGGTCAACATATGGTACCAATGCCATGTAGTCTGTCACCACTACATCTTTGAAGCATATTTCCATCATGTCCAACAACTTTGGATTCTTATTTCTCCATTACAAATACTTTGGGTTTTCCTGTTTCAATTGAATCAATAACAAGAAGACAATGTGTTATTATTTTTTTGGAAATAAAAATTATAAAATAAATAAATGAATACATTATTATATAAAAAGTTCATAGGCTTACTAGACCTTTTCTTTCGCCAAAATTGTACTCTTAATAGGGTCAACCAAGCCCTGTCTGGTGCTCCACTAACTTTGCCCGTATAGCAAACTCTTTCTCCATGAGTCCGATTTGTTTTTTTAGTTGCTCGTAGTTGTAACTCACCCCTGTTCTCACAACAAACTTTGACACAACATTTTTCCAACCTTCTTTTGTAAAGTGTGTGCGGCGTATTACTAATATGGACCTCCTCGACATATATCTTTAAGAACAATTCTGTATTTGTGTCATCTCATCTGGCTTCTAGAGTATTTTCACTTGCAACCACATTCACATCACCCAGATTTGTCCCTTGTACAATTCTTTTGGGTGGCAGTTTTGAAGTCATGTTCAAAAATATTTATGATCTTGAGCCCTTAATAAAAAATAACATAGCAAAATCAACCTCTTTTAGTAAATAAAAAAGGGTACAAAACAACCTCTACAAGTAACATTATAACAAATAAATCTTGCTTGTAAATTAGGCAGAAAATAAACTGCAAAAGAAATTCCATTAATTAAAGAAACAAAAATATAAACAAGAATTCAATTTTAAACAGTTTAGAGTTAAAAATATAATAAAAAATTAAATTTATTGCCATGGTTTGTGAAACAAGATGTTATGGTTCAATAAGAAATTGCCCTCCTAGGGAAATGACAGAAAGTGGCTTGTCCATCATCACCATAAAAATGTCCAAATTCATTGGACGCTAGCTAAATTAAAAAACATTAGAGGCTTTGTCAAACCAAATTTAATTTCATCTGAAGATCGTCACCTTTCAAATCAATTCCATAATTTGTAAAACAAGAAGTCAAACATTGCCATATCCTCACAACTAGAAAAAGATGTTAATAACTTTAGGAAAATGGTTGCATATTAATTGCCCAAAAATATAAGAATTAACTTGAAAATGTCTACAATACAATAACCATAAGATGCAAAATACATCTCATCACACTGGAACAATACTAAAAACTAAAATCTTACCAAATAGGGCCTCAATCCAAATACTAAAATAACCAGATCCAAACGGTATGTTGTCATAATAAAATCAAGCATGCGATAGCAATTTTGGTTATAGTAGTTTTCTCTTTCGATCCAAACATAATCTCAAAAAGCAAAAAATAAAACAAAAATTGATGAAATTCATGGTTACACAAAGAGATTCAAAATTAGAAATTCTGGCCTTCTGTTACGCCCCAAACGCGAATCCACAGGGTAGAAACCCCTTAGGCACGCAAAGCCTAAAAACCCGGTTCAAGCAAAACAATCTAACAAAGTCATGAATTACAGATAACAAAATATATCAACTTCCAAATACAACTTCAAGGATTATGACAAGGTAGAAAATACAACTCAAATACAATGGAGGGAAAAAAAATACTCGACAACCCGCTAAACTACAACCCCGAACTTTCTTCTGATCTGAAAAGAATTAAGAATAACTTAATGAGCTTGGGAGCACAGTAAGCAACCACTAAAAATATCGGGATAAAAAAAAAATTCAATAATTTTTAAAAACATACAAAAATGTAACTAATAAATAAATATCAAAATGAAACCCAAAAATCAGAAATAATTCAAAACAGATTTAATTTACCAAAATAACGAGCATATAAGTCCCTTAAACAACTAATGCCAAAACAAAACATCAGATTCATTTATTTAAACTCGGTGATCCGAGTCAGATTTCAGAGCTCATATGTTTATCCTCGGTGACCCGAGCCAGAATATCTGAAGCCGTTATTCTTCACCAACAGAAAGATGCGAAAATATAGCTTTTATATCAGAATTACGTGTCGACACGGTCAGTGCTTAACCCCCAGTGATAGGGTTATCGCACAGTTAATTTGGGGACTACAAATTTCTATAACCAAAAATATATCGGGTCCAAAATCACCTTCAACGCAATAATACTGAAATTTAGTGATCCTGTTTTCTAACAAAAATTATTCCAATTATATCAATAATCAATTATTAACTAACAGAATAATCCGCACAATTTTTTAAAAATTAATTAAATATGGAAATAGCATTGAAACAAAAATATCATTTCCCAGCGATTCAAGTAAATGAAAATAATCATGAATTAAATAAATAAACTAATTCAGGAAAGAAATATCATGATTTCGTATTTTTCTAAAATAAATAAATAAAGAAATAACAAACATGAGCCAAGTTAACAGAAAAACCTAAATAAACAAAATATCATAAATCAAATAAACAAAATAATAAATATACTAAACTACAAAAGTGATGGTCAACATAACCACAAAAATCAGAACAAAACTTTGGAATAGTATGGGAATTTTTTTTTTCTAAACAGTAAAATACAAATTAATTAGATAATTATATGAACCATTATCAAAAATAAAAAATTTGCATATACATACATATACAGATTTATATGTGGTTTGCTTACCTGGAGATCCCCAAAATCTAACTCCCATTCGAACACAAGATCAATCCTTCCTGAACAACCCTAAAAGCACAATCAAAATCTAATTGCTCAAAACAATAATTTAACACAACCCAAAACATGGATCAAAACCCATGCCAAAATTCAAAGACTCACTTTCTACTCTATCTAACACTAAACATCTAATCACAAGATAACTTAGCCATACAATAGCAAAAAAAAAAAAAAAAAAAAAAAAAAAAAAAAAAAAAAAAAAAAAAAAAATGTTTCAAGTGAAATGACATTTCAACAAACACCTTGTGGGCATAATCAAAACTAAACAATTAGTAGAGTAGACAAATAAGGCACATGCTATTCAATACAAACTAATATCTTTTACTAGAAAAACAAAGCAGAACTAATATATATATATATTAAGCTAGCATCATCTCTTTTTGCCCACAAGCTTGGCACCCTAATTGGCAAGAACAAGAAAAAATTTTCAAACAAAAGGCTTACAAGGTTGGATGGTGAAAATTAGGCTGATAACAAGCCATTGAGGCTGCTCTGCTCCTAGCTCCACGGCATGTAAGGGAAAAAGTCTATGATTTTCATTGGCTCACCAAACAAGGGAGGCATAAAGAAAGATAGATGAAGTTTTTGGTCGCCGGATCACCTTTTTGAAGCTCCAAACCCAAGGCGATGGCATGGCTAACGGTAAGATCGATGGTGAGGCTAAGGAATAGGGAGTTCCAGCTGGGTGAAGAAACAAATGGAAGAGAAGGCTCATGGCTTTAGGTAAGAAGATAGAGGGATTTCACGGGCTAAAGAATGGGAAAATAGAAGCAACCATTTTTTTTTCATAAAAACAACAGTTTTTTTTTTCTTCCTTCACCTCATTCCATAGAAACCCAATCAAACACACCTAATGAAATTCATGGTTACAAGCTCAGCTGAATAAATTATCAAACAAGGACAATGATAGGGAAACCAATTAAATAATATGTTATAGTAATGAAATCTCCCCACATTGTAGGAGTATATAAACTTCTTAGTTACTAGACAGTAGAAGCCCATATATATTAAACTAGTGGCACTTTTGGCCAAAAGTTGTAGGGCAACAAAAATAGTACAAAATTCTTCACTAATAAATATAGTACTAACAATCAACATTCAGAGAGATATTCTATAATTAAAATGATGATTGTCATCTACTAAATTTGGTGAATAATTATTTTAATACCAACTTTGGTGTTTAGTTCAAGTCTCACTTGTCTTCAAAGTGTAACCACAATGATCAGCAAATTTTGTTAAGAATTAAGTAAGAAAACTTTGAGAATAAAACATAACAAAACTCATATTGACAATGCTTATCCAGTTTTGACTTACAAAAGATCCATAAAAAGGCTATGCAATATACTCTTACAGCCTGGGGGGGGGGGGGGGGGGGGGGGGGGGGGGGGGGGGGGGGGGGGGGGGGGGGGACACGTTCTGAGGGGATTTGATGAAGTTGAAATCTATGTTCAAATAGTAGGTAACCATGGATTTCATCAGCTTTAGGAAAGAAGGAAATAAGAACTTCAGCAAACACGCACGCCATAAGAAACCCAATCAAACATTGGCCATATGAAAACCATAGGGAAACATGTATAGCAACCAGATTGAAGATCAAAACTTCAACTAAGTTTCTAGTTTTCAATTCTCTCCGAATCCAAACAAATACACACGGCATTAGAAACCCAATCCAGAAACATCTCCTCAAAAACAACAACCCATAAGAAAAAAAATCATAAATTACCAAAATAGATTCAAGATCAAAACTTTAACTATGTTTCTAGTTTTAACTTCTCTGAATTTTAAAAAAACCCTAAAAGAAACACTAACACCATTACAACTCCGATCCATTCGTCCTCCAAACAACAACAAACAAGAAAAATCACATAACAAGAAAACTCAAGATTCCTCACCTGAACCTGAAGATGAGAGAGAATGCAAGATGATTGTGTTGTCCCCCACTTTGTTTCTTCCTTTCTCTATCATTCCTCTGTTTGAATAAAGTTGATGGAGGCAAGAAGTAGGAGTAGAACTTGGAGAAAATTGTTAGGGTCAGAGGGCAATCAATTCTTTATTTAATGGGAGTAATTTAGTAATTTCATAATCCTAAAACAGTTTTTGAAAAGTGATTTTCCCAGAAACACCACATGAGCAACTTCTGGAAAAAAAAAAATTTCAGCATTTTTATCAACTTATGCTTCTGCAGAAAAGCTAATACAAATAATTTTTTTTTCTTGAATTCAGAACTGCTTAAGTTATAACAAGGCATTTCTGTGCTTTTCAGAAACCTATCCAAACACCAAAATTTCTGTGCTTAACTTATATTAAGGGCTTGTTTGGATCGGCTTATAAAAAAAGTGCCTTTTTGGGCTTTTGTAGAAGCACTTTTGGGATAAGTACTTTTAAAGTAAGTTAATTGCTTATGAATATTTTTTTGTTTGGATGTATTAGATTTAGAAGTACTTTTGCAGTTGTGAAAATGTTTGGGATGTTTATTTGAAAAGTTCTTTTATAGTGAAATATTACTAAAATACCCATTTACTGAATTATGATAATAACTTCATAATTTACACATTTCTCACATGTCCTACCTAAGAAATAAATAATATTTATTACTATTGTTATTATTATAATTAAATGTGTTATTATTATTATTATTATTATTATTATTATTGGTGGTGGTGGTGTTATTGTTTTTATAATTTGTTGTTCTCATTATTATTTAATTGCTTTTGAGGGGTAATAATAATAATAATAATAATAATAATAATAATAATAATAATAATTATTATTATAATAATAATTATTATTATTATTGAGTGAGGGTATTTTAGTAATTATAATTATAATTATAATTATAATTATTATTATTATAATTGATTTGAGATGGGGATGAGAGGATTTGGGGAGATATATAAAAGTAAGTAATTTTTTAGATTGAGTGAGGGTATTTTAGTAATTGCACTTAACCACTCAGCTTATCAAAAACAGCTTATTTTCATAAGCTGATATTTTGCAGCTTATAAAATAAGCTATTTTTCAGCTTATTTTACTGTTTGAGCTTATTCCAATAAGCTCATCCAAACACCAACTTTTACATTATAAGCACTTAACTTATGAAATAAGTGCTTTTGGATCAGCTATAAGTTAATCCAAACAATATCAATGATAAATTTAGAAAAATAATATTAAATGATTGACAAATTTTTAAATGGGCAAATAAAAAGGACTAAAGAAAATATTTAAAATGAGACAAGTAAAAAAAAAAAAAAAAAGACCGAAAAGAGTATTTATTTATTTTTATTACTCATTTGGGTCATTTTGACTTATACACCAAAATTGTTAAGGTGG
The DNA here is from genome assembly GCA_020875875.1 of Dioscorea alata. Classification (NCBI taxonomy): domain Eukaryota; kingdom Viridiplantae; phylum Streptophyta; class Magnoliopsida; order Dioscoreales; family Dioscoreaceae; genus Dioscorea; species Dioscorea alata. The sequence goes on along the minus strand of CM037024.1, from coordinate 5,258,975 downwards.
CACAAACGACCAAGTGGCCTATTGGTAGCTGGGTCCCCAATTGAACTCTTCACAAGTGGTGAGAGTTCGAATCTTGGGTGAGGGCATATTTCTGGGAGTGTGAGTAGTGGTTGTGTGCGGGTGGTCTCTGCGCCCATGTGTGCGCGGGCCCCGCTCCCACTTGCTCTGCCGAGGCTTGTGCACGTCCCTGTCTTAGCGGCTAGGCAGCTCATCTTGGCAGAAAAAAAAAAACAAAAAAATTGTTAAGGTGGCATCCAACCAAACTCACTGAATTACCCCGGTGCCATCAAGATCAATAAGTGCTTTTGTTATGTTGACACTTCATATACCTTTCATTTGTTTTATAGTCACTCAAACTTCTAAATATCATCCAGTAAATATTTAGTCTTATTGACCACGTGCATATTGTGACCAAGTTTGTCATGATTTAGGCTCAGCAAACCGCCAATAAATATAGACTGTTTCTTTGTCCTTTGCTGCTCAACCTATGTGGCTCCATGGGTACATTCAACATCATCAGCCTCAAGATAAGGTTTCATGGAAATTTAAGAGACTTCCTCCTGCCTTTTTACCATGCAACATGAAGACTCAGACCACATGCACCTAATCCCAATTATCAACCCAAATAAGAAATGATGAAACAACAAACTAACTAGTTATACTTTGTCTAACATCGATCCTCTTCCAAGCGTCCTTCTAATTAATCTTTGAATTATTTAATAATTTGACCAGACACACACCAAATGGAATTTAAGATTACAAATCCCAACCAAACAAGCAACCAACAATCTTGGAGTCATCATGTCTTTGTCTCTCTTTGTCTCTCTCTCTCTCTCTCTTTATCTATATAAAGACATGGATACATATCAATACATGAAATAGAGCACACAAGAGAAGAAGACAAATAATAAGCACTGTTCCATTGATGGCTTTGGTCACCACCAACCACCTTCCTCTCCTTTCAACCTCCACCACCAAGACCATTCTCCAACCTCGGTCCAGAATCCGTGCCACCACCGAGACACCGATCCAACCCCAAAGACCCAACTTTATGATCAATATTCCCAACATTATCTCTAACCTCTTACACATTGGCATGGTCGGAAACTCTTTTCCAGGGAACCTCTTCATCCAAGACAGCTACAATCGGACCACACCCGCTGCATCTCCAAAAGAAAACATATCATCTTTGCAAGATGAACTCCATGGCAAGTCCAACTGGTCCAACCTCCTCAACCCACTCCACCCTTGGCTCCGCCATGAACTCATCAAGTACGGTGAGTTTGCCCAAGCTACATATGATGGCTTCGACTACAACCAGTTCTCCAACTACCATGGCAGCGCTCTATACAACAAAAACCGCCTCTTTGATAAGCTTGGTTTAACCAGCAGTGGCTACAACATAACCAAATACATCTACGCCATGTCCAACATTGAGCTTCCTCGATGGATAGAACACTCTCTCCATGCAAACACATGGAGCAAAGACTCAAATTGGATGGGTTTCGTAGCAGTGAGCGATGACACTGAATCTCGCCGTATTGGTTGCCGTGACATTGTTGTTGCATGGCGCGGCACCGTCACGACAACCGAATGGTTTGAGAATGCACACTTGAAACTAGAATCTATAAATGATGTTGATAAAGAAGAAGGAGATGCGAAGGTTGAGCATGGATTCCTCAGCGTCTACAAATCCAAGAGTGAGACCACAAGGTATAACAAGTCCAGTGCTTCAGAGCAGGTTATTACTGAAATCAAAAGGCTTGTAGCTCATTACCGAAGTAAAGGTGAACAAGTGAGGCTCACTATCACCGGCCACAGCCTCGGTGGAGCGCTAGCACTTCTCAACGCCCACGAAGCTGCTTCAACCATTGCCGATCTTCCAGTGAGTGTCATCACCTTCGCTGGGCCACGTGTCGGTAATGACGCATTCGGCGATGAGCTAAGTAATCTGAACGTGAAGGTATTACGAGTGGTGGTCAAGCAAGATGTGGTTCCCAAGTTACCAGGAGTTTTACTAAATGAAGGGCTTGAGAAGTTGGAAGGCATCATTGGAGAGCTTCAATGGGTTTACAAGCATGTGGGGATGGAGCTGAGACTGGATGTGAACTCATCGCCTTATCTAAAACATCATGAGCTTGATTTAGCTGGGTTTCATGGTTTGGAGACATACTTGCATCTTGTTGATGGTTATGTGAGTGAGGAAGATGAGTTCAGGAGGAATGCTAAGAGAGATGTTGCACTGGTGAATAAGTATGGGGGGATGTTGCTTGAGGAGTTGAGGGTGCCGGAATCATGGTATCAGTTAGAAAATAAAGGGATGGTCCGCAATGCTTATGGCCAGTGGGTGATGCGGGACAGAGAGCCGGAGGATATACCCTCGCCGTGTAGGGATTGCAGACCCTCGGCTATACATGAAAGCTTATGAGTTGTGGATGTAACTTTTGGTCGTTGAAGCATGAATCATGTTATTATATAAATATAATTTTTTTATTCTTTTCCACCATTGATTATTTTTTTATTGCCCCAGTGTATCACTATATATATGTCTTTTATACAATTAAACATAGGCTTGCCCATTAGGATGGAGGCTAGAAGGTGTGTTTTTTAAAAAAATAGAAATTATAAAAAAATTTAATTAATTAGAATATTAGATACATTCTTATTCGTTTCTTCTTATCCGTGTAACTTACTTTCAGAAGAAGCTATATGCTTTATTCTCCGTGTCAATTTTATTGAATTCTCCATAGTTGAAGGTCTTTGTTGTTGGATAGAAAATTTGCACCTGTATCAGAAAACGAAGATATGATGGAGAGTTTTAAAAACTTTCTCAATACTTTTCAATTGCTTCCTCCGGATTTTTATTTGTCCATTTTAGAAGTTTTTTTTAATTTTTTTAAATTCTTTAAAAATTTGTAAAATATTAAATATTTTTTTGCCCAAATTTATCTTTCATATTTAATATACTTTTACAACGTCCAATAAATTATATTTAACTACATATTTTTTTCAAGTATATTTTAAATAAGGGTAATCTTAGAATGTTAATGTGATTTTTATAAATTTTAGACTATCAGCTAATTTTAACCTACTTTTTAATCTATGTGATTTAATTAAAATAGACAAGTAAAAAGGACCGGAGGGCGTGCTGTTGAGTATATATGTGGATTCTGATGATGATAAATGATTGCGTCGTTTGCGGGAGTCCAAGGGCATAGGCGCCTCGGTGGGGGGCCTTGTTAGGTTTGCAGGCAAGGACAACGCCCTTGAAAGAAAAATTGCTATTTAAGGCCCAGATTGATATGGAATTTTTTTTTTACTTGTTTTTCTCTTCTCTCTATAAATATCCCTGTAATTATAAGACCTAATTATGAGTGAAAGAATTGACACTAGTGCGGTTATGAACATAGGTCTTTTGTGACCGAATCACGTAAAATTTGTGGTGTTTTGACTTTTTGTGTGCGTAGACTCGATCTTTGTGTTTGAGCTTGTTTGTTTTGCCTTGTCGTTTTGACTGAATCCATTGAGCAACTTTGAGTTATTTTTAGGCTCGCGTGGTTGAGTGCATGCATGTGCTCGCCTTCGTGGCTTGAGTCAAAGGTCAGGCGCTCCCCTACGGGTGTGCTAGCCGAACCCCTGTGGGTGCTGTGCTCCAGCAGGCGCTCATGGGGCGCACCCTATTTGGATTCTTTGGTTGTTTTTTTTCCCTCTCTCTCTTTGGATCCCTCTTCCTCCACTTTTCTCCTTTTCCTTGACCTTACTTGGGACCTAAAAGAGAGGGTTGTTAATCCTTGTTCTTCCAACTTTTGAGCCTAAGGTCCATTCATCTTAATCCTTGAATTCCTCAGGTAAGGCTCTCCTCTTCCTTCTTCCCCTTATGTTGTTGGATGGGTCACATAGGAGTTAGTTTGTTGGCTTAATCTTGGTTTCTCTTGTTGGTTATTGCTTTGAGAACTTGAGAGTTTGATATACATTGTAATAGTCCTTTGATCAGTTGCATCCATGAAGCATTGCTTGCTAGAGTTGCTAGACACTGTAACTTGGCTAATGCGGTATTATTATAGCACAGATAAAATTTGGTCATTTTCTTGAATTCTTTAGTTTAGAGTGAAGCTCAAACCTTTAGGGATTCATTGGTAACATTGAAACCTAGTTTTGAGCCAACCCTAGGTCTCATTAGGGTTGCTTTGCATGGTTAAGCCTAGGGTTCATTTTTGTGGTTCTTTGCTTACTCTTGCTTCTTGCTTGCTTTTGTGTGTGTGTGTGTTTGAGGAGTTAGGTGGTGAAGGCTCATCGCAAGGAAAGGAACTGGCGGAGGAGTAGTTTGCTTGGGGTTTCTTCGCCTAAGTTGTGAGTGGGGTTTTGTGTTGCATAATTATTTTGGAATATTACTTCTACATCTTCATGGTTTTAATTGCAAGTTTCCCATGGTTTTATTGCTATGAATTTATGTTTTGAATGGTTTGGAATAACTTTCTATACTACTAAATTATGAGCAAGAGTATTCATATTTATTTCAAATGTTTATGGTTATATTGATATACCAAGTTTAAAATGAGGTATATATGACACCTTATCCACGTAGTATGCTTGTGACATTGACTTATGTGGAAATGATACTCATTCCCGGTATGTGGACATTTTGTTGAGATACTTGATGTTGTTAACCTTCTATGGTTATGTGGGCCTCAGGCCTATTCTGTATTGATTGTTTTGATGGTGATATGGTTGTAACCTACCTGTGTTATAGTTGTGGGTCCCTACAGGCCAGCCTTCAGAGGTGGCATGGAGGACTTATTTCTTGGTCCTTTTCAGATGGCGCATAGAACCCTGATTTGGATGATACTTCGGGAGGCCGGAGTCACCAGACGGAATCGGTGGGTAAACGTTAAGGATATGAGACCCTTGACGGCTATGAGCTTAGCCACGACCATGACTATAGTTTAGAGGGTTTTTTAGACCATTAATCGATTTACCAAGATGCAAACATGGTATTTGAGAATTCATGATTTTATGTTGAACCCTTTCTGTATCGATCCCTTGTATACTCTTGAAATGAAATATAAGTTTTATGATGAGTTTTATGGTGTATAATGTCTTAAAACTCATATTACCCTTGAGGATGATTTTTGAATGTGAAACTTTTGTTGAATCAAATGAATCATTATGATGGTTATGGATTTCTACTACATATATATGTTATGAAAAATGTTATATCATTTAAGGCTATGAGAATTTTTGTTAAAAGCCTAATTTTTGATGTTTCTTCTACTTGTTTTGATATTCCTATAAGAATGGTGCTAACCCAATCATTGAGTGACTTAGATTGCTCACCCTCTCCTTTCTTTCCAGGCTCTAGAGATCAATAGTATGGTGGCGAGGCAGAGTGCTGGGCATTCACTTGCTTCCTATCTTTCTTATTCCTAGTATTTTGTATGTTATCCTTTGAGCATGTACATGTTGTATTAGAACATGGATCCATTAGTGTGTTTTGAAACTCCTTATGCTTGATTTTTTTGTAGTTTGTTCTTCTTGGAAAAATCTTGTATATTTGTGACCAATATATTTATCAGGTTTTGTATTTTGTTGCTTCCTCTATTCTATTATAGTACTGCATTCCTTATGTATTGTATATTATTCTTATTCGTGTTTAGAAATGTGAATTTCCAGGGATTTTGTTAGCCTTTTGGTGACTCGAGGGTTGAGTAGTGTGGATATCCCTCATTGGGTTATCATGGCGGTTGTCGAGTGTCGGGCACATGGGTTGGGATGTGAGAAAATATCTTGTTTCTTTGTGTGTGATTATTTTTCTTCTTATTCTTGCAATTGTTTAGATCCACTCATCATTGTTCGATCCTCAACAACTGCTATCAGAGAGAGTACTTAGATGAGTGGCACCAATGGCCAAAGAAGGGAAAGTAAAGATCAACAAGTTTGATGGTAGTGACTTTGGGTTTTGGAAGATGCAGATTGAAGATTAACTGTATAAAAAATATTTACATAAACCTTTGTTAGGGTAAAAGCTAAATCAGATGAGTCAAAAATATTGGGAAATGTTGGATCAATAGGGTTTGGGTGTTGTTTGATTGACATTGGCTAAGAATGTTTCCTACAACATTGTTAAGGAGACGACTACCTATATGGTTTGATCAAGGCATTATCTAATATGTATGAAAAGCCATATGCTTCAAACAAGGTATTCTTGATTCATTGATAGGGACACAAGTGTATGTGCCGATCAAGTGGTAATAGTGTGTACAAAGGCAGGTATCGATCCATAAGGAAGAGTGAGAGTACTAGTACTAGTCATAATCCCCAAAACTATCCTAAACAAAAGTTGTAATGTGTGTGAATAAATTGAGGAGCATGAGAAAAGAAAACAAGAATATAGAAATAAAATCAGTCGAGAAACAAAGGGAGAATGGGATACCAGGGCATAGTATCCCTCTAGGGTTTGTTAAGTTTAGGACAAAAGGTTATATAAGTATGCAATCCTATTTGAACTGAGAGAAATCCTAAATTATACTAAATCCCTCTTGCAAGGTTAAATAGTAACTAATTCAATACAGTATTGATACAAACACTCTACAATCACAATCTACTCTATTAAATCTCAATGTGAACTAACAAGAATTTTTGAAATAGATAATCCTTCTTGCAAAGAGATTATCCATAATCCCATACAGAATAGAAATACGATTTCTCATAAAATCTATTCTCTACAATTGTAAAGAGCATAAAAATCACTTGTTAATTCACTCGGGAGGATTAAGAAAGAAGAACTCTCGATTCCAAAGTACCCTATTTCTAGGCTTACTCACAATCACCTCCAATTGTAGCATATCTATGTTAGGTAGGAATTTCTACTCGTCACAAAGCACATCATATATGAGAACTAGGGCTTTCGTCTCGTTAGCAATTAAGCCATACAAAACACGTAATTAGATTCAAATAGTATGGATTTCAATAAATAAATAAATAACGCATTAAGATCCACAATCAATGTTAAAATAGAATGAAATCCTAGGGTTCAACTATGCCCAAGAATATACAAAATTAGCTCTCCATTAAAAGAGAGCAACAATCCAATCCAAATGAAATAAAATACATAAAGAGAATAATAAAACTCCCTCAAAGCTCACAATCTCCTAGGATGGATGAAGTTCATTGACACGACCCCTTGCGTGTATCCCGCAAGTGCACGGGTTGTCGAAGTAATAAAATACCCTGGTGAGTGGGTAGTCGTATCCACAGGGAATAGTGTTCAGAAACAAGTGTTATCGCTATTTAGCTATGATGGGAATCGATGATGAGAAAAGTATATATGTATAGATGTAAAAGAAAATAAAAGAGTGCAAGAAGAATAATGAGGGTAGGAGAGGTAATCGATATAACGATGGGGTACCCGGACAAAGCTCCCCCTAGGACTAATGCTTCTAGTGCAAAACTTGTATTATGCTCTACAATTGATGGCTATTGAGTCGAGGATATCCTTAAACACACGGTCCCAAACCTAAGGTCAACCGTGACTAACCCCAACACTATGTCCCAGCAATAGGATTCACTTCAACCCTTCACTCTGTTACTTGAGTAACTAAGCCCCAGGGGAGTATATCTACCTAAGCCTAACACTACGTGGAATTGCTTTAAGCTCTAGGGATTCCTAGTGATAAAACTTGTTTCTATGTGTAGTAGTTCTAACCCTTTGGTCCAGGTGGAAGAACCCTAGTCTAAATTAAGCCCCAGTGCATAGGATTCACATCACCCCAAAGCCTTGGGGGAGTTTATCTACCTAACACTTCACTCTATTTCAAACGCTAATAAATCAAGGAATCGGAGGTAGGGAGAAATCACACTGGAAGGGAAAGGGGTACATCGCTACCTCACAACTCTCCTTCTCAACCCTCTTCAATCTTAAGTAGTCTAACCCTATAGGAGTTGTCACACCTCCAAAGGGTAACCTAGATTGCTCTCAACCCTAGTGTCACGGTTAGGGGAAAACACTAGCAAAAGATAATTAAAATTGAAACTCAATTAAATTCATCAATAAAGAAAGCATAATAAAAGTCATTGAAACAATATCATCCTAGGGTTTACAAGTCCGAATACCCATTAGGGTTTAGTTCTCCATGGAGCAATACAAAATCAATAAAGAGATTAAGAACATATGCAATAAAACCATAAAGAAAACCCCCTTGTAGATCATATCGATGGTCTTGTGGAGTCGCACGTCTTCTCCAACGAATCCCTTGTCAAGCCTAGGGCACACCTCGCCGAATCGATGCCGACGAAAGCTCCCCCAATAGCTATCTTCCAATAGATATCGATGCCGATGCCGATGCCGTATAATCACCTCCAAAGACCTCCAAGAACCTCTCCAAACCCTAGCCGAAAGCCCCCCAAAAGATAGGCAAGAGATAGAAGGGGGGGGGGGGGGGGGGGGTCGGGGGGGTCCCCAAATAGATCTGAAAATGGGCTATTTATAGGCTGAAATCGGAGTTCCACACGCCCCTGTGGATTTTCCACACGGGCTGCAGAATTTCCACACGCCCATGCGGAAATTCTGTTTTGATGATTTTCGGCGGATTGTGAACAGTAACTTGCTACAGTGTTTTTGCTACAGTACGTCCGTGTGGAATTTCCACACGCCCGTGTGAACTCTCTGAAATCTTGATTTTCGGCAGAAAGTGAACAGTAGCTTACTACAGTGATTTGTTACAGTAACAAAAGCTGCTACAGTACTCACCGAAAATGCTCCCGAATTCATCATTCTTCACCGAGGCCGTTGAATTGGGCACACAATCAACGTTAGATTATGTCGATTACTTCATTTCTCTTCATTGGCGAAATTCTCCAATCCTACACGAGTTATAGACTTTTGTGAGTGTGACTGCCCTTGTGCCCCTCCAATGGAGGTTGGTACACACCCACAAGTCTAGACTCGTGCCTTGTTTCTTGCTTGGTCCGAGAACTCCTCAACAATGGCGAACATAACCTATTCTTGCTTCTTTTTCTCTAAATCTTCTCCACAACCCTTCAATGCACAAAAGAACACAAATACACACTAATTAGTGATTAAATCTGAGAAAAGTAATGCTCAATGTAAGATAATAATACTTCGTATTACTATAGCAGAAGCACTTATCATTCATCAAAGATTTCTCGATATCACCACCGAGATCTCTCCATGAATAGTTCCCTTGAAGCCTTGAACCTTCGTCTAATCTCCCCTTTCGCTTTCTTCCCTTTGACAAGATATGCAATGGGAACTCTCCAAATCACCACCCAAAAGATGGCCAAAGAGTAGAGAAGAAGATCCCCCAAAGCCCTATTTTGTGGTCTTTTATACATCAGAAATCGGGGGTTTTTATGGCCATAACAATACCTGTAATCTTCTCGGGTTGGGAGTTATGACCCTAACAACGTCTGTAATAGTGCCTGTAATAATATTTTACTACAGTACTATAAATAGCGTACTACTCCAATTCTCGCCCGTAATAGCACCCATAAGCCCAATCACCAGCCGCTCTGAAACTCAGTGTTTCTTCCAAAATTGACTCAAATCACCTCAAAATTGTTCCTCTTGATCTATATGTCCTCATTGTAGCCTAAATATGAAATATAAGCTACCAAATTCAATCATATATTCAACAATTACATACAAAGTGTTATAAAAAATAATAATCAAGTACATTCATTCAAGCACTTATCATTCGCCAACTAGTTAACACTAAGATGAAGAAGGTTCTTGTGTTATGGATCATGTAAACGAATTTAATTCGATACTATCAAGATTGGTCTCGGTAGATATTAAATTTGATGATGAAATACAAGCTTTATTGTTGTTGTCTTAATTACCTGAGAGTTGGTCGGGAACAGTTACAACAGTTAGTAGTTTATCTGGGACTACTAAGCTGACCTTTGAAGGGATTCGGGATTTGATACTTGGAGAGGATATTCGGAGGAGAAATTATGGAGAGCTATCAAGTTCCTTACATAGTATAGAAAGTAGAGGCAGTAAAATTAAAAAGGACAGAATCAATGGCATGGTAGGTCAAAGTCAAATAAGAGGAGACAGTCTAAAAATCACAAGTATATAACATGATGGAATTTCCAAAAGACTGGCCACTTTAGAAATCATTGCACAACTTCCTCAGCTCCTAGAAAGAAGGAAGATATATCTATTAATGTAGCAACTGAAGATGCAGATTATGCGTTGGTTTGTTGTGTTGAGTGTTCTATTGAATCCTAGATCATGGATTACAGTGTTTCATTCCATGCTTTTTCTTGTAAGGATATGATGTTGAGTTTTAGGAGTGGAAATTTTGGTAAAGTTCACCTTGCTAATGATGAGAGTTTGGTAATTATGGGCATGCATGGGTGACATCAATCTAAAAACTTCCTTAGGTGCTATTTAGACATTGAAGGATGTGAGGTTTATTCTTGGTCTCAAGAGATGCTAATCTTTGTGGGACAATTAGATGGTCAAGGATATGTAGCCATTTTTGGAGATAGTTCGTGGAAAATAGCCAAAGGAAATTTTTTTGTTGCTCGTGGTTCGAAGAATGGAATCAGTATATGGTTAAACTACCATTAGATTCAATTATAAGTAAAGGTGATCCTTCTACTGTGTGGCACCAAAGACTCGGCCACATTAGTAAGAAAGGTATGAAGATGCTGGTCTCCAAGGGGAAAATTCTATAATTGAAGATTGTAGAAGTTGGTTTCTGTGAATCATGTGTGCTTAGGAAGAAAAAAAGGGTTACTTTTGCAAAAACAGGGAAGATACCTGTGGTTGAGATGCTGGAGCTAGTTCATACAGATGTGTATAGGACAACATTAGTTGCTTCATTTGGGGAATCGGGCTATTATGTCACATTTATTGATGACTCTACTAGAAAGGTGAGTTTATTTCTTGAAGCATAAATGCGATATTTTTGCAACTTTCAAGAAGTAGAAAGCCACCATTAAGAATGAAACAAGTTTGAAAATCAAGTGTTTGAAGTCTGATAACGGTGGTTAATACAGTAGCTCCAAATTTATAGATTATTGTGCTAAGAATGGGATTAGCATGCTGAAAACTACTCCTGAGACATCTCAGTAGAATGGTGTTGCTGAAAGGATGAACATAACTTTAAATGAGGGAGCAAAGAGTATGCAGCTTCATGCAGGATTACCGAAAATGTTTTTGGGCAGATTCAATGAATGTAGAAGCTTACATCATCAATCAAGGACCCTTAGTTCCTTTAGGGATCAAGATTCTTGAGAAGGAGCGACAAGGCAAAGAAGTCACTCTATCACACTTGAAGGTATTTGGATGTTTCCTGTGTGCATAGTAAAGATTTTGATAGAGATAAGCTTGAAAAAAAGCAAGGAACTATGTCTTCATTGGCTATGGTTTAGATGATATAGGGTACTGTTTTGGAGATGAATTAAGCAGAAAAATCATCAGAAGCAGGGATGCCACATTCAATGAGAATGTAATGTACAATGATAGGTATGTAATTGATTCTAAGGCTGTAAGAAAACATAATGAAAAAGAAAATGTCTTATTGGAAGATATTATAGAAGATGATTTGATAGTACATAGTGGGAGTTCAGGGAATAGAAATATAGACGATGCAATTTTAGTTGTTCTAGAGACATAATTGAGGAGATCTAACAGAGTTTCAAGACCTCCACAGAGATACTCTCTTTCAGCAAATTACTTACTTTTGACTAAAGATAGTGAGCCTCAATGTTATCTTTAGGTAATACAGATGATTGATTCAGCATAATGGGAATTAGCTATGAAAGAGGAGATGAGTTCCCTTGAGAAGAATGAGTCTTGGTCATTGACTAAGTTACCAGAAAAGAAGAAGGTTTTGTAGAATAAGTGGGTGTATAGAATCAAGGAAAAGCATGATGGTAGCAAAAGGTACAAGGCAAGGCTAATGGTCAAAGTGTTTTAACAGAAAAGAGGCATTGAGTACAATGAGATTTTCTCACCTATAGTCAAGATGACTACTATCAGACTTGTGCTGAGCATTGTGGCTGCAAAGGACTCACATCTAGAATAGCTAGATGTTAACACCACTTTCTTTCACGGTGATCTTGAGGAAGACATCTACATAGCACAATAAGAAGGTTTTCAAGTAGCTAGGAAAGAAAACTTGGTTTTCCAGTTAAGAAGTTCATATGGTTTGAAGCAAGCACCAAGATAGCGGTACTTGAAGTTTGATAGCTTCATGAGAAGGAATGGCACAATAGAATACCTAATCGAACACTAAGTCAGGGTGAAATCTATTCCTAACCTTAACTTCATATGATTGCTTAATGATCAAGGAATCTCTCTCTCATGGTCAATGGTCTTGCAAACTAACCCTAATACAGAAGGGAGACACTGCTCTATCTCTCACTACAAGAAAAAACGTTGTTTGTGATGTAAAAAATAGTCACCCCCATCGCACGGGACCAGCAAGCAACAACTGCCATGACAACCCTCGAGTCGCCGCAAGACTAAAGAAAACCTGGAATTTTACAATCTTGAACCAAATGTCACAAACACAAAATATACAAGCAAGAAGTAAAACAATAGCATAGAGGAAACAATGACACCAAAACATGAAAATAGAGTTCAAGAAAGGTATTGGTCATAAATACAACAAGGTTTACAATAAAAGTAAACAATAAACAAGCTATGCAAAAAGAGTGTCAAACATACTAGTGGATCCATGTCCTTACACAATGTAACATGTTCAAGAAATAATGTACATAAAACTAAAAGTAAGAAAGATAGGTAGAAGAATGCTTAACACTCCATCCCACTGCTACACTGTTAACAGCTAGCGCCTGGAAAGGAGGGAGAGGGTGAGTAACCAGAGTCACTCAGTGAATGGGCTAGCATAACTCTGATAACATATACAAAATAATCGATAAAAAATAATAAAAGCAAGCTTTTGCAACAATACATATAAACTCAAACATTTCTGCATATAGAACAACATAAATATGTATGAAGAAACCATAGCTAGCATAAGAGAATCATTTTTGTTCAAATTAGAGTTTACAACATTTATAATTCTTGAATGGTATAATATGGGTTTTAAAACAATAAAATACTATACTTGTCATCAAACCCAATTATTTTCCAAAGAGTAAACAAACAATCACCTCTCAAAGATTTACTTTGCATAAAAATGTACTTTCTCAAAAATACAAAGTTTGAATCTAGAGCAAACAAATAATTGTTTAGAAATCTCTCTAAACTCTAGCCGTGTCTGTGGATAAGTTCAAAGCCATCAAGGCCCTCATGTCCTTGTTTATATCACATGGTCCTTGTTTAGGGCAAAGATTCACATATCACGAAGGAACATCATTTTCATATAAACCAATGCCATGGTATAATATGTATGTAAAGGTTCAAACCTCGATTCAAACCAATATACCAACATAGTCACAAGTATTTTCATAAAACATCCACAGTTTTGTTCATGATTCAATAACCTAGAAATTCATTTCTACACTGACCAAAACATCCATTCAATACGATAAAACCAAAGAAAACTCACAATTAACGCAAATGAAGATTTTTAGTTAATATTCTAATAGAATTATGCAATTGTATAATTCCACTCACAACTTAGGTAAAGAAACCTTGAGCAAGCTACTTCTCCGCCGGCTCCTTGCCTCGTGATGAGCCCTCACCACCTAACCAACCAAACACATACACACAACCAACGAGAAAAAAAAAACACTACAAATGAAACCCTAAATTTAAGATGCAATGTAACCTAAAACAATCCTAGGGTTGACTCAAAACTATGGTTTCAAGGTTTCTAAGGAATTCCTAAGGATGTTTGGCTTTAATCCAAATGAAGGAAGCTAGAAAACAAGTATTCCCTACTGAGTTACAGTAATGCTATAGTAACCACCAAATCAAGCAAGAAGAAGGTTCAAGGTTACAACCAAATCTTGAAAGAACAACCATCCAACCAATCCTCTAAGGTTCTAACAACAAGAAACAGATTAGAGGACAAGTTTTAAGCTTTTCCAAGCTCTCAACCCTAATGCTAAATCAATCTTTCCACTATAACCACAAGGAGAACACAAAGGATAGGTGAGAATGCTTACCCCATGATCCAAACAAAGGAGAATGATTTCTTCAATCTACCAAGAAGGAGATGATCAACCAAGCCCTTCTTCTCCTCTAAGAGAAAACCAAGAGAAAGAGATGGAAAGGGGAAAGAATAGAGGAAAAAGGGGTTACAAAAGACCAAAAATTCCTTTAGATCGTGGCTGAATAAGCCAAAGCACAGATGTGCTCTTTAAAACACGGGCGTGCTTTACAAAAGCACTACCATGTTTCACCCCGTGCACTACTACAATAAAGAGCACATTTGGACTTTGCTAGGAAAAGCATGGGTGTGCTTTTGCCTGTGCACTCTATAGAAAATTTAAAAACTGCACAAAACCAGTAACACGTGCAGGGGTTGTAGAGCATGGTTGTGCACTTCAAAGCACTAGCATGCTTTAGGTCTTGCACTTTATAGTTTGGCCAATATTACACTAAAAAATGTCCTCAAACTTTCCAATAAAGTACACAGACATAAGCACGGAATGAACACCAGCGTGCTTACATTTTTAGATTAAAAAATGATAGAAAATGTTATTCTACAACTTAAAACTCTACCAACTAAACAAAACACTTCAAAATACACTCAGAAAAAATAGCTAAACCAAAGAAAAAGACTATAGTATCACACTCTACCCCCTTTAAAAAAATTTCATCCTCAAAATTTCCTTACATTGGCCTTCGAACAAGTGAGGATGACTCCACTTCAAAAAAGTTTCAAGCTCCCTTGTCACCTCTTCCACAAAGTCACTCCTCCAAAGCATTTTGACCATTGGGATCACTTTCCAATGAAGTATCTTTTTCTGCCGATCAAGAATCTTTATCGATTGCACGATAACTCAAGTATTCTCACAATTCCACAAGAGGAGCCTCAAGAGTGAGTGACGGGTTGGGCACATATATTATGTATCTTTTTCAACTCCGTCAGCAACTCTAATTAGTAGGCGACCGGTCCAATCTTCTCAAGAATAAGAAATGGTCTGATTTACTGGGGATTCAACTTTTCTCTGGTATGAAATCAAATCATCCATTACAAGTCAAAACCTTTAAGAACACATGGCCACCAACCTCAAATGCCAAATTTCTCCTCTGGCTGTTGCATAGCTTTTCTGCCTATCTTGAGTGGTCTTCAACCTGTCACAAATTAGCTTCACCTTCTCCATAGTCTCATCAATCAATTTCACACTTTGTAACTTCCTCTCACCCATCTCATTCCAACATAGAGGGGTTCTACACTTTCACCCATACAACACTTCATACAGTGCCATACCGAGATTAGCCTAAAAATTGTTGTTGTAGATAAACTCAACGAGTGGCAAGTGCTTGCTCCAACTTCCATGAAAATAAAGGGCACAAGCTCTCAACATATCCTCAAGAGTCTGAATTGTCCTCTGATTAACCATCTGTCTGTGGGTCATATGTTGTGCTGAACTTTTGCTTAGTACTAAGAGCTTCTAGAAATCTAGGCCAAAACTGTGAAGTGATTCCAGGATCATGATCTAAAAAAATCAAAACTAGCACTCCATGAAGTCTAACTATCTCATCCACATACAACCTTGCCAACTTCTCCAAAAAATACTTAGTGTGGATGGCTCGAAATTGAGCTGACTTAGTCAAATGGTGGATGATCACCCACACAACATCAAGACCCTGAGGCGAACGTGGGAACCCATCCACGAAATCCATGGTCACATTCTCCCACTTCCACTCGGGGATCGGTAGAGGTTGCAATAATCCTAATAGTTGTTGATGCTCGGTTTTCACCTGTTGACACACCAAACATCGAGTTACAAATTTGGCTATCTCTAGCTTCATCCTTGACCACCAATACTCTCCCTTGATGGTCCAGTACATCTTTATACTCCCAAGATGCACTGCATAAGCCGAGGAATGAGCCTCCTCTAAAATGGCTCTCCGAAGCTCGGTATCCCTTGGAATAGACACTCCACCTCGGAATTCCAAAAGACCATCGCTTTGCACCTTGAAGTCTCTAGAAATTCCTTCTTCCAACTTTTGCTTCTCACTTGTCAACTTTTCATCCACTTTCTAGGATTCCAAAATCTGCTCCAACAAGGATAGTCTTACAACAAAACTTGCTAAGAAAGCTTCACTAGCTTCGATTTTGAGTTTAACACCTAACTCTTAGATGGTTTGAAGTTGATGCAAATAGGATACTTGCATAGAAGGTAAAGTAGAAGAAGACTTCTGACTTAAGCCATCCGCTACCACATCGAGCTTTCCTGGGTGGTAGTCTATGATCAGGTCATAGTCATTGATCAACTCGAACCATCGCTGCTACCACAAATTTAACTCCTTCTGAGAGAAGAGATATTTCAAGCTCTTATGGTCTAAGAAAATACGACACCGCTCTTCCAACAAATAGTATCACCAAATTTTCAACACGAACACTTCGACCATGAGCTCCAAGTCATGGGTTGGATAATTTAGCTCATGCTTCTTAAGCTGCCAAGAAGCATAGGCTATCTATCACCTTGCCTTCTTGCAACAACACACAACCTAGACTTTGATGTGAGGCATCACTATGAACCACAAACTCTTTCCCGCTAGTGGGTATGGAGAGAATAAGGACGGATGTCAATCGGTCCTTAAGAGTTTGAGAACTCTTCTCGTACTTCTCATCCCAAACAAATTTCACCTCTTTGTGAGTTAACCTCAACAAAGGCATTGCAAAAAAAGAAAAACTATCCAGAAAATGACGATAGTATCCTGCCAAACCAAGAAAACTCCTATCCTCAGTCACATTCTTAGGGGGGTCCCAATTAACAATAGCCTCCGCCTTCTTTGGATCAACAAAGATTCTATCTCCTGGCACGATATGCCCAAGGAATCCCATTTTGCAAAGCCAAAACTCACACTTAGAAAATTTGGCATATAATTGCTCCTTCCGAAGGGTCTGTAGGACAATGCGAAGATGTTTCTCATGATCCTTATCTGTTGGTGAGTATACCAAAATGTCATCGATGAACATGATCACAAACTTATCCAAGTAGGGCTGGAAAACTTTGTTCATCAAATCCATGAATACTACAGGAGCATTCATCAATTCAAACGGCATGGCATAAAAGTCATAATGACCATAGCGAGTGCGAAAAGTTGTTTTTACCAAATTGCTCTCCTTAATCTTCAACTGATGATATCCTGAACGCAAGTTAATCTTAGAGAACACTCTTGCTCCTTTCAATTGATTAAACTAGTCATCAATCCTTAGCAAGGGATACTTATTCTTAATGGTCACACTTTTGAGTTGTCGATAGTCTATATACAACCTCAAGGAGCCATCCTTTTTCTTCACAAAGAGAATTGGTGCACCCAAGGTGAAACACTGAAATAGATAAAACCCTTGTCCACTAAGCCTTGCAGCTGAACTTTCAACTCCTTAAGTCCTGTTGGCGCTATCCTATAAGATGCTTTAGAAATCAGAGCTATGCAGAGTAACAGATCAATGACAAATTCAATTTCCCTATCAGGTGGTAATCCTGGTAACTCCTCGAGTAACACATTGGAATACTTTTCCACCCCATCACATTTTTCAATTTCTGCTCCATAAGACTAGAATCCACCACATGAGCTAAGTACACTTGGCATCCTTTACTCATCAACTTCTTAGCTTCAAGAGACAAGATCAAACAGCCCGAGAAAGGTCTCTTTTCTCCCATAAACACTATTGGAGCCTCAAGAGGCCCTTGAAAGGTCACTTCTTTCTTGAAGCAATTAATGAAGGCATGATGGCTATTAAGCCAATCCATACCCAAGATAGCATCAAAATCTTGGTTCTCCAAATGAATCAGGTTGTCCAACAAAATTGCTCCACCAACCAGAATAAGACAACCCAAAAACACTGAACTCCCAACTATTTCCTCACCAAGAGGAGTCTAGACCACAAGCTCACAACTCAAAGATGATAGGGCTCTATTAGCATGATATGCAAAAACAATACTAACAAAAGACCTCTCTGACCCTGAATCAATCAATACAAAAGCATCATGTTGAAAGATAGACATTTTCCCTATGATCAAATTTGGTTTCCCCTCGGCTTCTTCATTAGTCATGGTAAAGACCGTGGTCTGAGATCTGGTCTATGGATGTGGTCCTCCTGACTGAGGCGTGTTGATAACAAATATGGATCTAGTAGCAGGGGCTTGTGTCTGAGTTATAGGCCTAGGACGGCCTAGAAAAAGCACCGAAGCAGGCTCGCCACAGTTCAACTTTGGACAAGCTACCCTTTTGTGACCTTGTGGCACCTTTGAAACTAGGACCTAGCCTCTACTGACCTTATAGTTTGTCGATTATGAGAGGGTATTGAACTCTGTTGTCCACTAGACTAGCTCGGAGGAGGCTTGAAGAAACAAGCTAAAGATGTACCCGAGAAAAACTCTCATAAATTAGCTGAAGATGTACCCCGAGAAAAACTCTCACTCTTGCTCTTCTTAGAAGTTCAGCCAAAATCTGGGTTCCTCTTCTTAGTAATGTTCTCTTTGACTCTTCTGCCTTCTAGCTTTTCTGGTTGAAGAGTGAAGTACACTACTTCCTTGAAGCTCTGATTTCTTGTGACCACCATCCTCTAATGGATGCTGAGAATCAACCTTGCCTCAAATTTTGAGCACAACACTTCCTCGGTACCCACCAGCTTGGGTACAAAGTTTGCCAAGTCTTTCAACTTTATTTCATATTCTGTCATTGAACTGCCACGTTGGATCATCTTAATGAATTCTTGCCTCTTCTAATCTCTATGGAAATGGGGAAAATACTCCTCATTGAACTCCCGCTAAAGATCTATCCAAGTCAAATCAATATAGGAACTACCCTTCAAACTCTCCCACCACACTCTAGCTCTGCTGTTAAGTAATCTCGTGGCAACCTTAAATCTCAAGTCATCCTCTAGGACCATATCATCGAAAGTAACTCTTACCCTTTTTAGCCACTCTTTACCCACTATGGCATCACTCGTGCCATCAAAATTACCACAGCCCAATTGTTGGATTTCCTTTAGGAGCTTGGACAAAATTAAACTCTGATTGAACCTACTGTCCTTTACTAGAACTTGGGAATTAATAGCATCTAAGGTGGTACCAAAGTTGGTAACTATATAGTCAGTGCAGGTGCTCCATACATGCCCCAAAAACTCATGAAGTCTCTGAACTCTTGGTAAGTCAAATGTCTCCCCTAGCTATCCTAATAGGCCTTGAAAGCTTGCATTGCCTTTGGGGGCAAACCTAACTTAAGCGTTGGGGCTTGTGGTGCATGTTCAGATGCACTTGGAGCTTGCTTTGAAGTTGTCATGGCAAGTTCATGCTTCCACGTGGCTCCCTGCCTAGGTGGTGAGGGAGATGAGTGTGGAGATGGAACTCCATGTCCATCCATCTCTTAGAGGTATAAGAGTAGCCTTAATAGTGGGAGCAACTACTCCATTGTGTCTGCGCAGACTTTCTTCTTGAATAATCACTGAAAAAGACACCAAAATAATCTTTTAGAGTCAAATCCTACACGCAATGATGCTACATGCTTAACTCTAATAGAATCCACTAGTTACTATAGAAAGCGGTCAAAGACTAGGACTGAGTACAACTATTAGTTTAAACCAATAGCTCTGATGCCACTACAATTGCCATTACTTGTCCTATGGGATCAGCACCTAATAACCGCCGCTACAACTAAAGGAGGGACACCTACGCCACTCAACCCTCAAGTTATCGTAAGGCTAACAAAAACTTGGAATTTCCACAATCTTGAACCAAGAGTCACAAATACAGAATATACAAGATAAGAAGTACAACAATAACACAGATGAAGCAACGACACCAAAACTTGACAATAGAGTTCAAGAAAGGTACTGGTCATAAATACCACAAGGTTTATAATAAAAGTAAACAACAAACAAGCCAGGCATAACGAGTGTCAAACATACTAGTGGATCCATGTCCTTACACAATGTAACATGTTCAAGGAATAATGTACATAAAACTGAAAGTAAGAAAGATAAGTAGAAGAATGCTCAACCCTCCATCTTGCCGCTACACCGGTAACAGCTAGAGCATGGAAATGAAGGAGAGGGTGAGTATAACTTTGATTGAATATACAAAATAATCGATAAAAAAATGACAAAGGCAAGATTTTACAATAATACATATAAACTCAAACATTTTTTAATATAGAGCAACATACATATGTATGAAGAAACCATAGCTAGCATAAGAGAATCATTTTTGTTCAAATAAGAGTTTTCAACATTTATAATTCTTGAATGGCATAATACGGTTTTTAAAATAATACAATATGATACTTGTCATCAAACCCAATTATTTTCCAAAGACTAAACAAACGATCACCTCTCAAAGATTTACTTAACATAAAGGCATACTTTCTCAAAAATACTGAGTTTGCATCTCGAGCAAACAAATAATGGTCTAGAAATCTCTCTAAACTGTAGCCGTGGTTGTGGCTAAGTTTAGAGCCGTCAAGGCCCTCATGTCCTTGACATTGACACACTGGTCCGTGTGGTGACATCCGAACTCTCGATGCACATCCAATCAAGGGTTCTACGCACCACTTGAAGTGGATAAATAAAATCGGGTCCTCCACGCAACTTATAAAGACCGGCCTGTGGGGACTCTATATTGCAACAGGCGGGTTACAACTCACCACCATCTAAACCACCCTGAAAGTGTATCAATATTACTGTTCACATATATTATATCACATGGTCCTTGTTCAGGTCAAAGATTCACATATCGAGAGGGAACATCATTTTCATATAAACCAATGCCATAGTATAATATGTATGTAAAGGTTCAAACCTTGATTCAAACCAATTTACCAACATAGTCACAAATATTTTCATAAAACATCTAGAGTTTTGTTCATGATTAGGTAACCTCGAAATCCATTCCCACACTGACCAAAACATCCATTCAAAACAATAAAACCAAAGAAAACTCGCAATTAATGCAAATGAAGATTTTTAATTAATAATCTAATAGAATTATGCAATCGTATAATCCCACTCACAACTTAGGTGAAGAAACACTCAATAAGCTACTTCTCCGATGGCTCCTTGCCTCGCGTCAAGCCCTGACCACCCAACCAACCAAACACACACAAGCAACAAGAAAATGATCAAAAGAACTCACAAATGAAATCCCTAAATCTAATGATGCAATGCAACCTAAACCGGTCCTATGGTTGGCTCAAAATTGGGTTTTAAAGTTTCCAAAGAATTTCTAAGAGTATTTGGCTTCAATCCAAATCAAGGAAGGAAGAAAACAAGTAAGTCTTACTATAGGTACAGTAATGCTACAGTGACCATGAATTCAAGCAAGAAGAAGATTCAAGGTTACAACCAAATCTTGAAAGAACAACCACGCAAACAATCCTCCAAGGTTCTAACAATAAGAAACAAGATTAGAGGACAAGTTTCAAGGTTTCCCAAACTATCAAACCTAACCCTAGATCTTTCTTTCCATCTAAACCACAAGGAGAACACAAAGGAAAGGTGAGAATGCTTACCTCTAGATCCAAACAAAGGAGAATGATGGCCTTCTTCTCCTCCAGGAGAAAGCCAAGAGAAATAAAAGGAAAGGAGGAAAGAACCAAGGAAAAAGAGGTTTCCAAAAGACCAAAAATACCCTCAGATCATGGATGAAAATGGAGAAGCACGGGCTTGCTACACAAAAACATGGCCGTGTTTCACCATGTGCGCTGCTGTAACAGTGTTTTTGCTACGGTAAAAGCATGGTTGGATTTTGCTAGGAAAAGCACGGGCATGCTTTTTATCGTGCACTTTGCAAGAAATTGAGAAACTGCACAAAACGAGTAGCACGGTCTGGGGTCTTAGAGCACGGTCGTGCACTTCGAAGCATAGGCATGCTTTAGGCCGTGCATTTTACAATTTGTCTAATTTTCACACTGAAAAATGCCCTTAAACTTTCCCGTAAAGTGCACTGGCATAAGCACGGCCTAAAAACGGGCGTGCTTACATTTTTAGACTAAAAATCGACCGAAAATGTTATTCTACAATTGAAAACTCCTTTAACTAAACAAAACACTTCAAAACACGCTAAGGAAAGACAACAAAATCAAAGAAAATCGCTCTAGTATCACAAATATGACAAAATGTGTCGCGGAATGCAAGCTGCAACGTAATTTACGACACATGAAAATTTGTCACATTTTAGATGTTGCAAATTTTTGTTAAACTTTCAAAAATTGTCACAAATTTTGTGATGCAAAATGAGAATGTTGCAAACCTCATTACAATTCATGGGTCAGGTGAAATGATATTTGATTTGCAATGATATATGACACTGGTTTTGTATCACATTTAATGTGTCGTAAATCCTGTTGCAACAGTGTTATTCTTTTGCGACACATTTTGATTGTTGTGAATTGTGCCGCAAATTAATTATTTATGAGATTTTAAATTGCAAAACAGTTTGCCATTATTTGCAATAATTTTTGGAACATTTTTTGCAAGTTTATTAATGAGAAAATTTAGATTTTAACTTTGTTTGGATCTCTTCTTCTCAAGTATGTTGAATTTCGGATAGAATTTTCTATTGTAATTTGTGCATTCGAGGGCGTTATTTTAGAATTATATATAATTGTTTCAAATATTTAAAACTTTTAATAAAATTTTCATTTGTATTTTGTTCTACTATTGAAATTTTAAAATAAAATTAATCTCTTTTTTTTTTTTTTTGTTCAAAGGATATTTTTGTATTATTTTTGTAAAAATATTTTAAATTTTACTATTTATTTTAAAAAAACATTTTTTTTAAAAAAAATTGATTTAGAGGTGACCTCTAAAAGTTTTAATAGTTGGTTTAAAGTGTCATTAGAAATCATTTTGAAAGGTAACACCTATCCGAATGATCGCTAAATACTAACTCTAAACTATAAAACTGATTTTATAGAAGACAATTTATAGTCTGTCAGTAAAGATATTGAGCTAATTTTAACCTACACTTTAGGCTTTGAAAATAGTTAGCCACTATTTATTTATTTTGGGTAGCGTTATTTGTTCATTAAAAGCAGATTTAAATTATAGTTTTCATTAGGGTCTTGGTTTTTTTTTTTTTTTCAAATATAATGCCTCGATATTTATTTGTTTGACAACATATCAAGGTTTAAAAAAAAAAAAAAT
This sequence comes from Dioscorea alata, assembly GCA_020875875.1. Classification (NCBI taxonomy): domain Eukaryota; kingdom Viridiplantae; phylum Streptophyta; class Magnoliopsida; order Dioscoreales; family Dioscoreaceae; genus Dioscorea; species Dioscorea alata. The sequence goes on along the minus strand of CM037024.1, from coordinate 5,235,702 downwards.
CATATATTAATATATGTATATATACAACTTGGAGCTGAGTATTAGAGTCCCTTTTCAACAGGCAGTGGCCTAGTATGAAACAAGCTTCAGCTAAGGTAGACTATATTTCACTCAGTGTTATCTTTACCATGGTAGCACAGCCATGAGAATAAAATGATTTTATTTTATCACCTCCCAAACTTCCAATGCGGCCTTTTAAAAAACAGAGATACAAATTTGACAAGGGAATTTTTTTCTTGCCCTCGTGCACTGTGACCAAGTTCCCTTAGACTAGTCTTACCCAACCACAAATAAACATAGAAAGTTTCTCTGTAAATTTGTGTTCAATTTGTTTGGTTTACAAGTTCAAAACCACAACAGCTTCAAGATAAATATCCATGGAAGCTAAAGAATACTTCAGCAACCCGCCACCTTGACAGTCAATTATAAAGACTCGGACAACAGCCAATCCCAGATCGCACCCAAATGACTCTAATTAAGAAAATAAAACTCCTTCCATTTTCTCTAACATTAATTATCTCTATTAAACCCTTTCAAACCCTCTCCTAAATAATCTTTGAATTATTCTAATAAGTTAATTGACCAAGCACACACCAAATCGAATTTAAAATTACAGATCCCAACCAAACAAGCAACCAACAACTTTGGAGCCATAATTTGTCTCTCTTTGTCTATATCTAGCTATCTACATAAGACATGCATTCATATCATTCCATCCAATAACACAAAGAAGAAGAAGAAGCACTGTTCCATTGATGACTTTGGCCACCACAAACCACCTTCCTCTTCCTTCAAACTCCACCAAGACCATTATTCTCCAGCCCCTGTCCAACAACCGTACTAAGACACAGGTCCAATGCAGTAAACCCAACATTGTGATCACCATCCCCAACATTATATCTAACCTCTTACACATCGGCACTGCCAGAAACCCTTTTCCAGACAACCTCTTCATCCAAGCCAGGCATAATCAGACCACACCGGCTGCATCTCCAAAAGAAAATATATCATCTCTGCAAGCTGAGCTCCATGGCAAATCCAACTGGTCCAACCTGCTCAACCCACTCCACCCTTGGCTCCGCTGTGAACTCATCAAGTACGGAGAGTTAGCCCAAGGAACCTATGATGGCTTCGACTACAACCCCTTCTCCGAGTACCATGGTAGCGCTCTATACAACAAAGACCGTCTCTTTGAAAAGCTCTGTTTAACCAGCAGTGGCTACAACATCACCAAATACATCTACGCCATGTCCAACATTGAGCTCCCACGATGGATAGAACGCTCTCTCCATGCAAACACATGGAGCAAAGACTCAAATTGGATGGGCTTCGTAGCGGTGAGTGACGACACTGAATCTCATCGTATTGGTTGTCGTGACATAGTTGTCGCATGGCGCGGCACCATCGCGACAACCGAATGGTTTGAGAACGTACACTTGAAACTTGAATCTATAAAAATTGGTGATGAAGAAGAAGGAGAGGCCAAGGTAGAGCATGGATTCCTCAGCATCTACAAATCCAAGAGTGAGACCACAAGGTATAACAAGTCCAGTGCTTCAGAGCAGACAATAACCGAAATCAAAAAGCTTGTAGCTCATTACCGAAGTAAAGGTGAACAAGTGAGGGTCACTGTCACTGGCCACAGCCTCGGTGGAGCGCTAGCACTGCTCAACGGCCACGAAGCAGCTTCGACCATTGCCGATCTTCCAGTGAGTGTCATAACCTTTGCAGGGCCTCGTGTCGGTAATGATGCATTTGGCGACGAGCTAAGAAAGCTGAACGTGAAGGTATTACGAGTGGTAGTCAAGCAAGATGTGGTTCCCAAGTTACCGGGAGTTTTACTAAATGAGGGGCTTGAGAAGTTGGAAGGCATCATTGGAGAGCTTCAATGGGTGTACGAGCATGTGGGAATGGAGCTGAGCCTGGATGTGAAATCATCGCCTTATCTAAAACATCATGAGCTTGATTTGTCTGGGTTTCATGGTTTGGAGACATACTTGCATCTTGTTGATGGTTATGTGAGTGAGGAAGATGAGTTCAGGAAGAACGCTAGGAGAGATGTTGCACTGGTAAATAAGTATGGGGGGATGTTGCGTGAGGAGTTGATGGTGCCGGAATCATGGTATCAGTTGGAACATAAAGGGATGATGCGCAATGCTTATGGCCGGTGGGTGATGCGGCATAGAGAGCCGGAGGATATACCCTGGTCGGATAGCTTGTAAGATGAGAATGATAAAGCTTGGGCTGTTGAAGCACAAACCATGCGTCTACTAAAGAAGTATATTTGACACATTGTTTTAGTAATTTTTTTTATTCCTTTTAGCTTGACTTCCAACCAAACCATATTATATACCTAAAAAGATGGAGTATATATCCGATTCCAATTTTATTATTTTTATTATTAATATATATAAAAAGAAGGCGGATGGTGGAGGGTTTAAACATCGATCATGCATGGATCATGGACCAAGAATATCAAACACATTATACAAATAATTTTTGTTTATTATTATTTATTTAACTCTTGATTTTGATTGATTCCGCTAATATATTTTTTACTTCTTATAAATATGAATAAACTCTAGAATAAATTTAAACCCTGAGTTTGAAAAGAATGAAATACCTAACGTTTTTATTGGAGGGATAGCTATTTATATAGAAAATGATTCGACAAGACTTATCTATTCTCTACGAATTTAAACCCTCAGAGTCATTAAATTGATTCTATACTTTTTTGAAATCATTTCCAATCTCACTATAATTAATTTCCACAAGACTTGTCTCTTGTTTACGAATTTCAATACTCTTCCCAATCAGGGTGATTTAAACGCTCTTCATTGCAACACAAGCTCGTTGCTGATAACTTATTTGAGTGCACTGTTAGCTGGAAGCCGACCTAGGAGACAGGATTAGGAAAAGCTTATTGCCTTGGTTAAAGCAAAGCTTGGATTTTGGAAGGCCAGGTTTCTATCCTTGGGAGGCAGACTCATTTTGATAAACTCTATATTATCTACTATTCAGACATATTGGATGTCTATTTTCAAACTTCCCTACTAGGTATTTAGGTCTATTGATTACATAAGAAGCGACTTCCTTTGGAGAGGATTGGATATTGATAAACATAAGTGTCGTTTGGTTAATTGGAAACAATTGTGCGAGCCGAGGGAGCAGGGGGTTGAGGCATTATCCACCTTGAGGAGTTTTAATTACGTCCTCCTAGGCAAATGGTGTTGGAAAATCTCTCAGAACTACTCCTGGTGTGGTCATCTCCCTATCAAGTTCAACTATTTCCATTGCACACCAAACTGGAACCTCTTTCCAAGAAAGCAAAGGTAGTGCTCCTTTTTCTGGAAAGACATCCAATCGTCTCTTGAGGCATTCCGCTACTGCTCACAATCGGTCATTGTTGATGGAGCATCGATCTTATTCTAACTTGATAACTAACGGGTAAGTTGATCTAGCTCCTAAATATATTTTGCATGATGCTTTCGGGCTTACGTCAACACCCTGGATGGCAGTGAAAGATGTTACTGCGAGCTTCATGTTAGCCCTGCCTAAGCTTGACTCGATCCTGGAAGACACCCACAACCTAATTAATTCCACACTGTTGCCGCGTTCCGAATGTCGGGTCACGAAGTTGACTTCAAATAGCATTTTCTCGGTTAGAACTTTTTATAGGTTTCTAATAGACCAGGGGAAATGATGTTTGATTACTCCGAGCATTTTCAAAAGCTTCTATCCCTGGAAGATCAACGCGTTTCTCTGGCTTATGTGGGATAATAAAATCCTCACTATGGATTATCTCTTTGCTAGAGGGTGTAATATGCTTCCCGCGGCAACATGCTTCCTCTATCACAATGACATTGAGATAGCAGACAATTTGGTCTTTGGCTGTAGTGTTGCCTCATCAACTTGGCATCTATCATCCATGTTATTGGGTTGATGTAACTTTAGTCACAAAAGACAGAAGTTGGAGGAGACATCATCAGCCATTAGGCGTTGCATTCAGTTCTTAGGGTCCTCCTTGATTGATGAACAAAACCCAGATGATGATCATAAAGCGTTCTCCGGCTAGTGCTCTTGTTCCCATCATGCACATCCACTATGTAGTTTCCTACCACTGTGGATGGTCGAGACATCATCCAGTTGCTATGCCTCTGTTATGTGTTCTTCCACTGTGTTTCACCACTGTTTGTGGGATTGTTCTAGTGTTTGTTTTCTAGTCTGTGGTCTTGGGTTGCTTGGTTTTAGTACCACGTCCTGTGGTCGTTTTGCTTTCTTTCTTTGTCTATTCTCTCTCTTATTTGAACTCTCCACTATTTGTTCGTTGCATGGTTTATCCATTTTTTTAAGAAAAAAAAAATTGAAGTTTTAAGAAAAGTCATCTATATGATTAGGATAAAAACCAGTCAAAAAATAATAAAATAAAAAATACATAACAAAGGAGTAATTATCAGAAAAAGAAATATAGGTTTAATTCTCTTCGTAGTCCCTCTACTTTCTAAACATGTTTTTTGGGTCCCTATATTTTAAAATATAACTTTTTAGTCCCACTACTGTTTAAATTGAGCCATGTTAATTCTTTTGAACCCTAAATTCTAACCCTAATAACGACTAAAATGACCCAATTTAATCAGTAGTGGAATTAAAAAATTACAGTTTAAACTATAAAGACTTAAAAGACCATGCTTGAAAAAGTAGAAGAATTATTCAAAAAATTATTCTTAAAATATATAGTGAAATGCATCCATGAGATTTTAAAAAATTGTAAAACTATCTTGGAGAAGGGACAAAGGAAAAAAGATGAGGAGAGATGGGGGAAGACGAATAGAGGAAAAAGATCCTATTGGTCCGTCCCTAAGGAAAATAAAACAGCAAGAGTCACCGGAGCTTGACTGGAGAAGGTATGTTATTCTGCTACATAGAAAATATTTACATATATGACATGTGAGTGGATGTTTGCATGATAATAATGGTTCCAAAAATGAAGTTCAACTCATTTATCATATACACCCTGGCGGTCCCCATCCACTCATGTTTTTTTTTTTCCGATAATCTATGCTCCATGTTATGCTTTTATTTTTTATTATTGTTTAGGGGGGTCCATACATTTCCATGCTTCATGCTCCATGTTATGTTGTTTTATTTCAAAGGATGATCCATGTACTTCCATAGCCTATGTTATGCTTATGCTCCATGCTCTGTTTTCTATTTTTAATAAAATAAAATAAAAATTTTCAAATAAATAAATTAATTTAAGATAGGAAAAATCTTTTATTCTTGTGAAAAAATAAAAGATTTTTCCTCTGTTTTCTATCTTCAGGGAACTAGTGAAAAAATAACACCCATAGTAAAAAAACAAAGAAAAGAAAGAAAAAAAGGGGAAAAGAGAAAAAAAAAGATAGAGAGGAGAGGAAAAAGTGAAAGAAGGGACTCACGATGGCCAAAGCTTCCTAGGGAATTTATCCTTTGTTGCCCATTTGATTGGAGGAGGAAAGGAAAAAAGAGAAACGAGATATCCAAGAGAAGCAAACAAAGAGAAAAAAAAAAAAAAGAAGAAAAGAGAGATAAGAAGAATAGGAGAAGAGATCTAAAGAAAGAGAAGAGAGAGAGATAGAGAAAAGGGGGAAAATCAAAGAAACGGAGATCAGATTGGAAAGGAAAAAGGTTGAAGAGAGGTAACAAAAAGAATTAGATCGAAAAACCTAACAAAGATAGTTTACCACCATATAGATAAAGGTTTTTTCATTCTTTCTTTTTCTCCCCTTTCTTTATGGTTTAAAAAAAATCCATAACTGCACATAGTTTGTTAGTCTTAATACAAGATCAGTTTGTTAGTCTTAATATAAGATCGGCAGTGTCTCACTATCTAAGAGACCAAACATTACAAAAATTTTGTCTCTATTATCTTGATATAATAATCATAGTATTTCAACTGTTTTAGGAAGCAATCATTATAGAGATTCACTCTAAAAAAAAAGACTAGTAAATAGTTATTCTCTTACTTTCGGTCACTGGGCCCTAACATCGATCTTTGCAGTTCAAATGACCACTTACTACCTATCATTAGAGATAAATAACTAGCACCCCATCTTATTATGATCTGATTTGTTTGATCATTAATTTGGAGAAAATTGAGTTTGTTCCTTACCATGTAAACCTCTTATTTAGATGAAATTGATGGGCATCATATATGAGGATTCATTTGAAAAAAAAAAAAACAATGGAAATAGAGATGGCAATCTGTACCCTACCCAACGGGTATACCCGTAACCATACCCGGTCAAAGAGGGTGTATTATCCTCTTTGATCGGGTACAGGTATGGGTACGGGTATTACCCGTTATTTTTTGAGCAGGTATGGGTCCTTACCCTACTACCCTATATATATATATTAAGCTAAACATTTACCCAATAATTTACCTAACATCTTTTCATTGTGATTAATTTGAATTGAAAATTTTAAACATTATAAATCAAATATAAAAAATAATGTCATAACAATTTACTAGTGTTATGCCCGAGAGAGATAAACTTATGTTAAAAATAATATTTGCACCGGGATAGTTGTGATGATTCTTATAATTTCTTTGAAAATTGAAATTAAACCAAGTATATAAGTATATTGTTAAGTTTGTTACTCAAACTTTTAAAAACAACAAATTGAATTTAAATTTTAAAATTTATTTATAAATTCTCTCATTATGATGATTTTCTCATAATATTTGAAGTCATGAAATTTGGGTTCTCTAGCAGAAGTCATGAAAAATATGGAAGTATGGAAGTTCAAGGATTTATATACAACATTGTAGAAAAATGAATATTAAGAGTGTCTAGTTGTATAAATTATGAAAGTTGTGAAAAGTGAGAAGATGGGGTCTAATATAAAAAATGGCATGAAAAAGGAGTAATATGCAAAAAGAGAGAAAATAGGGAATTTAGAAAAGTTGAGAGGCATTCTTGTAAATTTGGATGTCCACTTCTATGAGCTATTGTAAAGTTCAAAGTAGTGGTAGAGGACCCTCCCTATGAGAGCATTTCGATTACCTCTTGAGCTTTTCTTGAGTGAGTGAAAAATCACTTGAAGAACATGATCTCTTGTTGAGTCCAAAGTTGTGGTAGAGAGTTGTCCTTATGAAAGCCTCTCTATTACTTCTTAAGACTCTCTTGAGTGAGTGGAAAGTCTCTTAAAAACAACTATTCTTTTGTTGAGTCTAAAGTTGTAGTAGAGGCCCTCCTTGTGACAGCCTCTTCGTTACCACTTAAGACTCTTTAGAGTGAGTGAAAAGAATTTTGAAGACCACACTACCTCATATCTAGTCCAAAGTAGTGGTAGAGGGCCTTTCTTATGAGAACCTATAAGATTTGCTTGAGTGAATAGAAGACCTCTTGAAGACTGCTATCTCAGGTGGAGTCCATAATGATACAGGGCCCTCCTTGTAAGAGCCTCTACATTGCCTCTTGAGATTCTCCTGAGTGAGTGAAAAATCTCTTGGGACTCTCTTGAGTAATTAACAAAAATCTCTTAAATACCACTAACTCTTGTAGAATCCAAAGCAGTGGTGGACAACTTCTCTCTTGAGATCCACATGGGTCAACAAAGGTCTTTCCTTAAAAACTATTGAATGATGCTCACACCTCTTGTGTAAAAAGAAAAAACAAAAGTTCTCTCAAATTGACTAAGAAAGCTCTCAACTAATAAAAAAAGAGAGTTATCTAAGTGAGGATAAAAATATTCCCTAAGTGAGGCTAAAAAAACTCTTTGAGCAAAAGAAAAATATTTTAAATGAGAAGATTAGAAATAAATCTTTCATTGATAATGATGAAGAAAGAGGTTTCACAAGTGTAAGATACTTAATAATTCAAGTTCCAAAACAAAAAGAAATCAAATTTTTTTATATCTCGCAAGAAAAGGAGGACCACCACTCGAAGCCCATAATCTACTTTTAAGAGTAAACAAGTTAAAGCAGTCAAGTTAGTAACCCAATCATATGAATGGCCATGACTTGGAGGTACACAAGCCAATGCTCAAAACTAGTCGAGGCTTGAAAGTTCAAATGATTAGACAAATGAGTTTAGGAATCTCAAGATATCAAAAGTGAGTTAATGAGCTTCAGAAGTCCAAAACTGAAAGCTTCGCAAGCATGAAATACTAAAGTTTTTATAAAAGTCTAATCCAAATGAAATCAAGTTTGTCATTTACAAACAAGGACAAAAAGAAGACCAAATGAAATTCCTTTGATTAGGTGAAAATTTAGAGTTTAGATGGGAGGAGATTGTCATTATTATTATTATTTTTCTTGTAATTTCATCTATATCATGATTATTTTTTGTTTTTTAGATACTTGTTTTAATAATCTGATTGTTTCAGCTAACATCATTATTATTACGTTATTTTGCCTGATGATTATTTTTTCACCAATTACTTGTGGTTAGTTATATGAATTATTTCTTTTATCTAAGATTGCTATAGGTTTTTCTAAAAATATTTCAGTTTTCGCAAGAAATTCTTCTACTATATCCATTATTGAAAGTTATTTACTGTAAATGAATATGTAGTGGCAAAAAACAACCAGATTTTCCAGATTCATGCCATCACTCTTTTCTGTATATGGACTATTTAACCATTCTTCAAAAGCAAACAGACTTCTCAATGCCTTTTTTAGCTCATGCATACCACTCAAACTAAGATAGGAAGTAGCAAATCTCGTCACTTCAGCCCGAATCAAATCATAGCCATTAGCAAACTTTCTAATCATATTTATCAATAATGTATGTTGATAGATAAAAGCGGCAATTTTCTTAGCCTTGGAGATGGTATTAGCATGCACTGGCAATTGTCCAATATCTTCTAACATCAAATTAATACAATGTGCAGCACATCGAGACCAAAATTTTTTTTTCTTTTTCCCATTAGCTTCTCATCTACTAAAACATAAGCTGAAGCACAATCTGTCACAACTTGTACCACATGGTCTTCTCCAATTTCTTAAACCAATGAGTCAAGCAATTCAAACACATTTTCACCAATATGAGATATACTTGATGTATCAATAGATTTAAAAAAAAAAATAGTTCCACTAGAGCTATTCACTAAAAAGTTAGTGATAGATCGCCCCCATCCATCAGTCCAACCATCAGACATCAATGCGCAACCCTTTTTTGCCATTCATTCTTATATTTTTCAAGCAAGTCATTTACATTCTCTACTTTCTTTTTTGAGCAAATAACCCTTACTTCATGATAGCTAGGAGGCTTTAATCCTTGCCCATATTCACCAATAGACAAAATAATCATCTTAAACAATGGACTTTTCACCACATTAAACGCGATGGAGTTGCCATAAAAAAAATCTACATATATCTCTGCATACCGTCTCACGAATTTTTAGCATTGCATTGAATGTGGTTTGTTTTTTTTACTCCCTCCTTTTGTAAATGTTAGGTCTAAAGTTCCTCTCTTAATACTTATGCTGCCACCAAGAAGTTGTTCATAATTTTCTTCAAAAAGATCATCAGCCCCCTCATCTCCAATATGTTTCTTTTTTTTTTTTTCTAAATCTTTAAGTATCCCTTAAAATAGTTACTAACTTCTTCAGAATTTTTATTACAAGTGCCCACATTTTTGTGAATCCTTCCTAAATGATGTTTTATCTGAATTTAGCCACACGTATAAATCCCTCCACAATAATTGCATTTTAATCTCATTCTATTTGCTTTATCAACTCGGGTACAATGTTCATATATAATGTTTTCTTTTCTTCTACTTTTGATATTAGCCATGTTGATAACACTGATAAAAAAAATTAAAAAGTTAAACTATGAATAATCTTGATTAAACTAATAAAAAATAAATTTTGTATTATATATTTACGTATATGAATATACATTATTCATCACAAATTCATGAATTATCTAATTACATTTAAAATTTATAAATCTTATGAATCTTATCCAAGTTTGATCTAGATAAATACATTTAAATTGTATTATTTTTTAATTTAAAAGTTGCTATTAAAATTAATTATAAACTTATTATAAACTTTAAATCTAAATTTTTATGAAATCTTAAAAAAGATAAGCTTAGGATATAAGAGGAAAGAAAAGAACGAATAAAAAAAGTTAAAAACTTAAAATCTAGAAATGAAAATTTAAATTCTAATCAAGGGTTTGAGATTCTGTAGGATCTTTTCTTTAGGGTTTCTCCATAAAAAAATCTCTTTAAATTATTATTATTTTCTTTGCCATCAAAACTTTACATAAAGAAAGAAATATCTAAAGCCAAAAAAGTCTCTCAACTTTGGATAGTGTTGACTTTTTGAGTTCTTAAGTTTTAAAATATCTCCGCTTCCTACGATATGATATTTTTTTTTTTATAGATACACATGATAATGTAAATTATATTGATACACCCACCGATAGTATCAAAATCTTGTTTTTTAGATACATATCTTGCAATACGTATCCTATGATATTGACAACTATGGTTAAGATATCTCTTAAATATCTGCTCATTTTTCAAATAATACCTATAGTTGTGGGATAGATATAGCAATGCCTTTAATACCTCTGATCTTTATTGTTTATCCATCACAAACTCAGCCATGGATGCATCATCAAGTTTGTTCTGCACCCACCACATAAGTTAGTTGACAACATATAAGTGGCATATCATGAAGGGAAGTGTTAGATGTAGAGGTAGTTGTGTATGAAGCCTTGTTCTGGACTAATCATGTTCTTTTTTTTTATTAATTCTTATTCTGCTTTAAATTATGTTCTATGCTAATGAAATCTCATTATGCACCAAATCAATTATTTTGGTTGCTATAGGGATCCTATTAGGGTTATTTACTAGTCTATAGTGGCTTTAAACCTAATAAAGTTATTGCCAAATTTAGTATTAATAAGCAGTTGGTTTTGTTATAGGACTTTTCCGGATTAATTACTTAAATGGTCACTTAACTTTAGTTTATTTTCAAAATGATCATTGAAGTTTAATTTGAATCAAAACAGTCATTGAGTTTTAATTTATTTTCACCAGTGGGTCATCTGGCTGTCTGGCGCCCCATTTTTCTGACGTGGCACTAAGTTTATCCCGCCCCCACGTCAGAAAAGGGGGGCAGGAAACACGCAGATGACCCACCGGTGAAAATAAATTGAAATTCAATGATTGTTTTGATTCAAATTAAACTTCAATGGTCATTTTGAAAATAAACTAAAGTTAAGTGACCATTCAAAAAATTAATCCGGACTTTTCCAGGAAGCCTGATTTTAGATTTGGATTGCAACTTGCAACTTTAGAACTGCGAGGTTTCCATATAACTAATTCCACATAGAAACCAATTTATTTAATAAATCATAAAACTTTTGATATTCATGCAATTGCTTAATTATTTATTTCTTAGTTAAATTTTAGTTTATTTGCTTGTTATCAAACTACTTGATTATTAAATTATTGATTGGAAAATATTGGTATTACTTTCTATGAAAATTGGGATCATAAAATTGTCTATGCTTAGTGAAGTTCACCTACTATCGGCAACCTACTTGAGATACGTCATGGCCTCCTACATTAACAAGCCTTGGCTAAAGTCAGCAATGAACCATCTATGCATGAATTCAACCTGATCCAAGATTGAAAACTCACTCTATTGGTACGTTGGTCTCTCTTGTTCTGGGTTGTAGGACCTTGTCTTCTCTGCTCTTGCAAGCCATGTCACCGATGAAACTTGGGGGAAATTTGGGAGGAGGCAAAAGAAGACATGGAGATAGCGTCTGTGCTGAGGAAATACTACAACGACGCAATTATCAGGGGTGAGATTGACAGCAATGCGATGGAGAAAGTCTTAAAGAAGGTGTTGGAGTCATTGTTGGAGATGGGGAAGATGGTGAGGGTTGATCTAAATGTGGCGAGGGATAGAGATCCAATGTGCAAGAGTATGGCAAGATGCTTGTTATACTACAAAGGGTTTCAGTCTTACCAAGCTCAGCAAATAGCACACTTGATCCGAAACTTAGGTCCTATATTGATTGTGTTTTTATTTATGTTTTAAGAACAGTTTTGTAAAACTAATTTTTAGAATAAGTTTCTAATTAAAAATAAAAAAAGCTTTTTGAGGGAAAAGTATTTTCAAAACCGATATAATTAAAAGCAAAAAAAAAAAAAAAAAAAAAACTCCTATGATACAAGTTTTTAAAAATATATTTTAAAAACAGAAAATGTGAAACCTTGTTTGATTTAGCTATTTTATGTAATTGCTAATGTTACAAGTTTTTACAATAGTTTAATAATGATATGACTTAAATAAATTAATATAATAATATATTTTCATAAAAATGAACTTAAAATGATTATAAACAAAACTCAAGATGACAATATAATTTATATATTTAAGGTTAAATAATATTTATATAAATAGTTGAAGCATAGATTTAATGTTTTAAATTATTATAATCTAACCACATTCAATTTGTAACATAATCACGATGCCTCACTAATGTCACCTTCAAGGCTTGTATGGGGTCATTAATTTTATAATTGAAAATCTAGCTAGTTATTTCACACACTAAAATGATATTAGATTGCCATCTTAGAAAAGAAAGTCTAAAATTAAAAAGCTATTTTAGTAACTTTTCTCTTGTCGATCTTTGCTTCGGTATTCTTGAATATGATATCTTTCACCTTTATAAGGTGGCAAAAACCTCCACTGCAAGGATATCTAGAGTCTATAACATAATATGATCCTAAGAAAAAGAAACATTAAATGGTATTGGGATTGTTTTATCTTTAACTATTTGTATTTTTATAGATTTAAAAGATTAAAATTTAAAAATTTAAAGTTTGTTCTCTACTTTCTCAATGTTTTTTTAAACAAAAATTTAAAAATTATCTAAAAGTTGCTCTCAGATTTTTATTTTTTAATAACGCTATATTCTTTTTAATTTTTAAAACAATTTAGACAAAAACACATTATCAAATATGTTTTCATTTTTTATTTTTTAATAACTGAAAACTGTTTTAAAAACAACCATCAAACAAGCCCTTAATCAATGGAGTTGTTTTTATTTTTTATTTGTTAATATATAATTTTTTAATTTAATGAAAAGCCATGTCAACAGAGAATCACGGTGGAACTAACACCAATTGGGGTTTGAACTTAGTTGACCAAATTCTGATAATAGAGGAATGAAAAGGGAACAAATTTAAAATTAAGGACCAAATTAAGGAAGAGAGAAAAGTAAAGGGACCAATATGGGTATTATAGCAATTCTATATGATCCATAAATATTTTTAGTAGGTTACTTCCTTCTTAGGTTGTCAAGCTCATAAATTTATTTTCACCCTTTTTAGATTAGGTGTAGGTTGACTGGGAGGTAGCGTAACTGTGGTTGTCAAGTGTCAAGTGTATCCTTAGTTTAGGTTGTATAAAAGTTTAGGAGTAACAACTTTGTAAAGTAAAATAGATAGGATCAATAGCCATTTGGTATGTGGAAAAGTAACAACTTTACATGAAAAGTAAAGGTTGTGAAAGACTTTCACACGTTTGGTTTTAATATGAACTATGCAAAACAACAGTTTTCATGCAATCACTTTTCTTTTGATCAAGTAAAATGATTCATAAGAAAAATTACATAGTGGCTGTGAAAATGTGAGGCAAGTGAAATTCCAATACTACCCCATGTTTAAGTAAAACCTTTTTTCTCTTTTTCTTTTCTTGCTTTTGAAAACCCTAGACCAAAACTCCATTTTTCTTTCCTTTTCAAAACCCTATCGCAAGAGGGATCACTCATTGGATCTTTTTTAGTATTTTCATACTTTTTTAATGTTTTTTTTATTGTGGTGATACATGTTTTTTGTTAAACTTTTGGCTTTATTAAAACATGATTTTGGTTTTTTGTATGGTTTTAATAAGTTTATTTGATGTTACAAGGGGTTTGGTAATGGGTTTTTGACTTTTTGTATGGTTTTTGGTTTTTTCTAAATTTTATTAACTAGAGTAATCAATGTCAAAATTGAGAATGCATATAACTTTATATAGAAACCTATTCATACAAATGAAGGAATTAACTTAACATGCATTTTAATTACAATTTTTATTATACATTAAAAAAATTGTGTTGTTACTTTACAAAGAAAGTAATTGTAGGGAAAGAGTTTACAGTGAAAGACTTTCACTACAAAGCGAAGTTTAATACATTTTTTTATAATATAATATTAGTTATTTTCCCTTTTCCCGCTATTTTCTTGCGTGTCAGAGTAATTGGTGTGTCTAAATTATTTTACTACCCACCATTGCTTCCAACATATTTATTCTCACCCCCCCCCCCCCCCCCCCCCCCCCCCCCCCCCCCCCCCCCCCCCTCCTTTTTCTCCTTCATATTAGTAGGAGCTTTATGAGATGGTAGTGCACTTGCATGCCAGGTTAAGCCGAGTAAGCTAGTTGGCATGTGTCTACAAGCTCATAGAAGCATACAAGCATACTAGCAAGCTTATCCATGCTGTTACGGACTGGAAGCACAGACAAAAGCCCGCACACCTATAGGGTGAGGACCTAGTAGGCATACAAGGTCTCAGAATCTATCTCATAGAAGAAAAGACAATCTAACAAAACCATAAATTGATTTTAGATACATAATGGATACAATGGATTTTGAAAATAAAAAGATTCGAATATATAATTCAAAGTCTACAACATAGATAGATATAATAGTTCTATCTACATTACGTGTACATTTGTTGCTTAATAGTACGACAAGCTACTACTAAACTATTTTACTCATTTTAATAGGGGAATAATAGCAATATCATGAGCATAATAACCCAGTAATAAATCTACTAAATATTTAGAATCATATAGAATTTCAAATTTATTCATGTTTAAATAGTAAAATATACCAAAAATTCCTGCGTGGGTGGATCTAAAAAATAACATGTATATCAACTGATACTACATATCAGACTATAATAATTATCAAAATACAAGCCTTGTAATCAGGGTGATTAAATAAAAATAAAATTTACAAAATATTATATTTCCAAAAAATATATGTCTCCTAAACTTACTATGGTCATTTACCTTACCATGGCGATGCTTGAATTGGAATATTAGAAGCTGTTTATTGTACTTCAGTGGCCCGATTATAAATATCAAAGATTGTTTACTTACCACAGTGACTTGAATCTAAATATCAAAGTCTATTTATTTTACTTTGGTGACCCAAGTCAAAATGTCAAATGTCGTAGATATTTCCCTAATGCAACTGTACAAAACTATAGTCATATTTTTTGAAAGTTTATGCCGACATGGTCAATGTTGAGGAAGTTTGTACGTAATTTATTTGGAGATTAGAAATAATCATAGACAGAATAATTTTAGTGCTAAAGTTCAAAATTACCAATATTTACAAACAAAATAAAAATATTAAATAAATAAATAATTCCATTTCCAAAATTGAAATCTTTTCCCAATTTAAGATCCAAACATTTTATTTTCCTTTAAGCAGAAAAATTGACATTTGCATAATTTGACTTTCAGCGAAATTAAGTTCTTGACTCATTCATCGAGATATCTTTTAATGGTACTTCATCTATTTTCTTTAATTTAGGATATTTACCTTTGGTTCTCGTAAGTTGTGGTCGTAAGGGAGCCTTAAGGTAATCTATCTAGCATGTTCCCTTGTTCTTGATGTCGAGAGAGTTTTATCTTCCTTGTTTTGGTTCAATATTGCTTATTTTAGCTCCTTCCTACTCATTATGCATTGCCCGTGACTTGGAATCAATTTTTACACCATGTCAAGCATCGTTTTCTAAATAAATGCCATAATACATGGCAATTATGCGTATGAAATAATATAAAAATGTGTTCAATTAAGCACTTATCAACATAAACCTCACCTTCCTATATATAAGATCATTATCATAAAATCGCGTATGGTTATTAGCAGTGATCAAGGACTCATGGTATATTAGATATGACCAAATCAATGGTAGTTAAACCTCGGCTTCCTATAAGATCATTATCAAAAAATCGCTTATGGTTATTAGCAGTGATGAAGGACTCACGGTGTATTGGATATGACCACTAGGAGAGATAAGAAAGGATCTCATCAAAAAACATAAAATAATGAAAAAAATTAATTAATTAACTAATAGCTAGGATTAAAATGGGCGGGCTCCACAAAAAATATAGAATTATGTATGCCAAGGATATCACCATCTAGAGTAGCTAAAAAGGCAAGTATCTAACTAGTTCTATTTTCACTATTGGGTAGTAAGTTTAGACAATTTGAAGAACATAGCTTTTTATAATTATATTCATAATGACAAACATAATGAAAGAAAGAAAGAGAAAAAGAAACCATGTCTTACAGTCCTCCAAAACCACAACTCAACACCATAGTCACAAAAATCATCATCAACAACATGAACAAGGTGGCAAAAGATGCATGTCACATCTAGTACCGGAACCTGCGGCAAAATACCATGAACACACTGCTAGGTCAGGGAAATGTTGCTCTGCTGTGGTGCAAACAATGGCAGCTCTAGTGAAGAGCTTCAATGTTATTGTTAATAAGGGAGATGATGTGGCAAGTTTCTAGGAGGTGAGAGTGGTGTCTAGGTTGCCGATGGTGATGAGCATGGAGAGTGTGGAGATCTTGGATGATGAAAAGCATGAGTGGGTTTAGAGTGTGAAACATACAAGATAACTTAATATCTTGCAGATCAAGATCAAATAAATAGACACCAGCACAAGATCTAAGGGATGAACACTCAAGGAGAGTAGAAAGTAACTTGGAAAACTGAACACTTGTTCAGGTTGCTCAAATGGTAAAGTTACATAGCTTACAAAACAGGGAGCACTATAAATACATAAGTACATAATGGTCAACAATTAAGACTCATTGGAAAATGTAAAGCAAATTATAAACCACACAAGTAATATAATCACTTATAGCTACTGCAGTAAATCAACTTTAATATGTTTAGCACTCCCCCTTAAAGTGATTTTTTTTTGGAAGTGAGACCAAGTTTTGCTTGAATCAAACCCATGGAGCCTGGAGACATTGTCTTAGTAAAAATATCAGCAATATTCTCTTGAGTTTGCACTCCAGCAACTTCAATTGTGCCATCTAAAACTTTTTCTCTCACAAAATGATGTTTTAGCTCATTATGCTTTGTCCTTGCATGACACATAGTGTTCAAGGCTAGTTTCAAAGCACTTTGATTATCTCCAAAAATTGTTGTTGACTTGAGAATAGGTAGATGCAGATCAACAAAGAGTCTTCGAAGCCAAGCACATTCTTGTGTAGCAAAAGCAGCAGCCTTGTATTCTGCTTCTGTAGTAGATTAGGAGACTGAATCTTGCTTCTTACTACACCAAGAGATGTTAGTCCCTCCACACAGAAACACATAACCAGAGGTAGATCTTCTATCATCCAAATCACCACCTAAATCTGCATCTGAATAACCAACTAGGGAAACATCAGCCCCTCTTTTATAAAATAGTCCAAGATCAAGAGTAGAATTCACATATTTCAAAATTCTTTTAGCTGCCTCCAAATGAGGTTTCCTTGGTGCTTGCATAAACCGACTAACAAGGCCCACTGAGAAGGCAATATCAGGTCTTGTGATAGTCAAATAGATGAGACTTCCAACTAGAGCCCAATATGATTAAGGATCCCTTAAGACAGAACCTTCTTCTTTCCTCAACTTAATGTTCACATCCAGTGGTGCTGAGCATTTTTTTTTTTCCATCTTTCAATCCATATCTATCCACAAGTTTCCTTGCATAGTTAGTTTGAGAAATAAATATTCCTTTTGAATCATTCTCCACTTCTAAGCCAAGAAACTGCCTCAGCTCTCCCAAGTTCTTCATATCAAAATGAATAGAAAGCTCATGCTAAAGTTTTGTTGCTTCATATGTATCACTCCTTGTTATTATCATGTCATCTACATAAAGGAGAACTATCACTTCCAAACCTTTTTCTTTCTTTACAAATAAACTGGGATCAGAATTGCAAGCAGCAAATCCACAAAACTGCAAATATTGAGCAATTTTACCATACCATGCTCTTGGGGCCTGTTTTAGTCCATAGAGTGCTTTTTTAAGTTTGCAGACCAAATTTGGATTTGATTGCGAAGTATAACCTGGTGGTTGCTCCATTAGATATCTTTGTCAAGTTCTCCATATAAAAAGGCGTTTTTCACATCTAGTTGCCATAACTTCCAACCATGACAAGCTGCTAAAGCCAATACAATACGAACGGAGATCATTTTTGCCACTGGACTGAATATTTCTTCATAATCTTCTCCATATTTTTAGAGAATCCCCGAGAAACCAATTTTGCTTTATACATGTCCACTCTTCCATCAGCTCCTCGTTTAATTTTATAAATCCATTTACATGAGATAGGATGCACATTCGGTGGTATAGGCACAAGATCCCAAGTTTCATTCTTCATAAGGGAATTAATTTCTTCATTCATTGCATATTCCCATTCCTTAACACCTATAGCATCTTCATAACAACTAGGTTCTTCATCATCAACTGGTCCTGCAAAGAAACAAGAATAAGTACTTACAAAATTTTCATCTCGATCGATAGCGGGCAGGTTTAACAATGTTCCTTTTTGGCCTTTGAGAACTAGCCCCACTTTCAGAATATACTTCCCTTTGTTGTTCTTGTACACCAGCAATTGAACTCCCCCTTTCACCATGGCTTTCTTTGGGTTCAGATGAAGATAACCCTAACACAATTGGCAACTTTACAATTATAGGGTTGCTAGGATCTGGAGCATTTTTTATAAAATGAGGAGATTTCATCAAAAACCACATCTCTAGAGACAATGATTTCTAGACTATCAGGATCGATGCATTTCCAGCCTTTCTTGCGTTCATCGTAGCCAACAAAAATACATTTTCTTGCCTTGGCGTCTAGTTTGCCACGTTTCGAATCTGAAACATGGACATAACAAATAGAGCCTAAAACTCTTAGATGCTTGACAGAAGGCTTCTCTCCAAACATCAACTCATGTGGTGACTTCATACTAGTTGGACTTAATGGCATTCTATTGATTACATATGCTGCACATCTCATACCTTCTGCCCATAGAGCTTTGGGTAGATTTTCTGCATGTAACCAACTTCTGCAGGTCTCCCTTAGATGCCTAATTTTTCTTTCAACTATTCCATTCTGCTACGGTGTGTCTGAACAAGAGGATTCCCTTCTTATACCATGTTGTAGACAAAATTTGGACAACTGAATAGATATGAATTCACAACCATCATCAGTCCGAAGACACTTAATTCTCTTACCAATTTCTCCTTCCACGATCTCTTTGAAATCTAAAAACTTTTCAAAAACTTCAAACTTATGTTTTAGGAAATAGACCCAGGTGTACCTTGTGAAGTCATCAATAAACAACAACATGTAATTGCAACCAGAATAAGTAGAAGTTCTGGTTGGACCAAATAGATCACTATGAATTTGTTCAAAGCAGTTTTGCACCTGGAAATAGATCTGTCAAATGGCAAGTGGTGAGCCTTTCCATACTGGAAACCTTCACAAACTTCACCAGCTGCAAATTTTCTGAATATAGGCAGACCTTTAACTAAATTCTAATGGGCCATTGTCTTTAACTTGTCCATACTTAGATGTCCAAGCTGAGCATGCCAAAGATGTGCAGTATCATTATTGCTCACCTTCTCAACATACGAAGTTGAGGCTGATAAAACAAACAAATTATCAACTCTCTTACCTGTATGAACAACATCAGCCTCCAAAGCCTTGATGTTTCGCAAGAGCTTTACATCATGTGGACCAAAAAGGACAAAATGTCCAACATCCACGGCATTTGATACTGAGAAGAGGTTTTTCTTAACACCTGGAACATGGTACACACTCTCAAGAGTAAGAGAGTCAGCACCAATCTTGTTGATTATAATAGAGCCTTCTTTCTCCACTTGATGTACAGAATTATCAGCAGTAACAATTGCAGTTCTTCCTTCATAAGGATGACAACCTTGGAGTTTCGCATCATCGCCAGTTAAGTGATGAACACATCCAGAATCAACAATCCAATCATTTTCAAAATCAATACAAGCATCATCAGATGTTATTTGAGCCAAAAAAACATCTTCCCCAATCTTCTTCATCATTTTGACCTTCATCTTTCTCCATTTCAGCTAGATTACTTTCCTTCAACTTGACACGACAGAATCTTCTAATGTGACCAAGTTTCCCACATCGATGGCATTTAATATTACTCCTGCCACTGCTTCTTCCAGAGTACTCTTTTGGAGAAGAATCACATGGATTTGAATTTGATGATGACCCTGATGGCAAGGAATGTGCATCAGATTGCTTCTCATATTGCCTAAAATTCTTCTTGAGAACAAATAATACACTTTCTTCTTTTCCATTGATTGAAACTCCAGCCATTTGTGTAGCCAAGGACTCTTGCGAAGACAAAAGGTTTTCAAATTCCTCCAAAGATGGTTGTTGAGCCCAACCTTGAATAGATGTCACAAAAGGAACATATTCAGGCTTCAAAACACGAATAATGTGTCTCTTCATACGAGCTTCAGAAATTGGTTCACCCGGCTCCAAAAGTGAAATTTTAGAACATAAGCTTTTAATTTTGAGAAAAAAACTGAGCTATATCTAGATCACCTTGAGAGGCATTTGCAAGTTCATTCTCTAGAAATTGTAACCGTGCAGTGTTCTTTTTGTTGAACAGCCTATCAAGAGTTAGCTAAATCTCCCTTGCTGTTTTGCAACTGAATATGTGATCAAACAATCCCTTTGAAATGGATCTCTTCAAAACAAATTCTGCTTTAGCATTTTTTTGCTTCCATTGCTTGAGGGCATCAGCATTCTCTGCATTATTCTCTGGAGCTGTAGAATCACCATTTACAACTTCCCACAAGTCTTCTCCAACAAGATAAGACTCCATACATGTTCTCCAAATTTTGTAGTTGGATCGATTTAACACCTCCATACAAACATGGCTACCCAAATCCATTTTTTTTTTTAAAAAAAAACAAGATCTTAAAGATTTCAGCTACAAACCAGGCTCCTCTGCAGCTAATGTAAGCTTCTGAAGATAGGGTTTCAAGCATCAAAGGATCGGACCTTCTCCTCTTCGTCAAACCCCAAAGATCGGACCTTCTTCTCTTCGTCTCCTAGCTCTGATACCATGTGAAACATACAAGATAACTTAATATCTTGCAGATCAAGATCAAATATATAGACACCAGCACAAGATCTAAGGGATGAACACTCAAGGAGAGTAGAAAGTAACTTGGAAAACTGAACACTTGTTCAGGTTGCTCAAATGGTAAAGTTACATAGCTTACAAAACAGGGAGCACTATAAATACATAAGTACATAATGGTCAACAACTAAGACTCATTGGAAAATGTAAAGCAAATTATAAACCACACAAGTAATATAATCACTTATAGCTACTGCAGTAAATCAACTTTAATATGTTTAACATAGAGTGGTAGGAGGTAAGCTCACATCGGTTGAATAATTTTTGGTCAGTGATGACAATGCATATGGCGGTGAAGCCGGTAGGAGAGACAGTGGTAGTGGTGGAGTCATACGAACACGGGGGAGGATACGAGGCGGTTTGTGGTACAATTGTTAAGTGCAATCTTTAGTCCCTGGCCAAGATAATGTTAGATGTGTGCCAGCTGAGGGGCCCACATGTTTATTCTCAAACCTAATCTCTCTCAATTAGACGTTGATTTCCAAAGGATATAATTCTATCCGTTGATTAGCCCTTTTATAAGCTTGTGAGAAGCTTAGCCATAGTGTTGCTTCTTCATCTTCAACCTTCATTTTTATTTCTTCAAGTTGTGATATTGTGTGACATTGCATATAAACTTTGGTGTCCTTATCATCATATTCATCATCTATCTTCACCTGAATCTTATGGGACATCACACTTGGAAACCTCATGGCCGAACGTGCTAGTTAAAGAGTTGACCCTTCCCGAATTAGTGTATCCCGGCCTTGGAGTGAGGCCGCAAAATTCGACATGATGGAGGTTAATTCAGCGTTAGGGCAGTGCTTATGCTCACCTACCCTAGGCTGGAAATTTTTGGATTATTGCTGATTTTGCATGCTTGCTAAATTTATATGTTTGATTTTCTACAATAGCAGTTTGTGTTATATGAATCATTCTTGATTTCTACCATACTAGTTTGTAGTATTTGCATGCTATATAGAAAATATATTTCTTACAGATAATGGACAATGGACAGTTCTAGTGAAGTGTTGTGGTCGTGGTGGTTTTATTATTTTTAATTGTTTAATAATATTTTAATAATAAAAGATACTACGTTTGCTAAATGAGATGCCATACAGACCGGTTTTACCCAATTTCAAAAATGGAGGGATTCAAAAAATATCAAAACTCGAGTGCATGGACCAAACTCGTGCTAAATTTTTAAATTTTTAAATTTACAAAATTTGTTCGTTTCCAGAAATTTGAAGTAGATTTAGATACTTTAAAAATAAAAATAATTCTTTTTGATAAAATAAATTCGCTTCTAAATTTTAGTTTGTAATTAATCCAAAAAATTCTTAAAAAAAAGGAAAAGCCTTATTCTTAAAAAAAAGGTGATTTTATTTATTGTATTTATTTTATAGTTATTTATAAATTTTTTTTATATGAATAATGTATAGCATTAGGGGTACCTTAAAGTTTGCATATCTTATCCCTTAATTATATAATTAAAATTTAAGTTTTTTTTATAGCTTTTAATAAACTAAAAATTTTAAAATTTAAAACAATATCTTTATTAAAGATGGGAAAAAAATTGAAGTACCCCTAATTAAATTAAATGCTCGTTGTTCTAGCTCATATTTCTCAATGTCGTTGAGAAATTTTGACATAATTATTAAACCTTGAACATTAGGTTGAGTTGTAGCTTGGTCATGTCAAAAACATGATCTTTCAAATGATTTTAGCAATCCTACTCATTCAAAAAATTTTGGTAACCAAAAATTCATTAGCGAGTGATTTTTGAAAGAGGAAATCACTTTAATCTCTGTTGAATTTTGTTATAAGATAGTCATTTTGTCTATTTGTCTAGTTGAATGATCCTTTTTCATGAGTTTATTAAAATGTTGATTACATTTGACATGATATAAGGTACTGCAATTTTAATCAAAATCATGACAAATGTCATAACCAAGACTAGTGTTGGAGTTAAGGGCTAGATCTAGCACCCCCACACTAGCGTTGGTTAAGGTTGTGCGCCGGGCACCAAGGGCCGGCCTAGCACTAAAGTGTGGCTACTCTTAAAACTAGTTATTTTCTTGTTAAAAGAGTGGTAAATAGATAAAAAAAAAAATTTGGATTTATTTAAAAAAAATCTTTAAAGGTGAAGATGTCTCGAGAACATGAGAAATTTGAAGGACCATTGTTAGAAGTGAAAGCTTTTAATATACAATTAGTTTTTCTTTAAATATTTGTTAAATCTAATAATTTATTTATCAAAAAAAAATTAAAAATGTGAGATGAAAACCACCAAGCTTTTACATCAATCGCAACCATTTTAAAAAAATAAAAAAATAAAAAAAAAGCATTGTCGCAACAATTTCGAAATATATATACAATAATATGACAAAAACATAAAATTAAAAAAAATTAATATAACACATACGATACTAAAAATAAATAAAACAATAAAGATAATTATATACTATATATGAGTTTAAAACACAATCCAAAATTTTAAAAAAAATTTCAATTATTGAAATTTTTTTTTTAACAAAGTCCACAAGTGATAAGGCAAAGGACAAACGAGCAGGATGATGTAACAGCTATATTAGCTTGACTGGCCTCCTAAGAATAAACCCGGCTTGACTGACCTCCTATGGATAAACTCCTTCACCAAAGAAGAACGAGAGGTATTTTTTACACAGAATTTCCACAGGGGACTCAAAAAATGAATTCTAATCTGACAGGCTTAAGCTCGAGACCTCTCAATCTCAAGTACGACTAGTTATTAGTGGGCTAACCCACCATTCCTATTGATTGAAGCAATTTCAGAAGGATATATATAAGAAATTTTTATATAAGTATAAATACAAGGTAAAAATCAAAGAATAATGAATAATTAATGTTTTTAATTATCTCGATTTGGTCTTCATGACAATTTTGTTCTCTGCTTTTGTATAAGGAGTAAATATGACATAATTATCTTCTAAAATTGATAAGTGCTTGTGTTATAGTACCGCGAAGCGTTATTATCTTACATTGAGCATATCTTTTATCAGTTTTTATCACTAAATGGCGTGCATTTGTGTATTCTTGTGCATTGAAGGTTTGTGGAGCTAAATTGGAGAAGAAGAACGAAATTAGGTCGTGTTCACCGATGTTGGGAAGTTTTCGGACCAAGCACGGAACAAGGCACGAGCTTGGACTTGTGAGTGTGTGCTAACCTCCTTTGGAGGGGCACAAAGGTAGTCACATTCACAACAAATCTAACTCGTGTGGCTTAGGAGAACTTCACCAAGAAGGAGACTTGAAGCAATCGGCACGATCTACCAATGATTGTGTGCCCAATTCAATGGCCTCGATGAAGAACGACGGATTCGGGAGCGTTTCGGGGCGAGTACTGTAGTTTGTTACTGTTCAGTTTCGCCCGAAATTCAGAATTCCAGAGAATTCACACGAGCGTGTGGAATTAACACACGGCCGTGTGAATTAATTTTTCAGCAGACAGAAACTTCACATGCCCGTGTGTTAATTCCACACAGCCGTGTGAAGCCCCCGATAAGTCAAATTTTAAAGCCGCGATTCAACATTATAAAAGGCAATTTTGGAGACCTTATGGGATATCTTTTAACCTATCTTTCTCTTCAACTTGGGGAGTGCGGCTAGGGTTTCGGAGAGGATTTCGTGGAGGTTTAGCGCGCGTCATCGGCATCGTCACCGACGTTCGACGGCCGCACAAGACCACGGCCACACCATACGCAAGGGGGTTTTCATTGATGTCCTTATTTTGTGCTTTCTTTCATACATTGATGAACATGTATAGCTCCATGAGGAGCTAAACCCCTTAAGGGTATTCGGACTTGTAAATTCTAGGGTTATTATGTTTCTTTGACATTGTTATTATGCTTTTCCATTATTGATGAATAAAATTGAGTTTCAATCTTAATTTCATCTTGCTAATGTTTTCTCTTAGATGTGACACTAGGATTGAGAACAGTTTAGGTTGCCTTTTGGAGGTGTGTTGAGAGGGAGAGTTGTGAGGTAGCGATGTACCCCTTTCCCCTCCGACGTGGTTTCTCCCTACCTCCTTTTCCTTGATTTCATAGCTGTCGAAATAGAGTGAAGTGCTAGGCAGATAAACTCCCCTGGGGCTTAGTTACGCAAGTAACAGAGTGAAGGGTTGAAGTGAATCCTATGCGCTGGGGCTTAATCTAGACTAGAGTTCTTCCACCTGGACCAAAGGGTTAGAACTACACATAGGAACAGGTTTTACCACTAGGAATCCCTAGAGCTCAAAGCAATCCCACGTAGTGTGAGGTTTAGGTAGATATACTCCCCTGGGGCTTAGTCGTGCGAGCGACAGAGTGAAGGGTGACGTGAATCCTAATACCGGGGCACAGTGTTGGAGTTAGTCACGGTTGTCCTTAGGTTTGGGACAGTGAGTCTTCGGATATCCTCGACTCAATTAAACATCAATAGAAAAGTATAATAGCATAGTCCTGCACTAGAAGCATAGACCCTAGAGGTAGCTTGTCCGGATGCCCTATTTCATTCATTACTAGTCCTCTCTATTCTCTTTTACGTGCACTCTCTCATCTTCCATCTTTCTATTTGATTTCTTGTCTTTCATTCTACTTTATTCTATATTCACTCATTGATCCTACTATTGCTTTTCCGTACTCCGCATAGCTTAATTAGTGAAATCTCGTATTCTAATTCCCTATTCTCTGTGGATTCGACTACCCACTCACTAGGGTAAATTTATTACTTCAACAACCCGTGCACTTGCAGGATACACGCAGAGGGTCGTGTCAAAAATATATAAAACAAAAGCAAAAAAAATTTCAATTTTCATTCAAATTATTAATTCAAGGTAACACCATGAAAGTAATATGGAAATCAGTGTCCTTACCATGAAACTAAATCTGGTATATTATAATATTTAAAAAATCAGTATCCTTGCAATGGGAATCTTCTATGCAATGCTCTCCACATATAGAAAAATTAGGTTTTTCTTTATAAACCACTGGTAAATCAATTTTCTTACAATTCAAATCTATTTTTTAAATCTTTATTAAAATCATAAACTCTATAATGATTCAAAATATGAAAACAATGGAAATTAAACTATGGAAATATAATTATATGGCAAACAAAAAATAGGAAAAAGAAATTTAGCAAATTATTTAAAATATTAAAAAAATAATTTTCTTAAAATAAAACACTCGTTCGCAATGCTCCACGTATAGAAATCAATTTCCTTTTATAATTCTAAATCAATTTTCTGACCATTCAAATCTTTTTTATAATTAAATAAATTCTAAACCCAAAACCCTAATCTTAAAATAATTCCAAATATAAAATAATTGAAGCAAAAATTATGGTATACACATAAGAAAAAAAGTAAATTTGACGTATTATAAAAGTTTTCAAAAATCAATTTCTTTTAAAAGGAAATTTCCTATTCAATGCTCTAAATATATATAGAAACTGTCGATTAAGCAATAAAATATAATTCCCATTAAACCTTATAAATATAAAGCCATAAGCCCAATTGAAGCTCTTCATATCATCCGCTCTCTCTCCCTCTCACTCTCTCTCTCTCTCTCTCTCTTTAGATAGACCATGTTATTTCCATGAAGAACGGAGCAAGAAAACAAAGATAAGAAGAACCAGGTAAATTTTCTTTCCGAACTCTACTCACACCCAATCACATGTTAAGAAATAAAAAATTAATAAAAAAAAATTAATAAAAGAAATTCTTCTACCTCTCTTCTATGTGGTTCATATCTATTCTCATTCTTTGCATGGCTTTCTTCTGCATGAGATATCTAACAAATAAATAGAACATTGTTTTCAATCAGGGTTCCTTCCAAAGTTCTCATTCTATTTCTTGGAGGAAAAAGGAAACCAATTAAATATAAAGACAACATGCAACTCAATCCGAATAAACGGAGTCGCAAGTCTAAGCTTTCTGACACGCTTGAGCTTAAGCATGATGAGCTTCCGGTGTGCCCTAAACCTCGTCGGCCTTCGGGGTTCGTCTACCCTCTCAATCACAAGCATAGGTCTCTCAGTTACTTGTATATATATATATAGAAATATATAAATACATTGTTTCTTTCTTTGGATTGAGTTTTCTTACAATTGATTAAGAAGTTTTATTTTTGTTTTTTATGTGCATGCAGCAATTCTAGCCATCAACAAGTGAGCAGTGAGATTCTTGAGATGATAGGGATAAAGGTGAGTGAGGCTTGTTAACCTTTTCATGCATGTTTACTATATGCATGGTTATTAACTTAAGATTTAATTTCACTGTTAATCTCATTTATAATACAGATATTGTTTGTTGAATAACATGCATTAGATTCATGATACGGCAAATGTTCTAACAAAGAAAGATGGCTTTTTTGTTTTAACAGGAAAATGATAATGTCCTTCTAAATATTAATCTTATTTGTTTATATTATTTGAAGAACAATTTTATTTGCTTATACGGTTATATCATTAAAATCAACTTAAAAATTTTAATATAGATATTTATTGCTAATTTTAAGTTTTTTTAACTTTTCAGAAAAAAAAAATGAAAAGAAAAGGAGAAGATTAGTTTGATATTTTTATAATTATTTTGTCATTTTATCTTCAATGGACACATAAATAATTAAAAATGATTTCCAAGAATATAGTAGTAGAATATGTTCTACTACTGTGTTAGAATTTAATATTTTTAAAGAAAATATATCTTTTTTTCTATTAAATTATAATTACACTAATGTTTTTTTTTTTTTTTTTTTTGCCTTTCTTATTTAATTTTTTAAATTTTTGTTTAATTTTGAAGAGTGATGAGTTGCATGAGTGCTCAAGTAATGGTTGCCCACCTTCATGTTATTGTGGATCTCCTCCAACCAGAGTTGACAACCCACATGTCCATGATGTTCACTTTCTTCAACAAGCAAAGCTTCTCCAACAATATGCTCAACCTCTCTTGCCAAAGAGACTTGATTTCTGAACTCTTCTCATGCTTTATGAGACTATTTAATTAAATGTTTTATCTATAAAACTAAACAGGTCCTTTATTTACTATTTACTTTAGTTAATATGGCAGTATATTAAGGGTTGGTTAATTAGGTAGTTGAAAGTTATAAGTAGATGGTTTAGGATATTGCTCTAGTATGTGGGGGTTCAATTTTGTTTTCAAAAGAACTTCTATGTACATACATGAAGCAATGCTTTCAAATATATTGTGCCCTTTGTTTTTTTGTTTGTTTGTGTTTTTTTTTTTTTGGTGGTTTATTTTTTATTTTTTATTTTTTTGCTATAAATTTAGAATAGAGAATTTTTTGCTCAACTTAATTTTGAAAACTATTGAAATTTCTATTAATATTGTTAAAAACAAAAATACTTTAGTCAAAGTAACTAACAACAAAGAAAGTAAAAAAAAAATTTATGAAAAACTATGGTTTATCATATGAGTTACAAGTTAATTTTGTGTTAAATTACTATACCTACAAAAAAATTTATTAAAAAAACAAAGGAAATTATCAAGACAAGAGAGAGCAACCTTGAGAAAATATTTGTTTTATTATAAAAAGTGTGATATATAAAACCTAATAAAAATACTACTATTTTGTATTTGTAGTAACCAATGGATGGATTGACAAATTTATAGATAAATTAATTTCTAATAAATAGATTTTTAGAACTTACATGTACCTTTTTTTTTAAAAAAATAAAGTTGTGTAAGTTATTCGTAATTGTTCTTACTATGCTATTTATTTATCTATGATTTTTTTTTAAATCATGTTATTCCTTTATTTTGTGTGTGTATTTTTTTTTTGGAAGTGCCCTAATTTGGGACCACCACTTATGTAACGCCACAAAACAAATGCTTGATGCCACCGCGGGAAGATCACTTTTCAATAAGCAACCGAGTGTCACCTTTACTCTTATCGAGGAAATGGCCAATAATGGCTACCAATGGAGTGCCGAAAGAAGCAAACCAGTGAAGTCCGCTGGTATTTATCAAGTGGATGCCATTACCATCCTCACGGCACAGGTTGAGGCTATTGTCAGGCGGCTTGATGCCATGCAAACTCCTTCCTCTAGTTCTGGACCATCTTGCAATAATTGGGGCTGGTGAGATGATTTGTTCTCCATCAACCGATCCGGGTATGGGGCAAGTAGAGCATGTTGACTATGTGGGGCAGAACCGCAGATTCCAAAACAACCCATATAGCAACACTTATAACCTTGGATGGAGGAACCATCCTAACTTTTCCTGGAATCAGTCTGGACAAGGGCAGGGGGCACAACAATCACAACATGCTCTTCCAGCGCCATAAGTACATCAACTGTCTTCCTCATCATCTTCAGAGCCATCCCCCGACCAAACTAGCATGATGGCCAAGTTTATCAAGAGCACAGAATCCCGTTTTGCTAGTCATGAGGACATGATCAAGAACACTAATGCGACGGTGAGGAATTTGGAGCATCAAATGGCCCAAATGTCCAAGATGTTGGAGGAAAGACTACCAGGGTCCCCCCCCAAGCAACACAATGGTGAATCCTGAAGAATCTCTAAAGGGTGTGCAATTGAGGAATGGAAAACACCTCCCGGGCCCTATAGAGAAGGAACCCAAAGAGGGGCATGTCAACCCCACCATTGTTGTAGACTTGGAAAAAACCGACTCATTCTTGCACCTTTGGTGAGAATAGCTTAATTGACTTATTACTTCCTTATACTTGTGGTTGTTGTTCAGGTAACTGAGCAAGGTCTCAATTGCATGAACCTCCTTAAGCAGAAAATAGGTATTTTTTTTTTTTTTTTAACAAACAGAGCTTAAAGCTAAAGAAAAGAGCAAAAAGACACAAGAAAAAACATCAGAATGAGAGATTATGAATGGAGCATATCTCTTCTAGCCAGTTTGGGCGCTCCATGCCCCTAAAGAAAAGAGAAGGTTGTGGATTGAGACAACCAAATGTCGCCAGCTCATCAGCTAGGGTGTTCTCATCTCTAGGAATGGTTGAGAAGCAGATGTTTGGGAAGCGATTGAGTAGGTTCTTCAGTTTGAATATCATCCGGGTTGATTTTCAAGTGGTATAGGGGTGCGGGTTTTGGACCATTTGGACGACACCTGGGCAATCACAGAAGATCTTGTCAGGCATCCAATTGCGTTCAGAGCAGCTAAGAAGAGCAAAGCAAATTGCATTAAGTTCAGCATTGATAGGTGAATCATGATATAAACCAGAGGCTCCTGCAAGTAAAATTTTGCCTGGATTAGAGATAATAATGAAACCAAGGCAAGCAAATTCAGAGCGAGCAATCCATGAAGCATTAGTGTAAATGAAAATTGATTTGGAAGAGGTTTTAAGTTTGAGTAACTCCCTGTGGTTAATGCCAGTTGCAGAGTAGAAATTTTCACAGTAGGTGAATGCTCTAGAAAGGATATTATCAAGGTTTGGAGTGAGGTTCTGGAAGATGTAGTTGCATCTCTCTTTCCAAATGAGCCAAGCAACATTAGCAATTAAAGCTTTGGTTTTACAGGACTCTAACCTGCTGCGACCACAGTGGGTCAACCAACTACCCGAGCTCAGGAATTGGAAATTAGAAACTATAATATTCATCATCGCAAGGATAGACTTCCAGCAATTCAAAACTTTGGGGCAGTGCCAAATGATATGATCAGCAGAATCCTCATTTATCCCACAGAAACAACAATTCACAAAGGGACCAATATTTAGCTTATAGAGGTAGGCACCCGTGGAAAGCTTGCCATGAGCAAGTTTCCAAATGAACGTTTTCACCCGAGGAATCACATTAAGTTTCCAAATTTCCTTCCACCCTAACCAAGAAGTCAAGGAGATTTCAGTAGAATTTATATGCTCATAAACGGTTGAAGAGATGGAGGCCATGTGATTTGGAGAAGCCCAGACCCAAAGGGAAGGACAATCAGGATTCAAAATAAGGGAATTACCATCATCAGTGGTCACAAAATCACCAAACATCAGCTTAATATGATCCGAGCACAAAGAGTTATTCGACACAAAATCTTTGAAATGGATAAGAATATGGTCAAAATCCATGTTCAAGAATGTAGGCTTGTGGGAGATGGGGAGATCAAAAAACCATGGATCTCTCCACCAATCTAAGCCATCCGGATTAGCAGTGGAAGTTTTCAAATTTGTTTTAAGGAAATTAGCAGCATTGCAAATAGATTTGAAAAACCACGAAGAATGAATTGGTTTGTTGTGATGCCATGGGTGCCAATTACCATATTTGGCTTTAAAAATATCAACCCAAATCATGTTATCCGAGTTTAAGATAGCAAAGATGTTTTTGGTCATGAGGGAATGTTGGACAAGTCTAAGATTTCTGATACCAAGCCCTCCCTCAGACTTTTTCTGAGTGGCGAGTGACCAGCCAACCGAATGGAAGCCAGCCAAATTGCCGCCAGTACTACAGAGAAAAGACCTACCAATCTTGGAGATGGAATCCAGAATGGAAATGGGGAGGTTCATGACTGAGAGAAAATAATTTGGGATTGCAAAAATCATGCTGTTAAGGAGGACCGAGCGACCAGCAAGAGAGAGATTTGAGTGATTCCAAGTACTAATTGTCTGGTGGACCCGTTTAGGCAAGAAATCAAGTTGACTAGTGAGGAGTTTTTTAGGAGATATCGGCACCCCAAGGTAAGTGAACGGAAAATGCCCAATCTTAAAGTTAAGAATTTTGGAAATTGAGCGAGCAATTTTCCCATTGCACCACGAGGGAAGGAAAATAGCAGATTTAGAGGGGTTGGGCTTTTGGCCCGTAAGGTTGTGATAGATGTTAAGGCAGAGGAGACTATTTTTTGCTGCTTTTCTAGAAGCTCTAGTGACTAGGATGAGGTCGTCTGCAAACATGAGATGGTTGAAGTTTCTGGGGAGGTTGCAGGAGAAACCAGGAACCAGGTTAAGATTAAGAGCTTTATTGAGAATCGCAGAAAGAGTTTGGGAAGTAATAAGAAAAATGAGAGGGGATAGGGGGTCACCTTGCCTAACACCTCTACCACTAGTAATCCAAGAAGAGATATGACCATTAATATTGAAGGAAAATGAAGCAGAAGAGAGGGTGGCCTGGATCTAAGAAATCCAACGGGCAGGAAAAGACATTCTCTGGAGGGTGGCAAAGATAGCAGTCCATTCAATAGTATCAAAGGCTTTTTCTATGTCAATTTTAAGCATCATCCTAGGGAGGGTCGAGGTATCATATTCCAAGCTATGGGCAATTTTCTGGGCTGTAATTATGTTGTCATAAGTGCCACGCCCAGGAACAAACCCAGAATGCTCAGGGCTAATTACTTTATGGATAACGGACTTCAAACGGTTGGCCAAAATCTTAGCTAAAATTTTGTAATTGACATTGCAAAGAGAAATGGGTCGAAAATCCCAAACAGATATAGGATTGTCAGTTTTAGGGATCAGGGAAACGAGCGTTTTGCCCCAGGAAGGGGGAATCTTGGTATGATCATAGAAATAAGAGATAGCATTAAAGAGATGATCACCAATGATATTCCAATAGAAAATATAGAACTCCACATTTAGGCCATCCGGACCGGGACTCTTTCCCCGGGGCATTGAGTTGAGAGTTTGAAAGACTTCTCGTTTAGTGATAGGTCTTGTCAAAGCATCTCTATCCTCATCATCCAGCACAGGGAGGTCATCCGGCATGGCATTAATGAGAGAGTTTAAGTTAAAATTGTTTGAAGAGCTCCAAAGATTTTTGTAAAAATCAACAAAGCTATTTTCAATATCACACTGAGCAGTAAAGATATTACCAGAGGAGTCTTTGATGCTATTGATTTTGTTTTTGTGCCTTCTAATCTTGACAGCTTTCTGGAAGAAGCTCGAATTTGTGTCTCCATAAATTAACCACTGATTTCTAGCACGCTGGCCCCAGTAAATTGATTTTTGTCTAAGAAGAGCATTGTGACGATTCCTCAGAGCTCTAAGCCAAGTGGTCCTCCAAGAGCTGTCAGTTATCGTGTTATTCTGATCAATAGAGGAGATCTCACACTCAATGTTCCTAATTTCACCATCAAAGAAACTAAAGTTAGAACGTTTCCACCTACAAAGATTTCTCATAGTACACGAAATGAAATGAGTAAATGAATGCATTGGAGAAGAGGAAGAAGTTGAGTTCCAAGCATTGATAATGTTGCTGTGACACCCCTCATAGTCCAACCAGGAGTTTTCAAAACGAAAAATCCTATTGGACGGAGGAGGGGAGTCAAGGGCAGTGAGGAGCAAGGGAGTATGGTCAGAGTTGATACGGGGCAAGTGTTGGTTAGTGGTAGTGGTGTAGTTTAGAAGCTAGAGAGAATTAGCTAAGAAGCGGTCAAGGCGAGCCCATCTGCAAGCGAGCCCATCCTGGTTGTTGCACCAAGTGAAACGGGTTCCTACAAAACCAAGGTCATGAAGATTATTAGAAAAAATAAAAGTAGAAAAAGCTTTTGATTTGGAAGCGTAATTACTGAAAGACCCCCCTTGATGTTCATCACTGGAAATGATAGCATTGAAGTCTCCAGAAAGGAGCCAAGGTGAGTTCAAAAGAGGAAGCCCACTGAGAGATTTCCAAAGGTTTTTGTGATCAGTTAAGACTTGGGAAATATAGATAGTTGAAAGGATCCAAGTCTCCTTAGTAGAGGAGATGATAAGGTGAAGAGCTTGACGGGAAAAGGTGATCAGAGTGACTAGACCCTTGAAATGTTTCCAGAGCACTATGATGCCACCGGAGAGCCCATTTGAAGGGACAGCCGCCCAATCCCAATTTCTATTGAATCTGTTGCAAAAACGTTTAACACGATCAGTATTAGACTTGGTCTCTACTAAGCAAATAAAATCCGGATTAAGTTTGAACATGATATTTTTGATGTAGTCTATAGATCTTGAGTTAGAAACTACCCTACAATTCCAAATAAAAACTTTCATAAGAATGACAGAGAAGATGAAAGAACAAGGGAAGAGAAGATTAGGAGTTTAAAGATTTCCTCCCTTTTTTGGCTTTGGAGCCACTTCTTTCTGGTTCCCTGCGTGCTAGCGCCTCAATCTTATCATCTTTTTGATAGTGTGACAAGAGCATGTCGTTGTCTGGTTCATGGAGGGGACCAGGGTCCTCCGAGGAGTGATCATCCATGTCTTCCTCAGTATTCTCCACCGAAGAAATCATATTCACAACCTTGTCAACAATCTCCAAGTGTCTCTCCATAGGATTTGGACCAGGATCAAGAGATGATTTCAAGTTTGAAGAGATGAGAAGTGGCTCAGTAGTCTGTTGCTTTGAAGGAAGTGTCAATAATTTTGGTTTTGGGGAAGCCAACGGCTAGATTTCCAATTTTCCAAGGAAGGGAGAATTGAAAGTGGACATCGCTATAGCAGGAGATTTCCCAAGACCAAGAGAATCCGAAAAGGTGATTGATGGCCTTTCCTCGGGCCGAGAGGGAGCGTCGATTGGTGGTGGCGTGTCATCAGTCCCAAGGGACTCGGGATTGATAGTCGATGGAACCAAGGCTCTGGAGAAAAGACGAGAAAGCCCTCCCCTAATTGCATGTCCACCACGTGTAGAGCCCATACGAGAAGACGAAGCCACGTGTCCAAGAGAGGGGAAATCCGGCTGACACATGTCGTCTCCAGGGTCATCGTTCCCAGAAAGAGGCAGGGAGGATGGGTTCCGGTAGCCCGTATGGTTTTGGCCGCCTCCCCGGCCACCACCTCTACCACCGGAGCGGCCCCGATTTGAGAAACGACGACCCTTGGGAGTTAGCCAAGGCCCAAAGTCGGTGTCAGTTTCTGAGTGTTTCATGATCGGAATTTCCGCAACGATGTCATCCTGTATCTCCACAGCCCCATCAACCTGCATTCTACTATCTTCAGCCACCAGCTCGGAGAGGTTTTTCGAGGGCACTAGAGGATCAGAACGGCAGGGATTGCTGTGGGAGGGACAGTGAGCCTCGTCATGTCCAACCATGCCACACCTGAAACAGAACACAGGGAGTTTTTCGTAAAGAACTAGAACAAAAACAGAAAACTCACCGTATTTGACCCAGGTACCCTGCTGGAGGGGTTTGGAAAGGTCCAGCTCCACACAAACTCTGGCGAACTTGGCCCTAGAACGGTCCAGAGTATGGTCGTCAACTTTGAGAACTCTACCGAACTGGGAAGCAATCGTTTCCAGGATGTCACCAGACCATAATTCTATGTGAAGGTGGTGGATCTGGATCCAGACAGCTGCCAGATCGAGTTTCTCGAAGGCTGGTTGAAAGGTCTCCGACCAGGGGGAGAGTTGTAAGATACGCCCAACAACCGACCATGGGCCATCCCAGAGAAGATGACATTGCATCTCCTGGGACTCGCATCGGATGAAATAGAATCCAGTCGGGAGGTCTGCCACCAAGAAGGCACCGAGGCCACGCCAAGCATCCGCCATGCCCAGTTTAGCATGCTCAAGAGTTAAATATTTACCTATAAACTTTGCATAAATTGATGTTTGCATGCTATCCCTAGCCATCCGCCAGAGATCATTATCAATTGAGACTGAGGAAGCAGAGAGGAGCTTGAGTTTGTCAAAGTATTTTTTTTTTTGCAGGCAAGGGGGGATCTCGAAGGGTTCTGGTTTGGGACCAGAGGAGACCACATTTGCCCAGGAAGCACCAGACTTAGCTTTTGATTTTGAGGGAGGAGGCGTCGGCCCCGTTGGGGCCATCGGAGGACCAAGCAAGACGAAGCTCAGACGTTTCTTTTCAAGAGGTACAGCATTGGCAAAATATCCTATTCCACTTTGAGTTTTTTTATAATTTGTTTGTTTAACACATGCGGTGTATTAGTGTCGCCAGGCCCTCGCACAATATTGTGTAAGCAGAAAATAGGTATGCCAAGCTAGAGACGTAAAACAAGCGCTTCATGGGAGGCAACCCAAGTTTTCTTGTTCATATGTGTTCATTTTATTATCCTTTAGCTCTAATGTTCTTTCGCTTTTGGGATTTTGTTTTCAGATTCCTGTGGTCAAATTTCATTGTGTATTACTACATACTAGTTGATTTTGTTTCTACTAGTATGAATGTTAATTACTACATACTATATAGTAGCAGTGGTAGAAGAAGAAGTATGGAGGTTTTTGAGATTTTGTTTTCCTACGTTTATAATGACATTTCTACTTATTGTCACAATAGGCTTTTGTTTTGTGATATTTTTGAAGATTTTAGGGGTGTTGAAAGAAATATCGGTATAATATTATTTGTTAAGATGCTTATTACGACCTATGTAACAAAAGTCATAATTCAGTATGACTTTTATTGCATCAAATTGTTATCATATATTTGAAAACGTTATTTCAAGTTAGGATATATATATATATATATATTCAAAAAATATGAAAGTTAATTTGAAATAAAAAATAGTATTTAAGGAAAAAATAAAATCGGCAATATTTTGAATTTCAAGAGTGCCGAAAATTAAGCAGCAATTTTTATATGAGTGCCAAAACCTACGCACACTGCTTATATATACAAGATCTATAAGACAAGAAAAAAACTCTAATAATGTAGAAGACCAAAGGTAAAATTCTTGTTGGGAGAAAAAGTAAGTACCTCGATTTTTTTTTATAGTGTTTTTTTTTTTTTTTTTTTTTTTTTTTTTTGCGTTGTTTTTTTTTTGTAATATTATGAAAATATTTAATTTTTTGTTTATTTTGATGGATGATTGATAGATGATTGATTTTTTAATTAGTTTTTGTTATAAAAAAGTATGAGAATTTTAATTAATCTAATTCTAGGGTTTGAGAATATTTTTTATAAAAAAAAAAGTAGATTGAATTTAATTGGGATGAGATCCCCAAAATATCCTCTTTTTTGTCGGATATTAAAATGTGTTTTAGCTTTTCTCTTTGCCAATGTGATGATGGAGAGGTCATGATATCGTACGGTGGTCATGGCATTGATCAAAGGCTTCAACCCTTGAGATTTCCTTTTAGGCTCTGTTTGTTTGGATGTATTTCCAATTAATTGGAAATACACTACTTTTTAAAAGCTGATGTTTGTTTGGCTGCGATTGCAAATCCAGATGTAATTGTAAATGCCCCCAAATCCTTTACCAACTGTATTTTGAATTACCCCCAAATCCATTGTAATCCGGAATACAATGTAATTGAAAAGCAACATCCTTGTGTTTGCTCACCCTAACCCATCTCTTTCTTCATCATCTGCTGGCCTGATCTTTCTCTAGTCGCGTCGCCGAGCCGCAGCAACAACAAGGCGGAGATCCATCCCTTTCTTCATCATCCGATGGGCTGGTCTTTCTCCGGTCGCGTCGCCGAGCCGCAGCAACAACAAAGCGAAGATTTGCCTTGTAGGACGCCCAGCCATCGTGCACTTCTCCTTTTCGTCACCGGAACCGCAGCAGCAACAACAGCAACCTAAGAAGTAGATCAGCCATCATCATCGTGCTTTTCTCCATCGTGCACAGCAGCAGTATCAACAACAACAAGGGCCTACGCTTGCTGCCTACGATCAGTATTCTTATAGAGAAAACCAGACTTTTTACCCTTGATCTCTTCACATCCTTGCTGCCTACGCTTGCTGGTTTACTAAACAGCAAGACCGAAAGGTACAAATGAGAGAAAAATTGGTTTTAAAGCAAATTACTTCCTTGTTGTGGTTGTTGTAGGCTATACCATCATACTAATTGATGTTTTTAATAATTTGTTCAATGCTTGTTGGTTTCCTATATCATTCATAAATGTTGAATGCTTCTTTAGTTGCTCAGTTCATCTTTTATATGAATTGCAAAATTATAGATGGAATATTGTGGCTAAATTTTATTTGTAATTCAGTCATTTATCTAAAGGGATCATAATAAATTAGCACTGAATGTTAGTACTTATTATGGATAGACCTTAACAACTCACTTAGGTTAGTTTTATTTTGTAAATAGTAAATACAGCAGCTAATATAAAGTACTTTTTTTTTTAGAGAAATGAAATGTTTCTTTGGTCCAACAGAGAAGAATCTCGTAATAGGTGGAGATTATTTATGGTTGTCTGACAAATTAACTTGTTTTGTCATCAAAGATGGTGTGAATTGTCAAAGAAAGGCAAAGGATTTGCATTGACTTTTCAGAACTTATGCTTTGCTCATGTCCAACAACTTTAATTGGTGATCCTATTTACTCTATATATCAGGCTTGATTGTTTCCAGGCTTTAGTTAGTCACTACAACAACCATCACATGAAGAAAAACATGAGCAATAATGCATTATTAATGGATTATTATAGAATACAAGTTGTTTATCTTGCATTGAAAAGGAGATGGAATGGCAGATGGCACTCCTCTACCAAACAAACACACAGTTGTCTTATTTTATTTAACTGTCTGATCACATTTATTTATCTATATTTACAGAATCAATTCACAATTTAGACATTCATGTTTATGCAGTAACAAATTGATCAGGTTACTTGCTCATCTTTGTTCTAACTAAAAACATGAGCAATAATGCATTATTAATGGATTATTATAGAATACAAGTTGATTACAGTGAGTTAAGAGTGTTTTTTTTATTTTATTGCACGAATGTTATATATGTTTATATAGTTTAATTTGTTGTCAAGCAATAATTAATCTCTATGTTTATACATTAGATGAAAGATGTTTGTTGGTGCATATCCTTTCTTGATCATTAACTATGGAGTACTACCTACTATTTTAGATGGATGATCACAATGGAAATGATGAATTGTACCTATTACAAATAACGGTTTTGGCCGTGGCCTACGCCGTGATATTACATGTGCACAACAAAAGGCGTCGAATATGTAGAGAACTAATGTAGTATTGTCTTGAAAATGCAATTTGTTTTGTTATTGTATAATGAAGCTCGACTTAATTATGTTGGTTGCTTTAATTTTGATATGTTATTGCTTTCCAAGTTAATTTCGATGAACTTATGTGTGTTCTTTAATTTTATTTTATTATGTTATTGTATGATAACATTTGACTTGCATGAACAAGTAGAATGGAGGGATGCAATGAGTCTGAATGCAACCACGTCCTCGTCAGTTAAGAAATCCACAGCAAGGCCATCAGGGATCAAGAGATGGACACCAGCTGAGAGTCGCTACTTCATACGATTCATGGCTAACCAAGTTGAACAAGGGCTAAAGG
Source organism: Dioscorea alata (assembly GCA_020875875.1). Lineage (NCBI taxonomy): Eukaryota > Viridiplantae > Streptophyta > Magnoliopsida > Dioscoreales > Dioscoreaceae > Dioscorea > Dioscorea alata. The sequence goes on along the minus strand of CM037024.1, from coordinate 5,196,273 downwards.
TAGACAAAGTCTTCAAACCACAAGCAATTCAAAGTGCAATTCGAGCTATGAAGGATATGTTTGGAGTGTTAGTCACAGAGGGCAATGTGGGAAATCATTTAAGGACAATACGAAAGCGGTGGGCAAGGATTAAAAAATTGAAAGACATGAGTGGTGTGGGTTGGGACAACAACCTTAAAGTCATTGTCATGGGCGAGGCTGAATACAGAGACTATATTCAGGTATTTCTTTTCTTAGCTGAAATAGTTTTTTGGTTTTAATTTTGATATGTCTAGAAATTGTATTGTGCAAGTCCATGTACAAGATGAACCATATCTGAATAAGCCAGTAGAGGATTACGACCTATCGGAGATTATATGTGGCAATGATCAAGCACGTGGTCATTATTCCATTCAAAACGATGGAACACAAATTGGCACAAATATGGACTTTGAGACGACACTAGGACCAAGATCCCTGGATGACAATTTCGTTGATTTGTCATTCGGAGATGCAGAAGCACATGATGCCTCCCCGTTTGTTAATACTCAAGCTGGCGCTTCTAAACATACATCAGCGACTAGTCCCCAGAGAAAGAAAGGTAATCGCGAGTTGACGACCACCATAAACAAAGCATTTGAATCGATTAGATCGAGCCAATCGCTTACTTTTACAAAAGAACTTTCAGAAGAATGTATAAAGCTTAAAGAATATGGCTACTCTAAACGACAAATCCGGAGGGTATATGAGCATTTGATGATGGATGATGCATGAGCTCAAATGTTCTTTGGCATGGGTGAAGAAATGCGCAAGGATTGGTTGGAGGAATTTTTTGAATCATTTGGCTAATATTCTAGAGTTGTGGAGATGGTAAGCAATGATGTCTTTATTTGTTATTGCAAATTTACTTGAACAAGAAACCTAACGTGTGCAAATTTGTTTTATTTGCAGAATTAGGGCAACATGAAAGTGGATGAATCTTGTTCCTCCTCGAGATGATTTCCTTCTAGTGGGAATTTCTCATATGAATTGTTATGTGTATGTTTGAGTTTGTGGACTTGTAGAACTTATGTTTGTATTTTGTGACGTTTATGTGTATTTGAAGACTTATATGTATGTTTGTAAGATTTTTAATATGGAGTTTACATGGATAATTATATGTATTTATTGGACTTACATGAGTTGTTGTTTCAAATTAATGTGTTTTTGATTTGCTTTCATATGTTATTATGTTAAGGTACTTGTTTGTATATAATAAATTTTTGTATTTCATGATGTTGTTTCAAAAATTATAGATTGACATGCTTGCTTTGGTTTCTAGTTTAAAAGAGAATGAGTTGCAAATGCATCACTCATTATTTTGATCAAATTATACCAATAACAATCGGAAATATATGAAATATCCATGCAAATGTTTAGAAAGCATATATGAAAAATTTTGTACTTATATTTTTATGATTAATAATAATTGGTTCTTAGGTTTGTGTTAATAGTTAAATTTAATTGCAATAATTCCAAAAATAATAATTAAAATTCCATATTATTGTAAACTATAATAATATGTTCACAAATTAATTTAATAATAAAATTATGATTTTCTTAATGTTATGATTTTTTATTTTATAAATATAATAAAAAAAATGAGGTGTTAAACATGTGAGGGGTAATCTTACCATGGTGAGCATATATCTCAAATACATCAAACCAAACACATTTTTTACAAATCCAGATTTATAAATCCTTCCAACCAAACACAAAATTCTAAAATCCTACATTCCAGATACATCTAACCAAACACTGGATTTGTTATTTCACTGCATTTTCAATTACAGGATTTACAATTATACTATAATTGAAAATCCACTGCCTTTTCAATTACAGCTAACCAAACACACTCTTAGTTTTTTATTTAACCCTAGTTTTGTTGAAGTTCTAAAATTAGCTCTGTTTTGTAATTTTCTATATTTTTTTATAAGGTTATTGCTATGAGACACTAACTTTGGTGAAATTTTGAAATTTGCCCCTTATATAATTTTTATTTTTTATAAGGTTATCGTTATAGTTATGACCTACACATAGGTGATAGGTTTGTTGAAGTTTCATATTTTATTTTTTTTCGAAGTTAAATTTTTTAAGGGTTTTTATTATAGTACAAATCATATATTCTCCATTTAAATAAAAAAAATTTATTTGTATTCTTTTTTATGCAAATTATATATATTCTACATAGTTTTTTTTTATATATTTCAAATTAGTATATAATTGATTTTAATATATCATATATGTTGACATTTAATTTAATTTAATTTTTATTGTTATAATATATTAATTTTTTTAAATATAAAAATTATTCTTGGTTGGAAATACTAAAAGTAGTCCTTGCTCTCAATTAATTACTTCTCAATTTCATTATAACGGCAATGATCCTATCATGATTTTTATAATATGGTCTAATAATATTTTTAAATTTTAAATTTTATATTTATTAATCAATTTTATTTTTTAAATTGATTTTGATATCTACTAATGTATATATTTTATTTTTGTAGATAAGAGGCTATCATGATAAATTTAAAGATAATTCCAAGGATTAAGGCTTTAACTTTATTATAATGTTTCAAAGCTATTTCTTTGAGATTTGTAAATCATGTTAATATTATTTTAATTAGTGATATCACATTTTCAAAATTTTAAATTTTAAATTTTATTATTTATTTATCACTTTTTCATTTTTAAATTGATTTGGATATCTACTAATGTATTTGTATATTTTATTTTGCAGATAAGAAGCCAACATGATAAATTTAAAGACAATTCTAAGAATTGAAGCCTTAACTTTATTATAATTTTTGAAAGCGATTTCTATTAATAATTTTAATTACTATTTTATTATATTATGTAAATTAATTTTACAGAATTTAAATTTTATCTCATATTTTATTGGGATTTTCAACACTTGCGAATGTTGCATTTCTTTGTTATCCACAAACACTATACGGTTAAAACAACAATAATGAAATATTGATATAAGAGTTTTAAAAAACGCTTAAGAAATGTTACTAAATAATTTTTGTGCAAACATTTATAAATGAAATATTTAATTTTAAAATTAGATATGATGAATAATTTTTACCAACATTTAAAAATATCAACTTAAATTAGGATTCACAATTTCTATTTTGTTAAACCAATATTTACAAAATGTCAATATAAGTAATTTAAGAGACCTTTAACAAATGTTACTATATAATCTCTATAATAACAATTACAAATGTTGCAATATTTCAAAATTAATGAGATAAAAACTTATGGCGACATTTGCAAATGTTGCACAAACTAAAAAAAAAATGTTGCTCATGTCATATACAAATGTTAGAATAAAATTCATATTGAGACTATTTACAAATGTTGGGAAAATATCACAATAAATGTCGAAATATATAGGTACCGAAGTTTCATGAAAATGTCACAACAAAACATATCGACTATGGCAATTACAACATATAATCTACATTTGTTACAAAAATTGGTATAAAGCTATTGCAATGGTGTTTGGCTATTTTATGACACATGACAAATGTCACAAAAACCTTTTTTTGTTGTAATGAAATTTGACTATCCTAAATTCGGACATTTATAGATTTAACCCTCATAATTCTAATAATTGCATATTTAATTGTCATAATTACTAATAGTTGCATATTTGACTATTCAATTTTTTATCGTCAAAATTCTGACAATTACATGTTTTATAGTTAAAATTCTAACAATTGCACATTTGACTGTCATAGCATCTGATAGTTATATAATTTACGTTTGTGACCTTTAATGTTTCTAGTGGTTGCAAGTTTGACCTTCAAAATTCTAATAGTTAAGATTTGACTGTTATAATATCTGGCAATTACAAGTTTCACTAATGTACTTTCTAATAATTGTTGATTTGGCATTGTAATTTTTATCCTTGTAGATTTAACCAATGTAATTAGTTACTATTAAAATTTAGGAGTTATACTTTTTAACCGTTATAGGTTATAGGCTTAATAAGTGATGATAAATAAAGTTATGAAAGAGAGTTTGAATTTAAAAACTTGTAAAAGCTAAAGTGTAAAACCAGGGTTATAAAAATAAAAAATAAAAACTTTACCGCTCAATTGAAAAAAAAACGTATACATTTTACTGGTTTTATGCTTTTGTGCGTACTTTTTTAAAAATAATCAAACAACGCATACCGATTAATATTTTTAAAAAATTTAATGTTTAAAAAAATCTCACCAAAAACCTCAGTATTTTAATATATAATTAATTAATTAAATGACTAACTGATAAAAGTAAAAAAAATAAAAAATAAAAAAAGAAAGCCTACATGTAAATAAAGTTAAAGTGTAAACCTTAAAAAAGTTTAGGTTAATTATTTTTTAATTTTATACTAAATCTGTCTCTTCCAATAAATAGGAATTCAAATAATATGTAGGGAAATATATTTCTCCCTCTATAGTTATAGCAGTGGCTCCAACAAAGACATGCACTTAAACACGAGTGCGATCCACTCGGCCACAGCATTTATAGTCCTTTTCTATCATGCTATCTATTCTATTTCATTAATTTTATACTAAATCAATACCCTTTAAATAAAAATGATTCAAACAATTTTTGTTAAATAGAGTGGATAAATCACAGCTTTATTAAAAATAACAGAAGAAAATAGTACATACTCAAAATAAGTAAATCAACCACACATAAGAAAACACGTAGACTGGAATACTCATCTGGGTTAAGGGATGCAACAAACAAGAAAGAAAAACAACAAAATAGCGAGAAGAAAGGAAAAGTTAGACTGGCGAAGATTACTATCTGGAGTCACAGGTCAGTCCGGGTTGCAAGATGTGAATGACTACTCCCGATCCATGGTGTGCACTATATCACCGGAATGATCTGCAAGTCTAATGCTTATAACGCTGAGAAATATTTTAATCCTTCGAAAGGCTTCAGTGTTCTTCTACTAATGAGATTCAAAAGTTGCGAAAAGCCAAGAAAAAAGCATGTTACCAGTCTTATAAAATATTGAATGAATATGTGAACAAGTTTAAGTGGAAAATATATATATTTCTTTTTTCTTTTTTTCTTGTTTTAATGGTTACAGTACGACACCAAAAAAGAAATTCACTTTAAACCATGACTGTAATATTCCACTTGCCCACCATCTATCGAGGCCTTATCTATCATGTCATCTTCTTCCATCATTGTGCATCACTACCATCTTGGCTATAAATATCTACAATACCTTTAAACTTAGGGAAAATATTATTATTCAAGCGAGATAACAGAGAAGAAGCAAGAGAGTTGCACTTAATTATGGCTCTTCTCTTGTCCTTTTTTTTCTTTTGTTCTTGTTTTTTGTTTAATGGTTCTTTGGCTCAGATCAAAATCCCTGCCAAGTTTGATGGGTTTGTTTATAAAGATGCTGATCTAAAGATGGAGAAGAGTATCATGGTGGAAGCGTTCTTTGATCCACTTTGTCCTGATAGCAGAGATGCTTGGCCTCCATTGAAACAAGCCTTGGATCATTACTCTCAAGTTTATCTCACAGTTCATCCTTTCCCTCTTCCGTTAGTCTCTTTTTTTTCTCTCTTTTTCATTCATGGTCTATTTGATTTCATCTTTATGCTCATTCTCTCCAAGTTTGTTGAGTTTTTTCGACTTCTTTCAGTATAGGACATCATGATAGTTTCATATTGATTAATTTAATAAATATTGTACTCATCTTTTCTTCATGTATAAGGTATCTTAAGATAAACGATCAGAAAAGCTTTCACATCTTTTATTTTAGTAAATATGAATATTTATTTCTATTTATTTTTTCCTTTCATAAATATATACATTTAATTGATATCAAATTTGAATGGTTAATTACATCCTTTAGTATGTTTAGGATTAGAGACAAGAACAAGTAGAGGAAAAAAAAAACGGCAAGGATTGAATAGGAAGTTGTCATCCTGTTGCAAATAGTATGACTACATGTTATTTGTAATATATGTATCTATATATATGTAAGTCATTAGTAGGAATTTTTGAAATTTAATGTAATATTCACTTATTTAAAATGGCTTAATAATTCTGAAAGGGATTATATTCTCTAGTAACATAAGACATTCATCAAGCAAACTTGAGTATGTTCCATTATATATAAAAATATTAATTAAAGATTTAGAGCCACAAGTTATTAATTTGATAGATCATAGAAGTCATTATGAAGGTCCACCTTCTTTTTTAATAAAATCTCATTATTTAAAAATATAAATTTGATAATTAATTTTAAAATAATAATATCAACAAATATTTATTATTAAATAAATATATTTTTGTATCATTGCAGCTACCACAATAATGCATTTGCTGCTTGTCAATTACTCCATATTGCAAACAAGATGAATGCATCCTCAACCTATCCTTTGCTGGATTTATTTTTCAAATTTCAGGTAAAAGTTTTCAGCTATAATGTTAACAATTTATTTATACTTCAATTAATATTTTTATTTATTCATTTTCATACATTTCTCAGTAAATCCTCTCAAGTTATAGTGTGAAACTATCTATAACAATGGAATTAATGATTGCAACTTTTCCACTATGATTCTTGATCCCTTTGTAATAATTTATTAAATGATAGTATTGATCTGTTCAATAGATAAACTAAATATTTCACCTAAACATTACTCATAAGAATTTTTTTTTTAAATCAGAAGTTTTTTATATTCGGAAAAATGGAGAGACCAATATGTACTTATCTCATTATGTTATAAATAGTGATTTCTTTGACAGGATAACTACTACAATGGCCCAACATATAACATGTCAAAGTCCTCCATCATTAATGATATGGCGAACCTTGCAGTAACAACAATTGGGAAAGACAAACTCCCTGAAGTTCTTTCTGCTTTCAAAGATAATAAGATTAATACAGCAACAAGGATTTCCTTTAAGGTAAGTGCTCATAGTAATTATTTTGGTAATTGCAGTAACAAATATTGCTGCTATTTTATTCACTTTTGTTTTGCAAAGATATTATCAATCCTAAAGTAGAATATTCAACTTAAAAAGTATTCGTTTTGGTCCTCTCAACATCTGAAGTTTATGCACAAGCAGACAACTTATCCACATCTCAATTGGTTATTTGATGGCATCAATCATAATAATGTTGGAGAAAAGTTTCAAAACAAATTAAAACAAGGAAAGTTGGTTAGTTGAGTATTCAAAATGAAGTTTTCTTTTGAAAGATGAAACCAAATAATGCCAAATAATTTTTGTTTATCATTTGTGCTGTTTTATTCTTCTTCTTCTTCTTCTTCTTATTATTATTATTATTATTATTATTTTTTTTTTTTTGTCTAGTATGGATGCTCAAGAGGTGTAACTGGTACACCTTTCTTCTTTGTCAATGGATTTGCACTTCAAGATTCCGGTGCAACCTTGAATTACACAGATTGGAGAAATATAATTGATCCACTTGTGGAGAAATAGTGAGAAAAAAAATCTCAAAATTCAGACTCTGCATATGAACCTCCATCCATTGTGTTAACAATGGCTTGGTATAGATGTTGGATAATATATTACACCTAAATAATGTATCAAATATGCTTATCATGGATATGTTATCAGATAGTGATATATCTCTGTTGTGCTTTCTTTCTTTAATGAACTTTTGATATGGATATATAAACTTAGAATTGGATTGAATATTTTTGTTTCATAAAGGAACCAAACATACAAGTTTAATTGTTCTTCTAATATTTAATTATTTACTTGCTCCCTTTGATATAGTGTTTTTAATAAGTTGCTCTCCATAAGAATAATCTTTTGTCATATTGCATAGGTTTATCCTTTCAATAGTATAGCTTAATTTGGTAAGTATTTATGAATTATCAAAACATAAGTATTTGTAAATCATCAAAACATATATCCGGATATTATGGAATTGGTTTATTAAATCCCAAAAATGGAAAATCCGTTTTTAAGGAGAAACTTTCGTTAGTCTTTGCAATTAAAAAAAGAAAAGAAAATAAAATAAAAAAGAAAGAGAGACTTTCCTTAGTTTGCAAATCCAATCCTAATTTCGGCCACATGCAAAATGTAATATTTCATAGGTATCATTGCATCCAATTCAACAAGTTTAGATCAACTTAAAGAGAAATATTCCATAAAAGAATCTGTGGAATCTCTTGGAACATATTAATTTTTCTTTATTATAATAATATATTATGTAGGGTCTTCAACCAGACATTGTATGACATCCTATAATATTTTCATGAAATTTAATTTAATTATTTAAATAAAAATATTTGATAATTATTTAAAATTATTCATATAAATAAATATTGATTTTTATCTCAAAATATTTAATTTTTTTTAGTACTTATTATGATAAATTTAGATCATTTCAAAAAAAAAAATTTCCTCTGACTTAAATATTTGAAAACAACTACATTAGATTCATACATTCATTATTTTAAGAAAATAGAACATTAACATATTGTCAAAACATTTGACAAAAAACTTGGGTGCCCATTCTTCCAACAGATACAACAAGAAACATGTCATTTATGCTAAAATATTGGCAATACGATTCACTAATTGCCTAACATGAACATAACTAACATTAACAATCAAGTGGTCTATTAGTAGCCTGGTCCTCAATAGAACTTTTCATGTAAGGGTAAATTTCTAGGAGTGTGAGTAGTGGTTGTGTGCGAGTGGTCCCAGTGCCCATATGTGCACGGACCCTTACTTAACAGCCTAACCACCCATCTTGACATTAAAAATAAAAAATAAAATAATAAAATAAAATAAAATAAAACTAACATTAGACGAAGCTTTAAGAAAAGAACAACAATACAAGATAATAAGACCAAGTCAGATCACAAATCTTCCTCATTATTAATGGCATGGACAATATCCTCTACATCTGACTAAATAAATACATTTGACAAGTTGTGCTCTTTTAACCAATATAGAGCCTCGCAAATAGACAATGTTTTTGTAAATTGAACCTGTCTTTCCTAGCATAGGTGTACACCTTACAGCCATGAGCTAGAATGATCGCGCATTCTCCAAGCTAAACCCATCTTATTAGAATTTCAGCACACCGCAGCACCTGAATTTAACTTTGAAAAGCCGAATGGCAAATTAAATCATGAACTTACCGAAAACCAAGACCTTCATGGTTTTTTTTATTTATTCGTGCAATGATTATGGGACTAAACAATTTTGTTTATTAATTAATAAAGATCATTTTTATTGGAAGAAAACAGGTTAATTTTACCACTAGTGCAATAGCGGGAGGGCGGTGAGTTTTTTTTAGTGCAAGAGGTCGAGGTTAGAATCCCTCCGAAAATACTATTGAATATTTAGTGGGTGTAGCCTTGTCCACATTATCATATAATAATAATAATAATGATAATAACATGTTATTTTTTCCAAGTTGTTCTCCATGATCACCAAAATAACCTTTTAAATCTTCTCCCACTTCTATTCTAGAATTTCCAAATTAATGAAGCCTTGCAAGACTAATCATCTACTATAATATGCTGACGAGTTGAAATCTTGATAACTTTTTATAGAACTTCTTTATCATTTCAAGAAATTAATAGATATGGAATGCATAATATGTTTTCCACAAAATGTTCCATATTCTTCAAAAGAAATCTCATCAACACTTAACTTTTTGTTAGAATTTTTTTTTTAGTTGATGAACTTTCCCTTGAGTTTGCTTTATTTGACTTGATAGCATTAATTGGTCACAAATGGAAATTAGCCATTGATGTATAAAATTCCTCTATGTAAAGCTAGTTCATGTTTCAAATAATTGAAACCTGTGGATGACTTCTTAGCAAAAGAATCAACCGCATCTTTTTTCCTAGAAATTACTCTAAGGAAGCCAGCGTGTAATAATCCCATCTTTTGGGGATTTTCATCCAGCATGTTCACTCCCTCGAAGTAGATAACAACTATTACTGATGAACTCCACAACATGCAGACATAACAATTGAACCATAAAAATCATAAAATGAATGTAAAAAATTCTACCTTTAAATTGTTTGTTAAGAAGATATCATGACTCATACAGCATTAAATTATCACATTATAAACAAAAGGAGATGTTAAAAAAAAAATTACTATGCTTACATGAAAGCAGTTCATTCTAGCTTGAGCAGGGTTTTCAAGATATATGTATATAAATTATTATATATATACAAATATTTATCATCAAACTCCATGACTGACAAATTTAAGGTTGAAAGAAGTGCACAAGAAATCAAACCAAACAATAAATGCTAAAAATGAGCAATATATTTGACCGAAATGCAGATCAAATGCTAAGAAGAACCATGAGAAAGGAGTTTCAACTCTCAACACTGCATAGTTAAAATGAGTATATTATTATTATTATTATTATTTCCATGACTGATAAATCTAAGCTTGAAACATAGTGCATACAAGATCAAATTAAACAATAAAAGCTAAACAAAGGCAATATGATTCAGAGAACTGAAGATAAAATGCTAAGAAGACTGCATATTTAAAATGAGGCAAAAAAATAAAAAAAGAAAACAATTACAAGAAGAAAAATGATAGTTAGGTTGGCAAAAAGAAAGAATAGAAAGATAATGATGAAAGAAGAGCAAGGTAGAAGGGATGAGATGGACCTGGCTAGGTAGGACTTTTCAGGGAACGACCAGACCCACACAATATCATGTTTTGCTGGATGAGATTGGATTTTTTGCTGATGACTTGCAGGAGCTTGTGCATTCACTGCTGATGTAGAATCCCGTCGGTGGTCCACATGCCACATTTCCTGATACATCATTAGGGAACGACTAGACATACACATTATATGCATATGTATATGCATGTATACATATGTAAAAATACCTATATATGTTTATACAAATAAATGTATGTAGTCCCAATAGGTTCCTCATCTTCCTTCATCTTGATCTTACAGTCCCAACAGGATCCTCATCTTCCTTCACAACATTTTTTGTCAAGGTGAAAAGAGCTTCCATGTAAGGCTCCAAGATTTCATAGTACATTGAAGAAATCGAAACCAAGCATTCAAAAGTGCCTTCCTGATCTCCAGCTCATTTGACACAGCAATCTCACAGACAATCTTCATGATGAAAGTTCTCTCCAATTCATTCTCAACATTAGTCTGTGCAAAATCAAGAGCATTGTACAGAACTCTAACTGCAGCAAGGTGAACTTCTGAGTTTCGATTCGCCTAAGTTATACCATGTGCTACAACAGTGAGAATAGCATTGGCCTGGTCTTGTTCCAATTCCTGAGGAGATATTTCCTCATAGACATACCCAAGTATCTCTAGAGTTGCTTGCTGCAAGGCAGGAGGCCCTTGTTGAGACATGTTGGACAGCAACAATGAAATCACTTCCAGCCATTCCCGTTGGGGGTTCTTGATTGATGCTATCTTTGCTATGACTTGTGATGAAGTATGCCTTGCTTCACCCACAGATGATCCAATGGTCTTCAAAAGTGATTCTTTGATCTGAACTTTTACTGAAGGCTTAATACTGACCCATCGTTGGGTCAACTCTTCCTTTCTTCCTAGCAGACTCCTTAGCATCCAAGGAATTCTTGAGGACAATACCAGCAAGCCTTTTGGATTTAGGGGGGCTCTTGGTCATTTGATAACTCAGCAGGCTAAGCGAGTAAGAATAAGATAAGATTTTGTTCTTGTAGCTGCTTAAGTTCCTCCTCTGCAGCACTTCAAATCTTTCCATAGGGAGATTGGGCAAATATTAGGACCTGAGTGATCTCTATCGCCATTGCTCAAATTCAGGTGGTGACAGAGCGTAGATGTTGCGGTTCCTCTTTAGCTACAAATTAAAAGAAAGAAGCGGCATATCAATCTAGTGACCCTACAGCTTCTCTTAGAGCAATCCAAGCAACGAAGAAACTCATTCCCTCCTCCGATCACAAAAAAAAAACTTCTTAGCATTAAACGACACAATAGCATGCTTTAACCCAAAGACTCATATCTGAGGATCGAGGTGGTAGGAGTTGAGGAGGTCAATAAAGCCCGAGGGGTCAATGTAGAAGTGCCCAGAGACAACCTGGGCGGCAGCGCTGACGCCTTTGCCTATGCGGATGGCACGGGCCCGATCATAGCGGAGAGGTTGAGCGCAATCATGGCCGGTGATGGCACTCGAGAAAAAGAGGGCTTCTTCAAGGTCTCCCTTAATGGTGCGGGCGCCAAGTTTTTTCTACATGCCTTAGTTGCTAGCGCCATAATAGGCCAAGAAGATAGCGATCTTGCGTTGTTTGCAATTGCGGCGGGATGCCTCAGAGGCTATTGCATCGGCTATGGTGGAGAATGTGGACTCGCCGGCATCGTCATCATCGTCGGAGAACATCTTTTTTTTTTTTTTTTTTTTTTTTTTGAGATGGGTAGGGGAATTGGGTGTGGCATGAGGTGGCTGAAGATGGCAGTATCAAGGACATGAGACCGGCGGCGCCAAGGATTCTAGTGTATTATTATTATTATTATTATTATTATTGTTGTTGTTGTTGTTGTTGTTGTTGGTGTTGTTGTTTTGTAGTAGGTTGAGATTTTCTTTTGAATTTTACCAAAATTTTTAGTAACCCCTGCTTCTCAACATCAATTATCAATGAACATAGAAATTTTTTTCATGTTTATTTAAGTTTTAGTTTGTAAAAACTTAAAAAACTTTTTAATGAAATACTATTATAACATAAAGGAAGTCTGTGCTTGGAAATATTTTATTATAAAATGTCATTTCACATTTTTTTTATATTTAGATATATTTTTATTGAAGTTATAAATACATAATTATCAATTTTTTTATAATAATAATAATAATAATAATAATAATAAATCAATAATAATAAAATCTTAAAAAATGCTAGATATTTATTACATTTAGAGTTTTTCTAAATAAAATGTGAATAAATAAAATAACACATAAATTGAAAAAAGGAAAAATCATTTGATATGGTTTGTAAATTTATTATTGTTCAAATTTCTCTCTTTCAAAACAAAGAAGTACAAGACTATATTTATAGATCTAGAATCATAATTAAAAGACTACATGTGAGGAATACAAAGAGATAGAAAACACAAAATAAGTTTCATCTAAAACTAGACCCACAGCTTTAAATTGGCTTTTAAATCATTGGATTTGGTTCAAAATTGATCGATTATTTATAATTATTTATTATTTAAATTCAAATATTAGAAAATTAACAATAAACATTTGATTTTGGTCCTTGTTGGGATAATATAGCATGAGAAGGCTCCGGGTTGTGGTGGGATGGAATATAATTTATTAAGAAATACTTTTAAAAAAATATTAAGATGGTTGGCTAAAAATTTTAAATAGTCCTATTTTCATTAATTTTTCTTGCAAATTACACCAAAAATGGGAAATGGTCCCTTTTTTTTAAAAATGATCAAAACTGATATACCAATTCCCGTTTTACCTAAACTCGTAAATAATTTAAAATATACCTATTTTTGTAATTAAATAAAAAATTGCATTATTTAAAACAAAAAAAAAAAGCCAGCATTCATCGGCAATCACTTCCCTCCCAAGCCCTTCTTCACTTCTCTTCCTCGCTAACCCTAACCCTAGAAAGCTCGAAACTCATCAATGGCGGGTGTGGGTTCAATGAAGCTCAATAAAATGGAAAAGATATACGAGTTCATAAAGCATAGACTAGCAAAACAAACTAAAACATGAAAATAACTCTCAAAAGACGAAGCCTTTTTGAGTAAACAAGTCCACAAAATTAAAAAAAAAAAAAAACGCAACAAAACGAAAAATAAAACTAAAAGATAATCTCATGAGTGGAACGCCTCAAACATCGGCACCTGGTGTTGCTGGTAAATTAGACTCGAAATCCTCATCTAGTGTTGCTCCATGATCCGCACTTAGTTCTCGAGGATGGTGGCTACGGCAGCTTCGAGTTGAGCCAGACGCTCATGTACTCGATCAGAAGATGTGCCAGGATCAACTGATGGTACCGGTACTGCATCTATAACCATGGGCTCACTCTGTGAAGGTGCATCATGAGCCTCAGTGCACCTGAACCTGTGTGTCACACTATGCCCATCAATCGGAGAGTAATCGGCCACAACATATCCCAAATGGAGGGGCACTTTATGAGTCATGGAGTATAGGCATAACAAATCTTGATGGCTAAGTGCACCTGTACCATCTCCACGACCGGTAACTGACTTGTTGAGAACAGTGTGTATGTACCTATGTGCAGGTCGTGCAAAAAGAGAGCCCTTCGACTGACCAAGGATGTACTGAGCATCTCTACATAAATCGTGAACAACCTGACAAAGAGTGATACCAGAAGGGTAATCAGTAAGAAGCTCTGTGTACTCCAATGTGTCGGTGTAGTCTTGGTCATACAACTTGAGCAATATCGTAAACTGAGTCAAAGACATCTCCTGAGGCTGACCAAAGGCCCTAAATCGAATGGTGTCCTCCGTGTCGAAACCTGTCTCTACCCTGTCACGATCAAAGGAGAACGAAGATAGAACCTCTAGGGTGATGTCTCGCCGGACAGGATCATGGATGGAAAGAAGTCGGTCCCAACCCCCAACCTCTACTAACTCTCGAACCTCATCTGCGAGTCCAATTTCCTCGAGTGTCTCCCAACAAAGATAGCGTGATTGTCCAAACTTAAGTCCCTAGAGATGCTCGAACCTCTGATGATGTGTAGGATCGGTAAATTCAATCTCTACTGATGGTGTTGGTTCCCTGTCTTGACGAAGGCGTTTGTGTGCCATTTTCTTAGTCCTGGGTGCCATACCTGCAAGAAAAACATCAAAATAAATCAATTTAGCATGAATTCTATGAGTGCAGGGCCTCATCTGGGCGTGCGAGTGTGAAAAATGGCAATACTGGACTTTCCTAGCCCACGTGGGCGTGTGAGCTGGCCACGCTCCCGCATGGGCACACATTAGCTCAATAGCCGAGAGCCAGCCAGCCCACGTGAGCTCATGGGCAAACCACGCGACCGCGTGGGCTACTGGCTCTTGGCCAGCAAATCCACGTGACAGCCACACGGTCATGTGGATCGGCTAGCTCTCAGCCAGCTGGCCCAAGTGGCTGCATGGGCGGCCGTCCATGGCCAAAGAGCCATTGACGACCTCCAAAGCCTCACTAAACTTCTATTACATGCATTCTAAGTGTTTTCACATAATTTTCCATGAAAAATAAAGTCCAAAAACCTAGAAAACACCATGGATGTGAGCATGAAAGCATGGACATGATAGGAGGGGATGAGGCCTTACTAATTCGAATCGATGGACAAAACTTAAAGCAAATGCCGAAAAAACACTTCTAAATCCCTAATAAGTTGAAGAAAAATGGATTTGGAGAGGAAGGGATGAGAAAATGAAGTGTTGTAAGTTAGGGAAGATGAATAGTGCCTTTTCAGTTTTTATAAGCCACATGGGTACTATACACGGCCTCGTGAAATTTCACGCGACCGTGTGAACTGCAAAATTCCTGCAAATAGTCCACCCAGCTCTCCAAACTTCAAATTAATCCGAATTCTTCAACAATAATTATGAATTACACTCTAAATCATGTCATAAATGTGAAAAACACTTTAAATATATCTAAATATAAAATTTAAAAATGAAAAATATTTGGGCAGTCTTGCATTCTTGATTAATGATTGTACTCTAAATCAGTTTTTTTATATGCCACATGGGTATTGTATTGTTCTTATTCAATGTATTTTAAATATTTTGAGTAGAATTTTGAAAAATAAATAAATAAAAATAATCTCAATAATCTTGCATTCTTACTTAATGATTATAAACATGAACCCTGTTTATGATGCTGCAGTTGTTGGAGCTTTGCTGTCTGATTTTCAGAGTTTCAGGAAGGAAATGCTGATGACTAAAAGAGCACAAGCCATTACTTCTGCTACTCATAGAGATAGAGATACAAGTAGCAATCAATTGCAACATTTGGCTTTATATATTTTACTTGCTCTGCTGTGAATCTCATTGATTTGTATAACAATTATAATTGCCACAACCACTTACTGATTGGGATAATGTCAATCAGCATCAAGTATTTACAAAGCCCTTGCATGACCAAACATTTACACCACCTTGTTTGCCAAAAAGAAAAAGAAAAGAAAGAAAGAAAAACAAGAAACAAAGATGTCTGCAAGCAGTGGCCACATGAACAAAATTACAAGGAAAACAGAGAGCACAGAGATTTGATCCCTATTAACTTCTCAAAAGCTAGAAGATGGATAAATATAGCGAGAAATTACTCGGACTGTAACATTGGGTATACTTTCTTCGGTGTATACTACAAAAAACGACATCGTCAGATGTTTTCTGCATTCCGATAGAATCTGAAATCGAAGACCATTGACAGAAGCCGATAACTGTGTATCAGGTTGTTGCTCTGTATTCTTGGAAAGGAGACCATTGACAAAAGCCGATAACTGTGTAGTTGTCTGTTTCGGCTTGGCCTTGGTCTTCCTTTCTCTGCTTCCTTTCCTTCCTCTATCCCTTCCACTCCTTTTCCCTTTTGTACCCTGCAAGAGAACTTTCGAGGCCTGCAGGGGGTCTTATAGTGTTTCTACTACTGCCTCCTACTACATCCTCAAGTAATACTTCCCTCCTCTTCACTCTGTTCAACCATGGCTCATCTTTACCGTATCCCTGTTCTGATGATTGGTTGATAGGTTGGAGAGTGTTACATCTCTTATCAAGCATATTCATCCCTTGCATTGGTTGTGAGGCCAGACAAGTGCCGAGATCTGTAAAAAGAGACGCCAAAAGGAAAGAAGATACCATATAAGCAGCAAGGAGAAAAACACTGTCTTTCCAGATGCACAACAATAGAAGGTATATATTCAGTGGGAAGTGGCATAAATTACCAGTTGTTCTTTGTGAGTGTTGAGCTGAAGCAAATCTCTTGGTGGCCTCCCCATCCATGGCAATGTCTAGACTTTCCATGTCAGCATTTTGAGAAGATATAGAGAGGAACATGTCCTTAAAAGCAGGCTAATCAAAGCAGCTAATCTCTGTTTTCTCAAATTTCTGACATCTAGCTAAGGTCCTTTTAACCAGGGCCATCGTGGCAAGCTTCGTATTTTTCTTCACATGTTTACCACCAGAAGCATGTGAACCAAAACAAGCCTGTAATTCAATTTCACAGGTGGCAGCTATCAGTTAATATAGCAAAAGACTTTAATGTCAGGGCTTTGGTGAAGTATAGAAATTTTTGCATTAAATCAATCTAAAAGCAATCTTAGAAATGTCAAATAAATTCCCAGGAATAAGTAGACCTTCTATTTCTTTCTAATGTAGGTATTAAAAAAGAAATAGAAGTAAATTAGAACCAAAAGAAACAAACCAGGTGATTGGACCTTGTTCCTAGCTGTGTCTACCATAACCATAAGATTTATAACATGCGAATACTCCCACACACCAAAGAGCCATGACTATAATTAACTAGCATTCCCTCACACACCTCTCCCTCTTCTCCAAAATTTATTTCCACATAAATAGAATATATTGATGAACAGGTAGATAAACAACTAGGCATGTACACTATTTGATTACCATGTATTTGTCATACACCAGCCCAACAAGTTTGTCAAGTGCAATAAGCTCAAGTTTCCTATTCATAAATAAACAAGTAGTTTAGTAACAAATTATAAGAGAAACCAATGAATTTCATAAAGCAATACTACTTCATAATCTGCAATTATATACACTACTTGATTGATACCTTTCTTGATTTCCTCTTGCCTCCATCACAAGCTTCTCTAGATTGAGCAATAAGCTTTTCTTCTTCCGAACCTATTGTAACGAGAGAAAATTATTTATTTGCAAAAAATGTTTTTCTAAAATCATTTAATTTGTTCACAAGGAAATATATACCAATGATCACAACTTCAAAATAAGTGTTGCTTGTATAAATTTTCAAGTCAAGCATAATAGGAGCTTACCAAAAGATCAACAGAGCATACAACAAATGGGAATATCAGCAAAAATCACAAAGCAACATTTTGCAAGTGATTTTAAAAAGTGATCGATATTGAAAAGCCTTAATCCTAGATTTCAATAAATGCATCAGTGGAAGATGAGAAGAATATTTGTGATAGTAGCACTTGAGTTAAAAATAGCGAACCTATTATAAGTTTCCTCAAAGAACTTAAGGGTATAATGTCATCAACAAATTCCTTAATGGCAATCATAATGAGTATCTATGTCAATGCATAGTGCATAAGGTGCATGATGATGTGAACGATATAACTACAACAATGTGGGAATTTAGAGCTGATTATAACAAAACAACAAAGGAAGATCAACCCAGAATGAACACTAAATGAAAAAAAAAAAACATAAAATAAATAAAACAAGAGCAAGAGCAAGAACAAGAACAAGAAATACCTGCTCATGAAGCCTCTCTTCTAATTTACTAATGTCATCACCAATATCTTCTTCTTCACTTTGAGCCAAATCAGGCTGAAGATTATTAGAACAAAAAAAGCAGGAAATCAAATAGAATTTTTGGATGCTAGTAGTAAATATGAAACATAGGAATGGCTTGCACCCAAATTAATTAAAGGAATGAATGAAACATAAATGCTTGAACAAGCACAATTATGTGCAACAAAACCAAATTAAATATGGCCACATATGGCATTTGGGTTAATAAACATAAATGAAAGATGATTTGGCAAACCTTGAAGCTCAATATGCAGCATAAAAACAGACTCCAAGTGGATAACGAGGTATTAACAACACATATCGAAGGTTTCAAATAGAGTTTTGTCTTTTGCAATACCTAGATAATGCAAGCTAGGTCATAATTATTAGCACCAAGATAATGTGCAAGCACAAGCCTTGGTCACTTACCATATCATCTCAATAGTTTCAGGAGGCATAGTATACCACTGGCTCTAGGTGAAGACCAATTTCACTCAGTTCCAGCAGAATCTTGTCATTGATGCTCATCCGGTTATACTGGAATTCAGTGCATGCAATGTCAGGGGACACTGTGCCACAGGGGAAAAAATCATCAAGTGAATTTCCAAACCTGGATCTAGGTCCTGTGTCTAGCAAGCCATTACTACTTTCCAATTTGTCTTGTGGTGGTTCCTCATGGAACATCCAATTGCGAACCTTGTCGCCATTAATAAGAGTAATGTTAGCAGTTTGGAAGCAGTTAGATGAAAGCAAATGAAAACCAGTACCTTTGCAAAATATTTATGCATCGATTTCTGCACATTAGTCCACATCAGATTCAAACATTTGCTCCAGCCGTTTCTCTTTTTCTTCCTGTAGAACAAACTGGGCAGCCATGACACTGCAGAACTAACACATGAGCTGCATAAAATGACTCTTGATAACATTGCAGAATTTAAAAGCAATTAAAATTGACAAGATAAAATTTAAAAGATACCTGTCGTTATGAGCAAAAATAGATTTATGGCAATCACTAAAATCCAATCCCCAAATCTTCATATTTTTGTCTGCAGAACCACTAACTATCATAGCACCATCGGAAGATATATCAGTGCAAAGTACAGGAAGCTTGTGGCCATACAAGGAAAGAAAAAATTTCAAGGTGTCCATGAAGAAAACCTGTAGAAGGACATAAATATCTGTCACTAGATATATGGTAAGCAATAGTAGGAGCATAAATACATTACATTGCTATTAAAAAGTATTACCTGGAGCTGCAGCAACTAATAATACATAATTAAGATAGAACCAAAAGAAATGTTTATGTACATTAAGACTCAGGAAACATGCGAAACACTAAGATTTCATCAATACTTAAACTAAGAATAATTGGATAGTTTACTCAGCATGAAACTTATTCAAGACAGGAAACATAGGAAAAAAAATCTGTATTCTTCCAATGCTTTAGAAATAATTTATGTTATACTAAAACTTATTCAAGACAGGAAACATAGGAAAATAATTTGTATTCTTCCAATATAAAAACATTATGGCGGTGGAAATGTCAAGGAGCCTCACAGCATCACTTCAATAATTAAGCTCTCCTCCGCATCAAAAGGGCAAGATCAGATGTTTCAAAATATGAGTACAAAGCAATTGACATAAATATAAATCAGTAATAAGCCGAGAGATTTAAAAGAATAATTCATAGTAGTACTGACCTACATGAAAGTTTTGTAGAATTCATAGACCTTATCACAAAGAATTAATGGCAAACAATAAACAAAAACAATGCATTTGTGGAATTCACGGACCTTATCAGAGGGAGAAGCCTCCAAGTGCTCCATATAAGCCACCCTCAAGATTTCTTATGCTGCCATAAATTAATGAAAATAATTACATGAGATAAAATTTATGAGTTTACATTTAACTAAAGATGTAAGTTGATATTTTTACCTCTTGGTGCTTTAAAATTTTTTCTTTTCTTCCAAGATGAAGATCTGCAACAATACTATCTTGTGTAAAGGACTGTTCGAGTCTTGTAGGGATCTTCAAAGCTCAAACATTGCCCGAACTCATGATATTTTTCTCATCAACTACTTTATATTTTCTTTTTCTTTGATGATGTATCGAAGGAGTGCGGTGTATGCTCTCTACACAAACATACCAACAAAAGAAGAGCACCAACTTGGTCATTAAAAAAAAAAATCAGTAAGCAACTTAAAAGAAAATCAATTAAGTGGTTGTCATGAAAAAAATCAACTTACCTTGAGCCACATCTTCTGATGCCTGAAAAGCCTTCTCAGGCATATCATGGACTGAACAATGACCTATGACATTTTAATAAAAAAATCAGTAAGCAACAAAAAAAAAAAAAAATCACCTACTTGGTTATTAAAAAAAATCAATTAAATGGTTGTCATGAAAAAATCAACTTACCTTTAACCACATCTTCTGATGCCTGAAAAGCCTCCTCAGGCATATCATGGACTGAACAATAACCTGTGACATTTCAATAAAAAAATCAGTAAGCAACAAAAAAGAAAATCACCTACTTGGTCATTAAAAAAAATCAACTTACCTTCAGCCACATCTTCTGACGCCTGAAAATCCTCCTCAGGCATATCATCGACTGGACAATGATCTGACATTTAAATAAAAAAAAATCAGTAATTATTGAAATGTAATTCAAGTAAGCATATAAGTTATTGCATCATTTATGAATTACTTGCATCAACAGTCGATGGGATATCAACTGGACAAGGAGATGTTCCTTGTGAAGCTGGCTCTGTAGGCATTTCTTCTTCTTCTTCTTCATCTGTGACATAACAATAAAAAAATTAATAATTATTGAAAATAATTGAAATAAGCACGCAAGTCGTTGCATCATTCGTGGATTACCTGAATCAACAGCCGCATGTGTTGGTGCGGGGGTAGGGCAAGATGGGGGAGGAGATAACTGAATCCCCATAGTCGCAACTATCCGAACCAAACTCCTACCTAGCCACTACTGAAAAAGTAATGAACTCGAAGACGATGCAGCATGGCTAGTGGAGGGACTAAATGTTGGTGAAGATAATGGAGAGACTGGCTCAAGAGGGGGAGGAGCAGCACCAATAACACGAAAACGGGTCCCGTGAGTAGTTTGTACATGCTGAACCAACCTCATAGCTCGGAGGGTGTCCAAGGTAATCAGGGCACAGCCACCCTCGATCTTCATACCTTTAACCCTCTCTCGAAGACCCATCCCCTCAATGAGTCGAATGATGTAGGGACCAGCAAATATCCATCCAAACCCTGGTATTAGTGGCCTGATGATGCAGAGTGATGGCGATCTTATATCCCAAATATAGCCGGAACCCATCGACCATGCTGAGGAGGTAGTCAAAATCTCTCCAACTCACCACACCAGTACTGTCACCTCGCCCTGTCAAGGAATGACTAAGTAAATAATGGATGCACCTCAGGGCGGAGGAGCGAAGGCTAGTGGCCTTCGTGCGACGAGAATCATATCCTTCAGAGCTACTCAGGCGCCGCCAACATGACTTAGTACTCTCCCCTTATAGCCTCTCAATGTAGAGGCCATTATACTCAGGTGTCACAGTAAAATCCCTGTCATAAATTCACAAATAGATCAAAAATTCTGTCAGGCTCATCTGATGCATGCTGCCAAAGGCCTGGAATTGAATAGCATCAACCCTATGGAAATCGACAAGCCCCCGCTGCAGCTCAAATGTCTCCAACGCCTCTAGTGTTAACTCTCTGAAAGTAGTGTCGGTGATATCAAAGAGTTGCCTCCAGGCAAGATAGCACAAAAGTCCGTCGATCTCATCTGCTTATCCCACGTCATATAATACATTCCAATCAATCTCCCGAGACTCGCCGAACTTCTTCATGCACAACCGGTCATATCTAATTTGATGTCTAGGTGCACCAAACATAGCGCGCACAGAAGCATCTTGCGTGCTACTCTCGCCCCTCTCTACGCTAGACCTGTGGGCAATACTCTTCCTTAGAGGCATAATACTGTATAAAATTGATATAAATAAGTGGAAATGCAGAAAAAATGGTCCCTCGCTACAAAATAAATCATTCACATAGCTCAGCACTAGAAGCACGGCCGTAAGCACAACAATGCTTACACGCATGCTTAGAAGCATGGTAGTAAGCATGGTTGATCTAAAAGAGAGGCTGAGTCATCACAGAGAGATTAGGATGAGTTAGTTTAATTAAATACATGCTTATGTTTTGCATTTCTCTCATTCTTTGATTTAGTGCAACCTAAAACATTGCTTTCCAAGTTGTCAATGAAAATAAAAAATCACCCGTGAATCATGTGAGATACAAAAAGGAAACATTCTACTTGCAAGGATCAATCAAATTCAATCTCTAATGAAAATGTCATTCTCAAAGGAAAAAATGAGGCAAACTAGTACAACCGTTTGTGGCTTATGAAGCTCAACTCATTTTTATCAATCATTTATGCAAACCAGATATCCAAAGATTGTCAGAAGCCATTTCATTAAGACCAAACAGAGTGAAAAAACAAAGGCAACGTAAACTGGAAGTAACTCATAAATTGGTAGGTAAAAAGAAAGGAAAAAAAGTCAAGATTTGGGTCCATGGGTATGGGATTACCTAAGCTAAGATGGTTTGGTGGTTATGATATATAATTTTAATTAGAAGCATAATTTAACATGAGTTTAGGCTGCACAAAGTTGCAACCTCTTTGGATAGGTCCCTTCATCTCCAAAGGTGAAGACCTTTTTAGGAAAATAATCACAACAATGACCAAACAAAAGAGTTCATCATAAAAAAAAAAAAAAAAAAAAACAAAACAAAACAAAACAAAAGCATATAAGAATCATGGCCAACGAGCTCACACCATGTACAGCATTGCACTCCATATGAAATAACAAGGTGCTGAACCTTGTCATACTTCCTCTATAACTAACCTAATTAATAACATCTCAGCCACATAAAAAGAACATGCATCTAGTAAGGTTAGATTCATAATCTCAAAATAAAAAGACAAAATTTAATAACCAAAAAAAAAAAAAAAAAAACGTTTTGTGTCATTCTTTTAAGATCATGCAGTTAAACTCCAAAAGCAAAGCAATCTCCAAAACAAAACCACCCAAAAAAAAAGCCTCCCAAAGACCACAACAAGCATAAACGAATCAACAGCTTGCAAAAAGGAATTATTGATTAATAAACCATACACAGCTTGCAAAAGCTCATAAACGAATCAACAGAAACATCCTAGTACCTATAAAAGGGCAAACTCCGGCAAGCTTCTCGGCGGCAACCTTTTCCCAACGGCAAGAGGAAAACTCGAAGAGGCGGCAACCTTTTCCCAGCAGCAACCATTTCTCGGCGGCAACCTTTTCCTTGCGGCAAGAGAAAAACTCGAAGAGGCGGAAAAACTCAAAGAGGCGCCAAAACTCAAAGAGGCGGTAAGAGAAAACGAGGAGGATGGCTGAAAGCACGGGAATGTTACTCAACAGTGCTTTGATAGCTTCCTCCCAAGAAACTAGCTTTTCCAAACGCAACAAATATATTTTTTATTATAAATATCATTTCACAGCTTTTTAATAAATAAATTATTTAAATATTTTTAAAAATAATATGAAATTCTATAAAATAGTTATTTTTTAAAACTATTTAATTTTAATTTTTGGTTGCTAAAAATATTAAAAATAATTTAATTCAATTGATGAAGAAATTAAAAAACATTTTTTCGTTGCTAAAAATATTTTACACATATATAATTAAAAATTTTGGAAACGTAACTAAATAAGATATATTATACTTCCTACATTCATATTAACTGCCAAATTTAAAAACTTTTTTTATAAAAATAAATAAATCACGCATTTATTAAAAAACCATTTGAAAACTTTTCTCTTTTTAAATTATATGTTACTTATAAAATTTCTATAAACATTAATTATCTTATTTTTCAATTTTGTCCTTCTTCTTATTTAAAAAGATATTGGTGCATTAATGGGACCGGAGTAAATAAATCTAATATAGATAAAAATGTCTTATCATAATTTTTTTTAAAAATTTTAAAACCTTTAATAACAACCTTAATATCTCATGGAAATGGAAGGAGTAACTAATATGGCATAACTTAGCGATTAAGGCATTTGACTCTCATGTAAACTTCCAAAATTATCTCATTCATTTATTGCTATAACCAATATCATAATTGAGATAAAAATTTAATAAATAAATTGGAATAGGATTTGTGATAGATGAGTAGATAAAAAGAGAAATAAAATCTAATAACCTCAAGCTCCAATTTAAAAAAAATGGATTAAAGTGATATGTCTAATTTTTATAGTGAACTAAAGAGGTGTGTACATTTTTTTATTTTTATAAATAAGTAATAAGTGCCCCCTCCTTTGAGAGCAGTCAGGGATATGCATGTGGAGTAAATTTCATAAACACCAATGACTTTACCTCGCACCAATGACTTCACCTCGAGTCCTCCCTAAAATAAACACTTTAAACAAAAGACTTTATGCAAGTAAGCCATGCGGCTGTTCGTGCGGTGTATACATTTAGAGCCAGTAAAAAATTTTGAATTGAAATAATAATATTAATAATATTAATAATAATAATAATAATAATAATAATAATAATAATAATAATAATAATAATAATAATAATAATAACAATAAATAAATAAATAAATAAATGAAATATGTATGCCTATATATATATAAGGCGATATTCATATGTAATGGATTGTCATGTTTTGACAATAAATTTATTATTTTTTTACAGCCTTTTTTATTTGTAATTTTGCCCTTAATTGGAGGTTCCCAAGATATTGTCTGGGGTAATTAATAATAGAGGTTTGCTTTTATTAGGAATGGAAGAACCCACGAAACAAATATGATATTTGTGCTTCGATGTGTCGTCTGGTGTCTTCTTCACAGACATGATGCTAGGACCCATATTTTTGATCCCACAGGTAGTTCATGGGTAATCTGTGGGTAAATATAATATTCCCACGGATTACCCAGCAAAGTTGTTTATACATATTACAGTCGTGGGTAATCCCTGAATAAAGCAAAAGGAATTTAACTTTGCAACACCACCCACTAATTACCCAGTGATGTTATCCGTGGGCAACATATTTTTGGGTAATCCATGGTTAATCAAATATGTGAACTTTTTGCCTAAATTTTACCTATAGATTATCTAGGGAAATATTTGTAGGTGAATAGTCCATGGATAATCCTAATCTAATAATAATTAAAAGATAAGATTTGATACTAAACATTTACCCACAATTTACTCAAATCCATTTTCATGGTGATTAATTTAAAAATAATACTTTAAATTTTCTCTTAATATATTATTTCAAATTTTATTTAATTTGAATATTTATATTTGATAGAGCATAATATTATCGAAATTGAATTTTAGATTTATATTAACAATCATAATTAAATTTAAAAAATTAAACATTATAAAATAAATATAAAAAAATAATGTCATAAAAATTTATTCTATAAATTATAACAACATCATGAAAAATAAGATGATAATAAAAAAAATCAGTGGGATATATAAATTAATCAATTAATTTACAAACTTATGAGAATTACTTAATTTGCAAACAAATAAAATTGTTATTTGCACTTCTATTCAAAATCTGACTAGACAAACTATATAAAATATGAATAGTACATATATGAAAAAATTTAAAACAAAAACCAATATAGTTAAATATAAACAAAAAAAAAGGTGGAGTTATGTTGAGTTCTAAATAGATGCCGATGAAAATCAGTCAACTTGTTATTTTATATAAATCAATTTATTACATATAATTTTTATGTGATTATATAATTTTAGATAAACAATTATGTTCTCCGCAGCTTCTCCACCGCAGTTTTGGAGTCATCGGAGACACCACCGCCATTGTTGCCTCAAAGCTCTCTCTTCTCATTTACATCCACCTCTCCAGCGTCCCCGCATGCCTAGTCTGTGGTAGAGCAAACCACACCTACAGGGTTTGCTAACCCTGTAGGTGGAGTTAGCTTCGGGAAAATTATTAAACAATCCAGGTTCCTTGAACGAGCCGATGGGTCCAGCAATAATTGACTTTGGGCCGGCCGGAGACACCGGCGTCATTCAACCGGATGCATCTCGTAGTTGTAGATGTATCACTAGAGAGAGGCGAGATACTTAGATCCAAAAGATAAAAAACCTAAAATTTGGGATTTTCTTTGGGGTTAAAGATAAGGTTATGATATTTAAAAAAAATTAAAAATATAAAATGGGTGATGATGTGGAGTAAAGAATGAATAAATTATTAAAACAATTGATGTGGTAAAAACTGATTGAATGGGGGTATAAGTTGATATGGTATAACAGTTACATTCAATCCGTTCTTTATCATAAAATGTTTACTAGCTTGAAAAAGATAAAAACCTATATCGAGCAGAATCATAAAAAATTAAGTTGGAATAATTTCTTTTTCTCTAGCCAACACAAGGTTTCCAAAATATTTGAAATAAAAACTCATAAATTAATGAGCAAGGCCAAGAAAAAATGTATTACAATTAATACAACGGTGGAAAACGTTATTCAAAAAGCATTTATGATTAATAGCTTTTGAGAAATAATTTATCAATAAAGTAAGGATTTTTATTATATCAAAAGGCTTGGATTTCTATGCGGACGGCGAAAGGTTTTTATGGACATCAATAAAGTAAGGATTTTTATTATATCAAAAAACATGTATTACAATCTCATTTTCGTTTATCATTATGTGCTATAGGTTTATGGACTGAAATTATTGTATGAAATTTTATGGGTCCCTACTTTTAAACTAACTTTAAGATCTTGACTCATAAAAAGAAAGAATGTCATCATTAATAAATTAGAACAGATTATGGCATGCATCGATTGAATGTGGAAACTTCTAATTATTACTGTCATGCTTGGAGTAAACACAACAACTTCCACATTGCTTCGAGAAACTTTTCACTGTTTGATCCTGGAACAGATACAACTAGAAGGGGGGCACGGGCCGGTTAACCGGTACCAGCAGGCCCGCCGGGTCACAGGTCACCAACTTGTGACCCGAACCCGGCCCGGAATAGTCAAGAACCTACCGATCCGGGCCGGGCCCACCTGACCCGGCGGGCCGTGCTGAGAATGTAAGACTGCCTGACCCGGTGGTATTTAATTTATATATTATTAATTAAAATAAATTTTAAAATGAAAAATAAATTTAAATGTTATGGATGGGATTTGAACTGGGTCACTCACAACACCAAAAAGCATTATTACCAACTATCCTATGAAAATTTTATGTATTTGTGTTAAAACATTATAAACAAATAGAAGACTTCAAAATAAATTAAAAAATAAATAAATAAGAAATAGTTTAAAATAATTTTAATAAATTGGAAGAATTTTAAATGACTCAAAATAAATTAAAAAAATAGTAATAAAAAATTACACTAAGTTTGTTTATTTATTAAATTAAATAGCTTATATATTCTTTTGAGTTATAAAATTATATTATATGAAAAATCATAGTCATAAAAATGTACTACTTTATATTAAAATTTTACTATCTATTTGTTTGAGAGATTAACATAAAATTTATTGATGATTGACATAAAATATTAGGGAAATTATATTATAACTAATCTTATTAATTGGTGATTGAAATTATGTTATATGAAAACTTATTAACATAAAATTTAAAACTCATGAACTTAATGTAAAAAAAAAAAACTAATCTTATTAATTGGTGATTGAAATAATCAAGTAAAACAATACATGTAAATATAAGGGAAATCAATACTAAATTATTATATTATAACTAAAAATTAAAAACACTAGTTATAATAAATATATAGAATTTGATAAGTAAATAGAAGTAAAATGTAAAAAATTTAAGTAATAAAATAAATTAAAATAATTGGATAAAAAACTTATTAACATCAAATTTAAAACTCATTAACTTTGAATTTGAATTCAAAATCATATCTTCATTATAAATTTGTTTAAAAAAAATTTAAATCATCACCAACAAAAGCTAGCTCAATTGGTTTCTCAAATCTTAGAAGTAACAAGTTTTAATTTTTTTAACACACAAATTAAAAAAAAAAAAAAAAAAACCAACCGCCGGGCCCGCCGTGCTAGCCCGCGGGCCAATCTGCCGGGTTGGCCCGGCAGGTCACGGGTAGAGCTGTCAAAAAGGGCCTAACCCGTCGGGCCGGCCCACCCCACCAACAAAAATTGGCGGGTTGGGTTGGTGTTTTGTACGCCCGTTTAGAAGCGGGCCTAAACGGGTTAACCCGTTTGGGTCACGGTTCTGGGTTGGGTTGGCTCGCCCCTTTAATTAATTAATTTTTTTAATTTAATGAATTAAATATTAGCTGGCCTTTTTAACTGAGTTTTGATTCTTTTGACAACTCTACTCACTATTCATCTTGCCCTAATCTATTCTTCAACCTTCACCAACCACAGCCAGCCACTTCTCCGTCCTTCATCACCATCATAGCATCATCACCAGCATCATCAGGGGCATCATCACCAGCATCACATAGATCAACCGCTGCCTCCCACTCCTTTCTTCAATTTGATTTTTTCAAGGTATTTCATTTGGTTTATTTTTATCATATTCAATTATTCATCCATTTTCATGTTTTTTAGTATTTTTATGGATATGTGAGTGTATATTTGTGAGAATGATTCATTTTTGTTTCTAAATTTTAATTTTTTGTAGAAATTCAGTGTTCTTTTAATTCTTCACATGGTTATTATTGTTTGATTTTTGTATAAATTTTTTATTGTTTTGTAATCATGATCATTGTTTTGTGATAGAATGGAATTTTATTGTCTTCAAGAGATAATTGAGCTTAGTTGGCATGGAATTTCTAATATTATTTCACCATGATGCTAAAATCTTGACTATTATATTTATGGGGCAATTTTTTTGAAGCTTGGACTTGGAGTTATAATGATAACAATAGTTGGGTAGAGAAGTGATGAGTTTTGAAATAATAATTAAGCTAAGTTCAAGATTAATTAGATAGTTTGGGATTCTATCCAAATCTATCCAAATGAACCAAATCTCCAGCCCCATCAAGATTCTCATAATCTCATTTAGTATTTCCATTACTAAAATATTAATCAATCCATGAAGATTCTTATAATCTCATTCAATTACTAAAATATTAATCAATCAAAGTAAAGTCTAGTGGCCCATTTGTTATTGTTATTATTAATTTGTTAAATATACATCTTATCATTGTCATTGTTAAAGATTAATTATTCTTTAACTAGTATATTGTTATTATTCTTATCATTGTTATTGTTATTGTTAAAATTGATAATTAATTATTCTTTAATTAGTATATTGTTATTGTTTATTGTTAAATATGATAATTAATTATTCTTTAACTAGTATATTGTTATTATTCTTATCCTTGTTATTGTTTATTGTTAAATATGATAATTAATTATTTTTTAACTAGTATACTTGATTATTATATTGTATTATTTTATCATTTCTTATATTCCTCATGCATATTTCTAGGATAAATTAAAATCATGGAGTCCGCCTCTTTGAATCAAAGTGTGAACTTAGATGAAGAAGAATTGGAAATCACCAAATCGGGTAAGGAGGACAAGTAAAAAACCGAAAGAATTTTCTGATGTTTGAAATTTTTTTATAAAGAAAGGGGTGGGTCAAGATGGCATACAAATAGCAGAATGCAAGGGATGCAAGAAAGAATACAAATGTGGGGGTAAAAAATATGGGACTTCTTCATTAAGACGCCACAAGGATAATTGCAAAATGGTTAAATTCAATGATGTAGGACAAATATTTTTTGATCATGAAAGGAAGATAAGGTCAAAGAAAGTAGATCAAAAAATTGCACGTGACTTATTGGATGCAGCAGTTATAAAACATGATTTGTCATTTTCATTTGTTGAATATGATGGCATTAGAGCTTGGATAAAATATGTAAATCCTGATGGTGCTTGCATCTCTAGAAATACTCTTGTTTCTGATATTACAAGAATATACATGAGAGAGAAAGGAAAACTGAAGCATGTTTTGGGTAATAATCCGAATAGAATTTGCTTAACTTAAGATGTGTGGACTGCATGTACTAGTGAGGGCTACATTTGCTTGACAAGACATTTTGTTGATGAAAATTGGAAATTGAATAGTAAAATTCTTAACTTTGCTAAATTGCCTCCTCCACACTCAGGAGTTGAATTGGCTGCAAAGTTATTTGAATTTTTGAAAGAATGGGGAATTGAGAAAAACATGTTTTCTTTGACATTGGATAATGCATCTAGTAATGACAATATGAAAGATATTTTGAAAGAACAGCTATCTTTGCATGATAGTTTGTTATGTGGTGGCAAATTTTTTCAGAGAATCTGTCAAATATGTGAAGGGTTCATAAAGCAGAATGAAAAAATTTGGAGAATGTGTGGCTACAGTTGACAACATCGACACCAGTATTGGCTTGCGATTAGATGTGTCCACCCGTTGGAATTCGACATATTTGATGTTGGATAGTGTCATTAAATATAAAAGGGTATTTGCAATTGAATGATAGAAATTATAAGTATTGTCCTTCAAATGAAGAATGGAAAAGATGAGAGAAAATATATGAGTTCTTGGAGCCATTTTGTGACACTACCAACTTGATATCGGGATCTTCTTATCCTACATCAAACTTGTATTTTATGCAAATTTGGAAGATTGAAGTTTTATTAAATGAAAACTTGTCAAGCGAAGATGTGGTGATTAGTGACATGTGTAGAAGGATGAAAGAAAATTTTGATAAATATTGGACACAATATAGCATGGTGCTTGCATTTGGGGCTATCCTTCACTCACAAATTAAATTATCAATGTTGGCGTATTTTTATGGAAAGGTTGAGAGTGATTCTACTAAATGCCAAGAGAAGGTATCACTTGTGAGAACAAAATTATATGCACTTTTTGAGCATTATTCAAATGCTAATAAGTCATGTTCTTCACAACCACAATCTTCTTCTATCATTACACCTACATTTACACAAGATGGTGGAGGAATGAAAAGTAAGGGCAAAAGAATTTTTGATGTAAGTGCTCTATCACTTTCTCTCTTTTTTTTATATATTTCTCTAATTTGTTTATATATTTTATGATAACATATGCTAATTATTAATTGTAGGAAATTAAAGAATTTAAGAGCCAATCAATTACAAGTGCGGAGAAATCTCAATTGGATCTTTATTTGGAGGAGCCAAAGCTTGAATTTGCATATTATGAAGATTTGGATGTGTTGGAGTATTGGAAAAATCATAAGCATAGGTTTCCAATTCTTGCATTAATGGCAGGTGATGTCTTAGCTATTCCAATAACAACTATTGCATCTGAATCGACCTTTTCTATTGGTGCTCGTGTGCTCAACAAATATAGAAGTTGTACACTTCCTGAAAAAGAACAAGCTCTCATTTGCACCCGTAATTGGTTGCATAGTTATAACATTGGTAATTTACAAGCTATTAATTTAAATTGTTTATTTTAGTTGAAATCTTGAAATATTTGTTTATTTTAAATTTAATTTTTGACTAATTTCTATATTTGGGGTTTTTTATGTGGATAATGAAGATGAAACAAACACTAAACCAACTACATCCGGTGAGGGTTCAAATATTCTTGAACTTATTGATGAAGATAGAATGGAAGGAGGAGATGGAGAAGAGGAAAATTTGCATGATTTAATTTAATGGTTGATGAATTTTAAATTTGTAATAAACTCTATTATTGTATGTCTTAAGACTTAAGAAAGTGAGAGACATGAAGACTTAAGTTGGAAACTTGGAATGTGGATGGCATTGTTGTTGCTTTTAAATATTTAATGGATGATAATGATGCTAAATTTTTTAGGTGATTTATGTAGTATCATGATTCATGATATTGATATTTCTATTATATATGGTTGGTGTTGATGTGAGAATTTTTGAATGTTGTAGTTAATTTGGTTGGATATGTTGTTATTTGCTTATTTTGTTATTTAGGTATGTGCTTTATTATAATCTTTTTGGTTAGGTTTGTTAAATAAATAAAATATATAATTTTTAATTATTTTATATTTTTAGTGGGCTAGCCCGTTCAACCCGCCAACCCAAGGTGGGTTGGGTCGGGTTGGCATTTTGCCAACCTGCCAAATGGCGGGCCGGCCCACCCCGCCCCGCCAATTGGCGGGTTTTGGTGGCCCGCGGGCCGGCCCGTTTTGACAGTACTAGTCACGGGTCAATAAAAGCCTAACCCGTAACCGGGTCTGCTGCAGTGTGGGCCGGTTATGGGTTACTGGCCCGACCCGTCGGGTCAGCTGACCCGGTGGTTTTTGCTGGGCCGGGCAAGATCGGGCCAAATCTCGGCCCGTGCCCCCCTCTAGATACAGCACAAAGTCATCTGAAGCTGATCGAGTGCACAAAGTTATGCTTGGAGTAAGCACAAAGTCATCTGAACAGATACAACACTTAAGGCTTTTAATCAATGTGTAGGTATAGTAAATAGTGCACATAATGATGCTAGACGACATTGTGAAGATTTTAAAAATTAGAGGCAAGTGTGTCACACGTGTTATCTTCTCATGGGCATCAAATGGAAATCGATTATCGCTCTCGTCTAACAGTTGTTCTAGATGTTGTATGAATTCTTTTGGTACAAGGTCTTACATTCCATGGTCACGACGAGTCTTCAAGTTCTAAAAATAAGGGGAACTTTCTGGAGATACTCAATTGGTATGCAAAAAGGGTTGAGAAGGTTGAGAATGTTATTAATGAAAATGCTCATGGGAATAATCACTTAACTTATCCATTAATTCAAAAACAGTTGGTGAATGCATGCGTTGCAAAGACAATATTAGCAATTATTAATGAGATTGGTGACAGTAAATTCTCACTAATTGTTGATGAGTCTCGAGATAAATTAGTATAAAAGCTCTAAGTGAGTGGCCTGTTGCTGAAACTTCAGTCCACAGTTTATTTGAGTAGGCTTTCTGGAGTACTGCGCCTTATCTCTGCATCACATTGTGCAAGTTATAGCTATGTGAGAACACATGGGTTTGCCTATTTTTTTGGACTTGTATATATATATATATGGAAAAAAAATCAAGAATTACAACATACACCTATTTTTTTTCATATATATCCTTAGAAATTTGAAGTTATAATTTTTTTCCTTAGTTAATTAGCATGAGGAATTACCTTAAATTAGAAAATTAATTTATAAGTTTTTTCATCATTTAAATATAGTAAAATATTTCTCAAATATCCTAAAAGGAGATGTATAATAAAATAAGGGAATAATTATATAAATAAATATATTTTCTCAAAATATGGCAACTTTGTTAAAAAAAATTTAAAAATATTAAACTATACATCTATGAAGTGCATTAAATGCATGAAAAGAACAAGATGATAAGAAATTTCATCGTTTTCACTTTAACATTGAATCCAAAAGCCATGTTTTGGATTAAAATAAAAATAAAATATAAAAAAGAATTATTATGAATCTTCCATATCTATCTTTTCCATCTTTCCAAGATTACCTTTGCAAGCCATGTCATAAAACAGTCCAAAAAAATAAATTTATTCAAATTTAATTTATTTTTAAATAAAATTATTATAAAGCACCCAATATTTGCTTGCTATCCCTTTACTCGTTCTAATTTCAAATTATAATTTATTTTTACTATATTTTCTATTTGATCCTAATGAATTTATGGCAGTAATGTTTTAAAAAAAATACTAAAAAGGTATTATTTTCAAATTAATCACAAGTAGCCGAGTAGCCACGCGACCAATACCCTAGAGCTCCGCTTGTTAAGCACGGTCGCGCGGTAGCGTGTCCACCCTGGCCGAGAGACGCCACGGCCACGCGTTTGCGTGGCCCCCTGGCCAAGCCAATTTCAAATATATATTATAATACCAACCTGAGTATCCGTGAGTGGATATATACATATATATTATCCATTTTTAGATTATATATATAATGAATTGGGCTATGACTAAGCTTAGGGTTTGGGCCTTCAATTTGGGCTAAGACAAAACATATTCATATAATTCGTATTTTAAATATTGATTTTAAAATAATATTTCAAATTATTTTAATTATTCCCTTATTGATTAATTGGTTATATATATATATATATATATACATATGAAAAAATATCAAGAATTTCTCCAATTTTGTACATGAGGTACAATTGCATTGATGGAATATGTAATTTTTAATTGCAAATAAGAACTATTTTGAAATGAAATGCCATTAATATCAGCTTTACAATGCGCGGCAGGAGTAGAATAAAAAGAGGTGAAAATTTTAAATAATTTTTACACCTTATAAAAAAAATAGAAAATTAACTATAATTCTATGAAAGTTTCAAAACATTTCAGACAAATCTTTGACATTTGAATTTTGCACAATCCCTATTTTTTTGACAGCTTATTTTTCAGTCCATACAGCTCAGTACGTTAATTTATTTTATCTTACAACATATATTTTCTAGAACAGAACATGATAATGTGTGGGTTTAGTCGTTCTCTGAAGAGTCCTGTTTTTAGTATGCACTGATGCAATATCTTTTCATTCATGCATGTAACAGTTTCTAAAACCCATTATGCACTAATCTGCTAGATGAGATTGAATTTTTTGCTGCTGACTTGCAGGAGATTGTGCATTCACTACCGATGTAGAATCCCGTTGGTAGTCCACATGCCACATTTCCTGATACATCATCAGGGAACTACTAGACCCACACATTTTCATGCATATGTGTATAAGCTCACACATTATCATGTTCTGCTGGATGAGATTGGATTTTTGTTGATGACTTGAAGGTGCTTGTGCATTTACCACCGGTGGTCCACTGGCAGTCTGGTCGTCTACTGGTTTAACTCCGGTGACCAAAAACCATTACATTACAGCCCTTTTCAAGGAACGACCAGACCCACACATTATCATGTTCTACTAGATTAGATTGGATTTTTTGCTAATGACTTGCAGGAGCTTGTGCATTCACTGCTGATGTAGAATCCCGTCGGTGGTCCACATGCCACATTTCCTGATACATCATCAGGGAACGAATAGACCCACACATTTCCATGCATATGTGCACAAGCTCACACATTATCATGTTCTGCTGGATGAGATTGGATTTTTTTCTGATGACTTGAAGGTGCTTGTGCATTCACCACCGGTGGTCCACCGGCAGTCCGGTCGTCTACTGGTTTAACTCCAGCGACTAAAAACCATTACATTACAGGCCTTTTCAGGGAATGACCAGACCCACACATTATCATGTTCTGCTGGATGAGATTGGATTTTTTGCTGATGACTTGCAGGAGCTTATGCATTCACTGCCGATGTAGAATCCCGTCAGTGGATCTTATCAATATCCATAAAACCTTCTCCCATTGGATCTTTTGTCCATCTTCTCAAAATATATTGGCATGGAATTTTTTCCCTTCATATTTATACTTATTAAATCAACATTTTTAATGCTTGACTGCAAAGTATTCCTTCAACTGCAAAATTTTTACAACTAAATGAAATCTCCATACTTGTTTGGTCTACAATAATTGTACACTCTCGTTTCTTCTTTGCATTTAATAATCACGACAAGTAAAGATTTTATCCATTCATTTTGAAATTTGTCAAGCATAGCTGATGTGTATACATCCTTCTCGCATGCCTCAGTAAAGGTAAATTAACTTTTAAATTAGGCAACCTATCAGTCATATTATAATTTTTTTCCAATTCATTATGATGTTTGTCTACAACTACATTTTCATAATGTTTAAAGAATCTTGCTACATCAAACTTAACCTTTAGATTCTTCTTCAAGTCTTTGTTAAAGCTCATACTCAATTATATGGTCTTAATCCATCTAAAAATATATTTATTTCCCAAATGAAAAACATATAGCCGATGGCATGATTCAAACATGATTAGTGAAATTGCTTTACTCATTGTAGCGTCTTAATTTGCAAAAATTGTCTTTAGCCTTCTCTCAAACATGGCTCTAACAAATGTCCTAACGGTAATAGCACCATTAAATGAAGCTATTGTTTTAACAAACAATAAAGTAGCATAAAAAAATCACTATATTACTATGATTGTTCATCTCAAAGAAAATAGCAAGAAACCTATATTTTTTACTTGTTTGATAGGTTGTATCAAACGGTACTACATCTCCAAAAAGATTATAGTCTATGATGATCTTACATCAGTCCAAAATATATTGGTAATTAAATCATCAACATCTAACTGTATAGAATGGAAAAATGAATGGTTTTTCTGAAGAAATCAAGTTATTCTGGTTCCTTGTAGTGAATATCAAGTTATCTTGACCACCTAATTTTGAAGAAATCATTTCAAATACAAGTTTAGGAGGTAAACAAAAATCATCAGCTAAGTCCAAGTGTCACCCCAAACGCAGCTAAGCCGAAACCGAAGCGTTGACAAATAGCCCTAATCCCACAGGTTGTGAACCTAGTAACCCTGCAAGGCCTCAAAAATGACTTAGACTAGAGGAAAAAATAACAAACTAACAGGAATACATGTACTTCTTAAGAATATAACATAGGTTCAAATACAGAAATATCCAAAGTATAGGATCTAGTATCCAGATAACAATTACATCAACTTAAGATTCCACTCCAAAAGAAAAATACAACTACTAATAGTTTAATAAGCAACCCTTGTGTCTACTGCTCCTTATCTGGAAAGGATTTCAAACAACTTCATGAGCTCATTAGCCTAGTAAGTAATCCAAAATTTGAAAATCTCAAATTTCAAATAAACAAAATAGTCATGATTAAAACAAGAGCTAAAAACATTAACAAAAAAAAGGCAAACAAATATTATAACCAAGTTAAGTATAACCATTAACCCAAAAATATTGCAATTAGAAGAACATTTGGACAAAGAATGTAAATTAGAAAGATAACAAATTCTTAAGTAATACTGCATGTCTCTAAATTCACTATAGATATCAAAAGTCATTTGTTTACCCTCGATGACCTATGGCAGAATAAGATAGGTCATTTATTTACCCTCAGTGACTCAAGACTGAATATCAGAGGCCGTTAATATTTCACCGATGAACTGGTACAAAATAATGTTGAAAAGCAATAATACAGATTTTAGTGTACATCTCTATTTGAAGGGATATGCCACTTATTTTAGATAATTAGATAAATAAATCCACAAGAAATTAATGTCAGAAAATAGATGATCACAAAATAAGAAGGTAGATAATTAAGATAAATAAGTAATAGATTAAGGGTTAAATAAATAAACAAAATAATAACAAATAAAATGGGTAAATGATAAATGAGTAGTGCATATTCCAATTTAACAATAGGAATGGGATGTTAGATAATAAAAATAAAATAAAAGAAATGATTAAACAAACAACAATATTGATGGTAGGTGAAAATAAAATCCAAGTACATATTTAACACTAAAAATTAAATTATTAGTGAATAAACAAGATAAGTAGAAGAACAAATGTTTTGTCAAAAATAATTTAAATTTGGTATCACAATAGTGGTTGAATAAACTATGCACAATTTGCTAAAATTTTATACTTGCGAGAAATACAAAAACTTGTATGTAGATTTCTTGCTTGGAAAAAAAATCTTCAAGTTCTAGAACTTCACCCGACAATAAAGATCAATTTTCTGGAAAGGCCTTATAACATAGACATCAAACTATATCTAAGTCTCTAAAACAAACAACAAGTTAAAGAAGGCTCTATAAGCATATTTGGTACGGTATATGGCAATAAGGCATATCCTTATCACCTTGCTCTCAAGAATAAATCCTATACAAAAATTCTAAGTAAGAATTGGATGAGAAAGCAAACACACAAGCATTGCAATTAATTAACAAAGATTAACCTTGGGCATAAGACAAACATGTCATTAACACAAAGAAAATATAACAAAAATTGTAATAAATAATAATAATAATAATAATAATAATAATAATAATAATAATAATAATAATAATAATAATAGGAACATAAACATGAAGACCTATCTTCTTCTTGTCTATGGGCGGGACTGTTAACCTCCAGGTGTCGTTCTTCTCTATAGCTGCCATCTCTATCCTCATTGCCACTTTCCATTCTTCAAACTTGACATCTTCTTTGTAGGATCCTGGGTCAATGACTCATAAGGAAAATGTGCATCTCTCATAGAGATCACTCAGGAGTCTAACTCTTCTAGGTGGAGTTTCATCCGAGAGTGAACTACTAAACTCCTCCTGCGCTCCAGCAGTGTCAATTCCCTCAAACATTGATGTAACTTCAAATCCAAATATTGTGACTTCACCAATGAGCTGCACATATGAATTGTCTTCGGGTATAGAAATTTCAGCAACCATAACCAAATTCTTCACCTTGTTGACCTTCCAATCCCAGCAGAGCTCTTTATAGAAGAACCATGCCTCTGCTAATTATAACTTTACACGTCACTGGGTTATATAACTTATAACCCTTTAACTCTGACTGTATCTAATAAATACACAGCGCTCAGCCTTCTCATCAAATTTTCTCAGGTTTTGAGAAGGAATGAGTACTTGAGCAATGCAGCCAAACACACAAAGGTAACTCACAGTAGGTTTAGAGCCATACCAGACTTCATATGGAGTTTTTCCCGTCACTGCAACAATGGATGTGATGTTAATAAGATGCACTGCCATAGCGACAGCTTCTGCTTATAAGCT
Organism: Dioscorea alata; assembly: GCA_020875875.1. Lineage (NCBI taxonomy): Eukaryota > Viridiplantae > Streptophyta > Magnoliopsida > Dioscoreales > Dioscoreaceae > Dioscorea > Dioscorea alata. The sequence goes on along the minus strand of CM037024.1, from coordinate 5,157,004 downwards.
CTTGGGAAGACCTTTGGCTATGAGTAGAGTTCATGCCTTCTCCACAGTTGTCCGATTCTTCCTCTCAACTGCTCCATTATATTGTGGAGTGTAAGGACTATTAGCTCTCTCTTAATCCCAATTTCTGAACAAAACATTTTAAACTCATTGGAAATAAACTCCCCACCATGATCAGTATGTAGTGCCATAATTTCACATCTTGCATACTTCTCCACAAGAGCCTTAAATGCCTAAAAACATTCGAAGGTCTCTAACTTTGACTTGATGAATAAACCCAGCATAATCTGCTATAGTCGTCCACCAAGAGAAAAATGTACTTACTTCCTCCAAGTGAAGCTTCCTCCATAGGTCTACAAAGATCAGCATGTACCAACTGTAGCCTTTTAGTGGCCCTCCAAGTTCCTTGAGTGGAGAAGGCCTTCCTTGCTTGCTTCCCAATAGCACACTCTTTACATCGTCCTAACTCAACAACCTCAGGAAAAGCTAAGACCATATCTTATTGCTTCAATTGCACCATGCTTCACATATTCAAATGTCCCAGCCTTTAGTGCCATAGCATAGAGAGGTTAAGATATCTTGCTGCAACATTAGCCCTTCCAAGTTCAAAGGTGTAAAGTGGAAACATATTGTTTCTTGCTCGCATTACATTGATGACCTAAACTCCTGTGTCTCTATCATTGATGGAGCATACATTATCTTCAAAGGTAACCGAGTACCATTTATTTACTAGCTGCCCCACGCTCAACAAATTATGAGCCAGTGTTGGGACATACTACACTTCATGCAACAACAGCACACCTCCATCACCAACCTTTAGAGCAATCATGCCCAGTCCTTTAATAAAGAGCTCTTGATCATCCCCCGGTCTCACCTTATGCTTGTAAGTCTCATCCATATAAGTAAGCAGCTTTTCTCACTAGTCATATGGTTGGAACACCCACTGTCCACCAGCCACACTATATCATCTCTAGAATGATCACTACAGCAGGCCATGAAGAGATTAGACACCTCCTTCTCCTTTGTAACAAATGTAGAGCTCTTCTCTATTGGTTTATCTTTAAGCCAGCAGTTTGCTTTGATGTGCCCGTATCTCTTGCAATAATGCCATTGCACCGAGCTCTTGTCACCTTTCTTCCCCTAGTTTACTAGACTCTGTTGCTCAAGACTTGGACCACGTCCTTTGCCTCAACTGCATCCCCTTCCATAACCTTTGTAGTTACCTCTGTAGCCTCTTTTGTTAACATCTCTAGTATTAGATGCTTCCCCTTTTTCATGTAGAAAACCTTTTCAGTCACCTTCTCAGAGGTCAAGTTAATCTTTATCTCATGAGCTTGAAGGGATCCACTCATCTCATCAAGTGACATCTTAGCAATGTCTTTAGACTCTTCGATGCCTACAGCCATAAAGTCCAACCTGGAAGAGAGGCTTCAAAGAACTTTTCCCACAACCTCATCTTCAAATAACTTGTAACCAATGGCTTTATCTGATTTGCAATGGTTACAACCCTAGATAAATACTCCTTCATAGACTCATTGTCTTACATCTGTAGTGTTTCAAAACTCTGTTGCAAGGGTTATCATGCATTGTATTAATCTAGGGTATTTATCTAGAGCCTTGGAACTCCATCTTAATCATCTTCCAGGCTTCATGAGCAATAGCAACCTCTGCAATACGGTCCAGTATGGGTTCATCAACAGCCTATTGTATTAAACACAAGGCTTTGGCATCCCTTTTTTTTTTTTTTTTTTATTGCTTCTTTCTTTTGAGCTTCATCTTCTATCTCCAGCAAGCCCTCTCAATGAGATCCCACAGCTCATAAGAGCGGAAGAGAGTCTTCATCCCCATACTCCCTTCCTCTAATGAACATGGGCACAACTGGCTGTGATAAGCTCACAGCATTCCCGTTCATCGATAAGGAGACCAACGCTGCACTCGACCAAGCTCTGATACCAGTTCAACCCTAGGATCAATAGTGAACATGGCCTCTTTGTGTTCTATGTTGGAGATGAAGAAGAAGAACTCAAGAAAAGAGAATAATAGTGATGTAAAAGTCAAAAGATTCAACAATATCATTTAAAGTAAAGAACTAGTACTTAAAGCTAGTACAACACTAAAGACAAACTAATAGGAAACCTAGTACTATGAATTCAAAAGCAACTAACAGATAAACATAGTGATAGTAAGTTGACACCCACCCAATATTGAGTGCCAGCTAAGATAAATTTTGGATACTAAATCCAATTCCTCTAGCATAATCATTGTAGTATTGATAGCCCTCATTTACAAAATTGAATTCCATCCCAATTTAGATTGGTTTAAAAAGTATTTGTGGGAACTTATTAAACAAAAAAAAAAAAAAAATTTCAGTGATTGAATCAAGCAATTCATTAATCATGATATCCATAAACAATAACTTAATTTGACTCATATTTTACAGTGTCTACCACATTAGGCAGTCAAAACCGAACCAGACTTTTGAACCGGAGAAGGCTAAGGTTCAATGGTCAAGAGATCAAACCACGATCGAACAAGGTTGAACCGGATTTAATAAATAAAAATATAAAATAAAATACATTAAATATTATATTGATTTTTAAATGAAATACACAACCTATCAAACAAATTTCATACAGTTTTGATCCTCCAAATTACCAAAATCAAATACATAAAATAGCTAAAAAGGTTCTTAAGAAATCAAGCAATGTGATTATGTTTGAATATTCAATAAGCAAAACTCATAAAATAAACTTATTTCAATTATTCCTATTCAACTGGTCAAGGTATCCATTATAATTGTATAAGACAATATTAAAGAGTAGGAACCTCCATCGTCGGTTGGTACTTGACACAGGGAAGAGCCGAAGATGTTGAGTTGACGAGGAGGGGGCGTGCTTGACGGGGAAGGTCAGAGAGATGCTAGAACGGAGGAAGAGGATAGGCGGTGCGAGGTGGTTGATGCTTGACGGGAGGAAGATGATGGTGAAAAAGAAGCCCTTATTTTGAGGAGAGGAAGAGGATGGGCGATATGCCAGTGCCGATGTTTGACAGGAGGGAGCTCCGAAGATGATGGTCGGTGTTGGGTCACGAGTCAAGGGTGGAGATTGGATAAGAAGCCCTTTGCTTTGAGACTTTGATAGTAGATATTATGGTTTTATTTTTTCTTTTACTAACTATTGAAACCGTGTGAACAGGCCCGGTCATTTGGTTCACTATTGAACCTCTCGGTTCATTCGGTTCAAATATGGTTTTTTATTCAGCCGATTTTATGGACTGAACCAGACCGGCCTAGTCCCCGAGTCCGGTCCAATACGGTTTTAACTACCTAGCTACCACATGAACACAAAATAGAGTGCATATATATACATAAACATGCGATACATTCTTTGTGGACATTAGCAGAGCGTCCGCAGAGAAGACAAAAGTAAAGGAGAGAAAGAAAAGAGACAAAGACAGAGAGTAGAGTGAAAAGAGAGACTAGATAACAGAGATGAGAAACAGTGCCCGAGAATTATACTGGATTAAAAACAAGTGAATGGTGTGGTTGATAGGTTTTGGGAGAGAGGGTTTAAATAGAGTTGGATGACTGCTGCTAAGATCATGATCTAGCAGTTGAGATGAGAGTACTATTGATCCTATTTTGTACTATTTCTAGCACTATTGACTGAATGATCGGAAGCTGTTGGATTTGAATCTAATGGCAGGAACATCCGTAGAATTGTTATATGCACCCTAAATATATATCCCTTCTAATTCACACTTGCATGAACGTAGAGTGAAAGTTGGTGGCGGAGCATGTAATGTCTCTTCTTCCAGCTCCCTCAACAATAACAACAACGACGACATTGGCATATACTCTTCTCCGTAATCCATTCCCAACCCTCCTTGAAACCCAACAATCCCACGCTCACCTTCTCAAAACCGGCCTCCTCCTCCTCTCCCTCCGCACCTCCACCAAACTCCTCTCACTCTACTCCTCTTCCTTCCACCTCTTCTCCGACGCCATCTCTCTCCTCTCCTCCCTCCCCTCCCCGGACTCCTTCTCCTTCTCCACCCTTATCTCTTCCTTCTCCCACTCCCAACTCTTCTCCTCCTCCCTCCTCCTCTTCCGCCGCATGCTCTCCTCCGGCCTCCCTCCCGACCCTTTCGTCCTCCCCACCGCCGTCAAGGCCTCCTCCTCCCTCTTTTCCCTCCCTCTCGGCCGCCAGCTCCACGCCCTCTCCATCTCCTCCGGCCACTCCTCCCACCCCTTCGTCCACTCCTCTCTCATCCATATGTACCTCACATGCAACCGCATTACTGACGCTCACCTCCTATTCGACGCTATGCCTCACAGAAATCTCGTCTCTTGGAGCTCCATGATCGCCGGCTACGCCAAACTCGGCCGCGTTCATGACGCACGCCACATGTTTGATCAAATGCGTCACTCGGGTCTTGATCCGAATTCCATCACTTGGAATGGTATGATCACTGGGTTCAATCACAGCAGTTGTTTTCTTGACTCTTTGTTTGTGTTCTCCGATATGCATTCTCAGGGGTTTGGCCCTGATGGGACTAGTTTTTCTAGTGTGCTTTCGGCTGCTGGTGATGTTGAGAACATTGTTTTCGGTAAGCAGATACATTGTTATGTGATCAAAGCCGGGTTTGGTATCGATGAATGTGTTGTTAGTGCGATGATTGATATGTATGGTAAGTGTGGTTATGCGAAAGAGATGGTTCAAGTTCTTGATGAGGTTGATGGGATGGATGTAGCTTCGTGCAATGCCGTGGTTGCAGGGCTATCGAGGAATGGGCTTGTGGAGGATGCTTTAAGAGAATTCAGGAGATTCGAAGGGATGGGGATTAAACTAAATGTTATTTCTTGGACATCGATAATAGCTTGTTGCTCGCAGAATGGTAAGGATATGGAGGCATTGGAGCTTTTCAGAGAGATGCAGATGGCTGGGGTTGAAGCCAATTCAGTGACTATCCCCTGCTTATTGCCTGCTTGTGCAAACATTGCAGCATTGATGCATGGGAAGTCTGCCCACTGCTTCACTCTCCGGAGGGCGATTTCTGAAGATGTGTATGTAGCTAGTGCATTAGTTGATATGTACGCGAAATGCGGTCGAATCAATAATGCGAGAAGCATTTTTGATGCGATGCCATCGAGGAATGTGGTTTCATGGAACGCAATGTTGGGAGGGTATTCGATGCATGGGAAGGCGAAGGATGCTATGGAATTGTTTCATTTGATGCAGAGGAGCGGGCAGAAACCCGATTTCATAAGCTTCACTTGTGTGCTTGCAGCTTGTAGCCAGGCTGGTCTTGTGGAGAAGGGGTGGTACTATTTCAACAAAATGAGCCGAGAACATGGAATTAGTGCTCGAATGGAGCACTATGCTTGTATGATCTGCCTCCTCGGGAGAGCAGGCAAGCTTGAGGAGGCATATGAGTTGATAAAAGAGATGGCTTTCGAGCCAGATGCATGTGTTTGGGGAGCCTTGCTTAGTTCTTGCAGAGTCCATGGAAATGTGATGTTAGGTGAGATTGCAGCAAAGAAGTTATTCGAATTGGAGCCCGGGAATGCTGGGAACTATGTGTTGCTATCTAACATCTACGCGAACAAGGGCATTTGGGACGGGGTTGACAGAGTGAGGGATACAATGAAGGGCATGGGCTTGAAGAAAAACCCGGGTTGCAGTTGGATAGAGATAAAGAACAAGGTGCACATGCTACTGGCCGGAGATAAAACTCATCCTCAGTTGAGCAAAATTTTGGAGAAATTGGAACAGTTGAGTGCAGAGATGAAGAAATTGGGATGCAATCCGAGCACGGACTTTGTGTTGCATAACGTTGAGGAGCAAGACAAGGAGCAGATGTTGTGTGGGCATAGCGAAAAACTGGCAATGGCATTAGGACTTATAAATACGAGTCCGGGAACACCCCTCAGAGTTATCAAGAACCTTCGAATATGCGGTGATTGCCATGCAGTCATGAAGTTTGTATCGAAGTTTGAAGGCAGAGAGCTGTTTGTTCGAGATACGAATCGATTTCATCACTTTAAGGATGGTGAGTGTTCTTGTAGAGATTATTGGTGAGAGCATGATCTTCAAGAGTTCCTTAATTCAAATACAGTTCTTCTGTAAGGCATTGTTTGGCTTGTTACATGCCATTAAACAGAGGAACATTTTGGTGACTGTATAATGGAGACTAGTGGTCTTTGATCAGCAAGGACTCGAGGATTGATCTATTTATGCAGATGCCATATGTAGGGAGAACTCAACCCTGGCATTTGGCTAACTAAGATGGGGTGAATTTTTCAATAAACCCTTAATGTATATCTTTTTTCTCAAATTAAATTTTGATGTCCCTATTTGATTTCACTGATGGATAAGAAAAATTGTAGCAGTGTTTATTATAGGTATATTTGTAAAATTTCTTTTTTCATATATATAAACATTTTTTACATTACTGTACAGCTGATATACTTACTTTCCACAATTCTTTTATAATTAGAATTATTATTATTGATAGCATCTTTTTCCATATAACTACTATATTTAGGCATTCTACAAAGATGCTTGTAAGTAAAATTTTGATATACTTAAAAATAAAAATAAAGTGATTTTTCCCCGAGATAATTTAATAATTTAAAGAGGTCAAGAAATCAACTGTTTCTCATACCGGTTCAAATGAACGGTTTATTCACTTTATAAAATAAATAAATAAATAATATTATTATTTTAGTATAATAACCCATGATTAACTACTCTGGAAAGGAAATTTTTAGAAGGGAATAACATGTGAAAACCCTCTCCAACAAGAAACAAGAATGAAAATTATACGGACCAAGTAAAAAAGAGCAACAATCAGGAATCTGCATAGCAGGTGGCTTCAAGAACAACCTGCTAAATTTTATGAACATACTACCCAAGAATATTGCTCCCAACTGTCATTCACACAAAACACAATGCCGAATTCATTAAAAGATGATAATGTGTATACAACACTGAACTCGTAAACCTGACATACCAATAAACTTATCTGAGCCATATCTACAACTCAACATCTGGCTTTCAGGGCAAAAAAAATCATACATGAAATGCCAGAAATATACCTATGCAAAATGTATCCTACCCTAATCAAACCCTAATCAGCACTTTTCCTTTTTCATCACAAAACATGGTATGGATCTGTGGGAAACCAGGGCAATGAATGATCAAAGAATGACTAAATGCATGAGCATCAATAACAAAACAATAATGGACAAGGCATTGAAACTTGATGAACAATTAACCGGGGGCGTCAACACTGTGATTTGTGTACCGCTGCCCTGGCTCCTTGGTAGCCTCAGGAGTGTAGCTACCTTGCCCGAAGGTGCCAGGAGGTCTAGATGAATTCCGTGTGCCTACTGGAAGAGGACTGGAATCATCTGAATCGTAGCCTGAACAGAAGATTTCTTATATGTAATTCAAATATTTAAGGTACTTGTATGAGTCAGTTGGATGTCGGAGAATTGCTTACAGTTGAAATGCTTCCAGCCCAAGATCAACCTCTCTCGATCAAAGACAATGCGAAGGCCAGTCAAGAAGTTTTCTGCAACAGATTATGTGGCGTGTGATTATATAGAATACGTTAAGCTATATGAATTGTTCGAAAAAGTCTGCATAGAGTCCTACATTGGCTACATTAGGAAATTTATCATTCCATCAAGCATTTACATTTAAATTGTATACATCTACCATAGTATAGTATAAGAGTAACAGTTTGGTTAATTGGTTGTTCGCAACTTTGGATAACTGAAAATAAGGCCAATACATATCAAGAGAGAGTCCCACATTGGTTAAGTCAATGGGTATACATGTCTAAGTTTCCAATTGTATCAGCTTAAGCTTTTGGGTTGAATCAAGCTCAGAGAATGTAGTTGGCTTTGCACTAAACAGTTTAAAAATAGTACTTTATATGCTCAAATGAACAAGAAGGAAGACTAAAAACCTATTATAGATTATAAATAGAAATAATTAGGGTTAATATACTTAGCAGAAAGAAAATGTCATATGTAGACCACATAAAATCTCCTGAATTTAGAGATGAAGAACTTACGCCCTATAATGTTTAATTTGTTACTCTTGACCACAGCGAAACAATACACAAATTCATTCTGCTGCACATTCATAAACCAAATAGGGCTTAATGTTAGGAGTGAAAATTGCAACATACAAAATGAATTCTAAAACTAGAGATTACTTGAATAGAGATGACAATTATTGGATCATTGACAGGAAACTGATCGCCACCACTTGTTGTTAAGCTTACATCCGGCGCAACAGTACTATTTGAACTGCATGTAAGAATTTATGTACATAGGCCAAAAATCCATATTTTAACTCAAAAGGTGAAAAGAAAGACACAAACGTTTGATATTTAAAAAACAAAGTGAACAAACTGACCTCATATAGTAACAATACTCAAAAGGAATCCTAGGATCAGGTGCATAACGTTTATCTTGCACCTGAGCATGGAACTGAAAAGCAAAATGAACACAATAACAAGAGACTATATGCAGCATTATGGTGCAATTATTTCTTATTTGTATCCCTTACAGTTTGAGAGAGTTGGCCATATGCTGGATCTGCAAAGTATGTGAATGAGGTACCAGTATCAACAAGAGCACTAAAATCTGCCTTAGTGGTTGTATTCCCTACACTCATTCCAATAACGCTGATGTTGTATGTGGGGCTAACAAAGAGGCATATCAAAGAATTAACAGAAATACAAGCACAATCAATTTGAGAAAGCAGTAGGAAGAATTGACTTAATTACAATGCAGATGGAATCAGCCTCAAGAATTAAGGTACTCACTGTACTTTGTTAACACTGAATGGAGTCTCATTTTGGTCTGAGCTACCTCTGTCTCCAAAACTGATTCTCCCAACACCGTCACGTCCAAAACAAATAGAGAAAGAATCTGATGTCAAGCCAGCACTAGCCAAAATGCTAGGAACAGAAACTTTTTCCATTCCAAGACCAAATAAACCATTGGGAGCTGCAACATCCAGAAATGAACCAGTCTGCACCTGTCCACAACTGAAAAATCCATCCAACAAACATCTTGTATCAGATGGTAAAGAAATGAATCTCGAAAACCTTGCCAAAAATCTTACACTAATAAAGCATACCCAAAGATTATCTTCGCTTCAACAACTTCAGATCGAGCATCCTCTGTCATCAAGTACAAGACATCTTCAACTAAAGTTCCAGAGGAAGATGTGTCTGCAGATACATATGCAACCTTGTAAGGACAAAGGTTGGCTGCTCCAGAACACTCTCTTTGCAGTTCACACAAGTTACTGTTGCAAGGAACTCTCTGACTTGTCAGCGACATATTGGGACTATACATGCTGAATTCAAAGTCCTGATAGAAAGCGCTTTCATGAAATTTCAACCACCAACATGAAAAAGGGCATGCTGGAAGATTAAATATAAAATAAGCAGCATTTGAAACTTCACTGAAGTAAGCCATATAACACTCTTAAACATCATCTTTCACAAGCCCAACGACCAACAATAAGCCAAATCAATCGAAAAAGCTGCAGAAGTACTTGATTCCGATGTTGTTCAGGAGAAACATTAAGTTTAATTGATAACAGATAAGTAGGGAGGAAGAAGAATAAAGTTGAACTTGAATGGATTCCATGAAGTTGAAGTAGAAAGAGTAGTAAATTACTTAAAAATAAAAATGCTATAGTACACATAGCTTAGTGCTCTGCACACTCCCACTGCATAGTACTATAAAAAACTTTAAAAAAAATGACCATATAAGAATCTTATTTTTAATAGCTGCCATTTTGATTTTATTTTCATTTCTTTTTATAGGATAATGATGAGCATCCCAGCATGCTTGCAGAAATATTCAATTTTCCATACTTATAACTACTCCAGTTTCAAACATAATTGTACAATCAACAATGTACAGTAACCAGTCCATGATAACCTTATGACAAGGAAATAAAACTATCATCCAAACTTGAGTCATACACTGCTGGATAGGATTCAATGAATTTATTAATCAAAAATATAAAGAAAAACAATGAAAGCTGACAAAGTTTTATTGCATCATGAAAAGTATCAATCGCAGAGGCTCAATGAGAACGACTTCCTACAGATGTGAGAGAATATAGCACTAAATTTTGAAGACGAGGAAGAACAGGCCTTCTTTCTTCTTTTTTCAATCAAACCATTAAAAGACGAAAGAAACCACCTACATAGTTACTTTAAAGCTTAGTGGTACCAGTAACAGCAGTGGTGTTGCTGCTGTCATTTATCATTAACTAAACAATCTTAACACTAGTATTATCAACTTTCAGCAATGGCATCAATTAGTACATGCACACACAAGCAGGCACACGCACGCATGCATGCACACACACACAAAAGCACAACACACATAAAATGATTGAAATCGCATGGAGTTCCTATAAATCATATCAATGTGGATTAAGACAACTGAGCCATTTGCCGAATCCCTAACAATTGTTTTTTCAAGGTTGTCTAATTCATTGGCATTCAATTTACTAAAGAAGCGGATAATATCCACAGGAAAAATAATTCAAAGCCCAAATGTTTATGTCTATGTGCGTGTGCGCACACACATGTGCACCTCTGTGTGTGTGCGCACGCACGTGAGAGAGAGAGAGACTCACAAGATAAGAATATATGTGACCTTATGAAGTTTACCAGTGTACCAATGCACAATGAAAATGATTAGTATCCATACAAACCCTCAATATAATTATCAACACAAGAAACTGTCCCAAAACTCCTCAAGTCCTCCATTATGAGAAATAGCCTCATCATATGTTGTTTTCAACATGGAAAACATATTCAATATTGGAACTGTAAAATGAGCTGAGCCATTCATTCAGCTCTAGTTTTGGCTCACATAAATTCATTCGATTATCAGCAAGCTGAGCTTAAACATAACTTGGCTCATTCGATAAGGCCTGATTACATGATTATATCAATATATAAATGTATAAATAAATATATACAATATAATAAAACATAGCATGGTTGTAAAAAAGAAAATACTATCGCGTTTATTTTAATAAGGGCTTTGATGAAAATTTTTAATTTAGCTTTTATAAGTATTTAAATTTAAATGTGTTGAAATTTGAAAAATTAAAAACTTAAATTTTAATTTTTACAAAGGTTTACATTAAAAAGTGTGAAAAAAAATTAGTAATAAAAGTTAACAATAGCCTAGCCCTAGTTTCAAAATTGAAAAGTAAAAAACCCAATCTTTTCCCCTTAAATCTCCCATCTCAATCTTTGGGCAACAGTCAATCACCTTCAAGTGCTATTCCTCATGTTTTTCACTTTTATGACAAAGCTTTCTGCCAACAACAAGCATACCATAGCATGAATAAGGGTGCTTTTGTTCTCACCTGATTGGGTTATTGATTTCTCATCTTCATTAAAGGCATCGGCTGGGCCACTTCAGGTATGTAAAGTGCTTGCTCATTCTGTCTTCTTAGATTTGGTTTTGTAATCAAGTGATTTATTTATTAGCCAATTTGTATTGGAACTTGTTATTTCTGGTTATGCCAATTTTTCAGCCATGTAGAGATCGACCTCAGCTCATTAAGACTCACAAGCTCATCAACCTCAATGAGCCTAGATTAGGGTCAGCAAATTAAACTCAAGCCCAAGCTTGAGCTTGGTTTACAGGCTCAAAGAGAGCTTGAGCCTGCTTTTACTGTGGCAAGCTTACCCAATGTCAGTTGGATATCTTAACGTTAATATATATGAATGGAAATAGTAAAATTTATGGAAGAACAACATGACAAAGATGCAAATGAGTAATTTACCCAAAAAAAAAAAGCACAAAATCTGAAACAATTCTAACAATACTAGGTTCATGCATGGTATGGCTCTTAAAAAGCGAGTAAGCCTATACTGTACCAATACAAAACTGTATCCATCTCAAGCAGCACACAGCATTCATGCCTCAGAGGAAATATAATGCTATATTATAAAACTACTCTTTAACCAGGCTATTGCTTTAGTTAAATTTTTTGCTATTGCTTTAGTTAAATTTTTTTGGGATTCTTCTCCGCAAGTCCTTTTGCCATTCTGCTAACAGCATCATTCAATGCACCTGTTCTTTACAAATCTTTCATAGGAGCAATCCATCACCAAATCACCAAGGCGATAACTAAACATACAATTTGTTCATTCCATTTGCAAAGTTTCTCAAATTAGAGTTAAAATTCATTTATTCCATATTAGGACAATAAATCAGGAAATAAATAGTAAGTATGAATAATGATGACTAAAAATACAAGAAATCCCCATGACTGAACCCAACTAAAATTATTGCAATCTTGCATGATTTATGGAAACATGGAACTTTGGAAGGGAAGTGGTCAAGCCTGACTTATGGTCAAGATTTGTTTGGAAAAGGACAAAGGAAAGCAAAGGTAGTCTTGATGAATGCTAACATTGTCTTGAATTATGACACTAAAGTCAAAAAAGTTACCATGGCCTCCATGTGCAACCGGAACTAGTTAAGCTTGCACAAGTAATAGTGAACTAAAGACATCATCATTACCACACTCCATTTCTCGAGAAATAAATGAACACAACCTTAAGCCTCCTTAAAATAAATCAATTGCATACACATATAGAAAATCAACAACAAATATTACTCAACCAAATCAAAACATACAAGAAAAGCAAGAAAGCCTATCCCATTCAAGACAAGAAAGCCCAATCATCCCAATCAAGAAAGAAACCTTATGACCAACGATTCATTCACTCCAAAATTTTAAAAATAAATCATGATAATTTAAGCATACATATATATATATATATATATATATATATATATATATATATATATATATATATTTGATAAAAAGTGGATAAACCACTGATTAAATCAAGCTAAAACAGATAATAACATTAATAATCATTTAAATTTCTTAAGGCAGTAAACCATGCATTGGAGGGACTTTGGATGAACTCAAGCCCAGTAAACACCTAAACAAATCAACAGAGGCAAGAAAGTTTACCCATTAGTCAAACACATAACTATCTAATATTCCATCTACAAATGCATATACAACCTAAAGCTTGCATAAAATCAAAGAACGCCTGTTAACTAAAGACATCATCAGTAAGACTCCATTTCTCAAGATAAAAAAACCTATACTGGAACTCCCAGAATAAATCAATAAATCAATCCAAATCAAACATACAAAAACAACAAAAATATCACTCACGGACACTGTAATTCACAAAAAAAAAAGGCAAAAAAGTACAAACATCAAAGTATATAATCAAAGCTGACATCAACAACTAATTTCCACCAAAAACTAAATCAAATTAACGAGGAAGAAGAAGAAGAAGAAGACGTACAGGCCTGTAATTAATAGACGCACTGGGAGCGCAGCTCAGGCAATCACACGGAACCCAGAAGAGATCACTGCCAGTGTCCAGGGCGACCAGAAACGTCACGCTCGGCGTTCCCACCGACACCATCGCATAATGCAAGCTGAACACCAAAAAAACCCAAATCAAAACCCTAAAAGATCCAAACAAGAAATCAAGACAGCGGCAACAGAGGGAGATACAATCCAAGAGAGTTGATCCGGATGGTAGCGTTGCCTTCAGAGAAGGTGAGCGGAGGCGGTGCGTTGGAGAGAGCGCGGCCGCGGAGAGCACGATCGTGAGCAGCGAGCGAAGCGAAGTACTCCACTGTGCCTTTCTCCGGCCATCCCAACTCGGTGCCCGACCGCGACTCAACCCATTGCCGGACCGTGGCGGAGAACCGGTGGTGGATATCGAGCCGCAAGGTGGTACTACCGCCGGCGATCAAGAAGGCGGCGGAGAGGAGGAGGAGGAGGAGAAGAGAAGGGAAGGCCATGGGGGAGGGTTTCAGGGGGGAAAGGAGAAAGGGAAGGGCATTGGAAATGGCGGGGGGCTCAATGTGGTTCACTTTCGCCGTCTCAGCTTCGCTGTCGTTTAATCCGGCACGGCGCCGTCATCTCGACATTTCTTTGCTTTTTTGGCTTCCTTTTAAATGGATTTCTTTTTCTTTTTTTTACTTATTGACCCTTGATGTTTCGAAATTTTATTTTTTTCCATGGACTATGAAATTTTTTTTATTTTTATCACTGCTTTTCGTCCTTTTTATTTATTTATTTTAATTTAATTAAATTTTAATTAAAATTAGTTGATAATTTAACATTTATAAAAATTATATTAACCAAAATATGTTTTTAAAAAATATATAATTACATATAATTTTTTAGAAGTTATAGAAATATATTAAATATAAAAAATAAATTTGAAAAAAAATTAATGCATTATAAATTTTCTAAATGAACCAAAGAAAATTTTTAAATAAAACAAGTAAACAAAAAAAAAAGACTAGATGGTGTATTTATTTTTTATTATTATTATTTTTTCATATATAATAACTTTATAAAATTTGAAATTACGTGGATGTGATTTTGTAATTAGTTGCTGATTGTGAGAAATGAACCAGCATTTGGCTTACTAGACTAAGGGCATAATTAACCATTTTTTACTCATGTTTTATAATATTTTAATTACTTGACTAAGGGCATAATTATGTTTTATAATGGTGTAAAGGTCTCATATGGTTAAAGAGATTCTGAGGTTATAAAAGGTGGGTAATCCTTCAAACGAGTTTTTTGAGATGTGGACTCAGTATCCTGATAATGGCAAAGGAAATGAGCTTACACTCCTCACATATCAACAAGTTACTAAGATAAAAATTGTTTTTATAATTTTAATTTAATTTGAATTTCATAGTAAAGTTTTAAAATTAAAAAATGTTTTAAAGCTTTTATAAATTTCCCATTCACTACTCTCCCTAGTTCGTGATGGTAAGATGGATGACAAATTGTTCCGCCTGCATAGGCTTGATTATAAGCCTAATTTCTTTATGGATATAAAATTATGGTGTCTTGTGTCAAAAAAAAAAAAGTTTAAAAGAATTTTTAAGATATTGAAAGAGTTGGAGGACTAGCTGATACTTTCCATTTTATATTGATAGATTATTAATAATAAAATTTACAAAAAAAAATTAATGATTTTGTTAACAACTGATTGGTCCAAAAATGGACAAAAAGAGTCAAATTGGAACAAGTTCAAATTTATAATCCTGTAATATGAAATTACACAGATGCCCACAGGCACTTTTTATTTATTTTAACCCCCTATGTTTCAAATTTTACATTTTCCCTGGAATTTCAAATTTTTATTTTACATGCATATTCACCTTGCAAAACTTGAAATTACATGAACACACATTAAAATTTTTGTTTACTACCTCTCCATATTTTGAAATTATATATTTTCATTATATTTCCCTTTACATTTCATGTTTTAACTATTTATAAATTAATTTATGTTTTTTATAACAAATCATCCATATAACTATTATTCTCTTTTAATCAAGTCGTTTCTATTATATTTTATTTTACAGATTTATAGGGGTATACATGCAAAAATTACAGAGACTTTCATTATAATTTTAAAAAAAGTGAAGGTGCAATAAGTAAAAAAGTCTCTTTTGACTGGGATCTTCTTATATCCAATGGAAACAAAACATTCTACCGAACTCCAAATCCTGGCACATCAAACTTTAATATTCACGTTGTCCCCAAAATACAAGGCCACGTGTCGAGTTCCCATAGCCAGTGTATGTTTTTGTTTACAATGAGTAGTGCAGCTAATCCTGGTTACTTTAAAGAAAAGAAGACTTGAGCAGTACCAGATAAAAGAGAAGTGGGCCCCCCAAGTGTGTATTACTGGTGACTCATCCTTTTCAAAATTGCTTTTGTTTCATAATGAATGGAGTGGTTTGGTGATAATAACTTCTAATATATATATTAAATAGAAATTGGAGTTAGTATGAATAATTTATGGGTGAGTATAGGTGTCTTAAGGATGTTGTTGTCTTGTTGTTGGGAGATCAATTCAGTCATCTTTCTTTGAATAAATGTTAGATCAAATTGATTCAATGAAATATAAACTCCATTAAATTATAATGTTTTATTGATATTTCTCCAAGTTAGATCAGCTTTGATCCACCTCTCAAAATTGGCTAAAATATGGTAACTTATTAAATTCCAAAGCTTGAATTGGACTTTATTATTTAACTATAAATTAAAAGTTGATTTTAATTTTCAAATGTTAAATATCACTCAATTTCATTTGAAACTCAAATTTTATTTCTAGATTTTTTTTAAAAAAAATATATAGACAAATTACATGTCTGGGATCCCATACATTTGTGGACTCGCCCTATGTGAGTTAAGATTCAAACCCACATCCTCGCACACTTGTGGGCAAACATGAGGATTCAAGCACATATATAATCAAGGGCATGCCCGCATGTGCATATGGCCAATGACAATATATAGACCCTCACTTGGTAGAGATAGGGATTCAACCCTGCCTCCTCACACATGTGCACGGCCTCCATCCCCACTTACGCTGCCAAGTCTTGTGCACACCTCTGCTTTTCTTAGTGACCTAGTTGCTCATCTTGGGAAAAAAAAACTTGTGCACAGGCATGGGGATTCAAGCACATATATAACCAAGGGCATGCGCAAGTGGCTAATGGCAATGTACGGGTATATTTTTTGAGAGAGTACTAAACTATGGTTTATTTTTATTTTGGGGTCAAAACTTCAATTTGAATCAAAAATAATTACTCAATTTTTATTCTATTTCACAAGGTGGTAACTCGAGAAATTCCAGCTAAATTATGATGAGTTGGATGCGGGAAAATCTAATGTTGCCCACCTGGCAAAGCCATATCACCTAATGTTGCCCACGTCATTTGTCATCCTCCATGTTGGCCTTCCCTCATTAAGTGACTGATGACGTGGCCAATATTATGTGACATGGCTTTGCCAACTAGGTGTGCCAACGTATCATTCAAGTGCTGGCATCTTTCTAGCGTCCAGCTCATCATAGTTTGGTTAGAACCTCTTGGGTAACCACCCTGTGAAACAGTATAAAAATTGGGTAATTATTTTAATTCAAATTAGACTTTGGATCCAAAATGAAAATAACTCATAGTTTGATACTCTCTCAAAAAATTTACCCGGCAATGCATCCTCACTTGGTAGACATGAGGATTAGGTTGCAAGTCCATTTTCATAGCTAGGGACCCCTTAGCACCACTACATTGAGTGTGTTTTAAACTCAAAGAATGAAAGTCCCACAAACTAAGCTTTTTATAGTGGAGCTAATATAGGTGGATCAAAGGGACTTTTGTTGTATGAAATTAATTTCGAGTTTGAATATTCAACTTAAGCTAGGCTTATGGCTCAAAATTTTAAGCGACTATTCAACTTAAGCTAGACTTATGGCTCAAATTTTTAAGCCAAGTCTGAGAACACTATTGACTGGGAAGAAACTTGAACCCTTAAGTATATCATAAACAAGGGAAATAAGAGGGTATGTTTGATTAGCAAATAACAACAACACAAATATACACTACAAAGTGGTTGAATTACAACACAACTACTTATACTATAATAAACCCAACATAAGATGTAATACCACTTCTTATTTTTGAATTATCCCTTTCTGTTTGTATTTATTTGTTTGTTTTTGGGCAGGAGAACTTGAGTTGTGTTGGGCTTAATATTTTGTTGTGTGAATGTAATTTGAAGAGCATTTGCATGGAGTTGATCAAACTTTAACTTAATTAAAATTAGTCTCATTAAATATATTAAATTTATAATTATATTTTTACAATTAGTGGTAAGTGCATATTAATAATAATAAAAATTTGTAAATATTGGTTAACAAATATATTTTCTAATTAATAAAAATATGGAGGAAAATAGGAGATTTGTTAAGATTGGGTGCCTTCTTCGGAGGATTAAGATGTTCAATTTAGTTTTTTAATCAAGCCAAAAGTTAGTAATATTCCTAAAGTATAGAAAAATAATTTTCAACAAATTAAAGGTCAAAATAAAGATTACATGCTTCAACTCCCTCATAACTAAGATTTAAGATGAAAATATATTTTTTTAATTATATTATTTTTTTGATAAATATGAACGAGTCACAAAAATCCTAACTTTCAATTTTTTTTAAAGTTGAATGAGAAATAAAATGCCAACTTGCCTATTACAGATGTGATTGGTTCCTAAAATTTATCCCAATATTAATTTTCATCTCTCCAATTTGAAAGCTCTTAATATGGCTATTAAACAATAAATATTTTGTTTGTTCTTATCCTCAACATTTATGGAAATGTCACATAACATAAGGTTTGAAATACAATGATCTTTAAAATTTTGGCCTATCTGGATGTTGGGGATGATGTTTTCATGCCATGCTAAACTGCCCTATGTGGACATTAGGCATGGCATGGATGGCTATTATCCATGTTATTTGTCCATATCCTCTATAATTTAACAAAAAAAAAAAAAAAACCAAAATTTTATGCCACATTAGCATCATGAATGATGTGCCAAAATAGGTAAATTGAGCATGCCGCAAGCTAGTGTCCATGTCATCCTCGACATCCACATTATCTTTGATACATAATAGAATCTTATATGCTTCAAAATTTATGCTATGTGCCGCTAAATTTTTCACTAGTTCACTAAACTTTAATTCATTTTCATATTGATCATAGAACTTCAATTTACATTAATTTGGTCACTCAACTTTAATTTTATTTCACCGGACAGTAAATCAAGGATATCAACCCCCAATTGGTTACATCGATGTCTAAAAATCTGAGTCAGTCCTCCCAATGACACATTATTAAATCTATTGGAGGTGTCTATGTTATCGAAAAAGAGCCACATCATGGATTTGAGGGCCGAAATCCCTTGATTTACTACCTAGTGAAATCAAATTAAAATAGATTAACCAAATTTATACAAACTGAAGTTCCATGATTAAAGTGAAAATGAGTCAAAGTTTAGTGACCTACTAAAAAATTTACCCATCATATGGTATTGACATCACTATCAAGGATAAAATTATCAAAATGTTCGATGCAGAGAAATCATGTTAAACATTTCATAATATCTAGGGAATGATTCATAGGACTGAGTCAAATTTTTTTATTTAGTATAGGCAAATTAATATTAAATATGAAAATAAAAATATATCGAATGGTAAGAAATGGTGAAATAAACTCGGCCTTGTAGTATTTCCCTATAAAAAAAATGGTTGCAAGGTTTTACGTAATTGCACTAAATAAAATATTTTAACATTTTATAGAATGATATAATACCTTTAGGTACTACAAGTCGATCCTCTCTTACCAAAGCATTTCAAAAGGACGAGTGCATCATGTGCGGAACCCTCCTAACTGGCTAATACATATGTAAATTTTAATTTAAAATCAACCACGGCTAATACATTTTGAGTGGGATACGGTTTTCTTCCATGAAAACGGGCTACAATATCATTCGGAACCGATGCATGGATATGTGTACCATCAAGCACTCTAATGCAATCCTATATAATTAACAAATTAGTTAATAATATTACCCAATGTTTGATTAGGAATTTAACTATAATTAATCCTCTAATATTTACTTTAAAATATGACATAAATCTTGGGTCTTGTGTGATGAGTGGACTAGTAGTTATGAGTTGAATTAGTTCACCTTGAAGTTCTCTGATAGCATGTCAAGCATGGTTGAAATATCGGCTAACAGTTTCTCCAGAGCGTAAAAAATTAACTCCAATAATCCTATTCCTCACATTATGCCCAACAATATGAAGAAGCATAGCTACTTGTTCTTCAACACTCACATGTAAAGTGTTGTATAATAGTTCTTTTGCTTTCAGAGTATCACATAATAAAAAAATGAAGCCCAATTCATCCTCAAAATAGATTTACTGATCTCACCCTATCCATGCACTATTCTTGCAATATAATAAAAAAATGATGCCCAATTCATCCTCAAAATAGATTTACTGATCTCACCCTATCCATGCACTATTCTTGCAATATAATTTGTGCATTGTTCATCTTTATTATAATAAGGCTCCAAGAACAAATGAAGTCCTTTTCTTTGCTTGTACCACATTGAAGCAAAAATAGTGATAAACAAGACCGCTGCAACCGCGGTATGCACATTCTCACAATTTGAATCCATCTATAAGTCATATGGTATTTATTATTAAATAAAAACAAACCATTATTTAAATAAAATAATTAAATGTGTATATTATTTTAGATGTCAGTAATCTACTGTTGTCTTCGCAACTAGATAAACCAAAAGGAAGGTAGAATATTAAATGTTATTGCAAGCAGCTGGTGAATCAGTAATCTACTATTGTCATCTCTAATGGTTGTCTGAACTAATTTTAGAAAGTAATCTCTTAACTTGTCTCCTAGCATCAGCAGGTAAAAATTAAAAAAAGTATGAGGCAAAAGATTTTTACTAACATTTTTCACAAAGATCTCAAATTTTGTGGAAGTATCTCAATGAGTCCTATTGATGAGGGCTAACTCAAGCGTATGCATCGATTAAGTAGTAAAGTGTACGTTAAAGCAGGGCATCGATCCATAGAGAAGATTGAGATTACTAGTACTAACCCTAATCATGAAAATTAGCCTAATCGAAGTTGTGATGTTGTGTAAAAGAACTAGAAAACAAAAGTAAGAAATATGGAATAAATGAGTAGAGAAATTTGAAGAAGAAGCGATGTTCGGGCATAACATCGCTCTAGGGTTTTGTTAAGTTTAGGACAAAGGTTGTCTAGTCATACAATCCTATTTAAACCGAGATATTTTCTAAATTATACTAAACCCCTCTTGCAAAGGTGAATAGTAACTGAATCGGTACAGTGCTGATATAGTCACCATACAATCGCTTTACACTGTGAAAACTCAACGTGAATTAACAAGAATTTCTTAAATAGGTAATCATTCATACAGAATAGAGATATTATTTCTCCTAAAATCCATTCCACATGATTACAAAGATCATTGAAATAACTTCTTAACCCATTCAGAATGATTGAGGGAGAAGAATTCTCCAAAGTACAATATTGTTAGGCTTACTCACAATCACCTCTAATCACGACATGTCTATGCTAGGTGAGTATTTCTACTCGTCACAAAGCACATCAAATATGATAACTAGGACTTTCGCCACAATAGCAATCAAGCAATACAAACATGCAATTAGATTCAAATACTATGGATTGGAATTAAGAAACAAATAAATCACAAATATCCACAACCAATGTCAAAAGATAAAACTCTAGAGTTCAATTATGCCCAAACATCTATGAAATTAACCCTCCATTAATGGAGGGCAAGCATCCAAATTATAAGATATGGGGAGTATAAAATAAAGCATTGAAACCCCCTTCTCAATTGTGCTTAAGGTTGATTGCTGGAAAACTCCAAAGGACCTTCCACAAATGCTGCTAAGCTCGTCTTGATGGCTACGATCTTCTTTCCCTCAATAGTGGGGGTGAAATCCCCTTCTAGAATTGCCTCCAAAGCCCTGAAGACTTACCCCTTTCTTCCCTTAGCCTCACCTCCAAATTGGAACAAAAGATGCCCTAAAAATCCTTATTTTATCTATTTATATTATGCCCCTTACAACTTGTTTACGAGCATAAGGACATGGCCTTAAGGAGCTGGAGATGATGGGTCCTATCCATACACTTATGCCTGTAAGTCCTATCCATACAATATTCTATCTAATGTTATGGTCTAGCTTACGGACGTAAACGTTGGACCGTAAGCTTCTCTGTGTTGCCCTTGCGACTACTCTTACGGGTGTAAGCTTTGCTTGTAAACTCCTCTAGATGGTCCTTACGGGCCTCCTTTTGGACGTAAGTCCTACCCTTAAGGTCCTCTGGTTTAACTTTACACTCCTCCTTACAGGCAAAAGCATACTCGTAAGGTTCTTTGAAAGAGGCTTATAGTCATAAGATGCCTGTAAACTATCGTGTTTGCATTGTCCTTATTTAATTGATACCGAGAAAACTCCATCTTCTTCATTTAGGGTCTAAAATACTTCTTTTGGCTCTCTCTGATTTTTAAGTGTTGGCCGAAGCTTGAGAATGCAAAACACATTATGTTTAACATTAAATTCCAAAATATAACTCTAATACACTCCTAATGAGTCCACAAAATAATATAAAATAATGGAACATCATACACTCATCACCTATCCTACTAAGAGTTAAATGCTTTATGAATATACCCCATCAATACAATATAATTGCAAGTATGAACGAAACTAAACATCCACTGAAAAAATATAAGCCAAAATGATCACCATATAGAATAACACTTTCTCCTTTATAATTGCCCCCATTCAATAAATAGGTCAACAAGTAACGTAAATTACTTGGCCATGATTTATGATCTAGTATCCATTAATGAAATCATCCTCATTAACACCAACACAAGCTACCACCCACAACCACAAACTCAACGTGCACAACCAACAACAGGCCAATTCAAAAGAATAGGTTTTATTTAACATCACAATCATACTTCATTGTTAAAAAAAATACAGAGCAAGGAAATGCAAGAGTTGCAGAAACTAATACACATAAGCACAAGTTATGCCACTGTTTAATGGACCATGAAACACAACACCCCTATAATCACTTGAACAAATGAAGGATTATCCAAATAGTCATGGATTAGACACTACTCAAAGATGCTCAAAATCCACAAATGCAGCAATTTCATTCATAATTAGCACTATAAATCACCAAAAAAACAAAGATTCCAATCATAAAAACAACAAAACAAACCACAAGCATCTAATCCAAATGATCAAATTTTTTACCAAATCAAGGGGTAAAATCTTCAAATCAGCATCAGGAATAAAAAAAATAATGGTTTACCTTAGATTTAATAGCGAAGCTCCAATTACTGATCAAGAGGCATAGAAGGCATTCCCTATCAAGCCATCGAGATGGAAATCCGATGGTCACAAAGGAGAAGGTGGAGCAAGCGCCGCTTGGTTTTTTGGGAATGGTGTGAGCTTGGACAAGGCTGTGGATGGTGGTTGGGCTTCGAAACAAGAACGACGATGGAGGGTGGTCGAGCTCCGAAACACGAATGGGCGGTAACAATGAAAGCTTCTGTAAAGCAAAAGTAAAGAGAAGGGGAAAATAGTGCTACAAAAGTAAAGAAAGGTGATTTTAACTGTCACTTTTTACTGCATTTTCTCTTACAGTGAATTTTCTTGTAAGTGAAAATATAGTAAAAGGTGTACTTTGCTGTGAAACTTTGTACATAGAAATTGCTTTTTACATCAAATCAAACACCCTTTTTGTTCTTTTTACATGTAAAAATACTTACATTACATCTAATTGCACCTACTTATTACCAACCGAATAACACCTAGAGAAACTGAGATTTAGAGATGCCATAGTTCCTTTTGCAGTGGGTAGTGAGATTGAAGAGGTGTTTTTTGCCCCCAACTCTCCAACAAACTTGAAGGTAAGTAATGTAACCTTCCACCATGGTTGTATGTCTGATACTTGAGTTCAACCTTAGTGTCATCTTGTTATGTAGTAGGAGTAGTTTTGGCTTGAGTTGCTTGAACTATCTTACATAAGCTTTGTTGGTGCTTGGGCCACGTTATCTTGGTCTGCAACCACTGTATAAGTGTATATATACTGTAAGAATTTATCCATTTGAAGGGCAACCATTCCACATGAGTGGATGTATATTTATACACTATTCATATATGTAGGTGGTCATGCTATTTTGCAGACATTTTGTATTGAAGTTTAGATATAAGTATATATAGTATACATGTTCATAGGCCTGTGATTATGTATGTGTGTGTGTGTATGTACTTTGATTACCTGGAGCTTTTCAATGCCAAGAGATTCAATGAGATTGGATCTTCATTCTCCTTCTTCGTGTTTATGTTCCACTTAATAATAATAATAATAATAATAATAATAATAATAATAATAATAATAATAATAATAATAATTTGTTATGAATGGGTGCGTTGAGAATTAAATGTGGATATGTTTCTCCACCATTAGTATCCCTTTCATTACATTAACATTGTATAAACAAGAATCCTATATATAGGGGTTTCAATATGTGTTTGATATAGAAGTGTGTTGAATGTTATAACTCTTCTTCTCACTATATCATTCCTCATTTATTTTTTCACAAATTCTTTAGTTTTAAACATTATTATTATTATTATTGTTGTTGTTGTTTTTGATATTATTTTTGTTCTATTTTTCTTTGAGATAATGACATGTTTGTCTTATGCCCAAGGATAATTTTTGCTAGTTAATTTGTAATGCTTGTGTATGCTTGTGTGTTTGCTTTTTCATGCGTTTCTTACTTAGAATTTTTGCATGGAATTTGTGTTCTTGAGAGAAAGGTTAAAAGGATATGCCTTATTGCTACATACTTTGCTAAACTTGCTTGTAGACTGTCCTTTGAATTGTTGTTTGTTTTAAAGACTTAGATATAGTTTGATGTCTATAATCATAGGACCCTTCAAAAAAGTTGACCTCCAGTGTCAGGTGAAGTTCTAGAGCTAGAAGATTTTTTTCCAGGTACGTAATCCATCGTATTTTGATGTTTTTTCTTTTAAATATTAAAACTTCAAGTTTACTTACTCTTTAATTTCTTTATTCATACATTCTTTTATTTTTCATATTTTTGTGGATGTTAAAAATTAAAAAATATTTATTTATTTACCCCTATATATACTCTGATAAATATTTGTTTAAATTATCATTATTTGAATTATTTTTGTTAGATCTTTATTTGTCTATCCATGTATTATCTTTTTGTTTATTATTTTAATGATATTTTATTGATGTATTTATCAATTTCAAATTTGTGGATTGAATTCTCCGTGGATTCATACAAATATTTGGTTTTCTACTTGAGGGAAATATTTTGACTTATATATATATATATATATTGTTTAAAATTGGGGAGAAGCTTCAATTTATTGATGCTTCAAATTTTGACATGAAAATTATGAGTATATGTATAATTTTAGATTTGGCCTGTGAAATTATCTAGTTATGATTTTTATTAGTCTCCAAATGAGTTATGCTTAATTAACCCTATTAATAGGGGTTAAATATTGGCCTTGTCGACAACAATTTAAAAAAAAAATGTAACCATAGTTTTGTACCGTTCCGTCGGTGAAATAATAAGGAGCTCTGATATTTAGTCTCGGGTCACCGAGAATACAGTCTCGGACACCAAAGATAAACAAATGACATCTAATATTCTTGCTCGGGTCATGAGGATAAATAAATGACTTCTCATATTTATAATAATTTTAAAGACATACTTTTAGAACATTTATTATGTTTTATTTATTTACATTTTTTAAATTAGGTATAGTATTTTTGGATAAAGGTATCACTTTGGGACTATACCATTGATGGATTCATTTTATCTTGTATTTTGTTTAAGTCGTACTAATTCTGAATTTAAGCCCTGGTTATTCTCAGTATTGAAATTCAAGTTTCTTAAATTATGAAAATTTCAATTAGTTTCAATGGATTACTTACTGAGCTAGTGAGCATATAGAGTTGTTTTAAATCTTTTTCAGATCAAGAGTAGTAGACCCAGGGGTTGCTTAACAAGTTGTCAGTAGTAGTTATTCTTTTTGAATTATATCTTGAGTTATTGTATTTGTTATCTGGACACCAAATCATTTACTTTGGATATTTCTGTATTTTGATCATTTTTGTATTTGAACCTATGTTGTATCTTTAAGTTGTATCTGTATTTCTGTTATTTGTTATTTGGAGAATTATTTGTTTGAATTTTGGATTTTAGTTATAAGTTGCTTAATTTTAGTTTAATAAGAGAGGTCTAAATCTTCACTGTTTTTTAAGAAATGAGTCTTGTTTGGACCTTAAATTACGATATTGTAAAATTAGTTATATATTTTTCATATTTTATATAAGCATGTCTAGTATATTCTAGGATCTTAAATGCTTATCGAGTTTACCTCATGTGCATGCACAAGTTTGTTATATGCTAGGCCTCATTCATTTTTTAGTTATGATTTTGTGAATAATTTTGAGATACAAGGAATCAGACAATTTCATCATTTTTTTTGTGTAAAATCATGCTTTTAACATATAATATTTTCGGCACATCCATGAACGCACACAAGGTCAAATTGGCACTTACAAGTTATTTTCCTTTTACTATCGCATGTACCCTCTTAACCCATGCTCATACTTAAGACTCTTTGCTTTGGATTGTTAACTATACTAATTTCATGAGAGCTAAAGAGAAAAATTGTATGGACTCTAACCTTGTGGTTGTGACATTAACTGCAAATCTTCATTTTCAGATTTTTTTTTTCTTTTTCCTTTTTTTGTTCCTAGCGGAGAAACCAATGAAGGTGACTCAAATGACCAAAAGGTGTTTGGTCCAACCATGCTGGTCCCACTCCTAAGGTGTTAATGCAGTAATGTTTCTATTGGACTTGTTTATTAATTAGTGGTTATCCTCAAAACTAAAAAAAGTTGATGCAGTAATTGGTAAGAAAGTGTCATGCAAAATACTTTATCTTTATATGTATGAACATTTTAGGTCTAGTAGTATGCTTTTTAGAAAAATTATTTACCTTCTTTCCTCCTTCTTAGACAAAACCTCTAACATATGTTATTAGAGATTTTTTAATCTGAGAGTGCATGTGTATGTGAGTTAAGGTAAAGAGAAAACCAGTAAGCTTCCTCTCCAAAGACACACAAACTTCAAACCCTTATGGCTTCGAGCAATATATCATCCCTTTCGCCCTTAGTTTTTAATGGTGAGAACTATCATGTTTGGTGTGTCAAGACAACAACTTATTTGAGAGGTCTTGGTTTGTAGCAATGGGTTGAAATAGAGAAACAACCACAACCTTTGGGAGACAATCACAACCACAACCTTTGGGAGATAATCCCATCCTATAGAAAATCAAAGCTCAATAAGAAGATGAAGCTAAAGCTCCAAAAGCTTTGTCTTATGTTCATACTGCAGTTTTAGAGTTGATTTTCAATAGGATGATGGCTTGTTAAACACCAAAAGAGGTTTGAGGCAAGCTCAAGGAGATGTAAATGGGAAGTGAAAAAGCAAGAAGAATTGAGATTCTGAATCTGAAAAGAGAGTTTGATATTTTGAGGATGAAAGACAATAAAATCATAAACGAGCATGCAGAGAGATTCATAGAAGTTGTTAACAAGATCCACCTTTACGGTGAGGAATTATCATATCAAAGTGTGTAGAAAGTTTTGATGAGCTTGCCAAAAAAGATTTGAGTCCACGATTTTTTCTCTTGAAATCTTAAAGGATTTATCTCGGATTTCTTTGTTTGAGCTAGTTTATGCCTTTCAAGCTCAAGAACAAAGAAGATTGATTAGACAAGAAACCAACAGTGATAAGGCTTTTGTTGTAAAGCAAAAGGGAAAAGCTTTTAAGTGGGCAGAAGATGCAATCTAGTGCGAAGAAGGATAAGGAGCAAAATAAGGGTGAAGGAAGTAAAAATGAAAGTAAAAAGAGATGTCCTCCATGTCCTCACTATAAGAAAAATGGTCATTCAACGAATTATTGTTGGTTTAGGCCAAATGTACAATCCAGGTCATGCAAGAAATTTGGTCATATGGAGAGTGTATGCAAAAACAAGAATAATCAGCAGTGGCAATAAGCTTAGGTAGCAGAAAATCAACAGCAACATCAGATAGAGTTGTTTGCTGCTACATACTATGCAACAAGTCACTCTACTACTACTTGCCTTATTGACAGTGGTTGCACAAGCCACATGACTCCTGATTCAAGCATTTTTTAGGAGCTAGATTAGTCATACAAGTTCAAAGTGAAGATTGGAAATGGTGATTTTTTTGAAGTCAAAGGCAAGCGAGTTGCTACTGTTGAGACTTCAACAGACACTAAATACATTTTAGATGTATTGGTTGTGCCTGAAATTTGCCAAAGTTTACTCAGCATGGGCCAATTGCTAGAGAAGAATTATTCCTTATATTTTTTAAATATGTCATTCACTATTGTTGATCATGCTGGATATGAGCCAATGACAGTAAAAATGAGAGACAAAAGTTTTCTAATTCAATGGAAAGAAAATGATTTGCATGCCTATACTATAGTTATTGATGAATTTGTGTTATGGCATAAGAGATTTGGTCATTTTAATTATGTTGCACTCAAACACTTGTATCACAAAAGCTTAACTAAAAGCTTTCTTGTCATTCATGATGAAAAGAGTGTGCATTAAGTTTGGCAACTTGGAAAGCAAAATAGATTGCCATTTTCCATGAACAAGGCTTGGAAGGCTTCAGTTAATCCATATAGATGTGTGTGGACTAATGAATTTGATGAGTGTACAATTGTTCATTTATTTATATCATTTTTGTACACTCATTAGGCATGTATTAGAGTTATATCTTGGGATTCAATGTTAAATATAGTGTGTTTTGTGTTCTCAGTCTTCGGGTAGCATTTAAAGATGAGAGAGAGCTAAAAGAAGTGTTCTAGAGAAAAAATGATGAAGATGGAACTCTCTCGGCATCAATCAAAGAAGGACAAAGTAACAGGATTGCTTATAGGTACCTTACGGGCGGGCATATGGTTGTAAGTCTCTTTCAGAGAACCTTACGGGCATGCTTATTTCTATAAGGGGGGAGAATATAGATATTTAGAAAGGCTTACAAGTAGAGCACATGCACCCGTAAATGTGACTATAAGGACCATTTAGACGAGTTTACGACCTCAACTTATGCTCGTAAGGGTGGTCACAAGTAGAGGTGGGCACGGGCCAAAAAAAAAAACCGGCCCGCCGGTTCAATGACCCGGCGGACCGGTTCAATTACCCGGCGGGCCGATTCAATTACCCGTAACCGGCCTGTACTGTAGACGGGCTGGTTACGGGTTGGGGAAACCCAACTCGTTGACCCGACGGGTTGACCCGCCGGGTTAAGCCCGGTTCTAAACCGGGTTTCAAGTTTTATTTCATTTTTTTAATGTTTATATTCAAAATGAAAGTTGGATAGGATGGTTAGAAGGTGAAAGTTTTTGCAAGGGGACCAAGGTTCGAATCCCGTCAACAACTTTGAATTTTTAATTTTAATTTAATAATTAAAAAAATCAAAAAATAAAGAAAAAAAGACCGGGCCCGGCGGGTTAAAAAACCTCACGGGCCGGGTCCGGGTTGCTTTCGGCCGACCTGTGACCCGCCGAGCCTGTCGGGTCAACCCGGCCCGGCGGGTTACTGCTGTTGCACGGGCCGGTTACGAGCTGGCCAAAAACCGACCCGGACCCGCCGGGTCGTGCCCGGTTAACCGGCCCGTGCCCGTCTCTAGTCACAAGAGCTACACAGAGAAGTTTATGATCCAGCACTTACGGTTGCAAGATGGACCATAATATAAGACAAAAGATCTTACGCACGGATGAGACTTATGGCCGTAAGTGATCCTATAAGGCTCACAATATTTCATCCCCAGCTCCTTACAACCATATCTTTACACCCGTAAGAAGCCCGTAAGTGGCACAATATAAATATTTCTGATGAGGAATTCTAGGCCATCTTTTGTTCTAATTTAAAGGTGAGACGAGGGGAAGAATAGGGGTGAATCTCCAGGGCTTTTGAGGTGATTTTAGAGGTTGATTCAACCCAACCATCTTGGAGAGGAAAGCATTGTAGCTGTCAAGACTAGCTTGGCGGCGTTCGCGAAAGGTCCTCGGGTGTTCTCCGATGATCATCCTCCGTCATGATTGAGAAGGGGTTTTCATGTCTAGTTTATTTCTTTTCATGTCATGTTGTCTATTAATAAAGGGCTAATTTTGTAGATGTTCGGGCATAGTTGAACTCTAGGGTTTTATCCTATTTGGCATTGTGATTTATTTGTTTTTTAATTGCAATACATGTTATTTGAATTTAATTACGTATTAGTAATGCTTGATTGCTATTGTGACTAAAGCCCTAGTTATCATGATTGATGTATTTTGTGATGAGTAGAAATATCCACCTAGCATAGACATGCCATGATTGCAGAGGATTGTGAGTAAACCTAGCAATGAGGTATTTTGGAGTTGAGAGTTCTCCTCCCACAATCCTCCCAAGTGGTTTAACAAATTATTCCATGTTTTTTTTGCAATTATAGGGAATAGATTTTAATATAAATTTTATTTCTATTATGTATGGGATTAGGGGTAATCTCTTCGCAAGAAAGATTATCTATTTTAGAAATTCTTGTTAATCCACATTGAGATTTCATAGAGTGCAAAGCGATTATGGGTATCCGTATCAGCACTATACTGAATTAGTTATTATTCATCATTGCAAGAGGGGTTTAGTATACTTTAGGATATCTCTAGGTTTAAATATGAAAGCATGCTTATACAACTTTTATCCTGAACTTAACAAATCCTTGAGGGATACTATGCCCTGGCATCCCTTCTCCCCCTGATTTCTTAAGTCCTTTTTATCTCTCATTTCTTGTCTCTTAGTATTGTTCAAACACACCACTACTTTCTTTTAGGTTAATTTTCGTAATAGGAACTAGTACTAGTAATCTCAATCTTCTCTGTGGATCGATACCCTGCTTTTATGCACATTATTCCTACTTGATCGGCGCGTTCACTTGCGTTAGCCTCTATCAAAAGCACCCTTACTGAAGGTATTTTATCTTGTTTATAGATGATTACAACATAATGTGTTGGGTCTATTTCTTGAAATAGAAATCAGAAGGGGTGTCTGAGTTTCACAAGTTCAAGAATTTGGTGGAGAACCAAGCAAATTGTGGCATGAAGGTAATGAG
Organism: Dioscorea alata; assembly: GCA_020875875.1. Taxonomy (NCBI): domain Eukaryota; kingdom Viridiplantae; phylum Streptophyta; class Magnoliopsida; order Dioscoreales; family Dioscoreaceae; genus Dioscorea; species Dioscorea alata. The sequence continues at coordinate 5,126,188 of CM037024.1, read as the reverse complement.
AGTAGACAATGGCATTGAGTATGCCTCAAATAAATTCCATTAGTTCTCTATAGATGTTAGAATTGAACATCAATTGACGGTGACATACACTCCACAATAAAATAGAGTAAGTGAGAGGAAGAACATAATTGTTTTGAAGATGGCAAGATGCTTGATATTTGAAAAAAAAAAATTGCCCAAGAGATTTTGGGTAGTAGCAGTTAATGTATCAATCTATTTGTTGAACCAACTTCTAACTAAAGCTGTGAAGGGCAAAACTCCTTTTTAGGCGTGGTATGGAGTTAAACCAAATGTCAAGCATCTCATGTGCCAGATGCCAATAGAGATAGCTCGATAAGAAGGCTAAACTTTGGATTTTTGTGGGATATGACACAACTGTAAAAGGTTATCAAGTCTTCAATGTGGAAACTAGAAAAGTATTGGTGAACATAGATGTGAAGTTTGATGAGAATACAATGTCGAATTGGGATAGGAGTGAAGCTTAAATCATTGAAAGGGGGTAGCAAATGGGCGATATTTCTTCCGATGAAGTTAGAGGCACAAGACTCATAATTTGATATCGAGTCCCAGTTAAAGGCACAAGACTCTTGGTTGATATTTACGAGAGATGTAGTGCAACAATTTTGGAAACTTTTGATTATGTTAAGGCTTCCAAATTGAATGAATGGAGACTTGCAATGCAAGAAGAGTTGAAAATGATTGAAAAGAATGAAACTTGGAGTTTGGTTGATAGAATGGCTTAAATTTTGGTATGTCACTCAGTTTTGGACTTATTTCATTTCGGTTATCGAATTTTAATTTCTATCTAAACGGTTACCCAATGTTGATTTCATTTCTCCAGTAGGCCACTTGCCGGTAACCATGTCCTAGAATCTGACATGGCTATTGGAAAAAACACAATCAACTCTTGTTGCCACATCACCACACTGGGTTGGAGGCTCCACGTCATCAAAGCTATCCACAAAAGCAAAGTTTTTGCTACATCAGCATCATCTTCTTCGCAGCCTTCACCCAACTCAAATATGAATAGGGAGCACGGTGGAGCTCTGGCAATAAGTGGATCCCTGCTCGGTGAGAAGGGTTTGTTATCCTTAGTGGGTTATTAGAGCTCTGATCAAAGCCTTAGGGCTTGGAATAAACTTAAATGATAATGTTCATCCAAAAAGGCAAATTCATTATATTTCACCGGCACTTCTTGGCCCCTAAATCATCAAATCACTAGAAAATCTATACATAAAACCATTTTATTTCACAAAATTCCCAATAGAATGAGATTTGATCGCATATAAGTTGATTTAAGATCATATTCACCCAAGAAGGAAATTATCACTGATGAATTCTTACCAAGATGTAACTATGCTTTCAAGATCTATCAACTTTTTTATTTGATCCCCACAAAAACCCTCAACTTGGGAATCCACACATCCAGTGTTACGTTAATACATCAAATAACACAAATTGAAATGCAATTAAAAAACAAATACAAAATCTATTCAATAAAAGGATATTGAGAGAAAATTTACCGAATTGGTGAGCATGGTGAAATGGGCACAATTACCCATGATAACTTGCTTGTAGAGCTGCTTATCAAATGAGACTGATTTGCTGAAGCGCTCCACCACATTAGTGACTCTTTCTTGGAACAGCTGGCCCTAAAGCTTGTTCTCTTTTTCCCTTTTCTTCTTGTGCCCCATCTTGAGTTCCGACCCATGGAATCTGCCACAGGGTCCAGCACTGTCGCTTCCCGCGCCGACGTTGATGCTCCAGCGGTGCCTCCAGAGTGTGGAAAGAAGGTGGTTTCGAGAAGGGGTTTGGGTTTTCATTTCAACTGAAGAGGCAGTGACAACTACAACCCAACCTGGTGACATGGAGACGAGAGATAACTGATGTGTTCTCCACAAGTGCACGGGTCGCATACAAGTAATACAGTGGTACCCCGTGAGGGGTAGGGTTGTCGAACCACAGGGACTGGACTTCTAGTACTAATTGATCTTCCAATGTCTAGCCGAATTAGAATGGATTGGATAAAGATGATAACTAGAAAACCAAAATTGGGGAAAGATGATAGATAAAGGGCTGGAATGGAACTAGGTGAGATACACAGAAATAGAGCAGTGCCACAGACTACTCCCTTCGGCACAAGCAATGATTCCCAATTCCAGCTACTCAGAATGTACTTTGGACCAACAAAACACCTACAAGAGATGTTTCAACCAAGGTAAACCCTAGAGAGGAGAGTTCGACACCATACGTTCAATCTCTAGGCATGCACTCAATTACTGACCTCTATGGCAAACTTTAGTTCCGAGGGTTCGACACTATAGGCACGCACTCAAAGCCTTTCCTCTATGTATGCCCTCACCGGGTGGATTTCTTAATCTTCACCTAGCTAGCATGGATATAATAACGGCAACATGCACATAATCCCGCAGTTACAAATACGACAAGCATACCCATTGAAACTACGACTATGACAATCATGCATAACAGGAATTGCATCACAATATTAAACATAAGAGGAATCCCAAAGTAGTCCATAGCCAATATCATTCAGAATCAAAACTAAACATGCTAAAATTCATAGACCGGGGCACCGGAGATGGTTAACCCCTCATAGTTTTACAAATCCATAAAAGACTAAAGAATACAAAAGGTAACGAAGCCATGAAAGACTCCCCTTTTTGCTTCTCAACCACTCCGACGATGCTCCTATGAAGTTCCACCGGCTTGCACCGTAGCTCCACTCCGGTCCCAGAAAAGTGAAGGGAAAGAGCTTGACAGCCTCCCCCAAGAAGAAGAAGGAAAGAAAGATGAAGACTCTCCTTCAAATGACCTAGATCCGGACTTAAAAAGTGTTTTTCTGGGCGAACACGGGCGTGTTGTGGGCGTGTGTCTGCCACTGATTATCTCAGGAAAGTGTGAAACAACAAATTCAGCACTGACACCCCCATGTCAGGAAGAACACCAATATGTTCGCTAGAGAACACGCCCGTGTCAGGAGCACGCAAACAGTGCTTTTCTCCAAACTTGTGCTACAGTGATTTGCTGCAGTAAATGCTACAGTACTCAACTACAGTGCTTTGTTGTAGTGCCACACTTCAAATGATGCAGAATTCTTCTGAGTAAATCAGGGGAAGGAACATGGGCGTGTTGAGCCTGTGTTCTGCCTGGGACACTGTATTCTAACCTTCTTTTCACACTGTAATTGTACCAAATCCTGTCTTTTTGAACAGGAACCTGTTTCCCTGCACAAATACACAATAATACCCATAGTAGCACCGAATCACAATAAATAAATGCTCGAAGACAAGATAAATACATGAAAAGGGTATGAAAATATATATATGAAATGCATTCATCACTGACTATGTTTTTCCTGGCAACCACGTTAGATTCTTGGATGTGGTTATTCGCGAGTGACCTGCCGAAGAAATGAAATCAAAATTGGGTAACCTTTTTGATATAAATTAAAACTTAGTAACCAAAATGAAATAAGTCCAAACCTGAGTGACCTACCAAAAATTTAAGCTGTGATAGACTAGAACATAAAAAATTAATTGGTGTTAAATCGGTTTTCAGAACTATGTTTAATCCAAATGGCTCTGTCAACAAATTCAAAGCAAGATTGGTTGTGAAGGGTTATTTACAACTACATGGTGTTGATTCACTAACACATTTGCCTCTGTTGCAACATTTGACAAAAAAAATTGCTAATAGTCTTAGAAGCACAAAACAATTGGAAAATCTTCCAACTTGATGTAAAGTCAGCCTTTTTAAATAGTTTGCTAGAGAAAGACATTTATGTTGAGCAAACTGAAGGGTTTCAAGTGTTAGGTAGTGAAAACAAGGTTTACAAGCTTCACAAAGCTATATATAGATTGAAACAGGCTCATAGAGCTTTGTACAACAGAGTTGATGATTATTTGAGAAGTCTTGGTTTCAACAAAAATATGAATGAGCATACTTTGTATATAAAGTTGGTTGGTTGTAATATGTTGATAGTCTCTGTGTATGTTGATGACTTGCTAGTCACTGGATCAAATTCAACATTGATAGAGAACTTCAAGGAAGAGATACGAAAGGTCTTTGAAGTGACTGATTTAGGGGAAATGACATTTTTTTTTCTTGGTATAGAGATTCACCAAAGTTAAGAAGAGATCTTCATTTGTCAAAGAAAATATGTAACTGAAATTTTGAAGAAATTTAGAATGCAAAATTGCAAGCTTGTGAGCACCCCTTTAGTTAAAAATGAAAAATTGTACAAGGAAGATGGAGCCAGCAAGGTAGATGGTGGAATTTATAGAAACTTGATTGGTTGTTTAGTGTACCTAATAGCAATAAGACCAGACATTATGTTTGGAGCTAGTTTGTTATCAAGATTTATGCAGAATGCTAATGAGTTGCACTTCAAGGTTGTGGAGAGAGTGCTTAACTATGTCAAAGGAATAGAGTTGATGCATTGTGAGAGAAGTTGCAAGAGAAAAAGAAATAGAGTTGATGCATTGTAGGTTAGAAAATCAAGTTACTAATATTATGAATAAAGCATTTCTATAGTCAGGGTTTGAAACTTTAAGGCACATGCTTGGTGTTTCCAGCAAAACCATCAAAGTGTGTTAATTTAATATATTTTTGTTGGACTTGTTTACTAATTAGCGGTTGTCCTTAAAACTAGAAAAAGTTGATTTGGTAGGCAAGAAAGTGTCTTGCCTTATGCTTCATCTTTATATGTATGAATATTTCAAATCTAGTGTCATGCTTTTCAAAAAAATTGTTTGCCTTCCTTCCACTTTCTTTTTGTAAAAAAACTCTAACACAAGGATTTGATTTAGGGGATACTCATTGCTTGAGTTTGAAACATTAATGTGGGCCGCAGAGAGGAGCTAGCTTGCGCCTATATGGAGAAGTGGGACATGACCTAGCTAGGGTCAATTTGGGCATTTTGGTGTTTTGAGGGTCCCACTAGATGGAAGACTGGTCAATGATCACAAGTCACGTGCTTGTTTCCAACAAGCACGTGAGTCGTCTGAAATTTGGCCAAATTCCATTATTTAGGCCTTGAAATCATCAAATTTGTTGTTTTTGGTAATAATTGATTGGGTCATATTTTAGGATATTAATCCTTGTTTGGCTCGCCGTTTTAGGCAATAGTTTTATTTTGATTTGAATTTATTTTCCTGCTACCAATTGAGGATTTGCTATTTTTGGCAAATTTTCAATTTCTTTCCTTTTTTTGTGTCCTTATTAGGGTTTTGTGGGATCGAAAATACGCGTCTGGCATCGGATCCGTGAAGAAGACACCAGACGATATATCGAAGCACAAATATCATATTTGTTTAGTGAGTTCTTTCATTCCTAATAGAGGCAAGCCTCTATTATTAATTACCCCAGACAATGTCTTAGGAACCTCCGATTAAGGGCAAAAGTACAAATAGAAAAGGCTATGGAAAGAATAATAAATTTATTGCCAAAAATATGCTAATCCATTACATATGAATATTGCTATATATATACAGGCATACATATTTTTATTTATTTATTTATTTATTGTTATTTTTTTATTTTTTTATTATATATTTTTTTATTTTTTTTTTATGATGCCGTTGTCCTCTTTGAAGAACATGCTTTGCCGCCGTTTCATCAGCCATCACGAGATAAGTGCTTCACCATTATTTCAGGATTTATACCTAATTTGAATTTTTTATTTGCCATTTCAAAATTTGTGTTTATTACTGCCTTTGCAATTTGCAGAACAAATTTTATCGTTGCCTTGAGATAAGTATCCTCAAGATTGGTACTCTGATGGAGGGCCACGATTTGATCATCAAAGAGGTTAGTTTAAGTTCGAGGCAAGTTTAAGAGTTGGATCGTGATGGACGGTCAGGATCTGATCATCGAAGGGGCTGGTTTAAGTTCGAGACAAGTAAAGCGGTTGGGTTAACCAAAATGAGACACCCAATTAGCCAACATACTTGATTCATTTCTTTTTGGTCACCAAGCTAGCTGTAAACCCCTTTTTTTTTTTTTTTTAATTGCCATGTACCCATTCATGCCATGCATTTTTTTTAAAAAATGGCGGAATTGTATGCACTTTTAACAGTGGTTCATGCCTTTGCCTTACGTGATCATGCATGCAATATAAATTGAGAAATTTTTTTATAAAAAAAAAAAAAAAAAATGCATGTATACATTCATCTCATCTTTATTATATTTTTTTTAACGCCATGCATGCCCTTTCGACGCAAATCTTTTCAAATGATTTTTGCTTTACGTGGCCATTGATTTTTTTATTTTTTATTTTTTGATTTTTATTTTTTGATTTTTTGATTTTTTTATATTTGAACATCACTTTCATGCATGGTGGGACCCTTTCCATTTGATGAGCATTTTTTCTCATTTTTTTCACGTATGCATGGCATGCTTCTCCCATTCTTTCTCTCATTTTATTTTTTTATAGTTTTTTTTTTATTTTAATCATGCACATATGCATTGCATGCCTTTCTCATTTATCATTCATTTTCTTTCTAACCATTCACGTATGCATGCTTTTATTATTTTTAATTATAAAAAAAAAAAAAAATTTAAAGAATCATGCATGTATGCATGCTCTCTTTTTTTTAATATATATTTCTGGCAACCTTTATTTCGTCAACGGGCCCATCTTTAATTGCTTCAAGGTTTCACATGAAGCCCAAAAGCAACCCCTTATGTTTGACTTCTCTTTTTAGAATTCATATTAGTAGCTTCATGCAGCATTCATGTCATTTGGCATTTCCCTCTCATTTTTTGTAATGCAAGGTCCGCAGCAAGGCATTCGTTGGACCAGAAGCCTGCAATTTTCCAAGCTCCCATACTTGACATACATGATGGATGAAGCACTTCCAAAGAGAAACCGTACTTGAGAACGCGAGCATGCATCTGTTTTCCCTGTTCCAAAGCAGCAAGTCTTGAGCAAGATAGCCAGGGTGAGATCATTAGGAGAGATATTCTCTATTCTCCATCTCTATTTTGCCATACAATGCTAAAGCTTCTCCATGTTCTCCATTCTGTACACAGCTGTCGAACAACATCAACCTCATGATGGTGCAGCCTTTGGAACGCTCCCCTCTGTGCGCACATATGAACAAGAACACTCTTGAAGTTCAACACTCAGTTTCAACAAGTAATTGTGAGCTTCCTTCCCCTGGTGTAAGGAAATCCTATCAGCGCAAGTGTTAAGCATGCCGACCAGGGTGAATTCATTAGGTTGAGCTCCAGTTAAATGCATCTTAAAAAAAAAACACAACTCCAGAGCCTTATCAAAGTGACCATTCTGGGAGTACCAAGTGATCACAGCAGACCAATTGATGGAATTTTTCTTATCAGCATCCTCCGAGGTTTCATCAAACTCAGAACAAATCGTCTATGCACTTGCATTTCGCATACACAGGTCACAAGCACGTTCCAGACCAGCACGAATGAGGCCACTCCGTTGTTTTATTACCAGGCCATGCATCTGCTGGCCCTTATTAAGGAACTCAGGGAGTCCTCCAGGTTTAGAGCAATGTAATGTAGCTTCCAGTTCTGTGCATCTTGATCAACCTTTTCAAAGAATTAAGTACCAATAGGATCCCTCCTCAAGACATTCTCATAGCAGCTAAACATCAAACTAGCTTGGTTGCTACAAAAGCACTCCAAAAGTCTAGCCATTATTCTGTAAACAAGCACTAATTCTTCAAGTTCATTAAATGCTTCTCCAACTCGATCACCAAGTAAGAGAACTGCACACAATGAGTTTTTTTTTTTAAATTCGTCGTCGCGACAAGTTCTTGAGCCATAGATGGAGTTGACAGAGCAGGAATTGCACCCCTCTGAGCTGTGCCTATTGCACCACATGAATTAGCGAATTTAAGCACTTCTCGAAGTTTTCTTTTTTTTCATTCTAAAAAAAAAAATGAGCTATCCTTGGTTAGAGAAACTGAGAGCGCTCCAACAAAGGCATCACCAGCTCTTGTTGTGTCAATTATCCCGAAACTTTCCCTTTTGAAGTCCTTGGTGAAGTATCAACATCCTTTCTCTCCATAGGTCACAATGAGTAGCTTCAAACCATCGAACCACAAGGATAGAACAACATTTTTTTATCTTTTGGATCTCCATCTGTAAGGAAAGCCACTTCCTCGTCACTGACCTTGATAAAGTCAGCTTCGTTCCAAATACTCTTGATACCGTCACGAGCAGCACCATGTGAAGGCAAGAGCGGAAGCTTCGCATTAGGGTCAGAAGAAAGGAGAATTACGGCCTCCTTAATCAGCACGCATTGCAGCAAGATGTGCCGAGCTGGAGAAAGAGCCCATCGATAACCTCGGCCCTTAATACAGTAGCATGGTCACAGAGGTAGGCTTTGAACACCTCACGGTAGATCATGCCAATGAACTCGTTGGGCTTCGGAGTTTGGCCAATATCGACGGCGGCATTGGAGGGGAGGGGGTATCATTTTGATCTTGGTAACCAAATGATTGATCAATGATGCCAAGAGGGAGGTCGAACTCGCCGGCCATGCAGAGAAAGATTGCGCCACCGCAAGACTTGCAGCTATCGAACTTCCTCTTGATCAAGACAGTCTCAGCGCTACCCTTCGCTAAGGTCTCGGCGACAGCACTACCAGCCAGACCTCCATCGATGACGGCGACGCGAAGATGTCGGTTGGGGAGTTTAGGACTGGATTTTGAGGCTCGGATGGTGGAGCAGTGGAAAGGGATGACATTCTTGGGATTAGAAGACTTGAGGGCAGAGCCGAGGGAGTCGCGGCGGAGCGCGGCGGCTCGGGCGGTAGGCGACGGGCTTCTTCACATCATCAGCGGGGTAAGACTTGGGTAGTTCCTCGGCAGGCTTCTCAGCGAGGAGCTACACGATCTTGGAGTCATCGTGAATGACGGCAACAGGACTACCAAAGGGTGCGCAGACGACGCGGTAACGAGCGGCTTCAGCATCTCTTCCGGCGACGGTGATTTTCCTTTGGTGACTGTGGCGAACGGCCGGCGACAGTAGTGACGCGGCAATATCAGACAGCGGCAGGCTATTTTTTTATTTTTTTATTTTTTGCCTTTTATATATATATATATTATTTTTTTTATAGAATATATATTAATATATAATATTTTATATCACTCTTTTTTTTTTTAACTCCTTATAACTCCCATCCTCACACGCCCTCAAACTAAGTTTACTTATGTCCCCTATGACGCTTCCCGATAAAAAAATAAATAAAAGGGAGGGGTTCTAAAGGCTTTATAATAATAATAATAATAATAGTAATAATAGTAATAATAAAAGGGAAAAGAAGAAAAATTCACCTTCTAACAACTCTTATTTTTCCTCTTTTTCCTTGCTTTTTTTTTTTCTTTCTTTCTTTTTTTTTTTTTTTTTGTGAAATGAGATTTTTCTTTTATCTCTTCTTTTTTAACCAAAGCGAAAGAAAAAAATCCACCAGTGAGAAAAGAATCCCCTCCTTTTAAAAGCTTCGTCGCCCCTATCCTCAATCCAAAACCACCCTCCGCCGAATCACAACTCCCGATCCAAAAAGATGAGATCAAATTCAAATTCAAAATTATTATTATTATTATTATTTTTTTTAAAATCAAATTCGGAATTTTTTGAAAAAAAAAAAAAAACGAAACGAGGATAGGATTAAATTTAAAATTTAAATTTTTCAAAATTCAAATCCAATTTGCCTCGGGATATGTGTTTGAGTGCCTCGTGATTTGCACGTCCTCAAGTTGCCTCGGGATATGTATTCGGGCTAATCCTGAGATTTGAGATTACCTCTAGATATGTGTCCTCAAGGGCAATCTTGTAATTTGCATTTTGCCTCGGGATATGTTCTCAGGGGTAATTTTGTAATTTTGCTTTTTTTTTGCCTCGAGATATTTTTTTTTTTTTGGGACAATTGTGTAATTTGTTATTTTGCCTCGAGATATGTTCTCGGGGGCAATTTTGTAATTTCGTTTGCCTCGAGATATGTCCTCAAGGCCAACTTTGTAATTTGCATTTTAGATCACTTTGAGATATGTGCTCTTGGCTGATCTAGAGATTTTTGATATTTTTAGATCGCCTCGAGATCTGTGCTCTCGGCTGATCTTGAGATTTGTGTTCTCGACTGATCTTGAAATTTAAACATTTTAGATTGCCTCGAGATATGTTCTCTTGTTTGATTTTGAGATTTGAATATTTTAGATCGCCTCGAGATCTGTACTCTCGGCTAATCTTGAAATTTGAATATTTTAGATCGCTTCGAGATCTGTGCTCTCAGCTGATATTGAGATTTGAATATTTTAGATCGCTTTGAGATCTGTGCTCTCAGCTGATCTTGAGATTTGAATATTTAGATCGCTTTGAGATCTGTGCTCTCAGCTGATCTTGAGATTTGGATATTTTAGATCGCCTCGAGATCTGTGCTCTCGGCTGATCTTGAGATTTGAATATAATAGATCGCTTTGAGATCTGTGCTCTCAGCTGATCTTGAGATTTGGATATTTTAGATCGCCTCGAGATCTAAGCTTTCGGCTGATCTTGAGATTTGATTGCTTCGAGATCTATGCTCTCGGGGATAATTATGTAATTTGCCATGTGGCCTCGAGATATGCTCTCCGCCAATTTCAAATTTTAATTAATTAGTTTAATTAATTAATTAATTAATTTTTTTTTTTTTAGATTATTTTAAAAATGTCTTCTGAATTCCTAATTTGATTAGGATTTGACTATATTTATTTTAATTATTTATTTATTTATTTAATTTGAATTAGGACATGCAATTTTTTTATATAAACAGGTTTCTTCTTAGTCTATTTAATGTAAGCCTTGACGGCGACGAAAAGACAGTTTTGGATGAAATAAAATTTGATTTGTCTTTTTTTCCTCTTTAATTCTCTAGGTATTCTTAAACTAAACAGGAGTTGGAGTTTCTCGTTGTTGGCTTCGGCATTCTCATACTAAATAAGCCTTCAACCTTATATCCTGCCGCCTCAAACATGTTAGATTCAGTGGTACCAAAAGTCCTTAGGCGTAGGTGCTGGCTTGTATTCCAATTCTTGCATGGCTGGGTGAAGCCGTATGGCCGGCCAGTATTACTTCTATTTGCACTCCCCTAATTGTATATGTACTTGCGTTAAAAAAATTAGAGTCAAATGGAGACTTGCTTATTTTTACATTAAATAAAAAACTTTTAAAACTATATATATATATATATATATATAAGAGCTTCAATTAATCAAATATCTTGAAATTAACACCTCTTCGAAGCTTCATTTTTGACCACCTAACTCTACAAAGAAAATTCTTCAGTCTTAACCTCTAGGTCAGTCAATGAAGCTGTACGAATTGGTTATTTAATTTGACATGTAGAATTTAGAGACTCATTTTTTGGATTTAACCACGTAAATAGATCCACATAAATATTTTTTAAGATTATTGAATTAAAAGTGTTACTTATTTATTGCCTATTTATTAACTTTTTGATTTATTTATTTATTTTTATTATTATAAATAAGTGGTTAATATCATGCAATTATGTCCATGAAAAATTTAGGTAAAAATATTCTAATACCTTATTCTATATTATTTTGAGACCTTTTCTATTAATTCATCATGTTTTTGACACTTATAAAAAAAAATAGCCATCAAGTAGGTTGGATTTTATCGTAAAATTATTATTTGTGTGTACTTAGCAGACATCATTTGATTTTTTTTTTTAAATTTGATTTTATATTTATTTGTACTAACAAGATATTCTTGTACTCACAAGTGCTTTCAATATATTAAATATAGGCATACCCACGGGCACACCCAAGATCAAATTGGCAATCAAAAGTTTTCTTTTCTGTTAATTACTATCCGAAGCAATTTCAATCAGCATATGTGTTCTCTAACCCATGCTCGCACTAAAGACTCTTTGTTTCAGATTGTTAACTAAACTATTTTGATGAGAGCCAAAGAGAATGAAAAGAATGAAGAGTGAGGAATTGAATACAAAGAAGAGGAAAGAAACGTGTAATGAAAACCATGAAGGTGGCTCAACCGGTGACCAGCTATTAGCAACAATTTCAATTAACGCGGCTTCCAAACTTCTACAAAGAAGAGTCTTTAGTCTTGACTCTCAAGATTAGGTAATGAAGTTCTTTGAATTGGTCACTGAAATGATCTATAAAGAAGATTCTTGACATCCATTATCAAGCACTCAAAACTAGTGTACCTCATCATCTTCTTCTTCTCCAATGCATTTCCTTTCTAGCAATCTCTTTATTCCTTTTCTTCTTTTATTAGTACTATCATCTTCATTAGCATTATCTCAAAATGTCCAAAACATAAGTTTAGGCTCCATCCTCACCACCTCTGGCACCACCACTTCTTGGCTCTCTCCTTCCAAGGACTTCGCTTTCGGCTTCCTCCCTCTCGCCACCAACTCCTCCCTCTTCATTCTCGCAATTTATTTTGCTAAAACCAATGAAAAAACTATTGTCTGGTACCCCAAAGAAATCAAATCCCCACTTTTTTCAGACTCCAAACTTCTTCTCACATCTGATGGCCTTCTCCTTACCAACCTCAATAATGAAACTACAAGGAATCTCTTCTCCTACAGTGGCACCTCTTACGCGGCCTTGCTAGACACTGGCAACTTCATCCTCGCTGCTGCAGACTCATCTCCAAACTGGCAGAGCTTTGACGACCACACCGACACCATCCTCCCAAACCAGCTTCTCCAGAAGAACAAGATACTACGGTCTCACCTCTATGATGATAACTACACCAATGGCCGCTTCGCTCTCTCGATGCAAGATGATGGGAATCTTGTCTTATATCCACTGGCTCTCCTTACCGATTCCACTAACAGCTACAGCTCTTACTGGGCCACGAATACAGTTGGTTCTGGTAATCAACTAGTCTTTGATTTCATCGGCACTCTCTACCTCGAGCTAGACAACAAAACTCATATCAATGTGACTATGAGCAATCTCTCCACTGATGAGTTCTACCAACGAGTTACACTCGACACCGATGGTGCTCTCCGACACTATGTCTACCCGAAAGATGTCACAAAGAATGGTTCTTGGAAGAATGAGTGGACTGTCATTCAAACTGTGCCACTTGACATTTGCGAGAGTATCAATGGTGACATTGGATCGGGAGCTTGTGGGTTCAACAGCCTTTGTCAGCTTGATCAAAACCGTCGTCGGAGCTGCCAGTGTCCACCCTACTTCTCTTTGGTTGATGAAAATGACATGTATAAGGGATGCAAGCCAGATTTTGTGTCTCCGAGTTGCTATGGTGGTGATGGTGATCAAGTGTATGACCTCATAGTGATGTACAACACCAATTGGCCTGGCTCTGATTATGAGTATTACATCTCTTATGATGAAGACCATTGTAGAAATAATTGTTTTAATGATTGTTTCTGTGAGGTTGCCATTTTCAATGGCAGGGATTGCTGGAAGAAGAGGTTACCGCTGTCTAGAGGTGTTATATCCACCAATGTTGGAGGGAAGGCATTTATCAAGGTTGGTATTAACAGTTCTTCTTCTTTAGATCCTACGAGGCAGCATATTGAGGATAAAGCAAAAAGTCAAAAGGTTTGGTTTCTTGTTGGTTTGCCATCTCTTATCATCTCTTTGTTCATATTATTTGGCTCCATTATGCTGGTGGTGAAGGTGCGTTCTTCTTCTTCTTACTATAAGAGGATTCAATTGAACTCGAGCAGTGTTGGATCTACACTGAGATGTTTCACTTATAAAGAGCTTGAAGAGGCAACCAATGGTTTTAGGAAAGAGCTTGGTAGTGGAGCTTTTGGTACAGTTTATGAGGGCTTCTTGCCACTGAATCTCAAGACTTGTATTGCAGTGAAGAAACTTGAGAATATGTTGAAGGAAAAGGAGAAGGAATTCAGGGCCGAAGTCCAATCCATTGGCCAAACACATCACAAGAACTTGGTCCGCTTGTTTGGGTATTGTGATGAAGGTGCTAACCGTCTCTTGGTGTATGAGTTCATGAGTAATGGCTCACTAACAAACTTTCTATTCGGGGGAGCAAGGCCAAGTTGGAATAAGAGAATGGAAATAATCCTAGGGATTGCAAGAGGCCTTTTGTATTTGCATGAAGATTGTAGCACTTCTATCATCCATTGCGATATCAAATTACAGAACATACTATTGGACAATGAACTTACAGCGAGAATCTCTGATTTTGGATTAGCAAAGCTTCTTAAGCCAGACCAAACCCGGACAAACACAGGGATTAGAGGAACTAAAGGTTATGTGGCGCCAGAGTGGTTTCGAAATGCAGCTATTAGCACAAAGGTTGATGCCTACAGCTTTGGAGTAATGCTATTAGAAATAATATGTTGTCGCAAAAATTTAGAGCTTGAGCTTAATAGTGAGGATGAGACTGTGCTTGTTTATTGGGCTTATGATTGCTATAAAGAAGGAAGGATAGACATATTGATTGGTGATGATAAAGAAGCATTGGGCAACTTTGAGGATTTCTTAAGACTTCTTATGGTGGCCATTTGGTGCATCCAAGAGGATCCTTCTCAAAGGCCATCAATGAGAAAGGTGAACCAAATGCTGGATTACACCATTGCTGTCCCTTCTCCTCCTGACCCTTTCTCTAACCAAGTTTCCAACAATCAAGCTTTGTGAACCACTGTTGAGCCAATACAAAAAGAGGTGCATTCATAAGTTTAATTTGAGCTTCTTGTTTTATTTTTGCTTATTGTTTTTTTGCAAGAAAGAGATATATTTATAAATTCAATTTAAGCTTCTCATTTTATTTTTATTAATTTATTGCCTTCATTTTATATTGAGTGTTTGTGCTAAACTATCTTTAATGGATTGTTGTATTTATTTGTGAAATAATTGTATCCATTATGTCATCAAATTAAATTGTATGTTTTCAATTTTTAATTTTAACTCCTTTACATGACAATTATCTTAAATCTTCAAGTAAATATAGTTGACTGTATTGATGTTTCATTTTTTTAATCACCTTATATAATGTTCTTCGTATCTTTCCACCGAAAAGAGTGGGAAGTGATTTTGATTGTTATAATTATTTAATATGATGTTTTGCCTACCATGTTAAATGGTATGCATTACTCACTTTTTCAATATAAGGGCAAGCAATGTGAGAATTTATTTTGTGGGCTAAACATACGTTCATTCACATTTTTATGCACATTATTTTGAAAGTTACAATGTATGTTTAGTATTGTTATGTGGTGTAATATCTTCATGACGATGGCATGAATATTCCATTAGAATTATTTTCAAATAGTCTTTTTTAATTGAAGTTAATGCAATAACTTAAATTTGTGCAACGGCAGGGATGATTCTTTGGAATTGGATCAAATGATTTTAAATGGATAAAAATTTAAGTAATTGTTGGGGCTTGTGAATGTCCCAACTACATAGTAATTTATTGTTTATTAACTCAGTTGTATTTTGCTCTCTTCTTCTTTAGTGCAGGCCGAGTTCAAGCCACTTTTCTTTAAAGCAATTTATCTTCATTTTTCAAATAATAATAATTTGTTACATTGAACACTTATTTAGTATAAATGTTATTAACATCTTAATTATGAGCTTATGATAGATAAAGTTTTTTATGTTGTTTAAAAAGTCACGTGCGATATAAAATTGAGAGCTATATTAAAGTTAGTTTAGAGAGAAAAATAATAGATAGAAAATTTATATACAATCTATAATCTTCTTTATCGAATAGTGTAGATTTTCTCTAGGAGTTGATCACCAAAGAGGTGAAAACTTTGTTTTACCATTTCTATTTTCTTTTCTTCTTGTCTATGTCATTATATATAACATATCATTATGGTAGCTTTTTTGAAAAACAGCTGAGTTTTTGTCCTCTTAATTTATAGCTATAATCTACCCTTTTACCACATTTTGTATTCTTTATCACCTAACTTCTTTACTTTCGTCTATTTCTTCTTCATTTTCTTTACTAAAATTCATAGTTTTCTTTTCCATTCTTTTACTATTTTGATATTTTCTCAACTGTCCCTTCACCCACAAAGGGTACACAAATTCTGCGGACCAGAATTGATAGAAGAAACATACTCATTGGTCAAAAGACGACCTTTAAATAAAAGCCAGAGGACATACTTGACTTTAGGAGCAGTTTTAATAGTCCAAATCTTCTGCCATCCGGCCCAAGGAGTGGAGACCACTGATTTCATATTCAGAGTTTGGTACACATTAGCAGCAATATTAAGCTTATTAACTTTAGGAAACCAGACCCAACAATTAGGACTGACCAAATCAATAGAGCCAAGCTGACCAATAACAACCAAAGCATTATTACCAAAAAAATGAGTCAGCTTTGTAATATCCCAGGAGTTACCCAAGATAAACTCAGTAACATTTTCAGACTCCAAGATATAATCCATGTTGAAAGTAGCAGGTT
This sequence comes from Dioscorea alata, assembly GCA_020875875.1. Lineage (NCBI taxonomy): Eukaryota > Viridiplantae > Streptophyta > Magnoliopsida > Dioscoreales > Dioscoreaceae > Dioscorea > Dioscorea alata. The sequence continues at coordinate 5,109,748 of CM037024.1, read as the reverse complement.
TAAAAGCAATTGGAACATCAAAGCACCAAGGATCAAATAAGATATAGAGGTAGTGTTGGGGTTAACAGACTTGATCCAGGAGTGGGATTTGAGAACATGAGCAGAGGAACACAGGCCACGAAAAAAAGGTGAACATTTAGAAGGAATGAGATCAGACCAAAAATTCAGATTACCATATTTAAGATGTAAGATCTCAACCCAAATAGAATTATCATGATTTAGGTACTTGAAAACATGCTTTGCAAAAAGAGAATGTTTCATGATTGAGAGACTACAAATTGAAAGACCCCCCTCAAATTTAAAATCAACAATATTATTCCAAGCCACAGCGTGGATGCCCTTTCCATTGCCACCTTGATGCCAAAAGAAACTCCTAACAATCTTGGAAATCTTAGAAAGAACGGTGTCCGGGATCGGGTAAACTGACATGTAAAAACTAGGACTAGACAGTAGAGAAGAATTGATAAGATTGGCCTTAGCAGCTTTAGACAATTTAAAATGATTACATCTGCTACAGGAGTGATTAATCTGATCAACCATATTATCAAAAACTGAGACATCTAGTTTCTTAGGAGAGATGACAACTCCAAGATATTTGAAGGGGAGCGGGACTGAGTTAATACTAAGGATAGAAGAAATACTGGTCTGGACACATTTATTAAACCAAGACGGGAAGTAAATGGCAGATTTAGAAACATTCAAGCGCTGACCAGAGAGATGGCCAAACAAGTCAAGACAAGTTTTAACATTGCGAGCAGCAGCTCTAGTTGCTCGGGTAACAATGACCAAATCATCAGCATAAAGAAGGTGATTAAAATTAGAATTGAGGTTAATGTTAAAGCCAGGGATAAGGTTGCTATTAAGAGCCGAGTTGAGAATCATAGTCAGGTTTTGGGAAACTAGAATGAACAAATAGGAAGATATAGGATCACCCTGACGAACTCCCTGAGAGGACGAAATCCAAGGCGAAGGTTGACCATTAATCAGAATAGAAAAAGAACTAGAGCTCAAGCAGGTTTTAACCCAAGAAATCCAACGATTGGGAAAATTCATTTTAGCAAGGGTGGCAAGAATTGCACTCCAACTAATGGTATCATAAGCTTTCTCAAAGTCAATTTTAATAATCATCCTAGAGGGGTCATTGATAGAGTTCTCAAGAGAATTCACAACTTCTTGTAAAGCAATGATGTTATCAAAAATACAGCGACCAGCAACAAAACCTGACTGCTCTCGACCAATAAGAATTGGGAGAACAGAAGACAGGCGATTAGCTAGCAGCTTAGAAACAATTTTATAACAAACATTCCAAAGAGAGATGGGGCGATAATCAGAAACCAAGGAAGGACTATCTTTCTTAGGGATAAGAGTAATAAAAGATTTACCCCAAGAATTAGGCATAATAGAATTGTCAAGGAAATACTTCACAGCCTGGAATAAAGAATCACCAATATCGTTCCAGAAAAATTTAAAAAATTCAGCATTCAACCCATCCGGTCCAGGAGCCTTACCAGAAGGGAGATCAAGAACAATCCGATAAATCTCATCACGGGTGACGTCCCGAGTAAGAAAGCAACCATCCGAATCAGATAGCACAGGAAGATTACTCGAAAGATTACTGAGAATGTCAAGGTAATCATTGTCTATAGGAGCAGACCAGAGGTTAGAATAATAATGATTAAAAGTATTAACAATATCCAGGCGATCATATAAAGTGGAGCCGTTAATATCAGTGACTTGAGAAATGAAATTAACATGAGAACGGATGCGTACCGAATTATGGAAAAAAGCTATATTCTGATCACCTTTCTCAAGCCAAAGAAGATGAGCACGCTGCGCCCAACGCAGAGAATTTTGGCGTTGAAGAGAAGTGATTTTTGTATAAAGGTTAGCATGCTAAGACGAAACTAAAGCACCTGTGGATTCAGAAGATTCCAAAGCAGTGATAGAAGCTTCAGTATTATTAATATTTACATCTAAAGGAGTTAAACCATGCTTTTTCCAAGAGATAAGATTCAAACGGATGTGAGAAATTAAATGGGAGAAAGCGTGCATAGGATTGCCATGAAGAGAAAAGGACAAAGCTTTTTGCACAGCCTCATGGCAACCAATATATTCAAGCCAGAAATTTTCAAAGCGAAAAACCTTTGTAGCATTAAAAACATAAGTAGACAGCTTAAGAAGAAGAGGAGCATGATCAGAATAAATTCTGGGAAGATGTTTGAGAGAATAGAAAGGAAACTTATCGAGCCAAAGAGTATTAACTAACCCACGATCAAGTTTGGCCCACCTGCGAGATAAACCAAATTGGTTATTGCACCAGGTAAAGGAGGGGCCAGAGAAATTAAGATCAAAAAGGTTAGAATCATCAATGAAATTACGAAAGAGTCTAGCTTTACGAGAATAATAATTAAACGAACCGCCCTTATGCTCATGTCTGTTAATAATAGTGTTGAAGTCGCTGATGGCAATCCAAGGAAGGCTAATAGCCGAGATCGAAGAAAGTTCCTGCCAAAGACAACACTGAGTTCGAATCTAGTTAGAGTTATAAATCACAGAAACAATAAAATGATTAAGACTGTTAGAGGTAATAATAAGATGTAAAGCACGACGAGAAATGGCAAGCGGAGTAACACATCCAATCGAAAGATTCCAAAGGGCAATGATACCACTCGAGAAACCGTCGGCGACAATGGCTGCCTAATCCCAAGATCTAGGAATAGAATAGCAGAAACGATTAAGACGGTCGTCGTTGGCCCTGGATTCAACAAGACAAATGAGAGATAAGTTATGTTTCTTGAGAATAGTACGAATACGAGAAGAGGTCTCCCGAGCCGAGATACCCTTGCAGTTCCAGCAAACAACATTAATGGCAATCATAATTAAACTAAACATAAGAAACATCGGACAGAGACTCCCAAAGGAAGGAAGAAGCTCAAGGGCAGGGGTTAGGCTGATCCAGCTGATCCTTTTTTGGAATCCCAGTACCAACATGTGACCCTTTACGAATGAGAGAATCCCTTCTAGCTTCAGCTTGGAACTGATCAAGTGTCATATGATCATCAACTTCAAGATCATCAGACATAGCATCTTCACCGTCTGCATCATCTTCATCATCAGAAACATCTTCATCACTTCCACTTTCACTCGGAGAACCACCAGATAAAGCCGCAGCAACACTATCTACGGCTTGCTGATCAAGATCATCAGGTCCATCCGAGTGAAAAGAAGGGATAGGAAGAGAAGATCTAACAAGAGGGGGAGGAGAATCCATGGAAGGCACATTGTTCCTGGAAACAAGAGAAGGTGGGGGTGGGAGTGTGGTTGGGTTTCCAAGGACTGCCATGGGACTAGTTTCAATACTGACATGATCAGTAAAGTGATGAGAAGTAGCAGGGGCCAGAGTGGGGTGTTGGAACTCAACACTGTCAGGAGAGGGGACAGAGCGTTGGGAGTCAGAAAAGGCAACATGGGGACTCACAAAGTCGCCACGAGAAGCATGGGAAACAGTAGATCCACCCCGAAATCCACCCCTGATAGAGGCACCCACTTTGTCAGAAGCGGGAAACGGGCTTCTCTCAGCAACAGTGTCATTATAGGGAGTAACAACGGGAGAATCATCCATTAAAGTCCCATCAGTATTATGATAATCCACATGAAAGGGGCGGGATCGGTGGGAGCCACCACGACCACGTCCTCTCCAAGCACCACGTGTTCCACCAACAGTATCCGAACGAGAACCGAGGAGCCCATCAGTCTCAGTAGTTGCCACATCGCGATCCGCGTGACCAGCACGAGTGCCGGTACCGCTGCTGCGAGCTTGGCCGCGCCGACGAGAAACTAGCATCCAAGGTCCGAAGTTGGTCTCCACCGGTTGAGTGGCACCAGTCAAATCATCACGCTGAATATCGTCACGGTTAAGCATCATAGTATCTCCGGCAACTGCAGCCTCAGATTGAGACGAACTGACCTCCTTCCCCTGAGCAAGCCAGGGGGTGGAGAAGTCCGCCCGGTCCCGGTTACTGCCGCACGGGTATAGGAACTAGAGCCATGACCGATAACTCCACATGAATAACAGAAGGTAGGCAGGCATTCATAAAGAACAATGACTAATATACAGTAACAGTCATCACCAAGCCAAAATCCCCGACAAAGCGGTTTAGAAAGATCGATTTCGATACACACCCGGGCAAACTTGGAGCGAGTAAGAGATAAAGTGAGATCATCAGTTTTAATCAGAGATCCAATATGAGAAGTAATGGTTTCCAGGGATTCGCCGTCCCAAAATTCAATTGGAAGGTTGTGTAATTGGACCCAAATAGCAGCTGTTGTCAGTTTAGTATAAGCAGGCTCGAAGAACGGCTGCTACGGTGAGAGCTGAAGAATTAGACCATTAAGCGACCAGGGACCGTTAGTAAGGAGCCGTTGCATAGCATCATGTGAGGGACATCTGATTAGAATGAATCCATTAGGTAAATCAGAGATCATCATCTCACCAATGTCAGCCCATTTATCCAGCAAGGAAGCCTTAACTTGGTCGAATGGAGGGGGTTTACCGAAGAATTTTCCAAAAAGGGAATTCTGGAACTTCGTACGAGCACGGGTAATGAAATCACCATCTAGCTGAACAAGATCAGTGGAAGATTCCTTCAATTTGGCTAGAATCTGTGGATTATGAAGAGGAGAGGATTCTTGCACACGGGAAGGAGCAGAAGCGATTTGCGCCCAGGACTTGGAGGGAGGATTAGGGACAAGAGGAGGATCAAGCTGCCCCCTGCTTGCCATGGCAAAGGGAGGTAAAGACGAACAGGCTGGAGTCACGGCGAGGAATCAACAGACGAAAGGCTGATGTGTTTTGGTTTTATCTCTGCATGACCTGGCTGAACACTTATTTTTTCGCTGTTCCAAGGCTAAGTTGGTTTGGCTCTGTGTTGCAGAGCTTGTTGGCAACAGATTCTCATTTGCTGGTTGTTTATCTGATGGTCATTGGCTCACAAATCATGGTAACAATAAATTTACCCGGTCTATTATCGCTGCGGTGGTTTGGCATATCTGGAAAACTCGTTGTGATATGATTTTTCGTAATATTCAACCGAATTACAGGACTGTTGCTCGTAGAGCTTATTATTTTGCCAAAAGCTTTTCTCATTTGAATGGTAAACATGTTGGTAAAAAGCTCCTCTTGAATAACTTCTCAGTTGACGATGGCTTTTTCCTCTTTGTTGCCACGAACAAATTGTCCAACTCTCAGGTATGGCATGCAGGATTCTTATGCATTGATTCTAATTACAAAGTTGCTCTTGCAGGTTCCTGCCCGCTTTCTTCTCAAAACTGTCTTGATGCTGAGCTTTCTGCTTTATCTCTTGCTATCCAAGTTGCTGTCAATGAAGCTCTTACTATTCGGCAAATCTTCGTATCTAATCATGATGTCTACAAAATGCTGAATTCAAATGATCATACAAGCTCCTGGAGATTTTCGCAGCTGCTTTCTTCAGTCTCAAACATGCTTGCTGCTGCTAGGAATCCTTGTGTCTTAAATATTCCAAGGTCTTGGATGATTCCCACAATCAAACTTGCTTCTCATGCTGTCAATCTCCATACTATTTCCCTCTATCATGCTGGAAGAGACCTTCCCAAATCGATTATGAAAAGCATCAACTCTGAAGGATTTAGTTTTTAATTACCCTGTTGTTGTTTTTTCTACTCTTGATTTTATTTTTAGTTCTTGTTATCTTTGTGTATTGTGTTCTTCTTTTTATTAATACAGCCCTGGGGCTCTTTTTTTTTTTAAAAAAAAAAAACTGTCCCTTCACCCCTCAAAGCACTAATGACCTTTGTGTTCTTCATCATTAAAAAGAGTCGGTTATGTTATAGATATTTAACTAAATAGTGCCATCTATTTATCTTCTTTTTAATTCTTTCACAAGTCCAACCCTCATATTTTATAGAGGTTTCTCTTTTCTTCTTTAATTTTATCCCACCCTAGCAAAACATTTTCTATTGCTCATGATGGTTAATTTGTTTGCATTGTTCAATACAAAGAGTAGGCATATGCCATTAAGTTTATAATTTTTTAAGTTGGGCGTATGTGCTTGAGTTTATTTGAACACGAGGGCCTTTAACCAAGCTATAACACTGTGTGTTAAACCATATCTAATGAGGAAGGTATGCCACGCTAGGTTGACAATAATAAAGATTTCTAAGTATTGTATGGCACCCACTGCAAGTTTGTAATAATAGGGTATGGTTAATATATATGTCAATGACTTTAATCAACCTGATGACTTTCATGGGGCAACATTGCTTGCCGTGTAAGATGTTTACGTACTTTTAAAGTTGCTAGCTTAGTACACTCTATAAATGAGTGAGCTGCATCAAGCTGGGGAAAAATGTCATTTATTATAACTTTACAATTTACATGCAACATTTTATTATAATGTGTGAGTGTCTAGCTTTTCTTCATTTTAGTCTATTGTATCATGTTTACACAATACAAGAAAAGCATGAAAAGGAAGCAAAGATTTTTTTTTTCATCAAAAATGAATATTCCATTGCTAAGAAAGTTTACAAATGAAACTGGCAATGAAAAATTCAAATAGAAATACTCAAGTCACTATTTCAATTCCTTCATTATTTCTACGTATTTGAAAAAGGAGCATTGCTTTGCCAAATGAAATTAAACTGTCATTAAAATAATAATAAAATATTCATTTTGGAAGGTTTCACAAAATATTACTTGCATTATTCCATTGGCAATTTCTTTTAATTAGCAATGGATTTTCCTAATATACTTTGAATTTACATTGCTATTTTCGTAGATTCCGTCGCTATAATTAAAAATTCTATCATTATTTGATAGATAATATGTAGTTATATTACATATTTGTTGTTAATTGCACAAATTCTATTTCTATTTTGACCCATTTTGTCATTATTTGATGGCTAATCTGTTGCCATGTTACATACTCTATTGCTAATTGCACAAATTCAATTTCTATTTTGACCCATTCCGTCATTAAGTACAAACACTTATGTGACTATAAATGATACAAATTATCCATATAAATGATATACATTATGCATGTAAGTGATACAAATGATATAAAATTGAATCGTTAAGCACAAAAAATCTATAATTCCATCCATAATTAGTTTTTTTAGTCACAATTTCAAATCACTATATTTTATATATTAAATATTAATAGTTAATTAAAAATAAAAAAAATGAAACAACATAAAAAAAATAAAATAAAATTCTTTAATTTGTCACCTTATCATTTTTTTTTTGACAGAGGCAACAAGTGGTGTCAAAGGGATGAGCATCTAGCCAAGGGGTTGCGATCCCTGGGATGCCTATTCACCATTCAAATGAGATATTGGGCTACGGGTGATTCTCTAATGAAAAATAGATAATGAGTCTTATTTCAAAACCCAAATTTTGAGATGATCATCCATCATCTTTGTTAGGTTTTTGTTTTTGTTTTTGTTTTTGTTTGTTTGTTTGTTTGTTTTTTTAACAAAGAGCAAAGCTCAACAATAAGAAAACTAATAAAAATGAGAGACCCCTCTTAGAGCAAACATCTAAGAGCTAGAAAGGGAGCTACATTCCTTTAGCAAAGATGGACAGTTTAGGATTGTAGTGAGCTTGAAGAGCTATCTGGTCCGCTATCTGATTGTCTTTTCTATCAATGAGATATATTATGGGATTGTATAGACTATTTAGAAAGCTTTGAAGGTGAAGAGCATCATTTGACAGCCTCTAGGCGATAGGGGGTTGAAAGTTCTTGATAAGATTAAGGATGTTGATTCATTTTGTGTAGATTTAGATGGGCTTTCGATTCTTCAAACATTCCTCAAGGGCAAAGATCAAAGCTGTAATTTCTGCATGGAGAGGAGAGTCACACAAGGTGCTAAAGGCCTTTGCTAAGAGGAAACAACTTTGATTAGAAGTTAAAACAAATCCAAGGCCCGCTACATTAGAACAATAAGTCCATGAAGCATCCAAAAAGATGGTAATTGATTCTAAAGCATTTGAGAAAGAGTACTCCCTTTGAGGAGGTCTTGGTTTCTTGGCATACTCCAAAGTTAGACACCATGACCTTCTTTGAATCAAATCCAAGGTTGGAGTAGAATGTTTGAAGATAATATTGCAACGATCTTTCTAAATTAGATAGTAAGTGATAGCAATTACAATTCTACTGATATTAAGATTACAATAAAGCTTAAGGGGGAAGATGAGCCAGGTACCAAATCCCAAGTTGTTAATAAAAGCCTTAGGTAAGCTAAAGGAAGCCAAGATAGAGTTCTAGCAAGCGATGGTGGCAAAACAACCCCAGAAAATGTATGCTGCAGTTTCAGGGACTAAGTGACAGAAAATGCAGGAAGTCAAGGGACCAAAATTCATATTATAGAAGACGTCACATGTGGGAATTTTGAAGTGAACAAGCTTCCAAATAAAGGTTTTCACTTTGGGAGGCACATCGAGCTTCCAAATCTTTCTCCAACCCATCCAAGAATGATTGGAGGAAGAATTATCATTCAAGAAGGCATAAAAAGCATAAACAATAGAAACATGAGGGGATTTGGGCCACCAAATCCAATTGTTATTCAAATTATCATCAAGCTCGACCTTGTGCAACCAATCCAAATCAACATTAGGCCCCATGAAGGATTCAATATTTGGAAAATTCCAACGACCATTACTAGTGAAATCTTTAATAGAAAGGGTATCTAGAGACTCATACATGTTGAAAAAAAGTAGGTTTCTTGGCCAGAGGGATGTCATAAATCCAAGGATCTTCCCAGAGATTGGTCAAGCTGGGATTGTAGATGTTGATTTTAAAATTAAAACCAAGCTTGACAGTAATTTAGAAAATTGCATTATAAAGCCACGAGGAGGAATTGTACCAGTAGAGGGTAGAAAAGTTCTAATTGGAATATTTGATAGATTGAAAATGACTGTACCCACAAGTGTATACATCAATGGAAGTAATACATGCAAATAGCAAGGTGGAATCCGCAGAGATTACATAATAGAAGTACTACCTCTATCTTTGCTAGCAAACCAAATGACGAAGATCAATTTCAATTTCAAAAGAAAATAATAAAATAATGAAGGAACTAAACAGAGGGAATAAGGAACTAGAAACAATGAATAAATCAATGCCTGGATCAACTTCACTTGGGAATTTAATGAATTAAGATGATTGTAATTCAATAGAGATTAAACCTTGGCTAAACGGATAGATGGAAATCAATATCACACTAAGTGCTCTCTTAAGACTCCCTAGTGTCTAATCCTATGCTAAAGGTGTAAGTGAATCTCTCCTACTCCTATCCTCGCACAATTGCAATAAGCTCTAGGATTTCCATGTCAAGAATTGGAGGTAAACTATCGGAATTTCAATCAAAAGGTACATGGCACCCTAACTATCTCTAGCAAGCATCAATGATACCTACTCATCCATGTGTGATCTTTTCACAAGGATCTCTTAATACACAAGTGAAATCATAATGGTAAAGCCTTTCTTGATACACAAAACCAACAATGAAAATAAGGATGAATCTGGAAGTAGAAAGTAATCTATATTAAAAAGTAGTCAAAAGATAAAATATTCTCAAGCTACATCAATCTGGGCATCTAAGGAAGTTAGCCTTTCATTTGGCCCAAGTACCTCACCCATGTAACTTCTAGGAAAAATCCCAAAATCTTCCAATCCTGATGTACAAGGGTGAATGTACACGACCATGTACTTCTTTCTCTTGCCGTGTAACTCTCAGATCTCCTTTTGTTGCTCTTGAGTTGCAAGGCCATGTATCCCTCTTCTGCATATGCTCTTGTCTGGGACACACTCTGTAACTCTTCAAATGTACATTGGTGCGTTCTTCATCTACATGGCCGAGTTCTCCTCGGCATAAGAGTAATCGGGAAGTCTGCGGTTGATCATATGGTACTCATGTGATCAGCTGAGTACTACTTTGCTGAAGTTTACACGGGCAGGTACACGGGTATATACCCTGACCGTGTATCTCTCTGTTTGATGATTCTGGCATTGATTTACTCCCGATTTCCTTCCTTTGGCCTTTGTTGCACTTGTTTTAACCTATGCTCCAAAATGAGCAACTAAGTACCAATTATCCATAAAAACATGCTCTTTAGGGTTAATTAAGTAGTAAATAAGTTTGGCAAAACATGAATAAAATAGCACTTATCAATATTTAAGCTTAAAAATCTCAACCCAGAGTTTATCAGAACCATTTAAAATAGAAAAAAAAATTTAGACATGAGAGCGTGTTTAACCAAGAAGAGATTTTTAATATTGAGCCCCCCTCAGATTTGTTTTGAGTAACTAAACTCCATCCAATAGAATGGAAGCCCCTATTGCTGCTACTAGCACCCCAAAGGAATTTTCTCACAAGCTTGGAAATGTCTTTAATAGTAGTGTCAGGAATGGAGTAGACAGAGAGGAAATAAGTGAGAATAGGAAGGATACTACTGTTAATCAGCACCACTCTATGAACTAAAGATAGGGTAAAGTGATTCTAGGAGTTAACAACAGTAGCTACCTTATACCAAGGATAGGTAATTAGAAACAGAGAGCTTTTTAGGCTAGATAGGAACATCTAAATAAAGGAAAAGAAACTTATCTAGCATGATATTAAGAATTTTGGAAATCAAAATAGCAAGCCTTTTGTTGCACCAAAAGGGGAGATAGAGAGCTGATTTGCTAAGATTGGGCTTCTGCCCATTAATCTCCTTATAAAGATCTAGGCAAAAGAGATAGTTTCTAGCTGATTTTCTAGAGGCTCTAATAATCAAAATAAGATCATCGACAAATATAAGGTGATTAAAATTATTACAAAGATTGACAGGGACGCAAGTGTACGTGCCGATCCGTAATAATAGTGTGTGTGAAGCAAGATGTCGGTCCACAGGAAAGAAAGAGAATAATAGTAATAACCATAATTCCAAAAATTAGCCTAATTGATCAAGTGCTGAGTGTGTGAATAGAGTAAAGTAAAAGCAATACTAAATAAAGCAAAAGAAAATTTAAAGGAAGAAACGATGTCCGAGCATAGCATCCGTTTAGGGTTATGAAGTATAGGACAAAGATTGTCTGAGAATGCAATCCTATTTGAATCGAGAGGTTTCTAGAATTATACTAAATCCTCTTTTTGAGGGTAAAGAGTAATTGAATAAGTGTAGAGTTGATACAAACATCCACACAATTACATTAACACTCTATGAAACCTCACCATGAGCTAATGATGATCACATAAGTAGATAATCTCCCTTGCGAAGAAAGATTATCCCTAATCCGAATACAGAGTAGAGATGTGATTTCTACTAAATTCTACTCCACATGATTGCAAAGAGCACGGAGATAATCATTAACTTAATCGGGAGAATTGAGGGAGATGGAGTCTCTAAAGTATCTTATACCCAGACTTATTCACAATTTCCTCTAATCACGACAAGTCTATGCTAGATGGGTATTTTTACTCGTTGCTAGCTAGATCTTTCACCTTGTTAGCAACCAAGCATTCAAACATGCAATTTGTTTCAAATAGAATGAATTGCAATAAGGAAAACAATTAAAGCATTAAGTTCTAACAACCAATGTCAAAGAATAAACTCTAGACTTCAACTATGCCCAAGCATCTAACCAATTAGCCCTACATTAATGGAGGGCAAGTATTCAATATAGAAGACATAGAATAAATCATTGAAAACATGGAAACCCCCTTCTCAATTGTGCCGTAGGTGATTCACCAGATAAACCCTAGGAAAGCTTCCATGCACGCCGCCAAGGTAAACTTGACGGCTACGATTTTCTATCCCTTTGAATGTGGATCCAAATCTCCTTTAGAATTGCCACTTGAGCCTTGGAGATTCGTATTTTTTCTTCCCTCACTTCGCCTCCAAGAATAGCCCAAGGAAATCTAAAGATTACCCTAAAAATCCTCATCAGATCTATTTACACATGATTGCTTGTGTACTACTTACGGGCATAAGAACATGGCCGTAATGGAGCTAGAGAAGATGGTCATGAGTCTCACAGGAACACTTACGGCCTTAAGTCTCATTTGTAAGGTCTTATGTGTATGTTACGGTCCAGCTTACGGCCGTAAGCTTTACTATGCTACTTCTTGTGACCGCCCTTGCGAGCGTAAGTTCTGGTTGTAAGCTCCTTAGGATGGTCCTTATGAGTGTAAGCTCTGCCCATAAGCTCCTCTGATTTGGCTATGATTCCTTCTTACGAGTATAAGCATACTCGAAAGGTTCTCTGGAAAGTTCTTACAACCGTATGCCTGGCCGTAAGTTGCCGTAAGCCATCTAGTTTGCCTTATCCCTAGTCAAATGATGCTAAGAGAGCTCAAACTTCTTCATTTAGGGTGGTTTGGAATGCTTATTTTGGTTAACTCTCATCTGTAAGTACTATCCAAAGCCTGAGAATGTGAAATACACTAGATTTAGCATTGAATTCCATAATAAGATTGTAATACAAGCGAAATGAGTGTACAAAATGATATGAAATACATGAATGTTGTACACTCATCAAAGATTTCTGTCAAAACCAGCGATTATATTGAGGAGAAAAACATGATTCAAAATGGCAGTAAGGTTGTCGGTGACAAGGATAAAGAAGAGAGGAAAAATGGGATCTCCTTGAAGGACACCTTTGGAAACTGAAAACTAAGTGTTGTGAGATCCATTGATAATCAGAGAGAAAGAGGAAAAAGAGAGACATTCCTGAATCCAAGAAATCAAAACTTGAGGAAATTTCATTTTGCGCAAGGTGGCTAAGATTGTTGGCAATTCAATTGTGTCAAACACTTTCTAAATGCCAACCTTAACTAGCATCGTGTGTGTGAAGGAGGGGAAAGGGGAGGGGGGAGGGTAGGAATTAAAATCTGATTCAACAGAATCTGTGATTTCCTAGACTGCTAAGATATTAGCAAAAGTTGAACGGCTTGGGATAAAATCAGTTTGCTCTTAAATGACTACTTTATGAATCACAAGCTTTAAATGAGAGGCAAGAATTTTAGAGATAATTTTATAAGAAACATTGCACAAGGAGATAGGCCGAAATCATTGACACGATGAGGGTTGCCGATCTTGGACATAAGAACAATATAAGTTCTACCCTAAGACTTAGGAAGCTTGCAAGAAGTAAGACAATCTGGGTTAGGAGATTTTCCTGTAGGTATAGCTCAGAGCACTCTATAAACCTCCACTTTAGTAACCGGTGTAGATAGAGTCTCCATGTCATAGCTATCAAGAGAGGGAATGTCTCCAAGAAGAGTAAGAAACATTTGATCAATGGTTTTAGAAGAGGAAGAACTCCAGAGGGAAGAGAAAAAAAAATTATAAAACAACCGCTGATCCCTTTTGGAGTGAAAAAAGAGTTACCTAAAAGGTCTTGAATACTAGAAATCTTGTTCTAGTGCTTGCGGATACGGGCCACATTTTGAAAGTAGGAAGTATTCTGATTGCCATTAAGCACCCATTGCATATGAGCTCTTTACGCATGAAAGATTGAATTTTGCCGAAGAAGTGTGTTATGTCCATTATAGAGACCTCTGAGCTATATGTGAGGCCAGGGATCGTGAGAGGAGGGGTCCGAGGTCTCATACTTGGAGATTTCTTGCTTAATGTTCCTGATTTCACCATCAATAGACCTAAGACCTGTAGATTTCCATTTAATAATACTTTACCTAGTATGAGCAACACAATTAGAAAAAACAAGAGAGGGGAAACAAAGTTGTTCTCAAATCAAGCACTAGAAAGACAGCGATGACGATCCTCATAGTCAACACAAGAAATTTTCAAAATGAAAAACATTTTTACGCACAAAAACTTTGTTATTAGTAGTTAAGAAAAGAGGGGCATGATATGAATTAGTACAAGAAAGATGACTATAAACATAGGAAACACACATTTGAACTAGACTGAGCGTTGGTCAACTTCGATCAGGCGGGCTCCATCTAATTTTAACTATTTGGGGAGCAGAGGACCATGACCTACATGGAGATTGCTCTGCTGTTGGGGCTATATGACACAGACATCACTAGCACCCAGCAGTATGTGTAGCTCCTCATTGCCTTCCCACCTGGAGTTACACCGTAGGATTGTGGCTCCATCTTAGCCATGGTAAGATTTACGAGCCAGGTCTCATGAAGGTGATCGGTGCATTTCATATCATGTTTATTTGCCCTCAATTCATTCTTTTGCTTGTCTTTTAGCATACTTTTGTTTATATTCGGTGCTATGCTGGGTATATTCGGTCTTTGTGCAGGATTCATGGGTTCGAAGCAATTTGGAGTGAAATCGGGGATTAAATAAGCAAAGAATGAAGATTTTGCTAAGTGCTCAAGTGAAACACTGGCAGAGCAAGGTCGTGCTCGGACCCCCTGATTATTTCAGCCTGGAGATGGCCCAGTGATAATTCAAGCAGGGGGATGCTCTCAGGCCAAGCATGGTCTCAGCACGATCGCGGCTCCTTTCCTTGATTTTCTTAGTATGGAGACATCTTCTGCTCAACAAAGAAAGCATGATCGGGAGGCTCCTAGCGCGGTCATGCACAAGCAAAGCACGAGGTAGAGCACGACTGTGCTTCTCTCCTTGATTTTCCCAACAAGCACTTAGACTGTGTCGAGCCCAAAATCAGCCTTTTAACTCTAGATGTCTTGGGTTTCAAACTCATCTTTGTTCAAGGATTTTCTTCTCCACCGGGAGGAATTTGATAAGGGTTGTGATAACTCAGTTTTTTTTATACTGTTACTGTAGCAGTTAGACTGTCACTTTAGCTTTCATTCGATACTGTAGCAACGGTTACTGTAGCAACACGAAAATTTATTTAAAATCTTCAGCCCTTCTCTTCCATTTCCCTTTATGCCTAGCTGCAAACCCTAGCTCCCTCTTTGTTCGTCCTTTTCCCCCTTGATGATTATAGGTAAGCAACATTGTGGTTAGTTAAATTTCAAGGTTTATTGATTGATCTTTAACCCTAGGGAACTTTGGATCTTTCATCTCCTTGTTTTCTTTCTTGTTTTCATTAGGTCAACAGAAGTAAGGAGGATGAGAAAACAAGATTCCAAGATGAGTGGGCTAACCGAATCATTCTGGATTTATTTTGATTCTTGTATATTATATTTGCATGTTTTGGTATTGATTTGGCATGATGTTAATTGGAAACTTGGCTTTGTTTTGTTGCAATATCTTAATTGATTCTAATTTGGTTCATGAAAATTTAAGACCTTGGGAGTTAGATTCAATGTGATTTATGTGCAAGAATTTGGTGGATCTCATGTATTAAATGGGTTGATTTTCTCATTTTGGGTGGAACTAAAATACTTGAAGAATGTCTTATGTAAATTGGTTGTATTCATGTATTATGCTAGAAGTTATGTGTGGAAAGTTGGTCATTGCACGCAAGATGTTTGATGAAATTCTCTTGAGTTTTAATGTGAGCAATGACCAATTGTTTGTTAGAATATGATGATATGATTTTTTATGGATTGTTGGAGATGATGCTTG
The DNA here is from genome assembly GCA_020875875.1 of Dioscorea alata. Classification (NCBI taxonomy): domain Eukaryota; kingdom Viridiplantae; phylum Streptophyta; class Magnoliopsida; order Dioscoreales; family Dioscoreaceae; genus Dioscorea; species Dioscorea alata. Next base: position 5,094,210 of record CM037024.1, on the reverse strand, counting down.
TGTGAGAGTTTAATATTGATGTTAATGGCATGGGTATATATGTTTTTATGAGGTGTGTTTGAATTGTTATTATAGATTGATAGAGTAGTGAAAGAAGACCTTAGTCTCCCTATATCTACATTTGAAATGGAAAATAGTCCAAAGTTTGTGAAATTGAAAGGTTGATGAGTTTACTTTGGTGTTATTGCATCTTTGTTATTGGAGAGGATTGGTGTATGTAAATTGGTTATTATTGGTTATGTTGGAACTCATGTGTGAATATTTAGATAATGCATGCCAAGTGTTTGACATAATATGTTGAGAATTAATTGTAAGCAATGATGCTATGATTATGAGATGGGTGATGAAATGATGTCATTAATGAAGTGAAGATGTGTGGTTAGAGGAATTTTTATGGTTGTATAAATTTTGGATGAATGTTTAAAATTGTACCTCTTAATTGATTGTGAAACCTTTGAAAATGATATCTCATATGCTTGCATGACTTGAGTTAAGAGAGTTGGTTTGAGACTAGAGGAATGCATGTATCTTGAAATCTGGAAATGACATTGAGTGGCTGGAAATTGTTGCCAATATTCGGAGGTTATAGAGACCGAATTTGTGGATGATTAAAATTGAAAAGTTGTAGTCTTTTTTTTTTATCTATCTACCTATCAAATTTTATATTTATTGGACATATATTCTATGAGATATGATCCATTCAAGTTGACATGTCCTGGAAGTATTACTGTGTAGACATGCAGATTTAGAGGCAAATTCCGGACTCACTATGTGTAATTAGACAAAGTACCCAGTATAGAAAATATTCCTTATCACCTTAGCTTTCAACCTGTGAAATTTCAAGTTTATTGGATTTGTAGATTATGAGTTATGATATATTAAAGAGGGCTTGTGCAGGATGATGTTTCTATGCAAAATTTTCAGAATTTAGAAGGATTTTTCTCACTCTTGGAGGCTGAATTCGGGAAAGAATTAAATAAGGAAAATGTTCAAGATTGTCCTAAGTTTGTTTCTGTAAAATGTCTTTGCATTTGATAATATTTTTTTTTCTTGGAGTTATGTGTTATGGAATGAGACATGTTTAGAGGTGTTTCCATGTCAAGAAGTGTGAGATGTATTATAATAAGCTAAGTGTTTATCTTGCAATATATATTAGCTTCTATGTGCATTTAGGTTGGCTATCATGATTGCATGTAATCCAGCTTGATAATGGAAATCTTGAGGTTATTTGTATTTGGAATTGTTGGAATTGTTGGATTTTACCAGTCATGTAATTATGTGTCGAAGTGTGCAGTTACCTGTTCTGTTATTTCCTTGTTTTGCTTAGATTTAATCTCTCTTATTTATTTATTCGGTTATACAATGGTTTTACTTTTGATTTTCGAGAGTGATTTGGTGTGCATTAATGATTTGGTAATTTATTTACTAAATTCTATAATTAGTTTATTTTCATCTACTTTCCCCTAAAGTGGGATTTTGAAATTCTGAATTTCTATTTATTTGGAATATTTGAGAAAATTTGTGAACATTCGGTATTTTGATTGCAAGTTTGCTTGAATGCTTGTCTCCAAATAAACTGTACTCAACCCTGTCAGTAGGGGTTAAATACTGACCTTGTCGACAAGAGTTTCTATAAAATTGAGACCGTAGTTTCGTAACTTGTCCGTTCGGTGATAAACGGCCATCTGATACCGTGTCCATTCAGTAATAATAAACGGTCATCTGTTATCTATATAGTAAATTTGGAGACGTTTTGTTTGAAATCATGTCTAGAAATTTATATATTTTTTTTCAAGATTTGTATTTCTGGATTTCGTATTTAGTTAATGGCGATATTGAGAAGTGTTTGCAAAGTTGTGCATTGGAAACTGACGTTTACATATTCGTACTTGTACATGGTTTCTTGCCTAACGTTTATTTACTTGTGGTTTTTATTGATGTTTGGAAAGGTTTGAGTAAACTTCTTCTGTTTTTGAAAGTGTCCGAAAGTTTTCTATCTATTTTCATCTCACTCACTGAGTAACCGAGTTACTCAGCCTCTCTTCGTCTATCTTTTCAGGTACTAGACTCTAAGGTTATTGTGCTTAAGTCTATTGATGTTCAACCAATGCTAGGATGGATCCACTAGGGTTGTCGCTTTCTCGAAATCTTTCTGAAAAATACTCATTTTTTATATTATTGTATAATATTATTTTGTAAAATGCTTTTATAACTTTATTGGTTTACTTTCATTGCCTTTGAATCAGGTTTTGAGGCCTTGCAGACTTATAGGGTTCATGCCTTGTGGGTCTACTGCCGTTTGTCCGCTCGCCAGGTCCAACCGGGCCAGGTTTGGGGCGTGACAAGGGTGAAGATCAAACTTTACCACACCATCTAAGGATACCAAGGATGAGTTGGAGGCACATGGAAAGTGGGGTCAACATTACAAAACCCCAACTTGGAAGATAATCTTGAGAAGGAGGGAGGCATGTCTTCTTTCTTTAGTTATTTAGCTTATTCTTCCTTGTTGTATGTATCCATGAGGGCTAACCGTCCACGGTGCCCTGGGATATTGAACTATGATGAGTTGTATGCTTTGACTACTTGCTTTTAATGTCTACGGAGTTCTTTGGGTTTATTTTGTTAAATCATGTGTTGCATAACTTGATGTGTTTAATTTACATAGTTGCTTTGGTAAAACTTTGTGTGTGGATTGCTATAGTTGTGATTGCTTGCGTGATTGCAAAACTCGTTGTGCTTGAAATGCATAGTTACCTTAGTAAAACTAGGTGTAATTGAGAACCATAGATGTAACTATTGGGATTCTATCACTTTAACAAGGGAATTATCATGCGAAAATACATGCTAAAATGCAGCGAATAACAAAAATTTTTAACAGCAAGTAAACATAATAAAACCCTAACGCATGCTAGAACTAGGATAATATTCTAAATAAATAGATAATTAAAAGCTATACCTTTCTTTTGATGACGATTCTGAGCATACCGTTGTTTCCCCGAAATCGAAAAGGACTGTGAATCGCGACTCCCCTCTACAATCATGTACACACGAACACCTCTGTGAATCAAGCATGTATGCTAATACCTCAAGAAACAACACTTGTTTCTTGGTTCGAATAGTAAGCACCTGAGATTCAAGAGAAAAGGGGTTGTAGGCGCGGCGGCAGCAGGGTTCCAGCTGGCGGGATCTGACGACGTTGGTCAAGGGAGAAGAGTGGGTGGCGGCTAGGGTTTCTTAAGAGACAATCTCTCAATCACTCTATTTTTCTCTCTCTATCTCATATTAGGGTTAGACCATCTATTTATATTGGAAACCCAAAACCCTAATTTACGAAAAAACCCTTCACTCATAATTAGATTAGGAATCTCTTCTTTACTTGATTAATTAAACCATTTTAATTAACTAAATCGATTAGATTGGATCAACACTTAATAAGGCCCAACCCGAATAAGCTATTCGCTCTACCTAATTTAGGTTTTTCACCAAAACCATAAACAGGTGGTCTAATAAGTAACAAATACTAAGCCTTGATTTTGGCATTCTTAGTGTACGATCCTGTATAACATTAGCAATGAGCTTAAACAATTTTAACGCTCATAAATCATAATTATTCTCTAGCAAGATAATACGATTACCAATATTAAATGAAGGTCAATTTTGAGAATTAACAGAATCTATCGCAACCTCATACAATCCTTTACCACTGAATATCTTAATTAGCATAAGGCATGGAGCGAGTCACCCTTATTTTAATGCTAATTAATTTCTTGATCTCTTAGTGAACTGACTAGGTCAAGTAAATGATAACTCTTATTATTTTCCTTGGGTGTGGCCCCGCACTAATCAGTCTCACTAATCAAGTGGTCAGTGATACTCACTCTCTCTATAGAGAGGGACAATCCCTTCACTTCACTCATGTCACAATAAACCATGACATGCCCAAACATACCTGTACTTACCACTCAGTTACGAATGACGTTAGGTATAAGTCAAAGCATGTAAGGATTCATCCTAGATCTATAGTGATTTCAGGTCAAAGGATTCAAGTACAAGAATTGGTTGAGAAAAACACTTATGACTTTACAACCATGTAGTGTTCTCAAGAGTGGATCGATCCATGTATACTGTTCCCTAACAAGTATCTATGTCCTTGATTGATATCCAATATCCTATGACCTGTAAAATAAGACCATCTCATGAAAGACATACTAATCTTAATTTATTTTCATTCCCATGAAAATAATTGACTAAGGACATTTAGAATATTGTTCAAGTTTATGCTTCAAGGTTTTACTATCCAAATCATGCATTTGATAACTTGAGTAGAACCAATATTCAAGGATATTTTATCTTATTAACTATGCACAGAAATAATAATAGATAAAACGATGCCGCATAATAATTATCCAAATAATAAAAGTTCATACAATGTATTGGGGCTAGGGTTTACACTAATAGTAAAATCGCTCTTGAGCATACACAAGAACCCTAGGATGTACCTGGTAGGCATTAGAAGCAAGTCAGCATATTATAGCTCATAGGAATTGTCCCGGGGCATTGATCTCTTGTTGTTGCAATCTCGATCCTAGTCCACCTGATCTCTCCACCTGTTCTGTCTTTTTCTTGTTTTGCTTCTTTCGTTAACTCAACCCAAGCTTTGTTCAACTAGAGATCGGAAGACGGATTAATACTTTAGGTCCAGCCCATGCGGTTCGACAACCCTACCCCTCTCGAGGTACCACTGTATTACTTGTGTGCGACCCGTACACTTACGGAGAGTGCATCAAAAGGCCTCATTCTTGTCAAGACCAACTCGTAGGTATGCGCATGCTATCATTGTTTGTTCATTCACAGGTCGAGCAGACAACACAGGAGTGGTGGGATTGTAGGAGCTTCTTTTCCTCTACAGCCTAACTGAGCGCCATCCCATCCACCTGGGGAACATCCTGGTCGACCTTATTGCACATCAAGGCTAGCATGTATGCCTGGGTGTGATCTTCGTTGGCCCCTACATTATGTGACTTATTAGAGGGATGGGCTGGCAAATTGGCTCTAGGGCCAGGTGGTTGTAGGAGACACTGTCCCCTAGGGATGGACTCTCTTCGCCTGGTGGGATAATGGTGCGCCATGACTCCAGATGGGTCCTCACCCCTACCACGACAGAGCATCCACCAAAGGGGGCGAGGCCAAGGATGAGGAGTCAGACAGAGAGTCCGATAGTGAGTCATCCTTGCCATCGACCATTACACTGACTAGAGCAACCAGCCCAGCAGCTCCTACCCAACGCAGATTAGAGAACCATGAGCTACAGGGCTAAGATACGATAGTTGTAGGAGGGTCAGCAGGCCATCCTAGCACCTCCGGCGTCGACTCCTCTATTATCATCTCACCCACTGATAGATTTTTCACCTACGAATGTCGCAGAGCACTAGTTTTATTTTTATTTTTAGTATTTGTATTAAGCATTTATGGGAAGGGTTAGCCTTGCCTAGTTTGTACTTATTTTGAGACATTTAGTGGATTTTCTTTTATGTTTTATTATTTTGATTTTGTTGAGCTTTAATGCCTTCCCATATACTTCGCAGGACTTAATTGCAATACCCACCATCCTCAATTACAAAGGAGATGCTCACTTGATCTTTTCTTGATCTTGAGTGATCCCTACTGCTAGGGCACCTTAACCGACACACTAGACCAGTTCCAAGGATCAATGGACTTTTAATTTGAATAGGGGAATGACTCATTTTCCAAGTGTGAAGCTACTCTCGATATGTCAAATACTTTGTATGCCCTAACGAGAGAAAGAGCTACCTCTTTAGGAGAGTGAAAGCTATCATACTCTAGTAAAAGATATAGAAAGAGCTACCTTTTTTAAGCATGAAAGCCACTTGATGAGGCCTCACGAGAAAAGGCTACCTTAGGAGTTGTGTGAAGCTACCACCATGCAAATAAGAAGTTGTTTGTGAAATTTTTTCTATTGAAGTCTTCTAGGTCAAAAGAAGTAGAGTAGAGAGTTGTAACACATACACATTGACAACTTTGAATAGTGTGTTCACTATTTTTGGAACTTGAGAGTTTTAACATTCTTGTTTTGTTGAACTCGAATTACTTTTGAAACTCCCCAATTCTTGAGCACCCGAGGTCTTGTACTTTCTCCACTTGGTTTATATTGTCTTATTTTTTCTTGAGGATAACCAAAAGCTTAAGTGTGGGGGAATTTGATGCGTGTACAATACTCTAGTATTTTATATAACTTTGTACACTCATTTGGCTTGTATTAGGATTACATTATGGAATTCGAATGCTAAATCTAGTGTGTATTGCATTCTCAGGATTTGGACAACACTCAAAGATGAAGGGAGAACCAAATGAAACATTCCAGATCTTAAACAAAGAATTTAGAGCTCTTTTGGGATCAATTGAACAAGGACAAGGCAAACTGAGTAGCTTACGGGTAGCTTACGGCTTGGCTTATAGCCGTAAGTACTTTCCAGAGAACCTTGCGGGCATGCTTATACTCGTAATAAGGATTTCAGAGCTAAACTAGAGGACCTTATGGGTAGGATTTACTCTTGTAAAGCTGCCCGTAAGGACCATCCAGAGGAGGTTACGACCAGAGCTTACGCTCATAAAGGCAGTCGCAAAGAGCAGCATAGTAGACCTTACATTCCAGCACTTATGGTTGTATGTTGGACTATAACATAGACAGAAGACCTTACAAATGAGAGTTATGGTTGTAAGTGATCCCTTAAGGGTCGTGACTATTTTTTCTAGCTCTCTTACGACCACATCCGTACGCTTGTAAGCAGCAACAAGTAGCCGAGTATAAATAGATCTGATGAGGATTTTAAGTGCATTCTTTGGTTTTCTTTAATTCTTTTTTGGGAGGCAAAGTGAGGGGAAGAAGGAGATAAATCTCCAGGGCTTAAAGGGTGATTTTAGAGAAGATTTAAATACACATTCAAGGGGATTAGAGATCATAGTTGTCAAGCTCACCTTGGTGGTGTGCACGGAAACTTTCTTAGGGTTTCTTCAATTAATTCACCAATGGTATGATTGAGAAGGATTTTTTTTTTTTATGTTTTTAATATCTCTTATCGTATCTTGCTTGTTGAATGATTGCCCTCCATTAATGGAGGGCTAATTTGTAGATGTTTGGTCATAGTTGAACTCTAGGGTTTATGTTTTGATATTGGTTGTTGGATTTATGTGATTTACTTATGTTCTCTATTGCAATCTATTTTATTTGAATCTAATTGCATGTTTGAATGCTTGATTACTATCATGGTGAAAGCTCTAGTTTTCACGCTTGATGTGCTTTGTGATGAGAAAAAAAATCCCACCTAGCATAGACATGCCGTGATTAAAGGAAATTGTGAGTAAGCCTAGACATAGGGTACTTTAGAGTCTCCATATCCCTCAATTCTCTAGAGTGAGTTAATGAGTATCTCCATATCCTTTGCAATCATGTCGAGTAGATTTTTAGGAGAAATGACATTTCTACTTTGTACTCGGATTAGGGGTAATCTCTCCTCATAAGAGGGATTATCTACTTGAGAGATTTTATTAGCTCACAGTGAGGTTTCATATAGAGTGTTAATGCAATTGTGTGGATGACTGTATCAACTATGTACTGATTCAGTTACTTTTCATCCTCTATTGAGGGGTTTCATATAATCCAGGAAACCTCTCAGTTTAAATAGTATTGCATACCTAGACAACCTTTGTCCCACACTTAACAAATCCTAGAGGGATGCTATACCCAGACATCATTTCTTCCCTTGATTCCTCTCTTGTTTTATTTCCATATTTCTTGCTTTTATTCTCTTTTATTTACACACACATCACTCGATCAATTAGGCTAATTTTCAGAATTAAGGTTGCTACTAATACTCTCATTCTTCCCTGAGGACCAACATCTTGCTTTACGCACACTACTATTACATGATCGACACATACACTTGTGTCCCTATCAGAAAATCTAGATCCAAACAACAATGATTGAAAGCTGCTCAAAGCCCAGTTGAAATCCCTCTCGCCAGGGGGCTAGTTGTAACATTCTACCTACAACCGTCCAAGATCTGTTGAACAGCCAGTTTTGGAGTTCCTCCATCTTTCATTGAATGAAGTAATATCCATTCGGAAGATCTGATATCTTAAAAGTTTCCAGATCCTTCCAAACATCAAAAATAGCTTAGATCAAGGGGTAGCGCTATGCCAAGGATATTGGCTTACAATGAAGACTGCATGGTATCCTTGGCCTATGACCACGAGTCAAATTCGATGGTGACTTGCCCACAAACCTCAGTCTTCGCTTTCTGGAAATGCTCACGAGAAAAGCAGAGAAATGTCCAAACAGGCATCCTTGGCATGAGAACTAATGATCTTCACTCAAGAACTTCCCACCTTGGTTCCGTTGGGAGCTTTGGGGGTGGAAAGCCAGTCATTTCCCTAGAAGGAGGAAGCCCCAGTAGTAGAACTCAGTAGAGGATCGGCGAAAGAAGAGCACCAAGGAAGAAAAGCTCCTTATCAATAGCTAGCTTAACTATGTTGTAAGTTAGAAGGCATAGAAAGTTGGAAGAAGTAGCAGAGCAATTAAGATTGCTACAGAGATTGGTTGTGGCCAATCTTCACTAGTGTTTAGTAGATCCCAATTTTTGCCCAGCTTTGTCAACCGGTGCCTTCTATTTGGAAGATGGCAAAAATTTCTAGGAATTTTGTTTCATATGATGAACATTTTGTAGAAGGAACCCTACTATAAAAATAAATCAAATAAGGGGTTAAAAGCAAATGTTAAAAAAAAATGATTGACGGCAGTCCCCTATGATGTTAGCCATATTTTATTTTATTTTTAATCTTTTACTTTTAATTTTCTATATCATATAAGGACATATTGCCTTCACAAATGATATTTCCACATCAAATCTTTTTTGTCTTCTCCATAATCAAGATAAAAATTTCAAGGGTACAACAAATTACTTGTAGCTTATTTGGAAGAGATTCAGCCCTTAACCCTAAAGTTTCCTATGGTTCTCTTGGGGGAGTTCGGTGCTTTGTAGTGAAAAATATTCCTTGCAAAGTTTTTTTCCTGTAATTACTTTTCCTACAAAGTAAGATTGCAATGCTTGTTATGCCCAATGAAAGTTGTAATTAAAATACATACAAAGTTAATTTAATTATTAGTATGGACACACTTTTCTACAACTTTATTTTAATTCTCAAATTTTACATTGATTCAGTTTTTTAAATTGCATGCTTTTTAGTTGTTTCATTTTTTGCTGTTTAATTTTAGGAAAAATTACCATACGGTCCTTCTATAGTTTCATTTCGACTATTAAGGATTCCTAACTTTGATATTTGCCAATAAGACCCTTAATTTTGTCTTATTAACTTTGAAGTCCTTGCAGACATCCAATTTTTTTATTAAATGCAATAGTGAAGCTGCCTTTAATCTGTGTTTTGGGTGTGAAAATTCCCGCCAAATGTGGAGATTTCGTTCTAGTTATGTGTGGCTAGTAGCAACCCTGGAGGCCATCCTGATCATTGCACTATCTTGTGCTCACGCTTCCTTTTCTATTTTCCATCAACTCCATGGATTCATTCATTATAGTGGTGAGGAAGCAAGAAAAAGGGCACATCGTTAACTTTACCATAGTTATACCGTGGTAGTCAATACTAAACAACATTTATGGCCATAGGGGCTTGCAGTCGATCTCTATTAGGGTAAGATATATAAGAGGCCGATGACATGGAGGGCACAATTAAGAGAGCTTCCTCCAGAGCATCCATAGCATAATCATCTTATAACCGATCTTGTTTTATTTGTGGTTTCCACACGGATTGTAAAAGTTGTTGAGGTTATATGCACCGGGTGTAAGGTCTTGGTTGTTAGCGTTGTTAGCTATGATGTCGTCTAATGTCCAGCAGAAAATTGTTTTAATAAACTAATGTACTGTGTAGATATTCTCATGAGGAAGAAATATATGTCTTGTTGCACTGCAGTGTGTTCAGGTCAGAGCATATCACCCACCAATGTTCCGCTTTACAGTTGTGCTTTCTATGCAATTTTATCCTTCTATTGTAGATGTTCTTAGTTGATTGAATGGGGTTATTATTGTCGTTATTGGCTTCTTGTAGTGTTCAAGCGAGGCCTATGCAAGAGTTTGGTGCAGTTGTTCGTTTTAGCCGTTCAGACATCATGATTGCACAAAACGACCATGCACTACTATTTCCCTAGATGCTATCATCATTGTTAACTTCATCCAAGGGTTTGGCGAGGTCTGTATAGGTGATCAGTACAACAATCAGGCGTTTGGACTTGGTTATTAAGCACATGGTCATGCACCGGCACCTTATAGATTTTGTCATCATTTTTGTCTTGGTCCAAGGTTTTAGTAGTGTGCATAACAAAGGTCATCATTGGTGCGTAGACGGTTTTACCGTCCATGTCTAGGGCTTCATCTAAGTACCTGAGGGGGATTGTCGCTACATGAACACACTTTCATATTTTATGTGTCTTAGTTGGAGTGTTTTCACATGTTTGTTACAAAAAAGAGTTTAATCTATGTTTACCATTGACAAGGCCTACGGAGATGAAGGCATATGGCTTAACTCTAGTACATACGTGCCCAGGCCAAGCCGATCTTTGAGCATTGCCCTTCAGACTATATGTTCACCATTGATCTTGCGTTTAGAATGGATTTCAAGGATTTTGGGTATTTCAAGCAAAAGCAAGTTGATTTTGTCATATTGTGGAATTTTGACTTCACATATATTAAGAACAGCAAGATGAGGAGGCTCATCCTTTGTTGTGCGGAGGAGGTTGATAATGGCATGTTCATGCCTCATTAGATGAACCATTCATCGTACCCTAAAGCCATAAAAAATTGTGTGATCGAGAATATTTTACTGAAACTGAAAGATAGGCCAACATATAGAGCGGTGGACATGCGGTAGGACCTTTTCCAGGATGTTAGTGTGGCAGAGCCATACAACAAGTTTGGTGAAGGAAGAAGGCCGTTAAAAACATGATCTACGGTTTCGATTATCGCAAGCTAGAACTTGTTGTTGTGGTATGTAGAAATGGTGTTACAAACAAATGGTGGCTATTTCAAAAAAGCATTATTTGGTTGGCCGCATGGTTTTGCGCATGGTTGCCTACCTATGTTTTTCGTTGGCAGTATGTACCTACTTGGCAGGTATGGGAAACACTTCTAGCTACAATTGCAAAGGATGGGAATGCTTAGGGTTCAATGTCGTATTCTCCATAGTTGACAACGAGACAAATTGGACATGGTTTATGGAGATTCTGAAAGCGGCTCTAAATGGAGGAGATGCCAGCTATTAAAAAATAATCACGTTTATGACCGATAGATAGAAAAGCCTTATCAACCTAATTGCAATGGTCTTTTAGGTTCTTCCCATGCATACTGTCTTCGACAGCTGGATGCCAACATCCACAAAGCATTGACAAGCACATCCAAATCCATAAAGGAAGATTTTGTATGGTTGTTAAAGAAAAAAGTGTTCACACTCATGCAGTTGGAGTATGATGTCTATGTGACCAAACTATATAATGCCTTTGAGCATGCTTACACATAATTCATAGAGAAGTCTGACCAGTAACATCGATATAGCTATATGTTCCATTGTAGTTGGTGGGGTGATATGTACTCTAATGCCTCAAAATCTTTCAATGCTTGTGTTAAGGAAATGAGAATGCTTCCCATTAAATAGATGGTTTATATGATTAGGTGAGTTCCCCCCGATTATTCATTAGAACTGTCTAATCTAGAAGTATGCCACATTTTGTTTCCCCATCAGGTTTAAGATGATGACAATGATATGCATCTGCTAAGAGGAGTGGGTCCAATGGAGACTCATTTGTGCCCAATGATACACTGGAAACTAGAGGATATCATCAGTGAAGTAAGATATCTTAGTGTTGAACAATTGGACAAGGCACACGTCAAATAAGTCAACCAAGAGAGTAACATTGTTTACCTGGAAGTGTACACATGTTCATGAAGACGCTGTTAAATTTATGGTCTTCCCCGCAAACACGCTTGCATTGCAATTTTGGTAATGAATGTAAACGTCCACCACTATATCAATTAGTACTTTACCATTGAGCCATACTCAACATTGAGGTAGTTGTTTACCTAATACCAAAGATTGATAAGCTAATGTCCTCCACTGATGACATTCAGTTTTAGCCTCAGTGATAAAGAGAGGGCTCGGTAGACTATGCAATAGGAGGATTGAGTTATAGGGCTTCCACATAAGGACAATGCACTATAGTTACTACACTAGTGCAAGCCACAATAGACACTCATGCGATATTACCATTTCCAACTAATAGGAATGGTCCTTACAGGGGAGGTTTTTTTTTTTTTTGGTGCTTTGCTTTTATTAATGACATGGGAGTTCCTCCTAGTGTGCTTACTGGTGCTTAATAATGTAGTCGTTAAATGTGCTCATGTTAATTTATAAATTATAAGAGAATGGTCATGTTCGATTAGATTTTTAAAAGAATTTTACTAATACTGATGTTCTGCACATTACTTACATTTTCTGGTAGTACAGTGAGTTGTCACACTAAAAACATAACATCTAGTATACTTTCTTATCTTGTTCACTATGGACAAGTAATATGAATGAATTTTGTAACTTATATATTTATTTTAGTCAATGAAGTTAGACTTGCATTCATTGTATTTTATTTGTATGGGAGCTGTATATAAAGAACAGATGATGGAAGTTACAGTTGCCAATTTGAAGCGCAGTGCTTGAATTCTATTGTGCAACTCTTTTTTTTAAGAGGTTATTGCTAGTTGTTTTATTGAACAAACAGTTAAATATATATATATATATAGATATTGGAAACATACAAAACTTGGATACAAATAGAATTCAAGAAAAAAAAATTTTCATTTGTGATTTATTAAAACAAACCATGTACAATTGTTAAAAATCAAATCCAACTTTCAAGCTTGCCCAACAACAAAGTTATATGTGAAAAAAAAAAACTAATTGAACATTCCTTTGAACTGCAAATCTCAACCCAAATTCCATCTCATTCGTTTCATCTTCTACACTCAACTGGTTCCTAATCATGCAACCTACACATTCTCAAGGTAATGTGCCATGGAGCACTTGAAGTTGGACTTTGGTACCAGTGAAGAGGGATGGCTGCCACGGCGTTGCAAGTTTGATAATATCGAGAGCTAAGGCTAAAGCTGGTTGAGAGGAAGATGGAGAATGATCATTAAAGGAAAGGGGATGATTATCGGATATGAACTCAAATTCAAATGGGAAAATCAAAATTTACAAATTATTTATTTATTATTTTGTTTTTTAATCATTTTTTAACCTAGTTTGATCTTTTAATATGCCATGTCAATGTCATTGTTGCCATGCAAGCATTAAAGAATGCCCCATGGCACCACATTAGCACCCACAGATGGCCAAGATAACAACCGTTGGTCGTTGAACCGAAATTTCTTAATTCAAATAATAGAGAGACTTAAAAGACCCACATTGGAATAGAGAGACTAAAAAGACACTCATGGCCATACAGGGACTATCTTAAGAATTTAACCTATAATGTAAAAGAAATTTAGTTCCTCAACACAGAAGAGTATACAATCAAATCAAAGAAGGAACAAGAATTCAATGAAAATATTATAAATAAACTTCAACTACGTAACCTTCTTCTATGGATGAATTCTTCTATGGGGAAATGCTTCCTTGCTATCATTGTGCACAAAGCCTCACCGGTGTCTCTATCCGAATCTCCCTTAGAAAACTTCATTAAACACTTAGTGAAACTTTCCTTTCAAAGTATAACAAAAAAAAAAAAAAAAAAATCAGTCCCCCTTCAAACCCTAGTGGTGGCCCTTTTATAGGCTAGAAATCATGTCTCACCATAAGCTATCAACACCGGTATGGATCAAGGGTTTGTGGTACCCACACTCATGGATTTAGGCATAAAATTTAGCCATTTATCTCCTTGGAAAAGAGACACATTTCAGAAAATCAAGTCACATGACCACGGGCATGGATTTGGGTGTGTCGTTTCCTGAAAACCCTAAACTTGCTTTGAATTGGCTCAAAATCAACCAATTTCACTTTTTTTATTCAAGTGTCCTAATTGTACTCTGCATCCAAAATAATAACAAATTAAATACCATGTATAATCAAATTCAATAAATGTACATGCAAAAATGCTCTGAATAGTGATATGAATATGTGTGTGTGTTATATACACACACAACCACTTATTAAAAACAAATCTCAATAGGCTCTGGGCTCTAATTTTCTAATCATTATTCCCCACAATTAAAACCATATATTGTTCCCAGTGTTGGAGATAATACTTGATGAGAGCTTTTACAGTCAAGTCCAGAAGCGGGTCAAATGTGCAATATAAGCTTGGGAAATAAGAATTGATTAGACTCAAAGTTACTTGACTAGTTGTATTTGTTTTAGCTTGTTTGAAATGCTTTTAATTGCTTTCATTGTATTAGTGTTTGTTTGCTTTAGCATGTATGTTTGTGAAATGCCATGTGGGCATGTGTGCCAACTCTTTGTTTAAATGCTTAAGTCTTTATTGAATAAAAGAAGGGGAAAAGTATGTTTTTCATGAGAAACACTTTCTTCTTCATTGAGTGAATATTGAATGTCTTGGACTTATTTATCATTCTTAGATTGAGTAATTGCTGACAAAGAGTTGTTCTCTTGATTCTGACACCCAGTGTACATAATATATCACAAAATACATTAGAAACAAAATAACTAATCGTGTGGAAAGGCAAATACAAAAAAAAAAAAAAAGTGGCAATTCCCCGGTTATGTGAAAGATATGCTAAATCCCTTGGTGCAAATTCCATCCCATACAGTCCAAGCAAAAATTTATGAATTACAAATGAAATAAAGACAAGAAACAAAGTGCAATAGAGAGTTTAGAAGGGTGAAACATTGCTAACTACAAAAATACAAACTGATATAAAAGACTGGAAAACGAAAAACAAAACAAAAAAAATCAATAGCAATAAGTCATATGACACAGCGCTCCAAGTCATCTTCATCCTGTTGTTGTACGTGGGTAGATCGACTAACTACTTTAGATAAAATATCAGAGTTTGAGGCACCCCTAGATGGTAAGTGTCACAAGGTTTTCTCACATGCTTGGTAAAGGTGGTCCTTTGCTGAGAGAAGAGGGCCGAAGAGGCCAAGATAGGCCTGAATCCAAGTCCAAAGTGAGTTTATCTGTATGATTATCCGTATGATTATCAGAGTGGTGCACAGGAGTCACACAGGATCGACGATACTAGCCGAAAGTACTAAGCAAGAACCACATGGGCCAGTGTCACGTGTGACCAAGAGCTTGCTGAGTAGCGCCCAGGGCGTGATGTGCGTGGCCGAGGGACCTTGACCAAGGATGGATGATCGTGATCAAGAGAAAAGATAGAGGGGCTGAAGATTGGCTAAGTATTGGCCGATCAGCTGGATCAAGCGTAAGCACAGATATTGTACGGTCGATTAGCTTAATCAGGTGGGTAGGAGAAGAATCTTGCCCAACCATGAGCTAGACAACTTTTATGGGTGTGACATGGCCCATGGCATAGGCAAAGGTATGGCGCGGCATGGCCCAAGGAGTGGGCAAGGTATGGTGCACCATAGAGTGGGTCACATCAGTATGGCGCGGCGTGGTGTGACATAACGCAAGGCATGGGCACAATATGGCACAGCATGGCGTGTCATGATGTAAGGCATGGGCGCAGGTATAGCCGGTATGGGCAAAGAAAGGTTATTTTTTTGCTTTTGCCTATAAAAGGGGATGAAGAGCATTGGAATGGATCATCTTGGATAACCTTGAAGAAAAGAACTTCTTCTTGGTGTTCTTGATCCTTTGATCCTTGGCGGGTCATTGGGCATTGACGGACGTGTTACGGCTGTGTAAATTACATAATTATATAAGCATGCAAGTATGCACTTTAATACTATAATTGGTTCGTGATACCACAGATGTACGGGTAGTCAAGTAATACCTCGTAGGTAAATACGAGGGTTGTATTTCCCCAGGAACGGTGAGAGGCTCCTATTACTTCCTTTTCACTTAATCAATAGCCTAATTTTTTATGCTCTTTCTTTAGTTTACTTGTATAACACTATTAAACAATACAATGAGAGACAACGTTAAGCACACTTAAAAGGAGTTGGGAGTATGTACTATAAGTTTCTTAATTATTAATTATGATAAGCGTTAAGTGTCAAGTATGTTCTAGATTCGAACCGGGGGAATTCAAAGGCCTAAGAGCCCCAATAAGCCATTGTGACTAGGTCTAAACTACTAGGAACTTAAAATAGAATCTCTTCCACCCCGACCTCCTAGGTTTGCCTTAAGTGCGGGAATCCCACAAGAAGAGACCAATCAGATCCTAAGCCTAAGGGACAATTGATAAGTGCTTGTGTTGTAGTGACGCGAAGCGTTATTATCTTACTATGAGCATCTCTTTTATCAGATTTTATCACTAAATAGTGTGCATTTGTGTATTCTTGTACATTATAGGTTTATGGAGCCAAGTTGGAAAAGAATAACAAAGTTAGATCGTGTTCTCCATTGTTGGGAGGTTTTCGGACCAAGCAAGGAATAAGGCACGAACTTGGACTTGTGAGTGTGTGCCAACCTCCTTTGGAGGGGCACAAAGGCAGTCACATTCACAACAAGTCTAACTCGTGTAGCCTAGGAGAACTTCACCAAGGAGACTTGAAGCAATCGGCACGATCTACCATTGATTGTGTGCCCAATTCAATGGCCTCGATGAAGAACAACATATTCGGGAGCGTTTCGGCAAGTTACTGTGCATTTTCTGCCGAAGATCAAGTTTCCAGAGAATTCACACGGGCGTGTGGAATTAACACACGGCCGTGTGAATCATTTTCCAGCAAGCCAGAGACTTCACACGGGCGTGTGGAAATTCCACACGGCCGTGTGAAGTAATTTTTCAGGAAGACAGAAACTTCACACGGGCGTGTGGAAATTCCACACGGCCGTGTGAAGCCCCGATAAGTTCAAATTTAAAGCCGCACTCAGCCTATTTAAAGCCCGATGGGGAGACTTTTTGAGGATCTTTTGACCTATCTTTCTCTCCAACTTCGAGAGGGTGCGGCTAGGGTTTAGGAGAGGACTTTGTGGAGGATTGGAGCACGCCAACGGCATCGTCATCGACGTCCGACGGCAGCACAAGACCACGGCCACATCACATGCGAGGGGGTTTTCATTGATGTTCTTATTTTGCAATTTATTTTACACTTTGATGAACATGTATAGCTCCATGAGGAGCTAAACCCCTCGTGGGTATTCGGACTTGTAAAACCCTAGGATCATTATGTTTCTATGACATTGTTATTATGCTTTTCCAATATTGATGAATAAATTCGAGTTTCAGTTTTAATTATCTTTTGCTATTGTTCTTCCTTAGCCGTGACACTAAGGTTGAGAACAATCTAGGTTATCTTTTGGAGGTGTGACAACTCCTATAGGATTAGACTACTTAAGACTGAAGAGGGTTGAGAGGGAGAGTTGTGAGGTAGCAATGTACCCCTTTCCCTTCTGGTGTGATTTCTCTCTACCTCTGTTTCCTTAGTTAATTAGCAGTCAAGATAGAGTTTTAGGGCTCAATCTAGACTAGGGTTCTTCCACCTGGACCAAAGGGTTAGAACTACACAGAGGAACAGGTTTTATCACTAGGAATCCCTAGAGCTTAAAGCAATCCCACGTAGTGTTAAGGTTAGGAAGATAGACTCCCCTGGGGCTTAGTTGACAGGTCAACAAGAGTCAAGGGTCGTAGTGAATCCTAATACCGGGACATAATGTTGGGGTTAGTCACGGTTGACCTTAAGTTTTGGGACCGTGAGTTTAAGGATATCCTCGACTCAATTAACATCAATAGGAAAGTATAATAGCATAGTCTTGCACTAGAAGCATAAGTCCTAAAGGTAGCTTGTCCGGATACCCTATCTCACCCATTGCTAGTCTTTCTCTTTTAACTTCTACTTGTTTTTCTCTTGTCTTCCATCTCTCTATTTACTTTCTTGTCGTTTATTTTAATTGTTTCCATAAATTCACTCATCACTCTGATTATTTCTTTTCGTACACCGCATAACTAAATAGTGAATTCTTGTGTTCTAAATCCCTATTCCCTGTGGATTCGACTACCCACTCACCAGGGTAATTTTATTACTTCGACAAGGCCGTGCACTTGCGGTACACACGCAAAAGGTCGTGTCAACAATCAGTCCCTAATCCAAAAACCTAGCAATGTCTAACCTCTTAGAACATGCATGATCTATCATGGTATGGTGTCATCAACATGGGGGCATATCCTCCTCATCCACATCAACATGCAACAATCACTTAAGAACATGTAATGATTACGAGAACTAGAACAATTTATATTAATCAATCAAGATTCATAAATAATAACCGAGGGATCTAGACATACAATTCCCCTTGAATTAGGTTATTATGGATCATAACAAGCAAAGCATCCAAGCACAAGAGAACCACAAGACCAAATAAAGAATAAATGAGCCTTTAATGTATTCCTATACTAACTCCCTCCAATAGTTCTCTAAAGATTGGGGATTAGAAAATCCTAAGATTGTCCGAATGACGTGTGTCACTCACGCCCCTCTGATGATGATCTTTAAAGATCCTTGTCACGCATGATCTTCTCCGATGATACTCGTTGATGTACTCTTGAGAAATCCGCAGGAATCTATTGGAATATGGAAGAAACACTGTCTCCCACCACTCAAATCTCCAGAAATCCAGCCGCCCTAGGTTCTTTGGCAAAAGAGTCTCTCTAAATTTAGAGAATACTAGGGTATTTATAGTAATCGACTTCGCCAATGCCTCACCACAGGCATTGTAATGCCTGTTGTAAGTAAGTTGTTACTTAGGCTCCAAGTCGCATCTTGGTACGGTCTTTGGGAGTTATATATGTGTCTTGACAACTACTGTTATGGACTTCACAATGGTCATTGTAAGGCCGTTATGGCTTTTATGTTGCTACCAGCGAGCTCATGCTACCACGACTTGATCACAGCAGTGGTAAGTATAGACAACGGGCGTTATGAGTTTCCATAACACCCATTGTGAGTCGTCGTAAAACCTTGATTCAGTAACTTGCTTCATTTTGCTTCAAAACATCCTCGAATTTGTTTCTTTCTACCTAAAACAGAAATAAAGGTCATTGTGAACAAAAGAATGAAATTTTATACTAATGTGATGCTAAACAAGTATAATTTCATGCTAAATGCAATGTAAATGATATAGAAAATATGATCAGTTTAGCACTTATCAAGCATCCCTTGGTCCTTAGTTTTTTAGGGACAAACTTTGGACTACCTTCATCTTTAGAAAGTTGGGTGAAGGGCTTGGCCGGTGTTGTCTTGGCTCGTTGTGTAATCTTGACTTCATTCTAAAGAGTTTAATTTTTCTCTCTTGTCTCTGGTTCCTCTCTGTTGTTTCCTTGTTTTGTGGGTGTGGTTGCTTGTATCTTTGTTTGTAAGGGCGCGAATGTGTGATTCTTGGGCTTAGGCTAGGTTGGTGTGCGCGAGTATAACCAATCGCCACACGGGTTAAGTGAAGCTCGGTCAGTCCCGTGACAGTTGGTATCAGAGACTGAGAGGAAGCCTGAGGCGAGGAGAGACTTCTTGTGCGAGACCCGTAGTGGGAAGGCTCACGATACAGTAAAGTCTTAGGATTTTACTGTCGAGTCAAGGCGTGAGGGCTCGACTAAATCGAGGAGGTATTTCATCTGTGACGAACTGCATCGGGCGAGGGAGTGCCTGAAGAGCGAGAACGTGGCGACATTTATCATTGTGGAGAACAGTGAAGATGAGCAGCCAGTTCGACTAGCCCTTCTACAATTGCAGTGAGGTGGTTGTAGCAATGCCATAGGTGAACACTCGGTTTGCTTGGTGCTAAGCGGGGGCTGAAGAGGCATCAAGGCGCAGATAAAGACCGAGTTTTGTTTGTTTTGAGTCCAAAAGAGGTGTACGTGCATTCTCTTTTGTTGTATTTTGGCATTATGTAATAAGCTATATGGCAATCACCCCTTTGTTGCATTTTTTGGTGTTGGACAAGAGGGTTGTAGTCCCTTTTGTAGTAGTACAACATTGCAACAGTTGGGTCTTGTGAGGCAGGAGCTAGAGTCATATCGATTGGCAGAAGGAGGATAGGGACAAATATAGGTTGTTCAGCAAGGGTGTTGGAACAAATGCATGTTGTTCACTCGGTAGAAGTGAACGCATGTGGCTTGGCCAAGAGCAAGTGGGAAAACCTTGTTGTTATACCTCGGAGGAGGTGAGACCATCAGTGCGGTTTGAGACAACAAAGATACTGCAAAGGCCGGTGAACTATGATAGCATTGACAAGGGATGGGA
The DNA here is from genome assembly GCA_020875875.1 of Dioscorea alata. Taxonomy (NCBI): domain Eukaryota; kingdom Viridiplantae; phylum Streptophyta; class Magnoliopsida; order Dioscoreales; family Dioscoreaceae; genus Dioscorea; species Dioscorea alata. Next base: position 5,073,753 of record CM037024.1, on the reverse strand, counting down.
TGAAGCCCTATGTCAAAGTGCCAAAGATGAGGAAATCATCTCAATCATCTCTCAATCATCTGGAGATGATTTCCATGGGTCTTAGGTGGGACCCGAGTTCCGGGAGGGGACTCAACTTCGGTGCTCGGAGGGCCGAAGGAAGTCATCCGGAGGTGGCTTTAATGGGATCCTAGAGTGGATCCAAATCCCAGACTGGGATTCAAATTTTTTCCCTCGGTAGGCTGAAGTATGTTATCAGGACATAATGGCATGATCATGTTCTAGGGGGAACAAGGAACTCAACTTCAGCGCTGGGAGGGTGAAGGAGAAGTTGAAGCTCAGAAAATCGGACAACTACTACTTTGGCCATGTGAAGTTACCAAGGGGACTTAGCCTCTGTCCGACAAGGGCGTTAGATTTTCCTAGTGGGGGTAGATTGTCACAGGGTTTCCTCGCATGCTCGGTAACCCCTTACTGGGGGAAAATGACCGAAGAGGCCAAGATAGCCCTAAATCCAAGTTTAAAGTGAGTTGATATATGTACGATCATCCGAGTGGTGGGGGGGAGTCACACAGGATCGAGGATCCTAGCCGAGAGTGCCGAGCAAGAACCACACGACCCGGTGTCGCGTGTGACCAAGAGCTTGCAGAGCAGCGCCCAGGGCGTGATGCGTGTAGCCGAGGGACCTTGACTGGCCAAGGATGGATGATCGTGATCAAGAGTAAAGGCAGAGGGGCCTAAGATTGGCTAAGTATTGGCTGATTAGCTGGATCAAGCTTAAGCATAGATATTGTATGATCGATTAGCTTGATCAGGTGGGTGGGAAAAGGATCTCGCCCAATCACGAGCCTAGACAGCATTTATAGGCGTGACAATGCCCATAAATTACAATAGACTGTGCAAAAAAAAGTTTTAGAGTAGGGTTTGGATTTACATTTAAAGAAAAAACCTACGAGAAAAACGGAAAAGAGATGATGAAGAAGAAGAAGAAGAAGAAGATGGGAGGGGTTGATTCGTTGGCGGATGACGGTGTGAATCTCGAAAAGTTGTTTGTTGGGAATCCCAAGGTAATCTTTCTTTCTTTTGTTGTGATCTATCGGTGCTATGCTAGAACCCATCTATTTTTAGATGTATATTAGAAAAATCACCATGGTGTGTCCGGCCTGGTATATCCCACTAATTATAAAAAATAAAATTTAATTATTTGAAGGTGAAAATAAGGTTAATGGTTGAGAGCACACTCATGCAATATTAACTTGTCTTTAATTTTTATTAGATAATTAATTAATAATTATTATATTTAAAATATTAATTTAATTAAAATATTTGTATGTGAATGACGTGTGGGTGACATTGGAATTACCAACACATTAGGATAGGTTAATAAACGTACAGTAAAAAATTATCAAAAGATTAAAATAAAATACCCTCAAAAAGTAATTATTTTACGACTGTTTTATAAAAAAAAAAAAGTAAAACGGACTTCTCCCACATATTAGAGAAAAAAATAATAATAAATAACTGCAATGACTGACCCAACTAAAACAAAAGAAACAAGAAAACTACAAAGAACTCATCACAAAATGCCTTTCCATATAAATAAAACAAATAATCATGTACTCAATCGATGCAATACACTCAATCCACATTTTCGATGTTCACAGCCATCAATGTCAAATATTTACAGGAATAGATTACCTTCATCACAATTTGTTAGAAAAACAGGAGGAGACCTACAAACAACAAGGAGAAAGATTTAAACATGCATGAACTCACTAGAAAATAGGGGTGAGAAAAAAAAATCCGGATAAAAAGAGTCGGGTACTTTATCCAAATTTTTTAAATGAAAACCAGGTCAAATCCGAGTCAGAAAAATTAAAAATAAGATATTTGAGTCCGATCCAATTTTACCTTTTCAGTATATTCTTCTATATAGATAAATAATAATTTTAAATTTTATATGGTCTAAAAAGTAAAAAAAATCCAATTCCCTTGTCTAAACCCTTTAAGAATTATATATATATATAATGCCTAAAATTAATAAAACTCTATATTATTTTTGTTATGACCTTTGTTGTGTGAAGTTATAAATTTTTCATATTTGTTTTTTATATAATGTTATTATATAAAACAAATCCATGAAGTAGATAAAACTTGAATTTAGATCCGGACATCCGATATCCCATCCGATTTAAACCGGATCGGATACGGGTTGAGTTTTCGCTAATCCGAAAAATTGGGTATTCGATCCGATTTTAAAAAACAGATGGATACCCAATTTTACTCACCCCTACTAGAAAATGATTGATTATCGAAATTACTGAATGAAACCAACAGGAAACTTTCTCCATAAACAAGTGGAATTTCACAGCAGTCATTTGCTTTTCCCTAATGCTAAAGCCAATAGCAATAACCATAAATAAATAATAATAACAAATCCTTTATATTTTACTTTAACATCATCCTAAGAAATCAAAACACACTACTTTTAAAAGAAAAAATAAATAAATAAATTTGTTTATAAATCCTTCAAAAGTTATATAATTGCATATTTACCCTCATAAAAAACATAATTACATATATACCCCTTAAAAATATAGATAATTAAATTCCGTTAACGTTAATTAAACTTTATTAACTATAATTATAATTTGGATTAAGATACACAAAAAGTTCAAAATAACTTTTGTAAATAGTTATAATGAAAAAACTTTTCAAGAATAAATATACAAAAGGTATAATGGTCATTTTATATATCTATTATTTATTAACAGATGATTTTTCAGCCAATTTGAAGCCCAGAGGTATACATGTAATTATATGTATTATTCAGGGGTATGTATGTAATTATCTTTTATTTAGAGACAAATATGCAATTTCAAAATTATTCAGGAGTACCCAAAAAAATAAAAAAACATATCTTTGCTCTATTATCCATGTATTAATGGGATGATACCTGCAGATTGGCCTGGTAGTGTGGCTGACCATATTCAGCAACTGGAAAAAAATAAACTGCATTCCACTTTGGATACTGTTGCAAAAGAATCACCAACCTGTTGGCCTTTGCCTCTTCTGCAACAGTTATCTTTCTTGCTATATAAATAGAAGTGAAAATAAAAACCTTTAGAAAATAAATTATCAATCAAGCAAACAAATTAATCATGATTTCTTACTCGTTGCAGTAAGCTCAATAAATTCTCATACACAACAAATGTTATTGAAGCAGCTGGAATATTTTTCAGCAAGTTGGGTGTCATTCCCCTATAAAAGCCACGAATTCCTTCAAACCTGTAATAAAAATTTGCAATCAAAATTTGTTCTTTGGCAACCAACCCGGTAGCATTCAAACACTATACAAGTGGTAAATATTTCAATCGCATTTCTGCATAAGTCATGTGTAATCATGCTTATAAGCTTTAAAAAATAAAAAATAAAGAGATATGAGCATGCAATATTGTCTGCTAACTATTCATAACATTAGGAGTTGGTTTGGGACAGTTACTTTATTAGTATTTTATTGAATCATTCCAGACAAATCAGACATGTTGCACACTCAAAACAAATTGGTTTTATGTTGAAAATGAATAATGGCATCCTTGATCCTTGATATAAATTTGAAACCATATCATCGCCAACTTCCAATATGTTCTTCTCATTGTAATCTTCTTCTGCAGATTTACAAGTCTAAAGCTCATGAAATTTACAAATGGAACCAACCCGAAAGGGCTGTCCTTGTCCCTCATGGCATGTCAGAAACCCCTCCTTGTACCTGTATTTTGATTAAGCACTGGCACATCACAAAATATGATTTCTGACAAACTAGGGATAATAAAGAACCATCAAGATCATTTCAACATAAATGCATTGATAGCATGCCATTAAGTTCAGATTAATAGAGTATTTCTTATAGATAACAGTTCAGACTTGAACAAACAAATCCCGTTTAAAACAACTTCCCACAACAAAACAAACCATGGAAGACTTAATTCCAATGGCTCAATAATCAACTGAAGCGAGGTAAAGATTTCAGTCATACTCGATTGCATAGTCCTTTAACCTTACTTTCTAGTTTTCATATCCCAAAGAATTAATTCTGTACTATTTCTTTCCCAATTTTTCAATCTTTTGTCTTTTAATGGCTATTAAAGAGATATTTATTGAAAAAGAAAATTTTTATGTTTCTTACCATCAACTTAAACAAATTTCTTCAGTTATTAAGAAAAATTTAAACACCTCATTTGCCAATCCTTCATTAATACTCATACTGCCTTTCTCAACACTGTTCCAACAAAAACACCATTAACTCTTGTATTGGAATATTAGCAACTCCATTCAATGTTTAAATTTTGGTAATAATTGCAAACTTCACAAGCTACCTACAGGTTTTCTCAAAATGGAAGATGCTGATCTTCAGAAATATCCTTAAAAATTATTTAGAAAAAACACCCTCTAAATATTCCAATAATCATGTCTCTACCACTTCGTTGTCACAACGCAATTTTTTTAGCTCATCACTTTGTTTTCCCCTACATGGTTTCTCAAGAAAATCTAATACCTTACAATCCTTACAATCAAGATGATAACTAGTCATTTGCAGATTCCCATATGGATCTACCCAAATGTTGCAAGTGGCCATAAGCATGATGTGACAAATTTGAGTTTTATGAAACAGAAACGTCTATCAAGTTTAACAAGAAATGGCATTCAAAGTTGCTCCACACAGGTTTTCTTCATGGACACGAATATGAATAGCAAGGTGGAATCTTCTTTCACACCACAAGCTAAACGCCCGCTTAAGGTACTACATGGCTATCAGTAGAACTACATGTGGTAAAGGAAGTTCAATCTATTTGGTTTTGCCCCACTCTTGGTGGTGTTTTAACAAACAGCACATGAGAAAAAAGTATGAGTCACTTCTGTCTCAACATGGTGTTGAGTGTTAAAGGAATTATAATAGTAGCAAAATAAACATCATTGTTGTTAAAGGCATGCCTTAGGCACGAGGCCTCCAACCTAGATGCCTTGGAGCCTCGAAGGCACATGACATTAAAGAGTCACCCTAAGGAGCACACCTTGCACCTCAGAAATTGGAGGCACCTTAGTAAAGTGCATACATTTTTTTCAATTTCTATTAAATCTCAACCCTTAAAATCAATAGGATTTTTTACTTTTTCATTTTTTGAAAGCTGGACAAAGATGAGCCATTGAATGATCATCCTAAAAACAAAAAGAGTTTTTTTAAGTCAAAACATCAATCTCTCATCTCACTTCCCCCACTCTCTCCGCATCTCATCAAAAAAGACCTCACAGTGAGGATAGAAGACCTCAATGTGAATATTTTTTTTTTTCTTTACTGTAAATATTTATTTCTTTTTTCTCCCCTCACAAAGAAGAAGAAGAACAATATAGAGTTGACGATGAATCTGAGAATGAGTAGGAGAATATTGATGAAGAAAATGATGAAGCTATTGAACTAGATTACAATTAGCCTGAAAGCATTTCTTAGCAGCAGCAGGGTAGTTGTGTGGAGTGATTTTCTTGTTATGTTGATAATATGCCATTTCGCTCTATACATGTCTTATGATTTTATCCAAGTTTGGGCTTTAAACTTTGATTTTATTCTTATTTTATAAAATTTAGTATGTATTAAATATGCATTTTATAAATTCTTTTAATTCTCAAGTTTTTTTGTCTTGCTTCCGAAAGGAGCGCCCAAGCGATTTGACCCTCTAGTGCCTTGACATGCCTTTCGCTTTTAATAACTAGGATAAACATCATATAATTTGGTTGTATGGCTATGAAGCAAATGGCACAAATGAAGTTTTAAGCCTTCCAAACTAGCACAAAGATGTGTTGGTTGTGAGTGTCATATAATTTTTTTTTATTCAATGTTTTCTTTTCGTATGTTAATTTTTGCAACCCTTTCAAGAAGATTTTATTTCAGCACTCAAACATACATTGAAATACATGACCTTGCTTACCCTACCAATTGCACGATTGTTTTAAGCTCTTTCCAAGGAACAGCTCTTTCCATGGAACAGTTTCAGTTGGTCAGAAATCTAAGTCAGGTTCATAAAGAAAGCTAAAAATTCAGACATACTTAATCAACACTTAGAACTGGCGGTGACAAGTTTTTAATAGTAAAAAGATAGATAAATAACTGAAGGTGACAAGTTTTTGGCAGTAAAAAAATGGATAAATAAACAGAATGGATATATGTGATTGAAGATACGATCACCAATCTATTACTTCCATGTATACAAGAAAGCACTTAAAAGGCCATTCGAAAATGATGTAAGAAATGGAAATTTTTTATTACGAAAGAAGAGGGTTCTTCCAAAACAGGAAGAATTAAATGCTAAAAAGGGACAGCTACTAGAAGAGGCTATTGAGAAAATTTATCTACATGGCAAAAGGCATTTTTTAAGGAGAATTTGGGTCTTGCATTAAGCAGGCAGTGTTTCAATAAGAAAGAACTTTCTCAAGTAAATGATTGCTACTACATACCGGGCAGTTTCTCTCATAACATGCCAACTATCTAAATACTTTGGGGTCCCATCACAATTAGGTCTTTGCTGCAAAGAAAGAAAACTTTCATGTCAAAATTGGTCTGAAACATAAGTACAATAAAAAGTGACTTTGTCAACTGATATTGTGTTTGCTAGAAATAAGGGACTAATTTGTCCATCAGGTAAAATACATTCAAAGTTTTCATTTACTAAAGATTGGCTTGAAAAATGAGCAAGATCCACAGTGATTTTTTCCCCCATTTTCCTCTCAATTTTAAATGGGAATACTATATTGGGATGATCACAACAATTACCTGTAGGCGGGCTCGAATCACCTGAGAAAAAGAGAGAAAATGGCTATAAATATCTCATTAAAGTTGAATAATCAATGATCCCAGTGAGAACACAAATTGGATAGGATGCCATCAATTGACATCGCAAGTGCTATCAAAATTAAACAAAAAAGGAAAGAGTTAAAACTAGCTAGGAAAGAAGATTGCCTGGTAAGGATAAGTAAGCATCATAGCAGCAATCTTAGACATCGCCCCAATTGTAGCAAAATCAAATGAATTCTGGCCAAGTAAAAAAGAACAAACAATTAACAATCATATTGAATAACATGCTCAACTCCTCTGATCCATCAGTGTAAAAAAAAATTACAAAAATAAATAAATGTGATTTGAAGGCATACACCCTATTAGCCTAGTAAAGCAAATGAAGGACCAATTAATAAAAAATACAGCATAATCTGGACAAAGCTATAACTCATATGTTAAAATTTTGCAGTCATTCAGTTTGTAAGGATACCAGGTAGCAAACTATTCAGTGGAATAACCATCCTTGACCATATATATATATATATATATAGGAATATGAATCTTATCGACTGGAACTCCACCTCAACTACTCTACAAAATCAAAAAGCCCAATTTGCATTGTGGCTCACTCCTAAAGGTCCCACCAAAGCTGTTATTGAACCAGGAAAGGGATAAATGTGGACGGTGAGATGACCTATTATGCTAGGTGTGCTCTTTAATTTAGAAGAGCTTTAGCCTGTTGATTGTATTTGAGAACTTAGCAATCTAATCATTCAATTGCTTTGAAAAAGTACTAAAACCAAAGTTACTTTATGATGTGAGGATATCCTACCAGAACCAAGGCAGCAAACTTGAAAACTATATTGTAGCTTAGACAATGAGACACTGCAGACCCGAGTGGAACGAAAAAAACGTAAATCAGTTAGACATGCTTATGTCTTTCTATTTCTAGACATTTTAGGTAGCATAGATCAACCATTAATTATAGTACTTCTTGCCCTGAAGGAGGCAAACTGGATTTCTACCAAACAAAACCCATGCATGAACATTTATGTTGCAATATATTTTACGTCATCCATTCAAAGTTAGTTGATAGTAAAGCAATAAAAGAAATAGAAATCTAAAGTTAGCTCCATACTAGTATATCACCATCTGAGTTTTCTGTTCTTTTATTTCTCTTAAAATGGATGGCCAATTTCCGAAGTTCCTCATATATAGTGAACTGTATTGCACCATGAGAAACCTGCAAAAGAGAGCAAAAGCTGCAAACTAAGTCTAATGGAATGTTACATGAGATTTCCAATTCATCGCATAAAAATTGGAAGTCATTGATGATCTATACCATTTGATTATGCCATACATATTTGCAACCCATGTTTTGGTGCTGATGTTATCACCTTTGATGGAATTAGCCTTATTTCATTAAAACAATACACATTGAAGAGCATTTCAATGCTAGAATAGAATATTTTCAAAATGAAAGATAAAGGCAGAAAAAAAAAAAAAAAGGAGTTTCAAACCAAAACTAGTTTGTTTATGTCTAAAATTAAAAACAAGGAAACAACTAACCAAAAGGATGTGAGAATAGTGTTGAGTAGAAAATATCAAGGGTTGTTGCTAAAATGGAGGTCGGAGACTTCAAAAGTTATGGTAATCAATTGAGTCAGCTGGTTTTCACAACTGAAAAGACACTGTTTTTCTATTTTGCAAAAGCTGACACAATTGCATGCTAGTTTTCATCATCGTTTCAAAAACTTGGAATATTACCAAATTAATCTTAAAAGAAAATATTATAAAATGGCCTTAAATTATAACTTCTATATTTCCTTTCAGTTTCAAACTGATGTATCTCAACTTGCATTTCTACGAATCAAGTGAAGGCAAGGAAAACACATGATCTTTTCCTTATTCAAATTCATGTTTCCAGGTTTAAATTACAAAAATCTAGGACATGTAAAAAAATTACCATGACCATTAGTAAACACGAGAATGAGATTGATGTTTAATGGTTAAACAATTTTCACCTTTTTGTATATGAGATCAACAGTGACCTGCTATATCTGATAAAATACCAAAAATGCCTCAATCAATCAAACCAAAAAATTTCAATCTGATGAAACTTTGCTACTCATAAATGCAACATTTGAGTACAAGTTGGGTGAGCCAAATATATGAGTTCACCTATATTATTTAGAGCACAGCTAACGTTAACTATTGAGAATTTAACTAGAGTGGATCACAATATTTAACGATTGGATTAGGACAAGAAACAAACAAAACATAAGAAGAAAAAAATAACGGCATTGGATATATGTCGATTGTTTGGCTATGTTAGGACTTTACTAAATCTACAGATCATGAATTAATTAAGGAGGATATCTTAAGTCCTCAAAATAAAAGTATAAGGCCTACTGTAGATATAATTCAAGCCTTCTGATCACATTACAGGAGTGAAGTAATCCATCTCCATCCTGATGGATTTTGACCTCAAATCTTCAGATTACAAAGCTTTTGTCTTACAACCTCTTAAGCCATGTTTGTTTGTCTCGTGAAATTTTATTTTTCTTTGAAACTTTGTTTTCCACTTCATGTGGACTGTAATCTTTCTTTTTTTTTTTTTTATAATGCACTGTGGTTTATCCACTTAGTTAAAAACGAAAAAAAAAACCTATAATTGAAATCTAATTATTGCATTGCAGCGATAACACACTGTCACACTGATCAAGTAAACTCTAGGTTAACAACAGGCAGAGATACATACAAGAATAAGTCCAGGTGCAGCCCCTCTAAAAAATGCATGCCATCCTTCTTCCTTCAATATGGTCCTTAAAGCATCTGATTTTTGAAAGACAAAATCTTAAATACATCATTCATAAAGAATCATAAAAGTGAACATGTATATAACACCATGTCAAGCAGTCAACAGCGAACTGATATTGAAATTGAAAGGAGGCAAAATCATTGGAGAAATCAATTACAAAAGAAAATTTTCTAAACGAAAACGAAGATATGTTCTTTTAAGAGAGTAGCAGATCAATTCACAACTCATCATAATCTAGAGTTAGATGCGACGGAACAGGGTAAAGTGATGGTTTTCAAAGAATTTGACAGGAAGCCAGCAGACAGAAATATTGGTTGCAACTTTGATATAAGTGAAAACTGTGCAACCAAAAAAATGCTGAATAATGTGGAAATGCAGATTTTATTAGTTGTAATTTACAGCTATCAACTTGTCATAGCTTCCTGTATAACTTGTAACCCAATCTCCTTGATTTATGGTTGTTATTTTTTCCTGATTCTGTAGTAACTAAGTCAAGATTTAGTTTCCTGCATTTGTATTTATGTTGTACTTCAAATTTCTTCACTTTTCTCCAACTTCTTCAAATAAAAAAACAAAGACCTATTTTCATGATAATTTCCTCTAGCACCACCAAGTCAAGGCATCCTTGCCAATAGGACATGTGAGTTGGCAGCCCCATGGGCAATTGAGCATCCTGTGAGTAAGAAGAACTTGAAGTTCTGCAGTTCAAAGTTAAGTAGGACTGTAGGGTTTTTATTAGCTAAAAAGAGCCCTCTTAAAAGATATTTTGCAATAATTACAAAAGGTTATGACCACACCAAAGGTAAGTCATTTTAATCTTAAAGTAAAAAGAATATATGTCAGAATATTAAAAATAAAAACACAGGTACCATAAAAACCAGAATATGGCCGATTCTGATGAAGGGAGGGTTGAAGCTGCAACCTTGTCTTCACAAGCCAAATAGGATTTGTAAACAAGCATACCTAAAGAAGATAAAGACATGCCCTGATCAAGAAATAGAACAAAGTGCTTTTATTTATGCACATTTGTCATTAGAATAAATCTCATACATAGCATTTTCTGAAAAGCTTTTCTTTTATTGGACAAACCAAACACATCAAACATCTTTGGATCCAGGACAAATGAACTTATCGCAAGTACATTTGCCACACAGCTAAATGTGATCTAGGAAAAGATAAAGAAATAAATGATTAAAACTCTTTTGAGTAACAACAATTAACAATATGATATGTTTAGGTATGGGTAAATTTATCCATATGGCACTTGATCAACTTATCCCATTTCATCTAAAGAGATGAAAACATGACTACAAAGATTTTACTTTTCAAATCTATTATCTCGCAAGACTTAAAAAGTCAATTATGGGCATCGAAGCTTACAAGTTTTTATTCCATATTTTATTGTGAATCTTGGAAAATCTGAACATAGTGAAAGAAATAAAAATTTTGGTATAGCCTATCTCAACAGTTGCTTGAATGGCAAAAGCCACTTATTGTCTAGCAAGGAAATTTTCTTTTGGAAGTTCTACAAACAAAATGTAACCTTTCTTGGCAATATTAACAATGTAAAAAATTCCTAGAGATATTCAAAATTATAGAATTGAAGAGGAAATCTTCTTTATTCAAATGCAATTGAGGTCCTTGAGAAACTCTACAGCCTAAGAACTTGAGGATAAGACATGGGATTTAGTATGAAGAAGCATTTTAGTTCAAATAAAATAGGAAGGTGTTTTGCACAAATATAAAGAAAACAAAAAACTTCTCGAGTCCTAAGCATGCCTCTATAAGCTAGCGATTTCTATGAAAATTAAAACAAAACTAGAAGACTTTATCACTTCCACTATGAACTGATGCAATTCAATTGGAACTTGAATGCAAAATTAAATAAGTAAAACTATTATCAAGTCAAAAACTCTTATAATAATTGCATTCAAACAAGCTTTACAATTCTATTTATACTGTCAAAACATACCAATGTGTTGGTTACAGAAAGAAATGGAAACCAAGCTCGATAAGCATTCAAATCTAGAGGAAACCATAGCATTACAAAATAAAAAATAAAGAAAATGTCAAAGAAGTCCTCTCGCAAGAGCAAAACTTCAAGTTGGTGGAAAACATAAGAACCAACAATCCACCACAGGTGCTGCATTAAAGCTTAAAAAATAAAAGGCATACTAGACCATGAGCACCAAATTAGTAATCAAAAAGTGATGCAAAAACAGACCAAAGAACCAGCTTCTGCTGCCGAAATGAGATGATAGCCTGCAGAGAGTGGCTCGTCACTTCCTTTGGAATACCTACTTTTTGCTCTGGCATAGCTGCAAAAAGGAACAGAAAAATAAAAAATACACATTTTTTGGAGGGCTTTAACTTCCTATCAAATTAAAGTTATTGCTTTCACCAATTCTCTTGGTAACGCTCTAGCAAGGTAATAACTTGCATTATTGATAATGAACAAGAGAAGCTAGCACTATCAACAATTAAGGGATTGCATCTCAAAGAGAATATGATGATTTATTTTGATACACTCAGCAAAAAAAATATATTGAATATAAATACATAACAAGTTTGTAACTCCTACATCTTGATCTAGTCCCTCTGGACTTTTAGTTTAACAAGTACAAGTAATGGTAGTTAAAAGCCAATCTCCACAAAAAAATAAAAAGAAGGTTCTCAAGGATCTATTTCTAAAACTATATAGTCCCAAAATTTGCAATTTTGTCCATGTGTGACTACTGAAGGGTATTCAGGTCATTAAATAAAAATTTAAAGCTAAGCGCTGAGTTGACTTACGCAATTTGGTAGGAAAATAAAAAGATTGACAAGGGACTACAGGACATCAAAACCATACAAAACCTTGGACCAAATTTGCAGGTCTTTCTAGATATAATGATAACATTATGTGCTCACTAAAAAAAAAGATATTGCTAGGTAGAAAGAGTTAGACATGCACATCAAGCTTTACAGCTCAATTTACTTTAGAAATTGGTATATCACAATTACTTAGTTGACTTACATTATTAAAGTTGATAAGTAAGTAAAATACAAAAAACAAATAACAAAATTAATGTGGACACATATATCATGCAGTGCAAAGAAATGAAACCTTTAAAACCAACAGACAGTGGGCAACATGTAATGAAAATGAATAAAAATTCACATTTCAAGAAATTAACTTCACAATCAAATCTACAAAGAACAGTTCAGTACTACTCTGGGCTTAAAACTTTTAAAAAACAGAGTCAATCTAACCAAGGAAAACTTGCTTCACACAGCAAACATTTGTTTAAAAGTGCATGCTGAATGCACACAACTAGAGATAAAAAAGCACTTACAGAAAGAAGTATAAGCCCCATGAGACAGATGATCCAAACACAGCTGGAAAAAAACCTGCATAAAGCCCCCTAATGCCCTGGAAACGTAAGCCCCATGACAACTTCAATTTTTATAGGACAAATATATCATACAATCAAGAATTTATTCCAGCTAATTTGTACCTTTGACCATTTTTTCCCCGGTTAACTGTTATTTTACTAGGGACCTAGGTGTCATGAAGATTATAAAATTTAGTCCATTTCAAGCCAAACAGATCTATAGATTCTGTCCCTCTATCTACTTCATGCCCCATTTTCTTCTTTTTATAACATAAAACCCGACTTTCACACAGGCAACAGCTTTAAGTGATCATTTGATCCAGCAAATGATGCCACAATGAATGGCCTTTAAATGTATCCATTACCGAAACTAAAAAAAGTTCTATACTTTTGCATTTCCAATAAATTGCTTGGATTCCCAGATTTACGTTAAAAAATCCACAAAATTTAGTGAATAACTAAAATTAGTTCTCTCGGAAGGATACAAAAGGTAACAAAACCTAAACTTCTGTTGAAATAGAAGCATATGAAAGTATCAAGAGAACAAACAGTAGCTCTAACCCCAGCATCAACAAATCCAATGACAGAAATCAGGGAAGCAATTCAGGGAGAATATAAAAACCAAAGATAAACTCCCTACCTCGGTGCGTGCGATAGTGTAAATGGCGTGCCCTGTGTTCTTATACGACGGAAGATTGGCCAATCGTCCATCATTCACTGCAAACCCAAATACACTCAACAGTTGAACCTCAACATCAGGCAACAACAACAACAAGAAGATGAAGAAGAGAGTTGATGAAAAGGAGGAAGGAAGAAAACCTTGGAATCTGGTTCGAACAACATCGAGAGGATGGAGAATGGCAACAGTGGAGAAACCAGCGACAGCCCCGGCAGTGGCGTTCTCCCACTTCCAGTTCAGTGCATCCAATAGCGGCATCGTCCTCCGCGCAATCCAAACAATCGATCAATGCCACCCTTTCTTGACTTCCAAAGCTTACGCCATTGGTGGCACTGCTCGAGCTCACGCAATTTAACCTAACAGAGGCGAATCTAGGGTTTTTCTTCAGCGGGGCTAAATTGACAAAAAAAAAAAAAATCTAACTATATTTGATTTCAGTGGGACAAATTATAAAAAATTAGGGCATGTTTGGATGCGAAAGGAAAAAAATATTATGCAAGAAGTACAAGTAATTATTATTAGGGTTATAGAATATTTTATTCCTGTAGAATGGGTGTTTGAGTAATAAAATAAATATATATTATATAAATTATTACATTTTTTTTTTATTGTTTTGCGTAATAAATAATTATTACATGAAAAATAGCTGTTGGATTATAACAGTTGGTAATTAAAATTTGAAAAATAACCGTTAGAATATAGTCGTTATAAATATAGCCGTTATCAATTTTCCTTATTAATACACAACATGAGCCTTTTTTTTAGTTGGAAAACTTCATAGTTTTGACCATTGTTTCACCATAGATTCCTTAAATCTTTGGAGGGAAAAAATGAAGAAGATGATCTATTAGTGCTCTGCTATTGGTTGAGACAATGTCCAGCATCTTCTAGAAGTGTAGAACATCACACATCCATTCTTACAGGTGTTGTATATGTACAAGAAATTCTTGAAAGTTATGAGGAACATTGCAAAAGAGAATTTCGTATGAAGCCTTATACATTTCAAGCACTACTTGATCGTTTAAGAGAAAAATCTCTCCTTTGCAACTTAAAACGGACAACAGTCGAGGAGCAACTAGCAATGTTTATTTATACTCTTGCTCATAATGCTAGTAACCGTAATGTGTAAGAGCGTTTTCAACATTCTGTAGAAACGATTAGTCATTATTTTACTAAAGTACTTAAAGATGTTAATTGACTTGCTCCTGAATACATAAAACCTCCATCGACAATGACATCACCGGTTATTCAGAATAACAGAAAAATTTTCACATATTTCAAGGTAGGCAAAGCTATACATTATGAATTTTATTGTGAAAAATTTTTTTTAACGTTGTAAATGTTATATTCTTGTTTATTTTTTAGCATTGTGCTGGTGTTATTAATGGAACACATATTCCTATCACAATTTCTTTGGATAAACAAGATCCTTATAGAAACAGGAAGCAAATGTTATCGCAAAATGTTATGGTCACATGTGATTTTGATCTTCGTTTTGTATATGTACGAACTGATTGGGAAGGTTCTACTTCTGATGCTAGGATTCTCCAACATTCGATTGAATAAAGTTTTGAAGTCCCAAGGGGTAAATGTTATCTTGTAGATGTAGGATATGCTAATACCCCGAATTTTATTACTCCATACAGAGATGTCTGTTGCCATTTGCAGGAGCAGAGTTGAGCGCAATCTAGACCAAGCAATTATAAAGAACTGTTTAATTTGCGACATGCTTCATTAAGGAATCATGTTGAAAGCATCATCGGCATTTTGAAAATGAGATTTCCGATATTTAAAGTAGCAACTTTTCACCCAATCGTCTCTCAAACTGATATAGTAGTTGTTGCTTGTATGTTGCATAACTTTATCCATATACATAATGGTGTAGATGCTGTTGAGGATTTTGATAATGAAGTCAAAGAAATTATTGTTCCTAATAGAGATGACTCATATGGAGATGATGTTGACACCATGAATTATGAGCGAAATGCAGGTGCTCATAGAAGAGATGAAATAACAATGCAGATATGGAATGATTATTATAGCTATTGCAGAGGTAGACCATAGGTTTGTGGTAATCATGAAATTGTTGTTTAGGCCTTTTGGATGAAAAATATTGGGTCTTGTTAAAAAGCCATTGGCTATGTTGATTAAATTTGAGAAAAGAATATGAAAGTTTGAAAAATTTTGCAAGTTCCATAATACTTAACATTCCCTTAACAATCATGCTAAAAAAAATACATCTGTTAGATTTTTATATTTTGTACTAGTGGTCCCTATATGGGTGCTACATAAGCTTAGGGGTCTTACACCAAAATGTCTCAAGACTTAGTGGCTCAACCCTTATACCTATATATAAACCCATTACACTTCTATCACACAACCGATGTTGGACTATTAAAAAAAAAAAAAAGATATAAGACCTCTGAGACACGAGTGGTGTACAAGTCCATATGTGTAGGATCTCTGAGACACAAAGTAGTGTACAATTCCTGGTAAAAACAAACTTTTGGTGTACAAGTCTGAGCAAGTTCAAACTGATAAAAAAAAGACCCAGTTAAATTTTTATATTTTGTACTAGTAGTCCCTATATGGATGCTACATAAGTTTAGGGGTCTTACATCAAAAAGTCTCAAGACTTAATTGCTCAACTCCTATACCTATATATAAACCCATTACACTTCTATCACACAACCGATGTGGGACTATATTTCTAACAATATCTATAAAACATTCCCATAACAATCATACAAAAAGGATGTTTACCAAGTTTATGATAAAAAAAAATACTTGTAAATCAAAACATTCCCATAACAATCATACAAGAAAGGATGTTTAACAAGTTCATGAAATTTGATTATCGATAGCAAGTTCATAATCAAAACATTCAAGATAACCCATAATATTTATAAAACACTCATCATCATTTACTCCATTTTAGTAAACATCATTTTGAGCCATGGCACTCTATGCTCCTCCTGAAGACATAAAAAGAGTTCACGATAACCTTTATCTTTAATGAAAATTGGTAGCTTTGAACATTTCTTCTTCCGTGAAAATGACACTCATTTCATTAACCGCCTTCATGCAATCTTCTATTGTATGCTTCTCTATTACTTGAGTGCCCTTAAGAACATCGAAATATTCTTTATTCTCGCGCTCTCGAAATGCAATGTATTTATCCATGTTGAATGATGAATCTTGGGGTTTTTTCCTTTTCGCTTCCTTTTTCTTCAATGTCCATCTTGATCTCCTATCCCACGAAGCATTTCATTGCTTGAACTTTGAGTTTCAAGATTTCGTGGTTGAGAACAAGGAGATTCCACTTGCATGTTATCATTATCCTCCGTCTCGTGTATAGGTGATGGTTGGAGTAGATCGTTTGGAGTAAAAACACTTGGAGTTGAAGTGTTCATTGGGGATTCAAAAATATCTTCATAATCTTCTATACCACGAGATCGTTTATCTTCAGCATATCTCCCTACATAACAAATATATAATATGCTAGTAAAATAAAACTTTATAAAAGTCATATATTAGAAAATATATGCTTACCCTCATAAATCTCCTACAATGCCATAAAATATGGAAATGGTCTACTATGCCACTTCCTTGCATCTCTATTCCTCTGTTTAATTTGATCCAAATTAGATGGTTGCAATTAATGAAAACATCATTCATTATTTATGTACATACCTCTAGTAGTGGTGCCCAAACATGATTAGGAGCCGATACAATGTGTCTTTCACAGTCCCATCCAAAGCCACTTAATTCAGAAAAACATTTTAGAAGCTTGTAGGTTTTTTTTAACTCTTGTTCTAATACTTTAATTTGGTTTACGATAATTCTTGGATTGGAAAACTTACTTATCATGTCTCGTACCATTTTGTTCCATGCTTCTTTGGTCCATCCATTTTGTGAATGGTACACAAGTGTATTATACTCACCCAATAACCTTACTAGGTGAGTCTTGCGAATTTCATTCCACTTTGGCCTACTTTCATGTTTACCTTCACTTGTCATACCAAATGTTGATATTTTGATATACCAAAACTCTGTATTGACATACCAAACATCAACAAAAAATTTGTGGGTTATTGTTATCACTCTGTGGTTTCATAGGAAAAAAACTTCAATGTGGTAAATGCATACAACAAAGGACAAAAATTTCAATGAGTTATCATTTTGTGTTCTTGATGACATGTGTTTCATCTAAAAATGCCAAAGCACATAATGGTGGCAGGGAGTACAGAATTTATATTTGACACAACAAAGAAATTGTCACAAATTCTATGGGAACTATTAAAATCTATCTAATTCCATATACATAAGTTAATGAATTTATATTTGATCCACTGAAAGTTGCATTTTGACATTTTTCTCAAACTTTCACTAGCATGTATATTTTGAATTGTATAACTAGTTACATGCCACAGTAAAATAGTATGCTCCTATATCAAAGAATTAAAACAAGACTAAATTCTATTAACAACTTCAATATATAATAACATTATATTAGAAGGAACAAAAATAGTTGAATTGAGCTTCATCATAACCAGCAGGACTAGCAAGAATTAGAAGACATGAGGAAGTACCACATCAACTGAACATACAATAATCACGGAAAGAAGTCAAAAAGGCATTTTAATACAAGTATAAACATTTATTTACACAATTCTCAACCACCTCTACTATGTTGCAGCCATAAGTCTATACTCACTGCCATCAAATAAAAAGAATCCAAGCTAACTATTCATGAAACATTCTTTAAAGACTGTTGACTCAATTCATTCTTTGATACACAAATAAACATGGAACAGAATCAACATATAGTCTCCATTGTATTCTCCAATCAATTTGAAATAATGCCCATCCTTGAAATACCAAAATTCCAAACTTCCAAATCATAGGACAATATCATAAAATAGCTCAAAAGATGACAACTCCATATAACCAACAACCACATATCAATTACTTGTACTCTTCATCATCCTTCAAACATAAACAACCACATTCCATTTCATGGAATTTCTTCCAACAGGACTTTTCACAATCATATTGTCCTTTCCATCCAAAAAATAGCTCTTCAGATAAATGAGGAACACTGACCTAGCTGACCAAATATAAGCACACTGGAAAACACAAACACAGGACATCAAACACAACAACAGCCAATAGACAACATGAGAACCAACTAAAAGACCCTCACAAGCAAATGCATGCCAGAAAACCAGAATGCACACATAAAAATAGAATTATAAAATAACCAATGATTCCATTGTCAACAACAACATATAAATAGAGCTAATACTTGAAGAATATATGAAGAATGCAATTAACCTATGATAAACTATCTTATTGCACCCAAATCTCAACCATGCACAGAATGTGGAAACAATCACCTTTCATTACTTTACTACCAATTTGAAATAAAAAAACTCTTATGCGGTTGGCTACCAAATCACTAGACTCAAAGATACCAAAACCAATGTAAACATGATCATAATAAAAAAAAAAAAACTAATTTTTTCTTTCATTTTTAATCCATGTTGTACACTAGTAGCTTCACATCAAATTCATACAACATAAGGTACCTTCTTTTTTTTTTTTTTTGGAATCTTGCATCATTTTCGAATGGATCTCATTAATTACATTTCTTCAAAGAAAATGTATAGTGACAACAATTGAGATCAAACTCTTCCTCTATACCATTAAAAAAACACAGACAAATATCAATTTTGACAGAAAATAGGTCAAACACAACCATTTCCCAACGATTGATTTAGAAAAAAAAAACACTTCTCAATCAAGATTCATACACTTCTCAATTTTGGAAAAAAAAAAGGAAAAAACATAGAAAATCAGACAATAGCATGATCAACATAATGAATCCTCAGATTTAATGGGAAATTGGTGAGTTTGATTCAAGGAAAACCCGAACCTTGAGAAAGAGAGGAGGAATTGAGAAGAAGTCTCTCAGATCACCGCCGTGGGCAAACATTGGAGATGCTAGTCTCCAGCGAGTAAGGTGATCGCTGCCAATTTGCTCTGGCGTGGTTGTTGGGCTGCTGCTCCGGCAAGTGCTCTAGTGTTGGCTTCAATATCAAGTAGATCTTGATCCCACTCGCGATCACGAGCTTGAAACTCGGCAGCGAGGAGGGAGCGAAAGAGGCGTAGGGCTCGGTGTCGACGAAGACTACTAAATGAGGGCGGTGCGGCAAATGAAGCGAAGAAGGTCAAAGGAGGAGGCGGGATCCTGGCCGAGACCGTGGAAGATGGCCGGGGAGAGGATGACGTAGGTGGAATCGGTAGTGGAGAAGCAGAAGATGGAGAGAGAGACAGTGTCAGGAAAGGCGACACAGACGAGATCGATGAAGAAAAGGAGATTGAGAAAGAAAGAGAGAGAGAATGAGAGAAACACAAGATAGCGGCTTCCACGAACTTTGGCATAAACCGCTGCAAAAGGCCTGAAAACCGTTGCATAAGCTCTATTGCAGCGGTTTGGCAACCATTGCATCTGCTTCCGCTGCATTAGGTTATTGCAACGGTTCTGTACATCCGATTGCAACGGTTTTACACTGTTGCATAAACAGTTCTAATTTGCACTAGTTTTTGCAGCGGTTTTAATTATGCAGCAGTTGTTTCAAATACTGCAGCGGTTTTAATTATGCAGCGGTTGTTTCAAATACTGCAACGGTTTGGTTTGCAATGGTTATTTTATATAATGCAGCGGTTTCACAATACCTACTGCAGCGGTTTGTTAATATATATTGCAGCGTTTTTGTAATATATATTGCAGCGGTTTGAGAATAGTTATAGCATCGGTTTGAGAATATATATTGCAACAGTATTGAAATATATATTGCAGCAGTTTTGGAATGTATATTGCAGCGGTTTAGGAATAGCTATAGCAGCAGTTGTGTACAAATTATTATAATGGTTTCATATAATCTATTGCAGCGGTTTACAATATCTCCTGCAACAGTTAGTAGTGGTTTGTAATCCTATAACATTTTACAAATAATAATTTTAATAATTCAATTCAATAAAATAATAATATTATCAAACATCATCCAAAAATATAATAAACACTTAGATCAAACAACATCACATTAAAACTGACAAAAATATTCAATAACATAAAAATTTAAGGAGAGAACTAGTTAAATACAAAACAAATTTGAAGTTAATACAAAACAAGTCATCTTCACTGTTTTGGAATGAAACCACAAGTATAATATCATTGTCCCTGTAAATATAAAAAATTAGTTAGTAAACATAATAAGAGGAAACTTGTACCATACATACAATTTATATTACTTAATATAAATAAAATTTGTTAAAAAGAAAATAATACTATAAACTATATTCCAACATAATGACATCAACTAAAATGATAATTATTATAAAAGAATACCTGAGGTTCATAGCTACTAGCAGAGGATACATTGCATGCACGTATAGCTTGAGTTTGTTGTGCACTATTAGCATCTCCTGGGGAACCAAAATTCAAATTAAATTTAGGAACTTGGTTGATGTTCATTCCTGGAACCAAGCCCTGGAGTTGTGACATCATAGAATGAAATTGTTGCTGCACAGATGATTTATAAGCTGCCATTTGTTCTTCCATTTCTTTTCTTATTTCTTCTCTCATCTGTTCCTTCATGCCTTCAATAAAATTTTGAGAAATTTTTATAGAAGATCCATCACTAACTCCTTTTCCTTTCAAATCTGTTGGTGTAACATTCCTTCCATACAGCATAGCACGACCCGGTCATGTCCCTTCCATCACCATAGAAAATGCATCAACAGATTGGTTCTCACTACTTTGTTGTGACTGGACAACTTGAATTTGAGACTATAATAGAAAAAAAAAACTTTAGTAAAAATTTATTTTTGATGCTGTATTGACCATGTGTAAGACAAAATATCATATTCCAAAATCATATTATAAAATCATATAAATAAAAGGAAATCCTTACAATCTTCTCGCTAGTATCATCAAAGGACTCCTTGTAGGTCTTGTTTGGTTGTCTTTTTCGAGTTTAAATAAAAAGAGCAGTATTAGTTGGTACCTCATTGTTTTCATTTGTATCTTGCTGTTTTAATTCCACAAAAAAGAAAAACAAAAAAACAAAACAAAACCATAACTTTCATTAGTAAGGACTTGTATATGATCCAAAAAGAATTAAATGTAGCACCACACATAGCAATTATCATACGAACCAAAAAGACAAGACAAATAGAAATAATTTCAAGATAATTCAAAATTAAATTCATCGATGATACTAATCATAATAAGTATAGTGAAGGTAACCAAAGCAATTCTAATCATAATAAGTGTAGTCAAGCCAATGAAAACATTCCTAGAACATCGATTGTTGGACATGGATGGAGAATTTCATTGATGATACTAATCATAATAGGTATAGTCAAGATAACCAAAACAATATCAATCATAATAAGTGCAATAAAGTTAACCAAAACATTCTTAGAATATCAATTTAAAATAAAAATATAATTTTCATTAGCAAGGACTTGTATATGATCCAAAATAAATTTAGCTCTACACATAACAACTATCATACCAACAAAAAAAAGACAATACAATTGCAAATATTTTCACAAGACCACAAAATTGAATTCATTAATAATATTAAACATAATAGGTATGATCAAGGTAACCAAAACAATATTAATCATAATAAGTCTAGTCAAGCCAATGAAAACATTCCTAGAACATCGATTGTTGGACATGGATGGAGAATTTCATTGATGATACTAATCATAATAGGTATAGTCAAGATAACCAAAACAATATCAATCATAATAAGTGCAATAAAGTTAACCAAAACATTCTTAGAATATCAATTTAAAATAAAAGCATAATTTTCATTAGCAATGACTTGTATATGATCCAAAATAAATTTAGCTCCACACATAACAACTATCATACCAACAAAAAAAAGACAATACAATTACAAATATTTTCACAAGACCACAAAGTTGAATTCATTAATAATATTAAACATAATAGGTATGATCAAGGTAACCAAAATAATATTAATCATAATAAGTGTAGTCAAGCTAATCAAAACATTCATAGAATATCAAATTTTTTTTTAAAAAAAAAAACATGCGTACACTTACCATTTGTTTTCTTATCCTAGCAAAACTCTTTTTGCCCGCCGTGTGCATATGTCTCTTTCAATTATTTACATTTACTTCAGTGAATCTCTACATAAAGATTTCCATTACTATTAGCATAGCTTGGAGAAAATAATTTTGACATTATAAAACAATTAAAAACTAAACATTGTTATACCTTTGTATTTGTTGAATTCCAATAGTTCAAAAGTTCTTTGAATTTATCTTCTCCAATATGTTGTGGGCGATTCAATATTCTAAGCTTATCAGTCTTGTACTTATAGTAATGTTCTTTTTTCACCCTACACTTATATACTCTCCAATCATCTCCAATAGTAGCTAAAACTCATTTTTTTACCTTCTTGAGGGACTATGTATTTTTTCTGCACAAACAATTACATTTAATCAAATTATAAAACATGAAAAATGTTTAATAAGGAAAGAAATAATTAGATAACAAACAAGTAAGATTCTTATAAACCTAAACATATTCCCATAATGACTCTTTTGTAGGCATTTTGCGCCAATTAGTGACTGTAAAAGGTGCAAGTGTTGCATTTCGAGCCAATATTCCTAAGAAACTGCTGAACTCATTCAAAGTCTTATCATCTGGTACTATTGGCTGATTTAATTCATTCAAAAAAATTGTCTTTTGGTTTTCCTCAGACCGTGCATGAACTGCTTTCATTGTTGTTTGACCTCTCTTTCTTAGTGTAGAAGGACCTGCATTATATATAAAAACATTATGATTGCATTATATATTCATAAACATGATTATATATTGAATTTAGTAATTGAACCTGCTGAGCTTGTAATTGCATCCTCAGTGGCCACTGTTGCAATTGTTGGTGGAGGTACCCCAATTTGCAATTTTGATTTATTTCTTGTTGATTTTCAGAAACTATATGATCTAGACCTTGTTGCTTAAGCCCAATACTCATTTCTTGCTCCATTTGTACTTCATGTTCTTGATCATGATTTGTTTGTGTAGCTTCCTCTAACGCATGATCTCTTGTGTGTACTACATTTCCATGAGCTTGGCTTCTACGGAGTTTATGTTGTGCCCGCAAATATGAAGCAATAGTCCCTGGTTTCACAAACTTCGTCTTCTTCATTGTCAATATTCAGAATTTTTTTACTCACGAGATTTTTCTGCACTTCCAAAGATGTCAAAATCAAGTCAATCATGAAAATATATAAACTATAGCAAGTAATGTGTGAAATAGTACTTAAAAAAATTTTCTGCACTTTTAAACATACGAAACCTAGATATATGACATATAATGTTGGTTGCATGCAAGA
Source organism: Dioscorea alata (assembly GCA_020875875.1). NCBI lineage: Eukaryota > Viridiplantae > Streptophyta > Magnoliopsida > Dioscoreales > Dioscoreaceae > Dioscorea > Dioscorea alata. The sequence goes on along the minus strand of CM037024.1, from coordinate 5,049,628 downwards.
CATTAGCTCTTAAAATAACAAGCTTTACATATTGAACACTTGTTGTATCCATTTTTTCCGGGAACAAAATCATACCTTATAGAATTATTGTGAATAGCACTTGAAATAGCTAGCCTCAAATAACTTTATGTGAGCTTCGTGAAACTCATCTCTACAATAAAAGAAAGAAATATTTTCAGATATCTGAAATTATCAACTCATCCCTAGTCACATGAAATTATTTTGAAAAAAAATCACAAATATTATTAACTTGAAAAGAACACAATAAACTAAATATGCATTAGAATAAAAATGGAGGCATGGAAGATAATAAAACCAAAATTTCCAACATCATTTAATATCACCCATCACATTTACAAAAAGTAGATATATGTTAGAAATGAAAAAGCTTTTCTACTCATTAATATCCATCCAATCCCAATCAGTATCATCAATATATGAATCTTCTTCTATCTCTTCATTTTCTTGAACTTGTAACAAATGTGAAGGTACATCCATAGTTTCAACAGGTTGATCATCTCTTGCGCAATTTATAAATTCTACATCATTATGTGATTCACCAATATCATCTGAATAGTCATCAATCTCACTCCAAAAAACTTGCTCAATATTTGGACAATTTTCCTTTTGAAGACCATATAAATCTCTTGGAACTTTTTTCATAACATAATGTAGCCCAACTTCAATAGGATCTTCAATATAGAACACTTGTTGCACTTGTGAAGCAATGACAAAAGGATCATCCAAGTAGCATAACTTGTTAAAATCTACGCAAGTGAGCCCATAATCATCTTTCACAACTTGAAACCAAGCACACCTAAATAGCACAACATTGAACTTGCCCCAATAGTCAATTGCAATTATTTCATCTATTGCTCCATAGTAAGTAACATCTCCAACAATTGGATTTTGATCCTTAGCACTTGAAAACTTGGAGTTAAAGCTTGCAAAGTGACTCCACTATTTTGAGTTTTGCATCTTGCATCACGTTTTCTAGTGTGAAAACGAAAGCCATTGATGTAATACCCTTTATATTTGATAGCAACTAGATTTGGGCCTTTAGAGAACCATATAATATAGTCAGGTACAAGTTCATTCTTCACCCTTTCTTCAAACCAAAATATAAGATCTTGACTGTGAGTTTGTGCTCTTTGCCATCTACTTGATTTACTTCTTGAGTTTATCAAGTTTTCATGTTCTCTGTATTCATCAAATACAAACATATTTAAACAATTACAACTCATGCTACTTTAAAAAAGAGAGAGAGAGAAAAAGCACACACAAAATCTTTGAAGAGACATAATTACTTCTTACTTGATGTATTTCTCCACTTGTTTGTCTCCGCAATTGAACAAAGCATAACGATGAGCTTGTGCTAAGGCCTCTTGGTCCAAAGTGAAAGTCTTGCCAATATTTCTCTTGTTCCCCATAATTGGATGGCCAAGCTTAGGGAAAATTGGAGATTCTTCATCATCAATTGTAACCATATTAGTATTCTTCTCATATATGTTGAATCTTGTCTTCACACCATCATGCATATATCTCGAGCAAAATACCAAGCATTCCTCGGCTAGATACCCCTCTGTAATAAATCCCTTCGGACGGCTTCGATTACGAACAAAAGACTTCAACTTGCATAAGTTTTGCTCAATTGGAAACATCCAACGACAATGAACAGGGCCACCAAGTTTGATTTAATTTACCAAATGAATAGTCAAATGCACCATTATATCAAAAAAATTTGGGATGAAAGTCATTTCTAGACGACAAAGAATTTCAATAATTTCCTTCTGCAGCCGATGAAGATCCTGCATCTTCACAACTTTATTGCATATACCCCAAAAAAAATCACCCAACTTGATTAAGACAATGGCAACATTTTTAGGCAATGTCTTCCTCACAACAACTCCAAGTAAATATTGCATCATAACATGAGGATCATGGCTTTTATAGCCTAGAATCTTCTTATCATCCAATTGCACACATCGAGAAATATTTGATGCAAACCCTTGTGGTAATTTTGCATTCTTGAAGACTTTACAAAAAAGAGTTTTCTCTTGTGGGCTCATAGAATAACAAGCTTTAGCATATTGAATCTTGTTGCATCCATCTAATCGAGTAGGTTGAAGCTCTTTCATTATACCTATTTCTTCAAGGTCAAGACGTGCTTTCAGATGATCTTTTGTTTTCCCAACCAAATTTAATAATGTCCCCAACAAATTGTCCCAAACATTTTTTTGAATGTGCATGACATCCAAATTATGGCGCAAAGTATTTTTCTCCCAATATGGCAACTCAAAAAAAATAGACTTCTTCCTCCATGGATCATTCTTATCTGTTTATATAAAAAAATTCATATGTCCTAATTTAAATCAAATTAAAATTTTAAAATCGCATATAAGACTAATCACAATCAAATTAGTGGTTAAGATAAATAAATCTCATATTTGGATATGTGCAAGTCTAGAAGATATCTTCAAGATAATCTCAAAATACAAATCTCAAGATCAGCCGAGAGCACCGATCTCAAGGCGATCCAAAAAATACTCAAATCTTAAGATTAGCCGAGAGCACAGACCTCGAGGCGATCTAAAAATATTCAAATATCAAGATCAGCCAAGAGCACCGATCTCAAGGCGATCCAAAAGTTCAAATCTTACGATCAGCCAAGAGCACCGATCTCGAGGCGATCTAAAAAAATATTCAAATATCAAGATCAGCCGAGAGCACCGATCTCGAGGCGATCTAAAAGTTCAAATCTTACGATCAGCCAAGAGCACCGATCTCGAGGCGATCCAAAAATACTCAAATCTTAAGATCAGCCGAGAGCACCGATCTCGAGGTGATCTAAAACATCCAAATATCAAGATCAGCCACGAACACAAATCTCGAGGCGATCGAAAATGTTAAATCCCTAGGCGATCCGTGTCCCAAGATCAAACATGGGTACAAATCACGAGGCAAAACAAAATTAAATTAAATTAAATCAAAATATATCAAAATCAAACAAGATAATATATATATAATTAAATCAAATCAAATCAAATCAAATTAAATAAATAAATATATATATATATATAAAATCAAACCCGATAAAATAAAATAAAAAAAAAATCAAATCAAATCAAATTAAATATATTTATCTATATAAATCGAATCAGACAAACAAATAATAATAATAAAAATAATATATATATTAAAATAAATCAAATAAAATAAAAAAAATAATAATAATATAAAATTATATATATAATTAAAATAATTAAAAAAATATATATATGTATATAACAAAAATAAATACAACGAAATAAATAAAATAGATATAATAATAATAAATAATAATAATAATAATAATAATAATAATAATAATAATAATAATAATAATAATAATAATAATAATAATAATAATAATAATAATAATAATAATAATAATAGCATATAAAAAAAATCATATAAGAAGAAAATAAAACAAAGTAAATCTGGATAAGTATAATATTAATATATATATAATGATAATAATAAGTAGAAATAAAATAAATAAATAAAATAAACAAAAAAAAAATAAATAAAATAAACAAAAATATAAAAAAAAAATAATATAAAAAAAAATAAAGCCTGCCCGTGGGGTGTCGTGGTCGCCTCATGATCTTCACAACCGCTCCACACGTCGCCTCACGATCTTCATAACCACCTCCACGACCAACGCGCCAGGAGGAACAACGACGATATTGAAAGGCTTTAAGAAGGGGGTCTTGGAGAGGATCGAGGAAGAAGTTTGGGGATTAATGCTGCCGACGTCGACAAGGTGTCTCTCGCTAACAACGCGACGACCATTGCTGCGGAGGATCTAACGAAAAAAGAAGACAAACAAGGAGACCAAGAAGAAGGAGAAGGGGAGAAGAGCGAAGAGATGGGACCGGCCGAAGAAGTGAAAGAAAATTGAAGAAATAAGAGAAGAAGGCGTTTCTCTTCCTTGATACCTACATACGCATCCAAAACAAAATCACTGCCATCGTTGCCCACCTATTGGTTTTGCTCTTGATGATGAACCCATGAAAACAGGGAGAGGAAAAGAGACGAGGGTAGTAACCCGGCCAAAGAGATAAGGAGGACGAAAATCAAGAAGAAAGTACCTCTCCCTACCAAACAAACAAAAAGAAGAGGAGAGAAAATTGCTGTCGTCGCCGTCACGCTGCCGCCGTTGTTGCTGTGCTGCCGTCATCGCCGTCACGCTGCCACCGTTGTTGCTGCGCTGCGGCCTTCGCCGTCATGCTGCTGCTGTTGTTGCTGCACTGATGCCGTCACCACCCTTGATGCCACTGCACCTATCTCTCTGCAAGATAAAGAAAAGAGGGAAGAAGAAAGACAAAGGGGAAGAAAGAAGAAGCCAGCTGCGGAGAAAATAACAGAGAAGAGGTTGTTGTTGTCGTTGCCCGCCGCTGCTGCCAGTGCTCGCGAGGGTGGAATACCCCTCGCTCGCCTGGCCGTCCACTCAAAAAAAAACACTACGCTGTTGCCGGCCACCATTGCTTGCGTGACATCCTATGTCCCCACTCTTGCCAAAAGACTCGTCATTCGGCCTGCCTTGACCGGAATCCTACATCAGAGCTCTGAACCTGGGTGAACTCGAAGGAGGCCCTCATGTGAGGGTTGACAACTTGGAAGTGGCGGTGTTTGTAATAACGACAACGATGACGACAGTGGTTGTCATGGCGGAAGAGGAGGTGCGGCATGATGTTGTTTTTTTTTAAAAAAAAAAAAAAAAAAAAAAAAAAGATTTCTTGACTTGTCACCGTCTGAACGATTCGTGTGCAATGATCTTGGCGCATGCACATGTGCCAGTAACATACAAAGATAGTAGCAAGGAAATTAAAGACTTGGAGACTACACCAATTAATGGTGGCCTTATCTGAGAACCACCACTGCAGGATTGCGAGGAGATTCTTGGAGCATTTACCATGAATGCTGCTGATGTGAATCCATTGCATTTAACAGGATTTTCTTTGCAAGCTCCCCTAAAGGGGTCCAAACTATGAAAAATGAATCCTCCAAAGTTGGTGTGCGATTCGATAGGCAAATTCCTGATGAAGATCGTGTTTTTTTTTTTGCCACACTAACTTACTTCGTTTTGATTATTCTGGTGGTGAGGACAGTGAAAGGCTTGCCATTAATGAGTTGCTAGAGGTTGTATGTGAAATAAAAGTGGTCCTCTAATAATATTTTTGAAAGAAAGTGGGGAAGTACAGACTCATATTTGACCTTGAAAGCAAAACTTGAATTGGTACCTGCTGGTATTCTTGTGATAGGTTCCCAAAACCAGATGGACAGCCGTAAAGAAAAGTCACATCCTGGAGCTTTCTTTTCCATGCAATTACATGCTAATGAAAACTAGTCAAACTCTTCTCCACCATTCTCAAAGTCTTGATTAATATGAAAAAATTAATTTCCTTCATTATCATGTGCCTTCTTTTTTTGTGTCTTGCCAAAAACATTCACATGATTTGATAACTTTTGTGCAACATCCAAACTTGACAAATGGATCGGGGTATCTCTCAACTCCATAGTACCATCAAACAATGTCTTGTTATAACGCCAAGGATGATTTTTAGCTAAAAATCTCCGATAACCCATATAACATATTTTTCTACAATGCTTCAAATATTTGGAACATGTCTCATAATTACAATAAGGACATGCTAACATTCCTTTAGTGCTCCATTCTGATAACATAGCATAAGCTGGGAAGTCGCTAATAGTCCATAATAATGCCACCTGCATGAGAAATGTTTGTTTGCTTGTGGCATCATATGTTTCAACACCAATTTCCCATAAGTGCTTCAACTCTTTAATCAAAGGCTGCAAGTAGATGTCAATGTCTTTACTAGGTGATCTAGGGCCCGGAATAATCATAGACAAGAAAATATATTCAGACTTCATAAATATCAATGGTGATAAATTGTAATTGATTAACACAACCAGCCATTTGCTATGTGAAATGCTCATCGTTCGAAATGGATTGAACCCATCACTTGCAAGCCCCAACCGCACATTGCGAGGGTCTTGAGCAAACTCGGGATGCAAATCATCAAAATCTTTCCAAGCTTTGGCATCAGCTGAATGCCTCAAATTTCCATCATTTGGATGATCTGTTGCATGCCATCTCATTGCAGTAGCTGTCTCTTCACACATGTATATCCTTTGCAGCCTAGGAGTAAGAGGAAAGTATCGTAAAACCTTAGTAGGTATAATGGAGGTTTTAGCATTATCATCTGCAAATTTGTCCTCCAATTTCCACCTAGAAGCACCACATACATGACAATTATTTGCTTCTTCATGCTCATCCCAAAACAACATACAATCATTTGGGCATGCATGTATTTTTTTGTAATCAAGACCCAAATCTCTCACTGTCTTCTTAGCTTCATTAAAAGAATTTGGAATTGTAGCATCAGGAAAAGCTTCTTTTAACAAATCTAGAAGGTCACCAAATGCCACATTACTTAGCCCATGGAGACACTTGAAAAGATATAATTGAACGATGAAAGAAAGCCTTGAGAAACTCTTACACCCTGGATAAAGCTCCTGTAGGCCTTCCTCCATGAACTTGTAAAACTTCTTTGCCTCTGTATTTGGACCTTCACAAATCCTTGGGAGGTCTTGCTCTCCAATTGCTACATCTCTATACATATCTTGCAACATGCCATCCATGTCATCAAGAGGATCAAGTCCTTCATGACTGTGTGATGGAAATCTTTCAGAATACATTGACAATCCTTCTCCATGGAATAACCACTCAGTATAGCCTTCTACGAAACCATAGACTATCAAGTGTTCTCTGACTATTGCTCTATAGTACCAATAGCGGTTCAAGCACTTTTTGCATTGGCAAAGTATTTCTTGTCCTTGTGCGGTCCTTTGAAATGCCATATCTAGAAAACCATCAACTCCGCTAATATATGCCCAACTAGCCCTAGGGAGAGCCATCCATTCTCTATTTCTATTACTCATTACTTTCAACTGTTTACAAAAGAAAAGAATTTCATGGGCATTACATAGATTTATGGGATATAGTAATTAGCAAATCATAATTCATAAGAAATTCCAAATAAATTACAATTGCATGTTTGCCTTTAATAACAAAATAACAAAATATTAGAGAAGCTATTCCTCATCCAATTGCAATAAGTGGGAGTGTCCTTACCAACTATTCACTAGTCTTGTTGATGAAGGGTAATGTTAATTAGAGATCACTTGTGTAATTTCCTTTCAAATAAGAGTTAATAAGTCCTAAAAAACAAAAGCAAGCATGTCAAAAATATGTTACTACAGTAAATGCAAACATATCCAAAATATGTAAACAAACACTAATGACAAAAACAAAACTATGAAGAAAACAAATAATAATAACAACAACAACAACAACAACAACAACAACAACAACAACAACAACAACAACAATAATAATAATAATAATAATAATAATAATAATAATAATAATAAAGAAGGAATAAAAAAACAAGAAATATAAAATATAAAATTAATTAATTAAATAATTAAATTTTGGTATGAGAGATTTTATTTAGATTATTTATCAAAAGATTTTTTTTTAAATAAGTACTTTCTTAGTAAAAAAAAAACTTTTAGATTAAAGAAATTTCAAGGAAAAAGCATGCTATTATCTAATAGATTATGGATGATTTTTGGTGATAGAAATTGATAGAAACATGCTAACTAATATATCATAATTAAATAGACAATTGAACTGTGTACCACCCAACACATAGCCATAAGTCAAAGTATTGAAATACAAGCCTTGAAAAATGAGAAATTAAAATAAAACATGATGAATAAATGAATATAAAGTCCACCGGATGTAAATCTAGTTAATTATTTTTTTTTAATTAAAACCAGTCATGATAGAAACCCAATTAGAAGCTAATATGATAAAGTCATGTGATAAGTACAGGTGGCATGAATGAAGACAATATATTGGTTATTCAATAATCAACTTGAGCTAGAGAATAAATATTATCTAAAAATTGTAACTATATATATAAAAAAAAGCTTATATTGTTCTAAGCAAATTAAATAGATACAAACTTCGATAGTTAAATATTCAACCAAAAAACAAAGAAAGAAAATCAAATAAATTTTGTCTGGTAAAACAAACAGCATAGTGAAGATATAAATGTGTGGTTCAGTGTTACCAAAGGCATAATAGATGAGCAGGAATACACACAACATGCTGTAAAATTAGTACTGAGGCATGACTAACAGTGGAGAAAGGAAGTAGAGATTATAAACACCTGATAGAAGAGGTTGTATGTTTCCAAGAAAAATTCAAGCGCAAAGGTAGTAAGCAACTTTGCTCACTCTCTCCCTAACCAATTCATTCTCCGTGAAAAGTTTGAGCAAAGGTAGTCTGTATGATCAGTGATATGCCTGTGACAACAAACACTGAGAACTTTGCAGCTTTTGGATTCCCAGCTCCTAGCTCATTCGAGACTCGAACACTGTTCAGAGCAATAGAGGAGAATCAAGACACTATGTGACAATCCAAAAAAGACATAACCTCTTGGAAGTAAGAAGTGCATGATTAAGAAAATACAGCACCGTGACCATTGCAAACTAAAATTGTTAGAAATAATCTGTAATCAAGATTTGGAAGAAAGAGAACTATAGTGACAATATTAACTAAACCATATCCAAGCTATCACGTCAGAAGATAATGAATATAAATACATAACATGGGACTGGTCCATAAACATAATACAATCAAGATTTGGTTTTCTACTCTGGACACTTGCAATCTCTAGATCTTGTTTTCCCCAAACACATTAATATGTGTGTGAAATTGATGTATGTGAAATGTACCCAATATCATTTCAGTGAGGTTAGTTGGATGTATATAAGTGTGTTCTTAGTATTATTATCTTCCAACTTTATGCTTATAGATGGCTACACCTGCAAAGGAACTAAAATTCTGAAACCATAAGGCAAGTGTTTTGAAATTTCTATGTTCACATATACATTTGGTGATTAGTTTACTTGAACGGAACAATCAATAATGAATTTCCTCATGTTAAATTCATTATTTTCAAACATTATTATAAAATGGATTTAAAATTTTTTATCTCCCACATCTCCGTACCTTGAATTTGAAATTCCTATGTTCACATATGCATTCAAGCATGTTGGGCAATTATAATTCAAGTTAAGTCAATCACCCTCCTCCTGGGTGATTTTAATACTGTTCTTTCCAGGACGGAGCACAAGGGTGGCTCTTTTTCTTATTACAATCGCAAAGCTAGACATTTTCTTGATTTCATTAATAGTAATAATTTATTGGATTTAAAATTTTCTGGTTCTACCTACACTTGGTGTAACAACCAGTTTGGTCCAGCCCGTCGCTGGGCTCGGCTAGACAGGTGTTTGGCAAATATAGAGTGGAACAACATTTGCAAGTCCTATTCTCTTAAACACCTTTCGCGTTCTTTCTCGGATCATTCCCCACTTTTTCTTACAGTTAATTTTACTCTTCTTAAGAAAACAAAATTTTTTAAATTCGAAAATTACTGGCTTGATTTTTTGGGGTCTCATAATGCCGTTCTGGATGCTTGGAATTTCTATCCCCATGGTAACCCTCTCCATGCTTTTAGTCATTTACTTTGTCGTGCTCGTCTTAATCTCATTTCTTGGAGTCGCTCTGGTTTTAATAATTTGGATTTTGCTATAGCGCGTGCCGAGTCTGAGATCAGTTCCATTGAGCTTCACGATTCAGACCCTAATTATTACTCTCAATTGTCTGAACATTATGCAAAGCTTTCTTCTCTGCAACGCCAGAATGATATTAAATGGGCTCAACGGACTCGCCTTCGTTGGACTGCTGAGGGAGATCATAACACTAAGTTTTTTCATTCTATTTATCGTATGAGATCACATAACAATTTTATTTCGCAGATCAAAGGTTCTGATGGCATCCCCGTGAATAATCCCGAGGATATTGAACGAGTTTTCTTAGATTTTTACAAGAACCTTTGGAATGCCCCGTCTGCTTGTAATCAGATTTCCACCACTGATCTACCTCCAGATCTTCCAAGCCTTTCGGACTCTGATAGATTGTTACTCATTCGCGAGGTTACCAAAGATGAGGTTTTCTCGACTATTATGGATATCCCTCCAGGTAAGTCCCCCGGTCCTGATGGTTTTAACATTGAATTCTATCGGAACTATTGGCATATTATTGGTGATAGTCTGTTCTCTGCTATCCAATTTTTCTTCAATAATTCTGTGCTTCCCCAGTCCTGGGGTAAAACTCTTATCTCTTTAATCCCTAAGAAGGACAATCCTAAACATGTTGCTGATTTTAGACCTATATCTCTTTGTAACGTTTGTTTCAAAATCATTTCTAAGCTTCTTGCCAATCGGCTTAAAAAAGTTATTCCCTCTCTTATTGGTAAGGAGCAAGTTGGTTTTGTTGCAAATCGTAGTTCCTTTGATAATATTATTACTGTTCAAGAAGTTGCTCACTCCATTGAGAATGACACCTGTAGCCCCCCTAGGATGATTATAAAACTTGATGTCGAAAAAGCTTATGACACTTTAAGTTGGAGTGCAATTCTTGCCGTTCTTTCCAAAATGAATTTTCCTACGATTTGGATTTCGTGGATTTCGACTTGTCTTCAGTCTAGTTCCTTTGCTTTGTTAATTAATGGTAAACCCACGACCTGGTTTTCCTCCTCTCGTGGTGTCCGACAGGGCGACCCCCTGTCTTCCTACCTCTTTATTTTGGTTTCTCAAACTCTCACCACTATGCTTAATTACAGCCTCCAAAATAATCTGATCCCTGGTTTCAAGTCTAACCTTAATAATAATTTTAATCATTTAATGTATGCTGATGATTTAATCTTAATCACTCAGGCTTCCCGGTTGACTGCTCGTAATATTAGATTGTGTCTTTCTCATTATTCTATCATTACTGGCCAGAAGCCTAATATTTGCAAATCTCATATTTATTTTCCTTCTTGGCTTAATAAGCATTTGATCAAGAGTATTTGCAATATTTTGAACTTCAAACAAGCTTTTTTCCCCTTCAAATATCTGGGTATTCATATTTCCCCTAGGAAACTTGCTTCTCAAATCTTTCTGCCTATGGTGGAAAAGATCAGGAATTCTGCCTGTAGATTAGCTAACTTCCATCTTTCGCCTGCTGCTAAATGTATTCTGATTAATTCTGTCCTTCTCTCGGTTCCTATTTACACTATGTCAGTCTACCCCATCCCTGATTTCATTATCTCCGAGATTTCTAAAATCGTCAGAAAATTCTTTTGGAGTAAGAGCGGCAATGGAAAGGGCATCCATTATGTGAGTTGGAGTACTATTACTACGAGTAAATCTGAGGGGGGTTTAGGCGTTAGAAATTTGTTTATCGCCAAGCATTCCCTCATTGCCAAACACTTTTTTCAATATTTGAATAATGATAATGCATTGTGGGTTGATATTCTTAATGAGAAATATGGTAGGTTAAACTTTTGGCATGATCGCCCTCCCTCTAAATGTTCATGGTTTTTTAGAGGGCTTTGCAAGTCTGCTGCTTACCTTCACAAATTTTGTAAGATTCAATCGATTAACCCAATCTCTACATCTTTACTTTGGGACCCTTGGATTTTTGATACCCCTGTAGCTCTGAAACCTACTGTTCTTAATATGAACTCTGATTTTGAACATGTCAATATTACTGAGCTCATTTCGGATGGTCATTGGGATGTCAATTATTTACATTTCCTTTTTGGCAATAGCTTTGAGTGTACTGATACTATCTTGCCTAGAATTGATTCCTCTTCTGATTCTCATTGGGTATGGGATCCCAAATGTAGACTGACTAAAATCTCTGCCACTGTTTATCATCACTTAAATACTCATTCTGAGGTATCTGAAAACTGGTTCGGGTGGCAACTTCTTTGGCGCATCCCTATTGCTCCTAAATTGAGACACTTTATCTGGATGTGTATGCATGGCAGATTACCTACCTCTGTTTTCCTTCATTATATTAATCTTGGTCCTGATAATCCATGCATTTTTTGTGGGATTCACCCGGAAACTATTGATCATTTGTTTTTCCAATGTATTGAATCTCAAAGGATTTGGAGCTTAATTATTAGCAAAGAGAACCTCTCCATCCCCCTCCCTGGGAGGTTCTCTTCTGGGAATTGGATCACTGAATACAGGTTCTGTCATCACATTCTGGCGCTTATTGCTGCCTGCGCTTGGTATATTTGGATCGGTCGTTGTAATGCAATTTTTAAAAATATTCGTCCAAACATGATTAGTATTGCTAGCCAAGCAATCTCGCATGTTCGTGAATTTTCTAATTGCCATCCCGATCTCTGTGGTTTAAAGCTTATCTTATATAACTTTTCCAGCGCCGATGGTTACTTCCTCTTCCTTCACGCCTTTGCCAACCCGGCTTCGCAGGTAAGTTCGATTGGTTTTTTCATCTCAAATGCTAACTATGTTGTTTCTCTTGCAGGGTGTGTTTCCCAGAAAATGTTGAACAATTCTTCGGATGATTTACTCGCACTTGAAGTCGCCCTGCAAACTGTAATTGAATTTCACATTCGTATCAAGCATATTTTTTGCAGCAACATTGGCACAAAGAATACAATTTGGAACCCGAATCCGATTATTGCTTGGAGATATCAATCCCAGATCAGTAACCTGCGGTTTCTCCTGGATATGGCCTATCTCCCTAACATTCATGTGATCCCTCATTCTTGGTTGACTCCTGCAATTTGTCTTGCCACTCTTGGTTTCAGTTTCCAGCATCTAAACCTATTTCTGGTGGGCAGGGATCTCCCATTTTGGATTATGAAAGCTTTCATTAAACATGGTTTTTCATTCTAAGTTCTTCTTTGCTTTCTGCTTGTTCTTGTTGTGTCTGTTTTCCTTAGATGTATTTGCCTCTTCTTGTTCAATAAATTAGCTTCCCAATTTGGGAAGTTCTTCTTAAAAAAAAAAAAAAAAAAAAAAAAAAAAAAAAAAAAAAAAAAAAAAAAAAAAAAAAAAAAATCACCATGTGGTGTTTAGCATTGAGGTTTGTGATGGCTTATTTTTATAGTCTACTAAAAGTATATTTTGAAAGTTGTGTTTCTCAAACATTAAGATTATTATTCTCAAGCAAAGTGTTACATCTTGCAACATGTGCGTGATTAGTGTCCATTAATATATATATATATAAACCACATGAATTCCCCATCAACAGATCAATCATATAAATATATATGTATTGAAGTATATGCTAACTAAGAAGTCCACCATCTCTTCCGACAACCCCAGCGTGCAATACTATTAACAACTAATTAAACACATAGTTAACCCAAATGATTAGTGTCCATTAATATATATATATATATATATATATATATATAGTGTGCAATACTATTAACAACTAATTAAACATAGTGATCATGACTATGTTTCAACAAAAGTTGTAAATATATTTCAACAAAAGTAGACTGGGATTTATACATAGTGATAATAAATATAACTCTTTTATACACTAAAGTTGTAAATATATTTCAACAAAAGTAGATTGGGATTTATACATAGTGATCATGACTCTTCCAAATTTATGTATTCGTATCCAAATATACTAAATCAGCTAAATTCTCATGATATTAATATACCTTGTTTTCTGATAAAATAAAACTCAAAACACAATAATCACATGAAGTTCAGAGAAATTTAGGTTGTTATGTGAATGTGGTCCGAAGCAACAGTTATAGCAGACAAACTTCCTCTAGATTTATGTATTCAAATTTAAATTTATTAAATTAACCAATAAGAGACCTTTTCTTTTCTTTGGGACATTTGGGTTATTTTGTGGATGAGGTTCAGAGGAGGAGGAAAAAGCTTGGAGTTATGAAGTTTGAAGGGTGACAAGGGAGAATGTGGGCTACAGAGCATCACTTATTGGAAGGATATTAGAATAAATCCAAAGTGATTAACATGCGCCAAAAGTAATGAAAAGCCTGTCTCATTTCTCTAATATATTCCATTCTTTCTCATTTCTCTGCACATGCTCTCACTATACACTACATCCAAGGTTCACATTATAAAATAGCATTAATATACATAGTTAACCCAAAAGCTCACTGCACCGCAACAATGTATGTTCCCTAGAACCTGTGGCCAAAAGGCCCAAACCTTAAGCCCTAATTCTCTAATTAAAAAACATTAAACCAAATCATTGTCATAACAAGTGGTCCATAAACCTCCACTTTCTTCAATCCCAAAACATCCAAGCCAAACATCAAATAATACTTACTTTAATCCCTATTGATCTTTTTATTATTAACAAAGAACAAACAAGAGTTGTTGAGTGACTTGAATAATAGGTGGACAGCAACACTAAAAGCAGCTAATCTTTGAAAAGAAACAATTAGAAGAAAACAAAATCATAAACTGATACATGGACTGATAAGGATTTGAATATTATCTATCACTAGTTCTGCCATTTCCATTTCCCATTTGTCTCTTCAAATACCAACCAGTCTCAACTTATAAAAATTATATATTCTATATATGTACATATCTCACTGTGAACTGAAAACCAAGTAAGTAAAAACCCCAATTCCCATGAGACACCGATGAAGCATCATCTTTCTCAAGCTAAGCAAAGCAAGACTGAATTCAGAGATAATTTTGGATAGAAATACATGTGTAACTGATAATCTCAAAATCAAATTTGAAGAGATACTGAAAACCATCATAATCGGAGAAAGAGGAAAAAAATTGATGAGATTGAGAGGATATTAGAGGATAGCATGTAGAGAAGTGTACCTCAAGGGACTTGAGGTGATGAGACCTCAGTGGCCTTCCCGGGGATGAGGTAGAGGCGGCGGCTACAGCTGCAGTGGCTCCGCCGAGAGAGGATTTTGTAGGTGAAAACAAAGAACTCTCTCCGACAGAGGGTTTCGAAGGGCTGACAGCCGGAGAAGGAGAGGCAGCCGGAATTGGGTGGGGATGTAGGCAGGATGGCGGAGGAGATGCTACAGGATCTCAACGAGGGTTTGGGAAATTTTGTTGACCAATAATTTTTTTTTTAACAAATTTAGTTATATTATGAGACAAATAAAATTGCAATTTTATTTTTAAAAATATTTTATTAGCTATAAGATAGATATATATAAGAATTGTGAGACAAATAAAATTACAATTTTATTTTTAAAAATATTTCATTAGCTATAAGATAGATATATATAAGAATTTTAGTTATATTGTGAGACAAATAAAAATACAATTTTTATTTTTAAAAATATTTTATTAGCTATATATATATCGATAAATATAAATAAAACTAGAAACTCTCAACAATTCATTGTTTTAGTGAAAGATCGAGACATCTTTCTTGTTTTTTTTATTAATAAAGTCTTTCAAGTTATCATTTTAGTTTTTAATAGATTTTTATTTTTATTTTTTTTTGTCAAAAATAACTTTCATTATTATTATTATTTAAAAAATAAATCGTGAATGAATATATATATATATATTAAGAAAAAACAAAATAGTAATAAAATCTTGAATTTAATAAATGCATGTGGATATGTAAAAATACTTTTCTAATTTATTTATTCATATAATTTGTATTAAAAAAATAAATTTTTCTTATTTATTAGATTTGTTGATTTTGTTATCTGTAAATATAAATTTTATGAAACTTAATCATTTTTGTCACATATGCAGCCGTTTTAAAAAACCGCTGCCAATCATAACATATACGCAGCGGTTATAAAAACCGCTGCCTATCATAACCCATACGCAGCGGTTATAACGAACTGCTGCACTAAAATGCATATGCAGCGGTTTTGAACCACTGCTTTTTGTTAACATTTGCAGCGACTGTATAATCGCTGCATATCTATCCTAATATGCAGCGGTTTTTGCAACAGTTTGAGTCAAATGTAACACTTACTTGGAAAATTACTTGTAACAATATATAATCGCTACAAAACCGTTGCAATAGATAGCATATTGTAGCGGTTTTATAACCGCTGCATAAGTGCAATTATGTAGTAGTGTTCATTCAAGGTGTCCAATGTGTACCCACCTTACAAACACTAAGGAGCCTTATATAGACTCCAAGGGATTCAAAACCACTTACAAAATTATGGGCTAAAACCACTCAACCCCAAAGTTTTACAACAGCCCTATGACAAGACCCTAACAAGACACTTAACTTGACTATTATGATGTGGAGTACAAAGATTCTCCACTATCTACAGTACTGCTACAGTTATTGCCTATTTTACATACTAAAATATAAACATTCGTCTTGTTTACAAACAAATATCGCTTCAGTCCACCAGAAAATGAGCAATGTTTAATTCTTCAGACTGGGTGACAGATGATTAGTCTGAGTCATAAGGATTTGATGGTTGTCCTCGAGGAATGCCCAAAGGAAGGTCCTCATCTGAATCTTCAATGATTGGAAGGTAGCTAGAAGAATAATAGCCCAAGTGTTGGAGTGAAATAATAACATTGACATTTTGAAGTGTTGTATTGTTGAGGGATTATTATACTTAGGATTTGCAAAAGGAATGTCTATAGGGAGCAGCTATTTTCTTGCATAACTTTTATGGTGACGTCCTCCATTGCTAATGGATGATAGTAGGTTGTCTATTGGAGATAAAGGTGAATGCTCGGCATAAGGAGAGTTGTTTAGTAACTAGAGTTGTAAACAACTATAGTAATTACTCAAGAAAGCTTATAAAAGAAACTCTAAGTTATTATTTTCCTAATGATTATTAAAACAACTTTATAATTATGAATAAAAATTAAATTCATAATAATTAAACTAAAATCAGAATACAATCCTAATTCAAAATCAAATTAATATAAATTATTAATTATACTCAGGAGCTTTGATTTTGATAATAATCAAGATTAATGTAATAAAATAATAATAATAATAATAAATCTAAACATGTATTAAAAACTGTGAACATGCATGATTTATAAATCAATTCATCTACACATGAATTGTTGTGAAGCAATTAATATATATAATATATACATAAGGCCAATCACTATCTCCAAATCCACGGGCATAATGCATGATGTATAAATCAATCTAGCACAATCACAGGAACAATGTCATCATAATATCAGATCAAATAAATTTAATCACAATGAGATACAATCTGTTCATGCATGGTTTTCAATCTATTTTATAATTCAAAAAACCACATCATGCCCCGATTTTCAATCTATTGGATTTACATGAATTATGGATGAACGGGTAAACAAGCAATTGGATTTCTCTTGGATTAGTGTGTTGTGGGATCGAAAATACACGTCTGACATCATGTGTGTGAAGAAGACACCAGACGACACATTGAAGCACAAATATCATATTTGTTTCATGGGTTCTTCCATTCCTAATAGAGGCAAGCCTTTCTTATTAATTACCCCAAATTGTGTTTTGGGAACCTCCCATTAAAGGCAAAAGTACAAATAAAAAGGCAATAAAAAATAATAAATTTACTGTCCAAACATAATGATCCATTACATATGAATATTGCCATATATATATAGGCGTACATATTTTATTTATTATTATTATTATTATTATTATTATTATTATTATTATGTTTTTATGACACTGTAGTCCGTCTTGGGGAATATGCTTCGCCACCACATTGCGCGCCTCATTGCCGTTTGAGTCATACATCTCATTATTGTCTTGAAATTCGCCACTGCCTCAAAATAAATATTTTTTATTATTGCTTCGGGATAGGTGTTTTTGTCATTGACTTTCAATTAGAGCTGGTTTATAGTCACCAGGAGCAATGAAGCCATGGAGGCTCATTACCAGGAGAATCACTCCGAGACCATGCTCCATGCAACATTTGCCACTGCCCGAGATGAGCACATTTTTTTTAATATATTTTTTTTAGGAATGTCTCCATGCCGTTGCTTTCAACAATGCCATAAGGTGCACTTAGTCACTTTAATGAGCGAAAACCATCTTCATTTTCCCTATCCACTCAAAGCCATGCAAAAAGCTCATGCAACGTAGATCAGAATTCCAAAGTCCTTGATATTCAATGGTTGCTCCAATCAAGTTATTTATGTCCTTGATGGCCTCCTTCAAGCTGATGGTTGGATCAATAATGGTAGAGCCAATAAACCTTTGAATGATTGTTTCTTTTTCTTTTTTCTTTTTTTTTTAATTTTTTATTTACTCTTTATTTATTTATTATTTTTATTATTATTTTTATATCATATCATCGTCAAAGAGCATGTGACACCTCCACAGTAAATCCTTGTGAGGCACTATTATAATTTCCCTTGAATTTTATTAATATTTTAATTATTTTAATTATTTATTTTTAATTCAAAGTCCAAGTAATCTTGATTTCCAGCGATCACCAGATCACTTTCGTCTTGGAAACATTGAAATACTTAATATTAATTGAAGCAACAATACACATAACAAAAGCTGCTCGTTTCCCTTTTCTTTTTCATTTATCTTTCTTCTTTGGTGCAACCAACTTTTAAATATTTTTTTAATTTTCTCATGAGGCATTGACATAAAATAAGACAATAATAACCTCTGCATGCATACAGAACATGGCACATTGAAGTCAATAATCCATGCAAAACTTATTGAAGCACCATGATATATAGTGGTTTGTCTTCCTCCAAGTCCCAGTGATAGAAATCAATGTGCAGAGCTTCAGTCACTCATTAGCTGTTAATTTATGAAGAATACATAATGATATTGGAAAGTGTTAAAGTTCACCATTGATGTTGCAGGTATAAGTAGCACTACAGGTTGTTACAAAATCCTATTCTACAGGATATACTACTAACAGATTTGACTAGACTAATTCTTCTAACTAATTAGGCTAAGATATACATAGACTAAGTCAAAATATACATGCTTACCCCCCCCCCCCCCCCCCCCCCCCCCCCCCCCACACAAGCGGAAGAACGGTCGCGAATTTGAAGCTTGGAACGAAGCGTAAGGAAATGCTGATTTCCGACGGCCTTAGTGAAGATATCAGTAATCTGATCAAGAGACCGAACATGACAAACAACAAGATCCCTAGAGGCAACTTGTTCTCGTACAAAGTGGTAGTCAATCTTGCTGTGCTTGGACAGCTGATGAAAGACCGGGTTGGCCGATAGAAAAGTGGCACTCAAGTTGTCGCAGAGGAGAATTGGAGGATGTTGAACCTGTACATGCATTTCCTGAAGAAGCTGTTGAAGCTAGATGAGTTCAGTAGATGCAAATGCAATCGCTCTATATTCCGCCTCAGTGCTGGAATGAGCAACAACTTTTTGCTTGCGAGAGGACCGGCTGATAAGGTTGCCGCCAAAGTAGATAGCAAAGCCATGCTGTGATCTACAATCATCAGGATCAGACGCCCAACCGGCATCAGAAAAGGCCACAAGGCGAGAGTCTCGAGCCTGTTGCAGAACTAGGCCGGAGGAGATGGTGCCTTTGAGGTAGCGCAGAATGCGTTTGACAGCACTCCAGTGGTCCTCTGTAGGAGAATGCATGAATTGGCAGACTCGATTGACAGCATAGGAAATATCCGGCCGAGAGATAGTGGCATACTGTAGAGCACCAACAATACTGTAATAAAGAGATGGGTCTGGAAGAGCTTTACCAGCAGCAAGTAGTCAAGAACCAGGTTCAGCCGAAGAACAGATAGGATGAGCACCAGACATGTTACTTCTTGCAAGGATGTCACAAATGAACCACTATTGAGAAAGCTGTAAAGTGGATTCTTGATGTAAAACTTCAACGCCCAGAAAGTAGGTAAGAGAACCAAGATCCTTTAGAGCAAAGTCACGATGGAGAAGATGGACAAACTCGTCAATGAAGTCAGCATGAGAACCAGTAATAATAAGGTCATCCACATAAACAAGAACGTAAACCACATGAGAGCCAGCGTTCTTAACAAAGAAAGAAGGGTCAGAGACACACGCTCGGAAGCCGTGGTGGAACAACGATGCAGTCAGCTTCTGAAACCAAGCTTGAGGAGCCTGCTTTAAACCATAGAGAGCTTTCTGAAGCCTGCAAACATGAGAGGGCTTATCCGGAGTAACAAAACCTTGCGGCTGATCCATAAAACAGTCTCAGAAATATCACCGTGAAGAAAGGCATTATTGACTTCCACCTGCCGAAGCGGCCACCTAGCTGACACAGCCAAGTTCAGCACCAGCCGGATAGTGGCGGGTTTGACAACAGGACTGAAGGTGTCAAAGTAGTCCACACCAGCTTCCTGAAGAAAACCCTTGGCCACGAGACGCGCTTTGTAGCGCTCAATGGAGCCATCAGACTTTCTTTTAATCCTGTACACCCACTTACAACCAACAATATTAGTGTTCGAGGGACGAGGGACTAAGTCCCATGTCCGATTAACCATTAAAGCATCATATTCATTTTGCATAGCATGTTGCCAGTTAGGGTCTTTGGAGGCTTCATGAAAAAATTTAGGTTCAAGAGAGATTGTGAGGGCAGTGGGAAGAGGATATTTTGCGGAAAGGTTAGCTTTTGGTTATAGAGAATGAGTGGAGGAGCGAGTGGTCATAGCATGAGTGGATTGAGCAGCTGGAAGAAACCAAGTTGGAGCATTAGGATAAGAAGTTGGATTAGTGGGAGGTGGAGATGGTGGAGATGCCGATAACGGTGGAGATGGCGAAGATGCCAGAGATGGTGGTGCTGGTGGAGATGGCGAAGATGCCCGGGAGGACGATGATGGTGGTGATGGTGAAACCGAGGGTGACGACTGTGGTTGAGGTGAGGCGAGTTTAACAGGAGATTGGATGGTAAGTGAGGCAGCATTCTTGTTTGTTGGGGGAAATTGATTTAGATTTAACCGCTGAAAGCAATTCAGCCCATCATGGCCCAATTTTTGACATATTTGACAAGTTGGCTTATTGGACAAAGTTGAGGAATTGGAATGGTCATATGTGCGATTTGGAACAACAGAGGACCACGGCCGGGCTACGGCAGAATCTGTCAGCGACGGCTGAGGCGGGCGGCGACTAGCGGTTTGGTGAACAGCATAAGTGGTCGAGGATTGGACCGAGGCCAAGTCCTCCTCGTGACGCGCCTCCTCTAGCAAGAGGATACCGAGCAATTCGTCGGAGGTGACTGGATCTTGGCGGAGAGCGATGGCGGAGCGGAGGGCAGAGAACTGCGATCCAAGCCCAAAGACAATCGGTGAGTGAGTCAACGATGGCCCTTTTCTTCTCGAAGTACTCCAGAACGGACATAGATCCCTTCATCATGGATTGGAGTTGTTGGCGCAGGTACATTTGACGGGTGCCGGAGTGAGCCTGGAATGTTCAACCAAGGATCTGCCAGGCCTCCGCCGTAGTGGTGGCACGAGCGACGACACCCAGCAGGGAGGACGTGAGGGTTGAGCGCAGTCAGAGTAGAACAAGTCGATCACGACGCACCCAGGTGGCATAGGCTGGATTTGGTTCCATTCTGGCTGGTTTTTCGGTGGATGGGTCCGCCCAATTTGTTGGTGGTACAGCAGTGACATGAACGGTGGTGGGTGGCGGATTGGTGGCAGTGAGGAAAGAATCCAAATCATATGCCTCCAACGCAGAACGGACAGTGCTTCGCCATAAGGAATAGTTTGATCGGTTAAGACGAAGAACTAAGTTTGGGAAATTAAAGCTAAGGTTCGATTCGGAACCACCAGAAGCAGGGACAAGTGCAGTGGTAGAACCAATTACAGAATAAGGCGACATTGAATCGAGGCTAGGCTGATACCATGCTATATAGTGGTTTGTCTTTCTCCAAGTCCCAGTGATAGAAATCAACGTGCAGAGCTTCAATCACTCATTAGCTGTTAATTTATGAAGAATACATAATGATATTGGAAAGTGTTAAAGTTCACTATTGATGTTGCAGGTATAAGTAGCACTACAGGTTGTTACAAAATCCTATTCTACAGGATATACTACGAACAGATTTAACTAGACTAATTCTTCTAACTAATTAGGCTAAGATATACATGTATAGACTAAGTCAAAATATACATGCTTACATTACCCAACACCATTGATGAACTTTACAACTAAGAGCTTTTTCCAATTTCAAGCAAGACCAAAGAGGTTTAACTGGCATATGATTACTGTTTGATTGTTGAGAAAATCACTAAATTGAAGAAAACATGAAGCTGATAATTCTTTTTTTTTTTTAATAGGCAAACATATGTAAAACACTCATTCAAAAGGATGATAGTATCTGTTGTATAACCACACTGAATCAGCAACAGTTCAAACTCCATCCTCATTTTGGTGCCATGAATAGAAAGCATGAGTCCTGTTCCTTATCTCCAGTGTTCCATGCCCGAAACTTGCCTCTCAAAACGCTGAATAGCTTGGTTGTGGCTGAATAAATTCTACTGCTAATCCCTCAATGTTAACCCCATCACTAAGGTTAATGTAAATTAACAGGTACATCTTCACTGGAGTGCATTCCTTGTTACTTATACTGTGAGCAATGTTCGATGCACGTTCCATTCTCTCATAGCTATGAACATGGCCAGAAAGCACGATATAAACCTTGTTTTCCATAAACCAGGACTCAAACATAACCCTCATGCCTTCTTCTTCCATATAATGGTAATTGTTGGTATTGTACAATAGACTGTGAACAATAACAATCAACCATGAAGTCTTAGTTCTGTTCACTTTGGTCAGCTCTATTTGAAGCCATTCATACTGTGGTGTGTATGTCCCAAATGCTGAATAAGATGAAAGAACAATGATGTGTGCCGATGCGCGTTTAATAGCATACCAAAGAGGAGATGTACTTCCTGAGACTTTGTATGGAATTGGATATCTATGCATGTATGGCTTGAATAATGTAGTTTCTCCATTTCTGGTGCAAAATCCATCTCATGATTTCCTGCACACCAAATCTAAGGCTGATGAGCAGCACTTCTCTCTGTAAATTTTTCCCCATGAATCCCACCTTCTATTGTCATGCAATGGATAATGGTCATCATAAGATAAATCTCCAATAAATAACACTACTTGTCCTTTTAGATTTAAATGATAATGTTCCAGTGTTTGGTTTGAATCATATGTCTATCCAAGATCACCTATAAGTTCAAAGTATAGGTTACATCAGGACCAACTTCTGGTGGAGTAATAAATGAGAACTGGCAACTAGAGTCCTCACTCCCAATCTCATAGAAGTACTTTGTGTTATACTCCAAATCATTGAGGGTGCAGTAATGGATAAAACCAGAAGTATAGTTGTGCTATCATGAATAGCAAACCTCTCAGGAAGTTGCTCTTTTGTTGTTGATATAGTTAAATATATCTGACAGTGTTTTGCTTTAGACATGATTTTTTCTTGATTTGGCTAGAGAACTAATATTTTTCCATTTTCAGTTAATTTGACCTTCTCTTTGAATGGTCTAAAATAATAATAATAGCATGTTCTTAAGCGGTTCCACAATTTCCCGTATCAGGGATAGCATCCTGAGCATCAACAATACTTAGCATCCTCCTGACAGAATTTTCATCAATAAAATTTTCATCGCAACAGAAGTCGCCTATAGCTCAGAGTGTGAGGAAGATGCAGCCCAATCGGCTTCGATCATTGATTTGATATAAAACTCGCCTGCTTTGTATGAGGACTGGACCATAGGGCCAGACGTAACATACCGGAAACCTATGTCCGTGCCAAGAGATTGATACTTGTCAAAAACTTTAGGTGTTACATACTCTGAGACCGACATATGCCGCTTTGAAGGCCTATGTGCTGACCAAAGGTCATGACATCAACTCCAGCTGCCCTCACTTTCTCCATTGTGCTAATTATCTGATCAGGTGTTTCACCATAACCCAACATTATTGAGGTCTTCGTAAGAGTACTAGCAGGAACAAAATCTTTTACCATCTTAAGAACATCAATCGATTGCTTAAAATTAGCATGGTGATCTCGCACTGAACCATGCAGTTCTTCGACAGTCTCAATGTTATAAACAAAGACATCTAATCTAGAAGTGACAACTTTCTCAACACAGCTGGGCATGATGGGCAGGTAAAATCAACATGCTTTAGTTCCACATCACCGTTAAGTCAATCTGGGACTGAACTATTGTCAGGGTCATCAGGCTCTATCTCAGTTTTCCGATCAATCACTTCAAATACTGAGTGCATGGCTCGACCTCCCTTGATGAAGTCCGGAGCTAGCGCTAGTGTCTCCGCTGTACCATCGGGCGAGACCATGAGCACCATGAAAACTCTAATGGTTTAGAGAAATCTGATACGTTATGTTTCACCAGCCAAGCTACATACCAGAGACCAAGAGTATATGAAGCACAGAACAAGAATGGAGTGACTCCGAAACCACCCCCGGCGATCTGGCCTTTCCAGAAGCAACGCCAGAGTGGTGTCTGTAAACTCTTGGCGAATAATTTGGTTATCTTTGTTTTTGAATTGGATGCAGCAATAGTTCGCACATTACTTACTGCTTCTCCGGTGATTTGTGTTGCTTTGGCATGAGCTGCTTCGAGGTCTCCGGAGACCCTGGTCATGAATATTTTATTTTTTTATTTTTTTGTTTTTTGAAGAGCAGTGGCAGCGGCAACAACTGGAAAGACGGTGACGAGTGGGCTTCGCGGCCAAGGACTTGGAGATTGACAGCGACGATAAGGATTCCATAGATGTTTTCAGAGGATTGGGCTCAGCAAAGGACATCATCGAGCCGAGATAGGGAGTGGAGCTGGTCGACGCCAGTGGTCTCAAGAGCCAGTCGACACCGGGGACCTTCTGACGGCGAGAAAAGTAGTGTTGGCAGCGAAGAAAAAAGAGATAGCCACCATTGATCGCCTCATGGATCCAACCGGGAATTCACCGGAGAGAGAGAGAGGGACAACGGTGGCAGTGCCGCTGGCAAGGTTTAGAGACATTATAGGGCTTCACAATAGCGGTCGTTATCCTCCATCAATATAGAAGTAGAATCGAACGAAGCAGGCAAGGACTTGGTGCACAATGGAGGGGCACTGCGGACTTGGACGAGCAGCGGAGGGAGGCGGCAGTGTCGGGGACATGAGGCCGGTGACGCCGAAGATGAAGAGGGGCTAATTTATCTATTTTTTATATTATTTTATATATATATAATATTTATATCACCTTCTTCAAACAATCGTTTTCTTTTCTTTTCTTTTCTTTTTTTTTTTTTTTGGTCTGGTTCTAAAGAGACGAACTCCTCCTTTTTAGAAAAAAAAAAGAAAAAAATCTCCCCTTCCCCTTGTCTTCTTCCTCCTCTTTTAAAAGATTCATCCTGTTCTGTTATGATCTTCCTCCCCATAGAATCACAACCCCCATGGATTAAATCAAAGATAGGATAGGGTTAAATTTGAATTAAAATTTTTAAAAATTAAAATCTAAATTAAATCCAATTTGCCTCGAGATATGTGCTTGTGTGCCTCGATATTTGCACTTTCTCAAGTTGCCTCGAGATATGTTCTCAGGCTGTATGAAATTTAGGATCGCCTTGGGATGTGTATTCGGGCTATCCTGGGATTTGAGTTTGTCTCGAGATATGTGTTCTCAAGGCAATCTTGTAATTTGCATTCTGCCTCGAGATATGTCCTCATGGGCAATTTTGTAATTTGTCATTTTGCCTCGAGATATGTTCTCAGGGGCAATTATATATTTTGCTTTTTTTTTGTTTGCCTCGGAATTTGTATTCTAATCCAAAACAACCAAATAATTTAATTTAAAAGGAAAAATCTAAAAATCAATTAAGATTAGGATTTTTAAATTTTAATTCTAAATATATCCACGATTAAGATATATTTGAATTTAAATTAAATTGGTATTTGGGTTCTATTTGGATATATATTATTTGTAGGATCACCTCGAGATCTGTGTTCTTAGCTGATCCGAAATTTGAATATTTTAGATCATTTCAAGATCTATGCTCTCGGCTGATCTTGAGATTTGAATATTTTAGATCGCCTCAAGATCTGTGCTCTCGGCTGATCTTGAGATTTAAACATTTTAGATCATCTCGAGATCTGTGCTCCTGGCTAATCTTGAGATTTAAATATTTAGATCTTCTCGAGATCTATGCTCTTGGCTGATCTTGAGATTCGAACATTTTATATCATCTAAAGATCTGTGCTCTCGGCTAATCTTAAGATTTAAATATTTAGATCGCCTCGAGATCTATGTTCTCAGGTGATCTTGATATTTGAATATTTGAATTGCCCCGAGATACGCACTCTCGGCCAATATTCAGATTTTAATTAATTTTTTTAGATTATCTCAAAAATGTTTTCTGGTCTTATCTTGAATATATTCAAATGTTGTCCTAATTCGATTAGGATTTGGCTATATGTGATTTTAAAATTTTTATTTGATTTGAATTAGGACATGCAATTCTTATATAAACATGTGTGTGTGTGTATCAATTAAACATCCTATACATACCAATATATGTATATATAACCATCATCATATTGACATGAAAAATCTCAACCGAAGCATGCATAACAAAATCACACACACACACACACACACACACACATATATGTATTCATATTAATCAATAAATTCAAGATTTAATCAAAATAAATCCCAAACAATTCCAAAACAAGATGGCTCTGGTACCACTTGGTGGATCTAATGAGTATAAACACTGTAAAACCCTGGATCTTCTTGTTTGGAGATTGTTTAGGAACAAAGAAAGTGGAAGAAGCATACCTGCACTTGAATCCATTGATTATGACAAAGATGATTGGGTCTTGTGGTTCTTCCCACTGATCACATGCAGAGAGGGGAGATGGGAACCCTAATTCAGAAAAAAAAAACCCTAATTCTAAATCTCAGATCGTTGCGTGCTCAGTAAGGGACCACACCCTATTTATAAGAAATCTTTATGGGACTAATTAAAAGTCTACCCATCATAGACTTGATAATTTTGCCCTCAGAAATTCTACACATCATATGATTAATATGTAAATCCACACATTTAAAATTAGATAATTAGGACTCTACTCAAACTTGAATTAGATCATAACAGTTTGGTACCTTCAAAATTCAAATATAATAAGATATACACAATTATAAATATTAGTTGTGTACGTTTACACAACTTATGCACATAAGTCCTTATATCCCTACATAATGTGTGGTCCACAACCCAACAGCATGTACCCCAAAAAAAGAGAGATGAAAAATGAAAACTCTAATTCCTTCATAGATGAAAGTTTAACTTATACAATTGAGAGTCCCTAGAGCCAATTGTGCTTTGGAAACGTCAATGCCGATTCTTCATTTTTTTTGTGTGTGTGTGAAGATGAGTGGCTAAGTCAATAAGATAAATAGGAGCATGTGCAAGACTCATTGGAGCAAGTGGGGACAGGGTTTGTTCACCCATGGGTGCTGGAACCACAAGCACCCGACCATTACTCACATTGCCAAATATGTGTCATCACCCATTGTTTAAACTCTCACTACTTGTGAAGAGTTCTAATAGGAACCCAGCTATCAATAAACCACTTTATCATTAGTCTATTTCCTTCTTTATTGATAAGAAGTCCATGTTGATTTAGTAGCTAGGTACTTTCACCCAACATACTAGAAAAATAAACCATGAGAAAAAAAGACCATCTAGCCTCACTCTCTAGCACTTGAATAATATCTACACCAATAACATATTCTCATCTAACTCATTAATCAAGACCTGCCATGATCCCAAGGAGGAACGGATTCCTATATCAATATCAACATTCAGAAGTGTTTAAAATATTTCACCCTTTTGTTTATGGTTCCCCACTTTCATCATAAATTTGGCATTTTCCTTTTACTTTAACTTTTTCCTTTTATTCCTTTTACTAATTTATATATAACCAAAACAAAAAAAAAATAAAAAACAAAACAAAACAAAACAGCACAAAAAATAATAAAAAACAAAACAAAACAAAAAACAAAAAAAATCCAAGTCCAGACATTTGTTTTTTCTTTCTTTCCTACGTACTTTTTTCTTATTATTACTTAATATTTATATATAATGTACATGTACATGTACATGTATTATTATTAATCTAACACGCCCCCTCAAATTCAAGGTGGGTCATGAACCGAGTTTTGTCAACCAAAAACTGAAACTAGGAGACAATATGAGCCTTAGTGAGAAGATCAGCAATCTGCTATGTAGAGGCGACATAAAGAAGAAGAATATTGCTATCAAGATAATGATGGCGAACAAAATGAAGAGCGACCTCGAGATGCTTTGTACGCTCATGGAATACAGGATTGGCATTGATTTTGATGGCACTTTGGTTATCACAGCATATAGGAATGGGGCAGAGATAGACACACCAAAATCCATCAAAATCTGACATAACCAAAGATCTTCCTTAGCAGTAGAAGACATAGCACCATACTCAGCCTTAGCAGTGGAAAGAACAATAGTAGATTGTTTCTTATTTTTCCAAGAGATAAGAGAATCTCCAAGGGAAATATAAAAACCAGTAGTGGATTATCGATTAGAAGCATCACCTGCCCAATCAGCATCACAATAGGCACGCAAATCAAGAGAATGCGTGGTAGAGAAGAGTAGAGATCGAGGTATAGTGCCACGAAGATAATGAAGAACTCTTAAAAGGGCAGCATAATGAGTAGAGCGAGGTGCACTCACAAATTGACTAAGAACACGAACAACATATGTAATATCAGGCATAGTGATGGTAAGGTAGACAAAAGCACCGACAAAGTGCATGATAGCTAGTGCGATCAGGTAGAGGCTCACCATCAGAAGAGGAGAATCGATGATCCAACTCAATAGGAGTTGAGGCAGTACGTACATCAATGATATCAGTTAGTCAAAAAATATCAGAAATATATTTCTGTTGAGATACCAAGTAACCTCTATGAGAATAAACAACCTCAAGACCAAGAAAGTAACAAAGAGGGCCAAGATCTTTCATTTGAAACTCGGTGTGTAACCGTTGTTTCAAAGAATGAACAGTATCAACATCATCACCAGTAATAACCATATCATCAACATAAAGAAGGAGAATAGTAAGGCCTCGAGAAGTCTACCGAGTGAAGAGGGCATAATCATGAGAGCTCTCAGTGAAACCAAGAGCAAGAACCACACTACGAACATGCTCAAACTAGGCACGAGAAGCTTGCTTGAGTCCATAGATAGCTTGGCAAAGATGACAGATATGTTGAGAAGGATGAGAGAAACTAGGAAGATGAGTCATATAAATGTCTTCAGAAAGATCCCCTTGGTCACATCTAACTAATGATGTAGCTAGTGACGAGCAGCAGCTATAGCGAAAAAAGACGAACAGTAGTTAACTTGGCCACAGGAGCAAATGTCTCCTCATAATCAATGCCATACTCCTGAGTAAAGCCACAAGCAACAAGACGCGATTATGGCACTTAATAGGGATGTTTCACCGCCTCACGATAAGACTGCTGCTCAGAATATGAGTGCATAGTATCAAGAAAGGTTTGGAAATCGGGAGAGTAGGTAGAAGAGAGAGAAAGGGTGTACCGAGTAGGAGGAGAGTGAGGACGGTCTGGGTAACGATGGGGAACAACAGGAGCATCTGCAGGAGAGGGTGAGTTAGCGTCGAGAGGAAGTGAGTCACCAAATCGATCAATACACCCAGAGGAAGAGGAAAGGGGATCAGAGGAAATATTTGTGGAGACATCGGGAGAAGGCACAAAATGGGTAGTGGTAGTGGGACTCGGAAGAACTATGGAGGGGAGAGAAGAGGATGCACTAGCGGAAGACTGAAGAAAGGAAAGATGAGGAAGGCTGAAGAGAAGTAAGGGGTATCTTCAAGAAAACTGACGTAACGAAAAATGCGAAGACGGTGAGTATGAGGATCATAGTAGCAATAACCCTTGTGTTCAAGGCTATAGCCGAGAAAAATACACATGACAGAATGGGGAGAGAGTTTGGTTTGCTTGACGGTGGGCAAAACAACGAAACAGGTGCAACCGAATGTGCAAAGATGACCATAAGAGGGAGGAAGGGAGTAAAGACGCTTATAAGGTGTGATGCCCGAGAGAGTGGAGATAGGAATGCAATTGATAAGATAGACTCATGTAAGAATGGCTTCAGCGCAGAAGGATTGAGAGATAGAAGAGGCAAAAAGAAGTGTATGTATAGTGTCTAGGATATGGCGATGTTTTCGCTCAGTGACACCGTTCTTAGCAGGTGTATAAGGACAAGATTACTGAGGAAGAGTGCCGTAAGTAGAGAGTAATGTTCGGAAGGATGTAGAGAGATACTCGCTGCCCCATTAGAGCGAAAGATCTTAATGCGTTTACCAAATTGAGTATATACCATTTGCACAAATTGAGAGTAAATGGCAAAAACCTCAGATTGTGAACGCATTAAATAAAGCCAAGTGCAACGCGAGAAATCATTAATGAAAAATATGTAATAGAAGAAACCACTAAGAGATAAGAGGAGTGCAGGATATCAAACATCAGAATGAACAAGATCAAAAGGAGATTCAAAATAGATTCTCGTGAAGAGAAAGGAAGAGCAGTAGATTTAGCGAGTTTACAACCCATACATGGATGTGAAGAAAGGGAAGAAACGGAACCAAAACTACCTAAACTTGTTAAGAGTTTTAGGTGAGAATTAGACAAGTGACTGAGGCGACTGCTCCAACAATCAAGAGAACATATGCAGAAGCAGCAATATCAGAAGATGGAAGAGAGGGAAGATGAAGAGAGTCTAAGTGATAGAGACCGCCAACTCTGCACCCGATCCTAATCCTCTCATTTGTAAGATGGTCCTGCATAGTACAAGTAGAGAAGAAAATGTAACTGTGAGACCATGATCAGTGAGCTGACTAACAGAAAGAATGTTGAGAGCTAAGCTAGGGACATGATGGACATCAGGAATGTTAAATGAAGTGAATTGAAGACGACCACATTGCGTGACGGGATAAAAACCCTCATCAGCAGTGAGAACAGTAGAAAAGGTATGAGGTGGAGAAATAGAGACTAGGCTAGAGGTATCTGCAGTCAAATGATGAGTGGTACCAGAATCTAAAATCCAGAAAGAGTAAGACATACCAGAGACAACAGACATATCAGAGGAAATGCTGGAGGGTAGAGCGCGCTGCATAGCATGAATTTGTTCAGTAAGGGGGCGTTCACTTACACGTAAGTGGGGGGAAGTGGGGGAAGTGGGAGGAAGTGCCACTTTTGATGTTCATTTTGAAGGAAGTGTCACTTCCATGAAGTGTTCACTTTCCCACTTCTTGTGTTCATTTAGCATGAAATGGTGTCACTTTAGTATGGACTTCCAAAAGATGTATCTTTCTAAGAAAGTGAGGGAAGTGAAAAAATAATTAAAAAGAAAATAAATCTTAATATTTTTACATAACCTTCAATATCTTAATAATTTTATAAATTCATAATTATTATTAAAAAGTCATTTGATTATTTATTTCCATTTTTTCTAATCCACAAATTTATGTTTTAATCCATAAACCTGAATAAGATTTTTTGCATTAATTTTAATTAATTAGTGAAATTAAATTCATTATTATGGATTTTTTTAAATATAACATTAAATTAACCTAAGCAAATCCATTGTATGACAAGAAAATTAAATTTGTCAAATTTCTAATATGTAGTACTAATTCCATGTGGTTTACATACAACATGGAATTGTATGACAAACAAATTAAATTGTTGGACATAAAAATTTTATAAAAACAATAAATGATAGTCTCTGAGCAAATTAAATTGAAATATAACATTAAATTCACCTAAGTAAATCCATACAAACTCTTGCAAATACATAGTCATGACACAAGAAAATAACAATAGTCTCTAACCATCTACACAAACTCTTGGTTCAAAACACAATAACTATCCACACAACAAAACAACATCCATACAAACTCTTGCAAATACATAGTCATGACATAAGAAAATAACAATGGTCTCTAACCATCCACACGAAGTCTTGGTTCATAACACAAAAACCATCCACACAACAAAACAACATTCATACCAACATGAAAGATTAACGTCCACCATCCAACCAAAGAACAACCTAATTCATGAAAAAAAACATTACAGTAAGGACAAGGCAAAGACACTAACAAATGAACATTAAGTATTTTGATACAAATTAAAATCACATACCTAATGTGATGACCCCCTCATGGACTAGCATCTCTCATAGAAGTAATAAAATTATCTAGCCATCTTTTGTGAAGGGATAGCTTTCTCAAGTAAAAATTCTCAGCTTGCTTTTTGTCCTTGATTAACTTCTCAAATACTATTTCCATCTCATTATCATCATAACCCTCCATTTCCCACAGAGTATCAGAGAGTTTTTCTTTCCACGTCTTCTTTCTAGATGCCTTAATTGATGCAGCCAGTTCACCTACTTTATCAGTTTATCTCCAATATTTTTTGATGCACCATTGTCCCCATTGTTCCTTGGTCCGCAGCTAGCCCTAGCAGTGCTCTTGCTTGCGCATGATCTTAGTGCTTCATGTCTTTGGTTACCTGTATCCATAGGTTCACAATCCACTAGCATATTAGGTGGGGGTGCACTCTCATCCTCTAGCGTCGTAGCACCAAATTAGTGGTAAATGGTCCGTGCATGATCACCAGTGGCATGGCCATCTCTAGTAACTAACTGTAACTCATCAAAAAAAGGTATATGTTTATTTAAATATTCTTTGCCTTTTGGTTGTCCTTGTGGAAAATATCACATGAAACATTTATGCATTTAATAAATTATAGTGTCAGACATATTGAAGTAAACAACAAAATAAATAAATAAATAAAATTCAGATACCTCCAAGAATGTCCGATAAGTCTCATCTTCAAGCACTAACATTTTGACTCGTCGTTCCAACCAACACCATTGAGATTCATAAGCTTCTTGATATCTTGATATTTTTGCTTCAAAGTGCGCATGTGATTCTCCACATTTTCTGCATCCATGCAAGCGGTGGGGAATTTGGCATTCACAACATTTGCTGCCTCTACGAATGCCTGACGTTTGAAAGATTTATCCACCTTCAGACCACTTCTTGCCATGTCTGCAAGCAATGGTATCAGTACATAATCCATTTTCTTTGTCCATCTTTTATTTGTTGTTCCTTTACGCTTATCATTTTGACCACCCTCGACATTAGCACGTGAGGTAGACATCTTTAAAATACATTGGCAAAGAAAAAAAAATTAGAACATTAAACACCAAATACATTCCATTCATAGCAATAGCAATATGAACTTCAAAATATGGCATATACATTAAGAACATACTTAGGATAGATCTTTGCTCAAAATTAATAGTGCGGGACATTAAACACCAAATATAAAATCAAACTCATTTGTAACATTACAGTGGCACTTGTGAAGTGCACCCATGTGAAATATAGTCATGCCACATTTCATCTTTGAGCCTCACGTCATTCACCTAATGTGTTAGGCCTATCATTTGTAGGTATTTCATCTTCATTACCTACATCTTCATGCACCATTATATCATTTGGATCAATTTTCCTCACAAAATTATACAACACACAACATCCAAGAACAAGATCCACTTGGGTAGTGAAAGGATAAAATGGCCTTGCGTCCAAAATCCAAAACCGACTCTTTAAAATCCCAAAATCTCTTTCTATTCTTGATCTAAGTTGAGAATGACGAAGGTTGAAAAGCTCCTTTGCATTTTGGGGTCTTCGGGCTACTTGTTCTCTTAAATGATATCTAACTTTCTGATAAGGAGATATAAAACCTTGTGTTGTTGTGTATCCGGCATCAACAAGGTAGTATTTTCCTAGCATTAAATAAAAAGTAATTTAAATATATTTTATATTAAATATAAGAATTATGACAAATTGTGAAGTTTGTTGTATTAATGGACCTGAAGGAATATGCAACCCATATGGTGGTGATCGTGATAATGCATCCTTTAATATGAGATAATCATTCGCCGATCCTTCCCAACTGGCAAGAATGTATGTAAATTTTAAATCCAAGTCACATGTCGTGAGGACATTTTGTGTAATGCCCTTACGGCCCCGAAATTTGCTAACTAGATTTACACTGATCCTCGCATCTATATGAGTCCCATCAATAAACCCGATGCAATCTTGTGAACTAAAAGACAATTATATTGTGTACGTGAAAATTTAAGCCAAATGAGAATGGAAAGAAGTACATCTCACCTTAAAAAAAGGATAGAAATTTGGGTTGAATTCTATATCAGGATGTATTGATGTGCCCGGTTGTTTGACAAATAAATCTCTAATGCTACAAATTGCTCAAAGCACATCATTAATATATCTGCTCACCGTTGCCCCCGATCTAATAAAATCAATTTTTATTGCCCTGTTCTTTGCATAGTGTCCTATAATGTGCAAGAATAATGCGACTTGTTCCTCAGTGGCGACATGGATGGTATCTCTCAAATGATCACGTTCCCTTAGAATAGCACAAAGTTTGAGGAAGGTGCCCTTAGACATCCGTATGTATTCAACATAGTTGTGGACACCACCATCTAATATCCGAGTCATATGTGCACTTCGATGAATATCCCTAACTGAAGCAGGTTCATGGGGTAAAGCATTTCGTCTTTGTTCCGTTGACGTCATTGCTAAAATGACCGCTATAGCTACAAAGACAAGTGTGGCGATGTAGATTAAATCGGATACATTATCATTAGCCATTATAGACCTATATTGAAATGGGATAAGTAACCATAATTATTAATTTATTATATACAATTTTGTAATATTCTTCACATATATAGATACATATTTAAGGAATATACAAACACCAAGTTGAGAAAAAAAAAGATAAAAAAAAAGAAGAGTATGAGTATGAAGCATTAGTGTTCCTACGGTTTCCTCTGTCCAGGTTTTTATAGTAACATGCGGCAAAGCATAATGGGGATCATTTGCAGTTTTACAGTAAAACCCCCGACTATTTATGAAATTTCTTATTTATTCATTTATTTATTTATTTAGTTAAAAATTCAGAACCTCATTAGGAAAAGTATGGAGTACTGGAATTTCAATCCTTCCACCAACTCTAAAGATTTCAAATCTCAAGGACCATTTGAGAAGTTCTTAGGCTAGAAGGACTTCAGACATAAATGGCAACTTTTTGAAATTTTATATAAAAATTCTTAAAAATTTTGAGAGCTATATATGGTTGAGTAGCAATTACAGGAATTTGATCATAAAGACATGTAGGCCAAGACACTATTAAAATCATGCCTTTGTTTTAGACTTCATTCACTCATAAATAACCATTAACCGCAAATTGGCTACACTTTCTAAGTTCAAACCCATAATTAAAGGCCTTGTTCCCAGTTCAAACAAAGACTGCCATCTCTGGAAAAGAAAAGGGAACTATCATACCTACACAACCATGATGACAATTATTCACAAAGTTTAGTAATTTATAAGACATTTAATTTTGCTCGGAGAAACAACGATCGTGAATGAAGTAACCAAATTAGTTCATAACATAGATAGAGGAGATAAAGATAGTATTTTTATGATGTTGTTAGACGACCTCGACGGAGGAGATGATCGGATGAAGGTGGTTCCAGGTGAATGTTGTGACGGGAGGAGAAAATGATGAATCTTGGCTTCAGGAGAAGGTTGCGAACTAGGGCTCCCACTTTCGAAAGGGTAAGGAAGTAGAGTGGAGTGGCCTTTTATATGGGGCTCACTTCCCCCACTTCCACTTCAAAAATCCTGAAGTGGGTTTTAAACTAAAACCCACTTCAGTGCAAAAGAACATTGGAAATGGGGGAAGTCTGCCCACTTCCCCCCCACTTCCCCCACTTACGTGCAAGTGAACGCCCCCTAAGTTGAGGAACCTGAAAAAGAATATCAACAGAGGAAAAAGAAGCTAAAACTGAGATAGAAGCAACATAAGGGAAGGAAGCAGGAGGTTAAGATGGAGGGTGAGACTGGGATGGCTGTTACTGCTGTCGTTGCTGAAGCTTAAGACACTAACTCTTCATATGACTAGGAAACTTGTAGTAATGATAGATGATAGAAGGCCTAAAAGAAGTCGACGAAGTAGGAGCTGGTAGCACAGAATGGTTGGAGGGTAATTGAGAGGAGTGTGGAGAGGTCACGCTAAGAACTGTGTCTGTAGGGATAAGTCATGGAGATAATATGCTGAGACGAGTTTCTTCAGTAATAACACTATGAATGAAGCGTCAAATGATGGAAGAGGATCCCAATTGAGCAGTTGGCTGTGAATAGCCTCAAAATCAGGACGAAGACGCATCAGAAATTCGAAGATACGCTGTATCTGGCTAGACTGAGTGCAAGTTTTGTAACATTTGCATGTTAAGCAAGTGGACTCCTCTAATGAATTATTCTAACGCTATAGGGACCACAGGTCATTGACATACTCCCAGATGGAACGCTCATGTTGCTGGACGTGAGTAAGGTCCTGCAAAATTACATACTGACGAGCAGAGCTGGAATGTTCAAACATATGACCTAAGTGTTTCCACATTCCATGAGCAGTGGGAAGATGTCCAATTTCCATATGAACATCAATCTCACAAGACTGACAGATAAGAGTTATGGTATGGTGATCAGCAAGTGTCCATGATGCATCGGGGGTAGACGGTTAAGGAGGACGGATATTTTTTATCCTGCTTGGACGAAACGAAAAATATTGTCGATGAATAGAAGTAGGTCTTGTCTTGTTCATTAACATCCCAGAAATATTCCGCCATGGTTAGGGCAGTTAAACCAACTCTCATACGAGCTTCCGGTGGTTCATTCATTTAACCATAGACTAGAGCCACTTTTGATTCTGCAATATTTTTTTTTTATTAATCACTCTGGATTCTTTCATTTCCATGTAGATATCATATCCTTCACGAGTACGTTCTCCTACTCCGCGAAATACAGATACACTCCCATGAGCCTTGGCAATATTGTTGATCAATTCCATGATGAGGACTGTTTTACCCATCCCAGCTCCCCAAAATAGCCCGATTTTTCCCCCACAACGATAAGGAGCTAAAAGATCCACTACTTTCATCACCTGCAACATAATAATTCTTTCTTTAGCTCTTTCTTTGAGCAGGCTGGTTATCATTTAGGACAGGCTCAATCAATGTAGGAAATGGAGGAATAAAGTCTTGATATGTCATATGATGCTCATCAGCTTGTGAGGATAGCTTAGACTCATGGGAATAGTATGGAACTCCTTAAAAAAATTGTAACATCACTTGAAATGTAGTGTTTTCGATGTTTGGGATCATAACACTTGTCTCCCTTTTTTTTTATTTATGATCATAATATCTAAGAAAAATTCATTTGACAGATCGAGCATCCAACTTATCCCTGTTCCTTTCAGGTAGATGTACATAGCATACACAACCAAAGACACGAAGATGGGGGATACGTGGATGTCTTCTTTTCCAATTTTCTTTTGGAGAGAACTTACATTTCCAAGAACATGTGTGGGCAATTGATTAATCAATTAGCATGCAGTTAAAACAGCATCACCCCAAAAAACTTTAGGAACCAAAGCATCTATCAAAAGATACCTAGTCACTTGAAGAAGATGCCTATTTTTCCATTCAGGAACACCAGGATAATCAACATACCATTGACTGCCGAGTAAAACAATGCGAACGGTAGTAAACCATTTTCAGTAATTGGAACCATTTAATTTGATATTTACTGAAGCTAGGAAATGTGGAGTAGAGGAAGATGATGCCATTGTTTGTTTGTTTGTTTGTTTTTTTAAGTAATAATGAGAAAAAAAATACGTAGGAAAGAAGGAAAAAATAAATGTTTGGACTTGGAATTTTTGTTTGTTTTGTTTGTTTTTTTGGTTATATATATATAATAGACATTGTTAGAAGGAATAAAAGGAAAGAATCAAAGTAAAAGGAAAATGCCAAATTTTGGGACTTGAGCTGTGGAAAAGGAACGACGTGGAAGTGCGGCCTGTTCGCTTATCTCCTGGTCTGGGAAAGAATCAGTTTTGACAGTGAGATCATCGGAGAGGAGATCGTTGTGAAATCAGTGTTGCTTTCAATCAATAATTGCTGCAAAACTTGGTGCTAACATGCTAGGAATGGGCTCTGGAATACTAGGGAGGGCTGTGTTCCAAGCATATTATAAAGCACTTGAGAATGCAAACTAAACCGGAGTTGCACAGGAAATCAAGCAAAACTATAGCTGAACAAGAAGCCAAACAAGGTCTTTCGATCACTGAGCATTCCTCTTGGGATGAGATCATGCAGAAATATAACTCAATGTTCAATGTTCAATGTTCACAGAGTCAAAGAATGTTTAGAAACTATGTACAAGCAAACAAGAGATTGAAGAAACCAAAGACGGTGTGCTGGTGCGAGCATAGAGTGGTGGCTGGCCGAGCGTGCAAGGGTCATCGGTGGGCTAACAAAGTTCCAGCAAAGAGGAATTGAACAAACGACGTCATAGAGCGACTGAACAAGATTCCAGCGAGATCGGCCAGCATCTGATACCATGATAGATAAAAGATAAGAGAAAGAAAATGAATGCCCATTCATTAGAGCAAACTGGCCCATATAAATATAAGGGGAAAGTTAAAAAAAAAAACCTATGTGGTTTCAAGTTTTTACAAATCACGGCCTGTTCGTGTGTGTGTTTTTTTTTTCAATTAAATACCTTGTAGTTTTTCGTTTTTGGCAAATCAAGGAAAACCCGTCAACGCCGTCAAGGTTTGCTTACGTGGCAGGGCAAATGTGACCTTTCACATAAAAAATCCTTTTCCAGTTGCCAACTCAGAGAAATTAGTTTTAATACTCTAATTTAGTTAGATTAACTATAGATTTAGAATCTCTCTTTATATCGCCACCATGTTTGTCTCCCATCTTTAGGTCAACAGTGGACAGAGGTGAAGTTCTCATCCGAGCTGAGTTTGATAGTGGGAACTCCAAATCAAGTGGCAGAGGAAGAGAAACCAAAGGCAAGCCATGAACTTCGTAGCTTCTCATGATCTCCTTTCATCTATCTCTTTCTTTAAAATCAAAATATCACATTAAACGCTTATAAGAAGAGGTAGAGGGGGAGGATGACATGATCACTTGTATATAGTCTTTTCCAACATTCAACATCAAGCAATTAGAAAGGGGCCTGCAAATTAGAACCCATACAAATGTAGAAAATGAATTTTTTTTTCAATGGACTTGGGGAAATACCTGCTCGAGAACCTCCACACAATGTGGATTTTGAATTTCCTTTTGCACAGCTCGGTCGGATGAGAATATCCCTTTTGTCTCAACCCTAGAAACCTCGTTCGAGAGAAAACTTTTCCTTTCTTCATTGTTGTCCGGGGGGTGACATTCAAGAGATCTTTCTTTAAAAACGGTTAGGATATTATTTGATCTAAATCTATAGTTAATCTAACTAAATTAGATAATTAAATTAATTTCTCTAACTTGGCACCAACTCAGATTGGAAAAAAAAAAATTTATGTGAAAGGTCACATTTGCTCTGCCACATAAGCAAACCTTGACGGCATTGACATGTTTTCTTTGATTTGCCAAAAACGGAAAACCACAAGATAGTTAATTGAAAAAAAAACACACATACCATGATTTGTAAAAACTTGAAATCACATGGTTTTTTTTTAACTTTTCCCTAAATATAATAATGGTGTATACATGAGTATGTATATATGTATAAATATAACGTACATGTACATGTATTATTATTACTCTAACAGTTTCCGTTTCCACTAACATAACTCTCTCTCTCTCTCTCTCTCTCTCTCTCTCTCTCTCTATATATATATATATATATATATATATATATATATATATTTATTGTGGACCACATCAAACCAATCTAATATATATATATTTTGTGGACCACAACAAACCAATCTAATAGGGCAACCAAGTCTTTCCCACTTGTTGTTTAATTATTGACCATCACAACCAAATTTAAAAAACAAATCAATTGTTGAGCTCAAAGATAATCGCCTTGAATTTATCATAAAAAATTTGGGAAAAAAATTTTAGGAACTTCACAACCACTGCACTAATTATTTTCAAAGAAAAAAAGAAGGTCACTTTAAGTAACAGAGACCATTTGACTAAATAGTTATCCACTTTAAATTTCAAATGACTAAAAATGACTTAAAAATTAACTGCCGTATTTTTGCCTCCTCATTACATTAGGTTTTTTTGTTTTTGTTTGTATATCTTTTAACTTGATTTCCTCTGAAACAATATTAAAAAAAAAAAAAAGAAAGAAAGACAGCAAGCGTCTGTTTCTATGGCGCATGATTGTGGGCTACGACATCACCTATGAGTTAATTCCTCCAATGAGGATTTGAGCTTTTCCTCCGAAATAA
Organism: Dioscorea alata; assembly: GCA_020875875.1. Classification (NCBI taxonomy): domain Eukaryota; kingdom Viridiplantae; phylum Streptophyta; class Magnoliopsida; order Dioscoreales; family Dioscoreaceae; genus Dioscorea; species Dioscorea alata. The sequence goes on along the minus strand of CM037024.1, from coordinate 5,009,218 downwards.
TATGTGTTGTAGTTTTTTTTTTTTTTTTTTCTTATATGAACGTGAAATCTTTTGTTAATTTTCATTGTTATTGCCACGACCTCCCTGACATTTACAGTTCATTATATTTAACCATGGGTTGCTTTAACTGGATAGACTTAAATGACAATCATGGCCCCGCTATGTTTGAACAGAAGGAACAAATACATTTCTCTTTATTCTATGAAAGGTCTCTTCTCCTCTCCTAAGTCTTCTACTCTCACAAGTGTATTCACATGACCAACTATAGATAAATTTATTTTGTAGTATATTATTCTAGACAAAACCTGTCTGGAAGTTGATAAAATAAACCATTGATCAAAGAAGCCAAATATTATACTCCCCACTCATGCCTTGTAAAAAGGAAGACTGAAGTTGTTTTCCCATTTAATAAATGCATTGATGTATATTAAAGATATAATTATCTTTTTAATTTCTAAATAAATACAGTTTCTGCTCCTTTGATCCTATATTATTTTTTAAAAACCTTTGAGTTCTTTTATTTTTTTAGATTTAAACTAGTCATCTGCCATTGGCTTCGCAGTTGGTTTTTTATTTTTTTAATTTTGACGTGACCTATTTTATATTAAATTATTATTTTAAAAAATACAAAAACGAATAAAAAGTGCTAAAAAAAGAGTAACGTATCCGGCCGGGACTCTGTTCTTGTCAATTAGTGGTGGGTTGGAGATTCTTTATGTTGATGTTGGAAGAGGGTCCAGGTTGCAACAGGTGAGCTCCATTTTTTCCTGCGGTAAAACTGGATTTAATGAGCATGATAATGATGATGATTTTTATTGTTTTATTTTATTTTTGACATTTGATGTTATATAAATTATGGTTTTTGATAGAGGAGTTTTTGGATTGTTTTTGAAGTTTTTTTTCCGTTGATGTTTGTAACAATGAAAAGATGAGTTTAGTACCAGACCATTGCAAATTTATTTTAGAATTAGAAAGACATTCAAGAATGCAAAACAGGCACACATGCTCAAAAACTAAAGCACCAAGCATCATGACATTAGATTTGGTAAACTAAAGAAAAAAGGTTTGGGGTCTTCCTTTTTTTTCGCTATCATTATGTTTGTTTTGTTTTTTTTTTTTTTTTTTTTTTCAAATATGTTTGTATAGTATTGCAACACAAGAGATTCGATCTTTTATCATTTATACATCACTCATGATGATTTTCACTAATAAGTTATCTAGTAGTTGCCAACGCAACCTATTTTATATTAAAATATTATTTAAAAATGAATAAAAAAATAGGTTGCATGGGTGAAAAACAACAGCAAATTTAACATCAATTACACCGAAGACTAATATTTTAAATTCAAAAAAATAAAGGGACTCAAAAATCTCAAAAATAACAGAGAGATTAAAGACGTTGAAACTATACTTGTTTAGAGATTAAAAAGATAATTATATGTTTACCATGCATGTATTTATGTATGTTTCAGTGTGGTAAAAAAGGCTTTTTGAGTTGTTCTACTCAAATTTTTAAAAGCACTTTATAATTGTCAACTAAAGAATATAAAAAAATTTCTTGACCTTTTCTTAATTTGGAAGCTCTAAGCAATTGTTTTTTTATTTTTTATTTTTTATTTTTTAACTATCCATCCTTTTGTTAGTTTTCTCAACCTTGAAAAGGCCATCAACTAAAAAACAAAATTCAACCTTTTACGGTTGGGTTATCAAAATATATATATATATATATATATATATAGAAAGATTTAGTAGAGGATTATTATGAAGTCAACAGTGGGTTATCGAACTTTCACAAAGAATTATATTTGGAATTATTGGAAATAGATATAAATTTTATAAAATATATTTTTTAAAAAATATAAGCTTAAATAAAAAAAATATATTTTAATTAATACTAATTAAATTAAATTTGAGTGACACAAGAAATTTAAACTTAAAAATCTAAAGCCCAAGTTATACACTAGTCAACTTGTTTAGTTAGAAAACAATCATTAATAATTTTTTTTGGCGGTTATTTTGCCGGTGCTTGTCGGTGGGGCACTAGTTTCAATTGCTTAATGACCCTTAAGGATTTATTATGTGGAGCGAGCTAATTCACGGAGCAATTAAGGCTGCCACTGTGCCCAACATGATATATCATGAACCATAACTCCACATGGTAAATCCCCCCTTCTTTGCAACCCTGGAGGGGTGGAGCATACAGCTCCTCCATAGGGGACCCTGTGAATAGTGAGTGAATAGTATGTATACATTTTTCTAGAGTATATTAGCACAGTACTATAGCACATGGGATTCAACTTTGCACTATTCACTCACCATTCAAGGTGATTTCCACTAGGCTATTTAGTGGTTGCCAACAAAATATCCGTGAGTTTCTAAAAAAAGGGAAATTTTCAAAAAATAAACCTTATTGTTTTTTAGTTTTGCAAAAAAAAAAAAAAAAAAAAAGTAGAGGGATTTACTATTTGTGGGGTTACCGTTCTTGATATATTATTTTTGTTATATGTGGCATGTCCTTATTACCCTTATGTTAACTCGTTCCACATGGTAAATTACTAAGGGGTTTGTTAAACCATCATAATTGGTGGATTTTTGTATGTACCTATATACCAACATATAAAATAATTTAAATTTTACTAGAAAATTATTATTTTACTGTAATAATTAAATGGGGGCACTTGTAGTCATTTGTTAAAAAACCAAAAAGGGTTGAATTTTACTATAAAGTTGTGTTATGTTGTTGTTGTTGTTTTTTTTTTTAAGTACTTAGACGAGAATTTTTGGATTTTTTTTTTGTTTGATTTTATTTTTTTTTTCAGGAAAAGGAGCTCTTGGAGCTATTTTATTAATAAAAATAAAAGTTTACAAAGAGTTAGGGCTTACAAACCAAAACAGAAATAAACACAAAACACTAACAAAATACAGACGCAGAACTAGAACAAAACAGAGAAAGAAAATTACACACCCACCCCATGACTTCTAAGACCTTTCATAATTCAACTAGGAAGCTCCTTACCTTTGTGGAACAAAGTAATCTCATGATGTGTCAAGCCATAAACTGCTATGAAAGTGGTAACATGGTTCCACTTCTTTGGAATAATTCTCAGTCTTGGGCTGCCCAGACTGGTTAGCTGCTCAAGAATCTCCGAGATTTGAAAGTTTAGTCTCCAGGCATCTGCAAAAAACCCAGCATGAAAGGTTAACAAGGTTAACAAGGTAAGGAGTAAATATACATATACCAAGGTTAACAAGGTACTTGCCTCTAAACCCATGCTCATACCACTCTTATTTTGGGAGTGTTAACAAAACTAATCTCGTCAGAGCCAAAGAGACTGGCATGGAGTCTGCCCTATTGGCTTTAGCCCCTATATGTTCAAAAGGTTTAAAAAGCAATGCAGTTGACTCTGATGGAGAGTAGCTTAGTTTTAGAATAAATAAAATTCATAAAACTATCAATAAATGTTTTTTTTTTTAAAACATTGACTAAGCAAATATCTTGATTTTACCACGTCTTCCAAGCTTCATTTTCTTGCCACCTCATTCGGCCAAAAAAAATAATCTTTTGTCTTGTCATCAAAGTCGGTCAATGAAATTATATGAATGGATGACTTAAATGCTCTTTAAAAAAGATCCATGACATCCATAATTAGCCACTCTTAACTTGTGTACTAGACAAAGGAATCTCATCATCTTCTTCCAATGCTTTCCATCTCTAACAATCTTCTTCTTCTTCTTCTTTTACTATTACTTTCTTCATTAGCATCATCTCAAAAAAACCAAAACATAAGCTTAGGCTCCACCATCACCACCTCCGGTGCAACCACTTCTTGGTTGTCTCCTTCTGGTGACTTCTCTTTCGGCTTCCTCCCTCTCCCCACCAATGCCTCCCTATTTATTCTCGCAATATATTTCACTAAAACCAATGAAAAAACCATAGTTTGGTATCTCAAAGATATCAACTCCCCACTCCTCTCAGATTCCAAACTTCATCTCACTTCTGATGGCCAACTTCTCCTTACTGACCTCAATAACAAAACTATATGGAATCCCTTCCCCTCTAGTGGCTCCTCTTATGCCGCCATGCTTGACACTGGCAACCTTATCCTCGCCGCAGCAGACTCAACCCCAAACTGGCAGAGCTTTGACTTCCCCACCGACACCATCCTTCCAACCCAACCCCTCTACAAGAACAACAAACTCCGGTCTCACCTCTACGATGATAACTACACCTATGGCCGCTTCGAGCTCTTGATGCAACTTGATGGCAATCTCGTCTTATATCCATTAGCTCTCCTCACTGACTCTGCCAACTACTATGCTGCATACTGGGCCACGATGACAGTTGGCTCCGGCGATCACCTACTGTTTGGTATCTCAGGCACTCTCTACCTCGAGCTAGAGAACAAAACTCATATCAATGTTACTGCGAGCAATCTCTCCGCTGATGAGTTCTACCAGCGAGTTACACTGGACACAGATGGCGGTCTCCGGCACTATGTCCACCCGAAGGATGCGGCCAACAAGAACAGCTCTTGGAAGAATGAGTGGACTGTGATTGCAACTGTGCCAACTGACATTTGCCGGAGACTCGGCGGTGACACGGGATCAGGAGCATGTGGGTTCAACAGTTATTGTCAGCTTGATCAGAACCTTTATCGGAGCTGCAAGTGTCCACCCTCCTTCTCTTTTGTTGATACAAATGACATGTATAAAGGATGCAAACCAGATTTTGTGGCTCCGAGTTGTGGTGATGGTGGTGGTGTTGATCAGGTTTATGATCTCATTGAGATGGCGAACACTGATTGGCCTGACTCTAATTATGAGTATTATGCATCTTTTGATGAGGATCAGTGCCGGAATAACTGTCTCAATGATTGTTTCTGTGCAGTTGCCATCTTTAGAGGCACTGATTGCTGGAAGAAGAGGTTACCTCTGTCTAATGGGAGGATAGGGAATGATATTGGGGGGAAGGCACTTATCAAGGTTGGCACTACAAATTCATCTACTTTAGATTCTGTGAGGCAACAGATTGAGGATAAAGGGAAAGGTCGAAAGGTTTGGTTAGTTGTTGGTTTGTCATCTCTAATTGTCTCTTTGTTCATCTTGCTCGGCTCCATTATGGTTGTGGTGATGGCGCTTTCTTCTCGTTCTTCTTCTAACTATAAGAAGATTCAGGTGGACTCGAACATCACTGGATCCAATCTAAGATGTTTCACTTATAAAGAGCTTGAAGAAGCGACTAATGGTTTTAGGAAAGAGCTTGGTAGTGGAGCTTTTGGAACTGTTTATGAAGGCTTCTTACCATCGAATCCCAAGACTTGCGTTGCAGTGAAGAAACTTGAGAATATGTTAAAGGAAAAGGAGAAGGAATTCATGGCGGAAGTCTTATCCATTGGCCAAACACATCACAAGAACTTGGTTCGATTGTTTGGGTATTGTGACGAAGGCACTAACCGTCTCTTGGTGTATGAGTTCATGAGTAATGGCTCACTAAAAAATTTTCTTTTCAGAGAAGCAAGGCCAAGTTGGAATAAGAGAGTAGAAATAGCGTTGGGGATTGCAAGAGGCCTCTTGTATTTGCATGAAGAGTGCAGTACTTCTATCATCCATTGTGATATTAAATTGCAGAACATACTTTTGGATGATGAAGTCACAGCAAGAATCTCCGATTTTGGATTAGCGAAGCTCCTCAGGCCAGATCAAACCAGGACAAACACAGGGATTAGAGGAACTAAAGGTTATGTGGCTCCAGAGTGGTTTCGAAATGTGGCTATTACTGCAAAGGTTGATGTCTACAGCTTTGGAGTGATGCTATTAGAAATAATATGTTGTCGTAAGAATTTAGAGCTTGAGCTTACCAATGAAGATGAGACTGTGCTCATTTATTGGGCTTATGATTGCTATAAAGAAGGAAGGGTGGACATATTGATTAGCAATGATGAAGAGGCAGCGGTTGATTTTGAGGATTTCTTAAGACTTCTCATGGTGGCCATTTGGTGCATCCAAGAGGATCCTTCTCAAAGGCCAACAATGAGAAGGGTGAACCAAATGTTGGATTGCACTATTGTTGTCCCTCCTCCTCCTGACCCTTTCTTTAATAAGGTCCCTAATGCTTAAGCTTGCTATGAACCACCGGTGGGCAAGTAAGTCTTAAAACATGAGGTACATTCCTAAATTTAGTTTGAGCTTCTTATTTTATTTCTATCTATTGTCTTCTCTTCGCGTTGAGTGTTTTTGCTAAGCTTATCTTAACTGTTTGTTATATATTTTTTTTCCTTAAAATTAATTATATACATGTTGTCATCAAATTAAATCGGGGTGCTTTCAATTTAACTTATTATTTTACGCAATGATTATTTTTAATCTTTAAGTAAAAATAATGTGAGTGTATTGATGTTTCATTATTTTTTTTAATCACCTATATGATCTTTGCATCTTACCACTAAAAAGAGTCAAAAGTGATTTTGATTTAAATTATTTGATATGATATTTCAACTATCATGTTCCATGATATGTGATTCTCGTTTTTCCGATATAAGAATAAGTGCTGCAAGAATTTATTTTGTGTTGCAATGATACATTTATTCACATTTATATGCACACTATTTTGGAAGCTATATTATATATTTATTATTATTGCTTGGTTTAACATCCTCTTGGCTATGACATGAATATTCTATTATTTTAATTATCTAGCCATTTTTAGGGATACAATCTAGCCCAGTAGAGCTTTGCTATGTTCAAGCTCGACTTGACACAATTTAAACAAACTTGATCCAAGCCTATTTTGAGATTCATTTGTCAAACTCGGGCTTAGCTTGTAGCGATAGTAGTAATTTTAACTATAGTAGTAATCAAATGTTTAAATTGCTACAACATTTAATGTCCTACAATAATAAGCCATTCATGATCCTCAACAACCAAGCAATTTGATGCCCGAGCTCGACTAGATTAACTATTTGAGCTCTAAAGTCAACCTTGAACATGGATCGTTTGCTTAATGAATGATTTTTTTTCCAATTGAGCTCTGAGTATCTCACGAAAGGCTTGGTTCATTTACAGCTAGTTAATTTTCAGTTGGAGCTGATACAATAGTCTAAATTTGTGCTACAATTAGGATGCTTCTCTGGTAATGATTAAATAATCATAACGAGATAAAAGTTTAATTTCTGGAGCTTGCGAATATTGCCACTACAAGATAATTGTAAAATTGTTTTTTATTATATCTTTCTTATTATTAATTTGTTGTGTCCTACATACCTTGGTTATATTTCACTCTTTTCCTTAACAGAGGTTGAGTTCAAGCCACTTTTCTTTAAAGTGGTTTTCCTACATTTTTTAATAATTTGTTATGTTGGGCGTTTTTTTTGGTATAAATTCAAATATTTTTCTCCTAGCGTAAGAGATAGTTTCTCTCTCAATTTCATGATCATCATAAATCTCACTCCTTAATCTTTTATTAATCAAACCCAAATATGATAATTAATGTGTTCAAATAAAATACTGTTTGGTTTTCAAGCTATATAAGAAATTGTCGTAGAAGGTTATAATGTGCTATTAACTATGTACTATGATATCAGGTGAGATAAAATAGTTGAAGAATATCAAACGTTATTGGTACATAAAAAGTAAATGACTTCATTGTCTTGGCATATATTTTAATAACTAAGATGTCATTGGACTTATCAAAGGACCCATCAAGCCTTTCTTTTTTTAAGACTTGCTCTTCAATCTCTGTCTATTAGGAACTAATCACCAAAGAGTTGAGAACTTGGTTTTACCAATGCTATTTTCATTTCTTCTTCAATATTAGATGTGGCCCTTTTGAACCAAAATCGTGGAACCGAATCAGAATCGAACGACCAAAAACCGGAACCGAAACCAGAAAACCGTAACCGCCATAAAACCGGAACCTGAATCTTCATACAAGGTTCTGTTTTTGTTTCAGAATTTGACAACTGTGGAACCGGCGGTTCAACTACCGGTTCTAATTGAATCAAAATATTATATATATAATGTCATGGACTCATGATATCTATTATTTGATTAGGTTTGACCATTTGAGTCATGTGACCGGTAATAACCAAATGTACATAATAAAAATAAAAGAACTACGTGGGCTTTGATTCCCCAAGAGGACACGCAGACAACTTGATATAATTAAGTCCAAGCCCTTTATTTTTTTTTATTTCTTCTCCTATTGTACTTTTATTGCAAAATATTGTTTTAAATTATTAATATTTTTATTTTTTTAATAAAATGTTGTATTAAATTAATTCTTTTATTATTGTGTTCATTTTAATTTGAAATATTGTATTATTTAGTTTTAAAAAAAAATCCGAACTGTACGAACCGTAAAATCGGAATCGTTGAACCGAACCCCCAGAAGCAGAACCTGAACAGAAACCAAACCGCCAAGAACCTTGCCTAGGCGGTTCGGTTCTGGTTCAAGATTTCTTTAAACTGGAATCGGCGGTTCATGAACCAAAACCGGTGGTTCTTGAATAGTGGCCATGTCTATTTAATATGTCCTTATAACATAGATAAAATCTTTCCTTGTGCCCCATCTTGTGTCCTTTTCTTTTTAATCTCTTTTTCTTTCTTCTTTTTCTTTGCTAAAGCTTGGTAGTCATCTTTTCCATGTATTTTTTTAACATTTTTATATTCTCTAAAATATGTCCCTTCACTCCCCAAGCACCATTGACCTATGGGTTCTTCAATGTTAAGAAAGACTTGGTTATGTTATTATACATATTGAGCTAAATAGTGCCATGTGGCTATATATATATCTTTTACTCCCCTCCCAACCCCCACCCCTATATTTTCTAGTGTTTTCTCTTTTACTCTTAATTTTTATCCCACCCTAGAAAACATTTTCTATCGCTCATGATGTTTTCATTTATCTACATTCCTAAGTACAAAGAGGAACATATATTATTAAGTTTATAGATATATTAAGCTAGTAGCTAAGTTGTCAAAATAAGACCAACCTAGTTGGTTCAACATGGTTGAAGTGAACACAGACATAGGGCAATCTTGTTCTCTCTTCAAAGCCATATAAGCTGAGACTTGCTATTGAAATGATTCAACAATGAATTGATAAACCATGGCCCAATTCACATGGTTTAAGTGGATATTAAATAGCATTTTTAGATATGGTTTATTCTGTTTAGTATTTAATATGGATTTATTTTAGTTATTAGGAAACTTTATTTTTTTAAAAAATGAGAGGAGACTTGTTTTGTTTAATATCTTTTATGCATATGAATTAAAACTTAGCTTATTTATTTAATATACTGTATTATTTTATTTATTTATTTTTATTTATAAAATCTTTTTTGACTAGGTTCATCCTCAGTTAAATCACCCTTGACCATTGGCCTTCTTCAATTCAAAAAGTTCAAGCCAGTTCTTGCTACCTCAGTTGGGAGTATGTGCTTGGGTCCATTTGCAAGCATTAGTTTCTCCAATCAAGCTATAATAAGGTGTATTACACCATCCCTAATGATGAAAGTAAACCATTCGTGGTTGACAATAATAAAGATTTGAAAGTATAATTGTATGACATCCATCAAAGTCAACCAAGTTTAGAATAATAATATAGTTGATATATATGTTAGTGACTTTAATCAGCCTGGCGACCTTAATGGGGCATCATTACTTGTAGTGTATGATGTTTACACACTTCTAGAGTTGCTTTCTTAGCATGCACTCTATAAATGAGTGAATTGCATCATGGGTAAACATGTTATTTATATTACAACTTTACCATTTTTATATAACAGTTTGTTATCTTAACATTTTTTCATTTGAGTCAATTGTGTAATATTTATAGTTTATTATTCAATATTATTGTCTGTTCTAATAGAATAAATATTGATTATTATAATTGTCTTCCTCATATAACTAACATTGTTACCCACCCAGAAGGAGAGTATATCAACAATCCCATCATTCTTCCTACATTTTAGTCTCTTTGCAATGCATTAACTGGTTTAGTTAACATTTCAAGGTTATAGACCATTTGAAGCATGAGATACAATTTTCACTATTATGTAAAATTTTGATTCTATCTTCTTAAAAAATGACAAGCATTGTGTAATTATCTAATGTAAAGCAAAAATTTGTGAGCGATATATATATACTTCGAGAAATTACAACCTACCAATTCATGAAAAAAAAATCTAAACAAAACACATATATAATGGAGGAACGAATAAGCCTTCGCATCTATAACATCAAAACCATGTGTTAGTGGCCTCATGATCTAGCAACTTAAGGACCGGTAATTATACAAAACATATTGATATAGGTCATGATATTATTTGCAGTCATGGTGTGGTGTTGCCTTATAAGCAAATGTAGAGTGGTAAGAAAGTTGCTTGCAAGGCTCTCTATGCAAATGAGATAACTTTCAACATGATGGCTAACATTTTAAAAGATTCTTATTTTTAATAAAAGAACTCAAGGGAGTTAATTTTATTAGAAGAAGCAAGACTGAAAAGACAACAGGAAAACAAAAACTAAGAGCAACTAAACAAAAATTTAGAACATGAACAAATTAAAAAGAAATTCCGTTCATTTGGAAACTCTTCAATATCCATTTGGGAAGTTCTCTACCATGATGTAATAAATTGATTTCGTGAAGGTTTTTTCCATGAATGGCAAGGCTATGAGCAGCTCGATTCTGTTGCAAGGTGCTTGAAGAAATACCTGGTTTGTTTGACTTGTCAACCTTGAAGAGAGAAGAAGTGGATGGCTGTAAAATGGCTGACTTTTCAAAGAGCGAATGGGTGACAGAATGCTCCACTGAGTCAGGAGTTTATGCAAAAGGGAAGCTGCTTTATTGCAACCAATGAGAGCATGGAGACAAGATCCTCATTGTACTGACATTATCCGTAGTACTAGGTTTATTAAAGTTTTTTGTTGGAACTCTAAGTTATCATGAACCTTTTGTCTTACTTTATGTTTTCTTTTTTTAACGTTGTATCTGGGAACCAATTAAAAGTGGGATGCTGAATCTAAGAAAATATATGCAGTGAACTTTCAGCTTCTTCTTCTATTCTCTTTTGCCAGTATCTTTTTGGTCACCAAACTTTTACAGATCGATCCTGATCAGTGGTATCAGAGCTGGTTCTCATCTGTAGCTATGGCATCCAGCAGCAATCCACCAGGAGGTGTTTCGGGACCATCAGTACCTACCTTTGATGGGGAAGACTATGATTTGTGGTGTCTTATGATGAAGACTCTCTTTAGATCACAAGAGCTATGGGAGCTCGTGGAGAAGGGTTATTCGGAGAAAGAAGATGAAGCTAAAGTTAGAGATAACAAGAAGAAGGATGCCAAAGCGCTATTCTTTATACAGCAAGCCCTTTCACGGCCTCTTCTTGCCCGCATAGCTTCGGCCAACACTACAAATGAGGCATGGACTACATTGAAGACGGTGGTTCAAGGAAACCCCAAGGTGATGGCGGTCAAGCTCCAAACTCTGAGGCAAGACTTTGAGAATCTCAGGATAAAGAGTTCAGAAGGTGTTCAGAACTACATTACAAGGGTTTTAGAAGTGCCAAACCAAATGAAGAGTCTTGGGGACACAATCTTTGAAGACATGGTGGTAGGGAAGCTATTAAGGAGTTTAGGACCCAAATTTAATCATGTGGTGACAGCTATTGAAGAGTCCAAGGATTTGACGAAGCTCACAATGGATGATGTGAGTGGGTCTTTGCTAGCTCACGAAGCCAGGCTGTTGAGACAAGCGGATGATCATCCAGAGAAAGAAGAGAAGGCTTTCAATGTGAGGGGTGATGTATCAGGAGTCAAAGACAAAGAGAAAGTGCCATCTAGAGGCTGTTGAAGAGGCTTCACTCGCGGGAGATTCAGAGGAAGAGGAAGAGGTCGGTCAAGTGAGAATCGGCAACATCAACAACCTGGAACACAAAGAATGTACAAAGGCAATGTGCAGTGTCATTTGTGCAAGAAATTTGGGCACATGAAAATGGACTGCTGGTATAGAGACAGGAACTTAGAGAAAGAAGCTCAAATGGTAGCAGAGGAGAAAGAAGCAAGTAATCTATTCATGGCTGCGTTTGAAGAAGGAAAAAAGAACACTTCTGTGTGGTTGGTGGACAGTGGGTGCTCCAACCACATGACTGGCATGAAAGAAATGTTCACAAGGTTAGATGAAACCCAGAAAATCAGTGTGAGGTTGGGAAACAACAAGGAGATGTTGGTCCAAGGAAGAGGCACAGTTTCACTGACATCTAATGAAGGAAAGAACAAGTTGTTGCATGATGTACAATATGTACCCGGGCTGGCCCATAATCTCTTGAGCGTTGGGCAGCTTGTGGGCTCGGGATACTTAGTAAATTTTGTTGGGAATAAATGTGTAATTCGAAGTGATAAGACTGGAGAAAGAGTTGCAATAATAATCAAAACTAGAAACAACTTGTTTCCTCTAAACATCTCTGATGTTTTACAGGTCAATATGGCAATGAGTGTGCAGGAGAGCACAAGGCTGTGGCACCTGGATTGGGTCATATAAATTATGAGACTCTGAGGAGTATGAGGAGTTTAGAAATGGTGCTGGGTCTTCCTAGTGTTGGAAAGTTGCATCACTATGATACTTGTGCTATGGAGAAGCAAGTGAGGAGACCTTTTCACTCAAGAGTCTCGGGGAATGCTCGAGCAGCTCTACAACTAATTCATGCGGACATCTGTGGACCCATGCAAACCTGCTCAATTGGGGGAAACAAGTATTACTTGTTGTTCATTGATGATCACACAAGAATGTGTTAGATCTATTGCTTGAAACAAAAATCAGATGCACTAAATACATTCATGACTTTCAAGCAAATGGTGGAGACTCAATCGGACTTGAAGATCAAGGCACTGCGCACCGACATAGGGGGTGAATTTACAAGCAATGAGTTCAATCTTTTTTGTAAGAAGCATGGGATCATCAAGCAGCTCACGGCCCCTTATTCACCTCAGCAGAATGGGATCTCAGAGAGGAAGAACCGGACCATAATGAACATGGCAAGAGCTCTGTTGAAGGAGAGAGGGTTGCCAAATTATTTCTGGGGTGAAGCTGTGAACACTGCCGTGTATCTCATCAACTTATCACCAACTAGTGCCTTGAAGAACAAAACACCTTATGAAGCTTGCATGGATGCAAACCCAAGGTGAGTCATCTTAAGGTTTTTGGGTGTGTTGCTTATACTCTAATTCCCTCAACTAAATTACAAAAGCTTGACACAAAATCAGAAAGGTGTGTGTTCATAGGATACTGTTTAGATTCTAAAGCATACTGTTTGTTCAATCCTGTCACTTCCAAGGTTATTATTAGTAGGGATGTAATATTTAATGAAGGTGCAGGCTGGGATTGGAATTCTAAACAGGAAATTGGAGTCACGCCTTTGATAATCTATAATGAGGCACCCATAGACACACAATGTCCAATTAATGAAGGGAACTCAAGCTCAGAGTCATCTCCTACAAAACAAGTTAATGATGATACAACTAGAGAAGGAGAAGACAGTGAAGTTGATATTGGTTTCAATGACAGTTCAAGTGAAGAATCATCTCCAAGGAAGACAAAGTTGTTAAAAGACATCTATGAATCCTGCTCCTTTGCTCTAAATGTGTGCGATCCTTCCACATATGAAGAAGCAGTGAAGACTGAAGTATGGAGAGAGGCAATGAAGAAGGAGATCAATGCAATTGAAAGAAATGATACTTGGGAGTTGGTTGATCCTCCACCTGACAAGAAGATTGTACAATTAAAGTGGGTGTTCAAGACAAAGTTCCTCTCTGATGGGAAGATAAAAAAGCACAAAGCACGCTTGGTGGCGAAGGGCTTCACTCAGTAGGCTGGTATTGATTTTCATGAGATATATGCACCGGTAGCTAGAATGGAAACCGTGCGACTTCTCCTTGTTGTTACTGCTCAAAGAAAGTGGCAAGTTTATCAATTTGACATAAAATCGGCATTTCTTAATGGAGAAATTCATGAGGAAGTATATGTTGAGTAGCCAGTTGGTTATGAGAGGGAAGGAGAAGAAAGTAAGGTGCTCGAACTGAAGAAGGCTTTGTATGGTCTTAAACAAGCTCCGAGAGCTTGGTACTCAAAGATAGATGGGTATCTTCAGAGCAAAGGATTCACTAGGAGTGTGAATGAGCATACCCTATATAAATGGGCTGATGAACAAGGTAATTTGTTGTTAGTGAGCATCTATGTAGATGATATTATCTACTTGAGCTCCTCTCAAAAAATGGTGGAGACTTTCAAGCAAGAAATGAAGGACAGCTTTGAGATGACTGACTTGGGGCTGTTGAATTATTTTTTGGGTTTGGAGGTGAAGCAATCACAAGATGAGATATTTATTACACAAAGAAGATATGCAGAGGAGACATTGAAGCAATTCATGAAGCATCAACATAATCTGGTCTGCACACCTATGAATAACAGTGAGAAGCTACACAGCAAAGATGAATCAGGGAGAGCTGATGCAAAGGTTTATAGAAGAATGATTGGCGACTTCTATACCTGACGCACACTCGTCCAGATATTACATTCACGGTGAATTTACTGTCGAGATTTGTTAATCAACCCACCAAGATGCATCTCGGGGCAGCGAAGCATCTGCTGAGATACATTGCAGGAACAATTGACTATGGTATAAGGTATGCTCAAACTGGTGATTGGAAGTTGAGAGGTTTTAGTTACAGTGACTGAGGAGGTTCGATAGATGATCGCCGGAGCACCACAGGGATGACGTTTGACCTTGGTTCAGGAGCTATTTCATGGTGCTCCAAGAAACAGGATGTAACTATACTATCGACGACCGAAGCCGAGTACATCGCTGCTGCTGCCACTGCTTGTCAGGGAATTTGGTTGAAAAGGGTGCTTGATGACTGGGAAATGAAGAGCAGTGAGGTAATTAAAGTGTGGTGTGATAACTAATCAGCTATGGAGATAGCCAAAAACCCGGCACACCATGGACGGACGAAACATATTGACATCCATGTTCACTTTATTAGAGGACTGGTGGCGAATGGATCAATAGTTCTCAAACATTGTAAATCCGAAGAACAAAAGGCCGATATTTTGACAAAAGGGCTACCTGTGAAGAAGCATAACTATCTAAGAAGTATGTTGGGCATTGACAGTCTTTCAAGCAGGGAAGGGTGTTGTAAGGTGCTTGAAGAAATACCTGGTTTGTTTGACTTGTCAACCTTGAAGAGAGAAGAAGTGGATGGCTGTAAAATGGCTGACTTTTCAAAGAGCGAATGGGTGACATAATGCTCCACTGAGTCAGGAGTTTATGCAAAAGGGAAGCTGCTTTATTGCAACCAATGAGAGCATGGAGACAAGATCCTCATTGTACTGACATTATCCGTAGTACTAGGTTTATTAAAGTTTTTTTGTTGGAACTCTAAGTTATCATGAACCTTTTGTCCATTGATAATGTGCTGGCTAGGATTGTCCATTGCAGCAATAAAGTCTATGATGTTGTATAACTCTTGATTCAACCTCCAAGCATCCTGAGGATTTCCTTTTTTAACAGCTTCAACGAGATAAGCATTGTTGGAGAAAATATTCTTGATGTTCATTCGCTAGTCAGATGATATTTTTAGAACAAAACATACAGCTTTGACCTTAGCTTCAACTTCCGTGTCTGCATTTAGGCTATAGCAACCAGCACAGAGGAGTGTAGGAAAAGTATTCACTATATAAAAGCCAGCTCCAGTGGTAGATGAGTATGTATTCCAAGTGGTAGCTGTAAAGATAAATGGGCTGTCAAAGATTAAGAAGTTATCCAATATGTGATTTTCCTAATATGAAGAAAAGAGGTTTTGAAGTACTCCTTGATGTGTCCAACGGCCTTCATTGAAGTCATATAGCAATTGAGAGGCTCGTTTCTAAATTCCCATTGCATCTAGCTTTCCAAATAAACCAAGTAGTGGAGGCAATCACCGATTGAGTGAAATGATCATTCTTAGTTAAGGTAGAGTTAAGCCAATTTCCGGAAGTTATCCCATTAAACAAGTTAATGGGTTTTATGATTTCAGAGCTAATCAAATTCCAAATAATTTGAGACTTAGGACAAGTGTTAAGAAGATGCCCAGCTGTCTCCATTTCCAAATTTTAGAAACCTTACAAGGATTGGGGCCCCAACTTCAATTTGTACAGATATTCATGAGTTTTAACACCATTGGTTAAAGAAAGAATAAATCATAGAAGAAAATTTGGTCCCCGAGATTTAGTAAACCAAACCTAGGTATTACCATGCTCGTGATTAACACTGCCATGGCTAAGAGTAAACTCATTCAGAAGCTTGATAAAGATATTCTGAAGCAAATAGATATTCCAATGAGTATCAAGCAATAAATCCGAGATGACTCTAATTAAATTCATGTCCATGCTAAGAAACATGGGTTTAAAAGCATTGGGAATTTTGAAATACCACGGATCATAAAGAAAATAAGTACTGGAAGGATTAATAGTTCTCATCCAAGTAAAAGGTTTAATACAATTGGCATTTCGGCATAAACCTCGGTGAAACCAAGAGTAGCGAGCAGGAATGCTACTAGTCCACATGGTGTAAATACCATATTTATGATAAATAATATGCCCTCACAAAATATCATTTTTATTAAGATACTGAAGAACATTTTTGGCCATCAGTGAAACTTTGGGTAAATCAAGATTGTGAATAGAAAGGCCCCCCCCCCCCCCCCCCCCCCAATCTCCTAGTGTGGTTATGAGTAATGCCATCCCAACTTATACAGAGTTGATGCCCTTTCTATTGCCACCCTTCGACTAAAAGAAAGCCCTATCTACTTTATTCCGTCTAATATAGAATCAAGAACTAGATAAACGAAGAGGTAGTACAAAGGAATAGACATGATGGAAGAGTTTATTAGAATGGTTTTCCCTGCCGAAGAGATTCTAGATTGCCTCCAGAAAGAAATTGACTTCTCGATCTTATCAATCATGGAAGAAAAATAGAAGAGTTCTAATTTCTTGGGAGAAATTAGAATTCCAAGGTAAATAAAAGGAAAAGAACCAATCTTAAACTCCAAAATTTTGGAAATACTTTTACCGAGCCTATTATTGAAACAGTTAGGGAAATAAATTTCAGATTTAGCTTTGTTTCCTTATAAATGGAAAAACAGAGTTTAATGTTGTGAGCTGTTTGTCTACAGGCCTGAGTAATGAGAATTAAATCATCTGCATACATGAGGTGGTTGAAGTTGCAACTAAGGTTGGGAATAAAGCCAGGTATCAAATTAATCCTCATAGCAAAGTTGAGCATAGCTGTCAGATTTTGAGCCACTAAAATAAAAAGGTGGAAGGAAATCAGATTGCCTTGTCTTAAACCTCTAGAGGTAGAGAATCAGGAGGTAGGAGTTTTATTAACCGAGATAGCAAAAGAAGAAGAACTAATGCAGATTTGAATGCAAGAGATCCAACTACTATGGAATTTCATTTTGTTTAGGCTGGCAAGAATTGCAGTCCAACTCAATGTGTCATATGCTTTTTCAACATCCAACTTAACCAGCATACTGAGGACTGGGGATGGGGGTGGGGGGGAATTAAAATCACCGTCAACAGAGTGAACAACTTCTTGAAGAGCTATGATATTATCAAAAGGGGTGCTATCGAAAACAAAACCACACTGATCTTTACCAATCAATCTCGGAAGAACCTTTTTAAGACGATTAGCTAATAGTATAGAGATTATTATGTAACACACATTACAGAGGAAAAAAGGATGATAATTAGAGACATACTTGGGGTTAACTTTATGCTTGTAATTGCTAGTGCAAAAGGGGAATTTCATATGTGATTTACATGATAAAAATTAAGAAATCAATCATGTATAGATTATACAAAAGAGATATGGAGGGATTCACTAAGTGATTTAATGCAATCGTAGGATAACTGACATTGTCATATGGGATTAAGGGTTGATTACCTTAAGAAAGGGGTCAAACTAATTTAGGAGTTTCCACGGTCCAAGAATACTTAACCATTAGCCTATATAGGAAATCATTGCATAGTAATCTCAAGAGGATTGTGTCAGAGGTACCATCAACTCACCTTGATTTTACTCTAGATTTGCCAACTTCATTACTTTATTTTATTGCTTCCCTAGTTTAGAAATTTATCATCATCACTTGATTTCATCAACTACATAATAGAGGGTCAATTAGTATACCAAGAGCATCGGTTCCTATCGATTTGACTACACTGCCTCTAAAGTACACTTTATTACTTTTGTGACTCATATACTTGTGCCAATGTATGAATGGTTAGGGCTCATCAGCACCCTAAATAAACTATTTAATTTTTTTGCCACTTTTGATTTTTTTCAAATATAGTTTGTCACTTTTCCTGTAATTTAATTTAATTTTCTGTCTCTTGGAATAACTTTTAAATATGTCTTTTATTATTTTGTTTGTATAAATTTTCTAATATTTATTATTAAATATTAGGGATAATTGATTTGCTTGATATTACATTTAACTAATGCATCTCATTTTCAAAGAAGATAATTTTGTAGTTCAATCAAAGTTTACAAATAAAATGTTTTACTTATTCTCTTTGGTTTGTTGTTTGTGATATATAATTTTTAACCTTAAGCAAGATTTTTGCACGTGGTCTAATAGATTTAATTATATAAACTTAGAGACTAAATTTACTACTATTATTGTGACTACTTTATACTTGTATGGCATAGCTCTCCAGATACTCCTATTTTTGCTCAATGTTTGGGATATAAAAATCACTAGTGATAATTATGGTACAATATGATTGTTGAAGGCACACCTGCAACATCAATTTGAGGTGAAAGTCCTTATCTCTTAAACCAATTTACTTATATTAAGATTGTATACTTCATATGGATCCCTTGTATCATGATAGAATTTTATTTCAAACTTGATTTATAGTCTATTTATTTGAGACTCGACTAGTTGATGCCCACAAAGTTCCTTAGAAAATGAGACTAGATATGGTGAGGTTTTTCATTATCCTATTAACTATTGGTAGTTACTTGGTACTTTTTCCTATATTACTATATCTTATTTAGTTCTTTTATTGTGCATCAATTTTTCAATATATATATATTCCCTTGGTATTTGTTGCTCAACAAAACAATTAATTTATTTAAGTTGTTCTTATCAAATGCTCTTATGGAACTAATTCATATTTGTTGCAAATTAAGCAAAAACTTTTATTACTCATCCACTAAACATTAGCTTCAACATCTTATTTAGTTTACTTGTTATTCTTGGAATAGGAAGATGCAATGTATTTTAGCAGTAATGTTGTTCTCGGCAATGGACAATGCAATTGAAGTTTCCTTCTCTGTACACACATATATATGCTAGCCATCAATGCTTAATACTGATCCTTTAAAGCTTCCCCAAACTCATATTGGCCTTGTGAAAATTTGCTTCTACGTGCCAAAGGAGGAAAGCATGTGAAGAACCTAGGAACACACTTTGCTATCATTTACTACACCATTAGAGATGGTTGATATGAATCTATATCTAATTGTCATTGGCCTTATTTTTTGTAATATTGAAGACATGATATAACAAACTTCGCTCAGCATTTTCCTATTTACTATAAGTAGCTAGTTGCCATATGTCTCCATCAAATATGTCCCATCAAGAAATATTGACGCCCTTTACCTTTGTTTTGAAGCCATGCAAAGATTTTGAAAACAAAAGATAGATCTTTGGGTTTATAAAAAGCGTATTTTTTCATTTTGAGAATTTTTGGCTTGATTATTTGGGTTGTCATTCTGTGGCGAGGGAAGCTTGGAATTTCAAACCACACTCTAACCCAATGCATGCCATTTCTCATCTTATTGCTCACACTAGGTCTAAGCTTTTAGAATTGATAAACAAAGGGTTTACCCCCATTGAAACTGAGATTGATAATCTTGAGTTGACCATTCTGGAAATAGATACTAATGATGGATCGAGTGATAATAGTGTTTTTTCTCCTCAAAATCTTACTTTTCTTTACAATCGACTTTATGCTCTCCACAAACAGAACACTACTAAATGGGCTCAAAGGGCTAGGCTTATGTGGGTTCAGTGTGGTGATAATAATTCTAGTTCTTTTCATAACTCTGTTCGATTTCATAATCATTATAATTCCATTTCTTACATTTCAGACTTGATTGGTAATGTTTTTACTGAGCATCAGGATATTAGTCAGGTTTTTGTCAATTTCTTTTCTGATATCTGGACAGAACAGTCTAGCATAACTTTTCTGGAGATCTTCAATGCGCTTCCAGATGATTTACCGCAAATTACTAATATTGAAGGTGATATGCTCATCAGTGAAGTTTCCAAAAACAGAAGTTTTCCAAGCCCTTTAGTCACTCCCCTTTGGTAAGAGCCTTGGTCCTAACGGCTTAAATGTTGAATTTTACTAGTTTTACTGGAATGATATTGGAGATGCTTTTTTTTTCTGCCATTAGGTACTTTTTTTATCACTTTGTTTTACCAAATTTTTGGGCTAGATCTTACATTGCTTTGATTCCTAAAACGACTCATAAGCAATATAATAGAAAGGAAATTAGATGCAAATCATCTCAAGATTCATGGTCCAAGGTACCAATGAAGGTTTAGCCTATCATATTACAAAGAATCAAAACAAAATCTGAAGTAAGAGACATGATTGAAAATATATTACAAACTCCCTCAAAGCTTTTCTCAAGGTGGATGATGATGGAATCTCCCATATTGTAATTGCTATTGCCACTGAATCTGGTTCCTAAAATGTTGAAGGAGTGGTATCAACTCATCCCTAATTGGCCTTCTTCAATCTCAAATCAAAGACTTATAGCCTCTAATGAAGATTTCTCCAAAAGTCCCCAAATAAAACCAAATTGTCGGGTTTTATATTACAGGTAAAAAGATAGTGCATGACTATGTTCTGGACCTATATATTTGACCCATGTTGATTACTAGCGGCACTCGGGTCTCGAATCTTTTATTTTGAGCCTCCATTAATAAGATAGCAAACGAGCACGCATGTGCTTCTTGAGCATGGTCATGCTTTGAGCAAGAGAATCATGCTTGGGTTGTGCTCTTCAATTTCTACTCTCTTGAGATCTACACCCTTTAGGGCGTCTGTGTTTAGGCGGTACTCTTCTATGGAAAGTTGCTTTAATACTCATCTTGCTTTGATTTGTTCTATTTTTCTTCCTTTTGTCCCTTGAAGTTAATTACCTGCTCACAAAATATGAAATACCCAACAAAGCATAAAAATAGAGAAATTCATACAAAAAGACAAGCTAAGTGATTTATAATATAAAAAAATGCGTATTTCACACACTCATCAAATACCAAGTAAAAACCTCTAATTATGTAGAACTATAACATACTCAAACTTTCCTTATATGTATCACTAATGGATGTGAAATTTACAATATTCATGCATTTCAACTCATAGTATATTAACTAACAAAATGGAAAATGTCAATATATTATTGTGGCACCAGTTTTAATATGATATTTCCCCTATCAAATTTAAGTGGCATCCTTATCACTTTTTTAACCTTCAACCGAACCTATCTTGTTGTATTTTATTTTACTTTATTTTTTAAAGGAAATGCACCAACCTTATCCTTTTATTTTCATCCACCATTTAAAAACCCATGAACCTGATCGTGCCATTGATTTCAAATAGCCAATCTCGAATCCGCGACTTTAGATGAGTAGCTGCCACCATACTATGGAAGCCACACTCAATCCATCCCCAAATCCTAGATTCTAATTGTCATCTATCTTCGTTGGATCTAATTTTAAAAGCCATTGAAATCCGAAATCAGGCTCCAAATCAATCAATCTTGTGTTTTTACTTGTTAATTTAGCCTCTCCATTGGTTAATACTGATTTACTAAGATTTAATTCTGAGTTGCTCTAAGATCATTGCTATTTGAGCTCTCTTGGTATGTTTTCATGTTTTTAAGATTTAATAAAATATGGTAGTCCGAATTACTTCTGCATTGCTTTGGATTTTGCTTCCTAATCATTGGTTTATAGTTTAATATTTATAGTTGAGTATAATATGCTTAGCTAGTATTGCTTTTCTTAGTTATGGTGCTTCCATTTGGCTTCGGTTTTCAAGAGTTTTAGATGTGAAGCATATAGGATACAACTCGATTTATTAAGGCATAGAGGATGTGAATATTCTGCTATCCATGGATTGTTAAATTTTCATCATGACACCATTCTTCTCTTAAAATTTTGTATGTTGTTGGTGTCAAAAGAATTATTAGTTGATTTCATTTGAGAAATTTCAGGATTTTGTTAATGAAATAGGAAAAATATTTCTACAATTTCAATAGTGTTATCAACAAAATTTGGAGAAAAGCAAAGTACAAAAGTTATATAGTTTGGTCTTAAGTCAATAGTTATGCCTGTATGGTTTAAAAGATATAACCATATTAGTATAATTGTCTCGAATGATATTTCTGTGCAGAACCTAAAGATTGGTGGATTTATTTTATGGTCATAGAGACTGAATTGGAAAGTGCAAAATAAAAAAGTTCCTCCTTATTGAATTAGCTAACTGATAATAAAAATATCATTACTTTTAGAGATGTAGGTTGAGAGATATGCATGTTTAAAAGGGATATGTCTGAATGACAAGTCTACAAAAATAGCTAGAGATGCAAATGAATGCTATAGATTGGTGGCACTCTAAAACATCATGAAATTTGGATATGTCATAGCTTTAGATGTTTACTTTTCTTATATGCTTGAATTTTGTGATTTGGAAAGGATAGGGAAACTTGTGCTAGATTCAGTCCTTAAAATGAGGGTTAATGAGTCTTACTTGAATCATGCATATGTTAATCTTCTTATATATATATATATATATTCCTATTCTAGTGAGCTTCCTTTGATAATGTACAGAATGATTGATTGTTCAAGTAGCAAGAATTGATCACTCTAGTTAGCTGTTTAAGAATCCAGTGTTATGCACGATATTCCGATAGTATTGTGCCTATAATGTTGGGTTCTTTATATACTGTTTCACTACCTAGTCCATTTGCTCAAATTCACCATGTAGTCATGAGATTGTTGTAAGCTTAATATGTCAAGTTATGTTAACTTATCACTCCTTCCAGTTTTCTTGCTTGTGCTGAAGAGGTTTTTGATATAATTGGAATTTTGCTCTCTATTATAGAGTATTCTATGAAAATTTGACTTGTATTTGGGAGTATCCTTGCATATTGGTCAAGTAAGTAATACCATATATAAATTATGGTATACACACACACACACATATAAACTTTAGATTTTTGACATTTTCCAATTTATTTATCTGATTATTTTTACTTATTTCTTTATATCAATAAATTATGTATATATTTTTTTTCTTAAAAGTGAGATCATGCAAAATCTTTTTTCTATTCCTGCTTTGATGAAGAATTGGGAATTTATGGTTCATATTTTGAAATATATCTACAAGTTCTGATTCCTTTTTTCTGGAATTATTAATTCTTTAAACACTTAGCTATTTTTTATGTAATTATTTGTAGTCTCAAAATAAATTATATATGTAATAACATTGTCATTGGGGGTAAAACATTAACCATGTCAATATGTATCTCTGTAAAAAATGAGACTATAGTTCCACACCGTTCCATTGAGACTATAGTTCCGCATCGTTCCATTGATGAAACAATAACAACCACTGATAAGCACCAAGGATAAGCAAATAACCTCTGAAATTCTGACACAGGTCACCGGGTATAAATAAATGATCTCTGATATTTTGTTTTGGACATAGTTTGGGAGATTTATACTTTTGATATCTTGCTAAGTTTGGTTCATTTTCTTTGTTGAATTCTTGGGTTTTAAATACTATATTTCTTTTATAAATGTTTTACTCTAGTTTATTATATATATTTTAGTATCTGAAATCCTATTACATGGTATGATCCCAACTGTGTTTAGTGGTTTATTTACTGGGCTATCAAGCTTATTAAATTATTTTTCGCCTCTCAGATTAAGAGTAAGGTTGTTTGGAGGATAGCTTAGTGACAAATGTCAACTGTTGGAATTCTAAGTTTAGTTGAATAAGCTATTGTATTTTGTTCTTTTGTAAACTGTAAGTTTCATTATATTTTGCTTGAATAATTTATAATTTTGAACCCAATTATTTTATTTCTGAAATATGTTATTTTGGTATGTATTGTGTGAATTAGGATAAGTTCTGAGGTCTAGCATACTTACTGGGCTTTCTACCCTATGGGTATGCAATTGTTTGTTAGCGCACATGGTTCAAGGTGTGACAATTATAACTAGACACATGGCATAATTTCACTTCTTCATCATTGGATAATTTCTATATAAGAAGATGCATATCATATAAGATATGGGCAATGCCCTATAAGGATATACAAATTCAAATAATTTGATAATAATTTCTGACAAGGGAAACAAAACTTCAAGTTGATCAATCTTATCACTCAAACCACAAAACTATAAAAGGACTCACATGAACCTTAGGGTTGAGGAGGAAAAATTACAACTCTAATTCCCTCTTGAGCAGTGATTTGACTAAGGGGTGGCACAGTCTCTTAAGCCAAGCTCACTTGGGAGACCCCGCTACCTATGTCCTTATTAGTTAATAGAAAGTTTACCTTACTAATTCAACTATCAAGTTGTTTCACTAAGAAAGATATAAGGAAAGCCAAGCTATAGAAAAAATGCATCATACTAACTCTGCAGGTATGTGGACAACATTTGTGCCACCAGCATAACCTCATAAACTCATTTATCAAGGTTTTTTCTTGATCCAAAGGAGGGATAGATTTCAAGGTGTCAATCTAGTTACAAGTACAACTTGGAATGATGTAGGCATTACTTGGAGAGGGCACAATGCTACAATAACATGCCCTAGCTAGGGATAACACGAGCCATTTTGGGTTGGGGTTCGGGCAAGCGTATAATGCTAGCATGAAGCCTGCCTTAAGTGGTGTTGCCCAAGCATGCCAGCCACACAAAGTAATGTGGTCGGTCATCACGACAATCGAATCCTTTTTAATTTTCATTCTTGATGTGGTAGGCGATCACGCCAACCAAATCCTTTTTACTTTTTATTTCAAATCTAGAAAGAATCGTTTTTACATCTTCTAACAACTATAAATACTTATGTATTGCAATGGATGGTTTAGTTGGGGTTTTTAATATGGGTACTTATTTGATTTTTTATAATATTTTTACTTCTTATTACTTGATACTTAATAACTATTCCTCATTTATGTAATTTTTCAAATAGATCTTAATAGAATGTTTAATTTTTTAGATTCAAAGAATTTAATATCTACTTAATTATGTTTCTAGGATTTTTTTTTCTTTTTTCTTTTGGTAAATTTTTGGTTTTTGGGGTTTTTTTAATATTTGACGTTTACCATGAGATTAATATCTGAATCAAACCAATATTTAGAATTGTTTAAAATACACCATGCTTTTTCTATGGTACACTACTTTACATTAGATTTCCACTATCATAATGGAATGTTTAAAAAAATATATCTATTATTTTTTTAATATTTCAAGCTAATTGCGCAACCAAGTGTTTCCATTTCAAGTCTAATTCATAGCTATTTTGGATCTATTCTTAGGTATGACCATCAATCCAAATTTAAAAACAAATCAATTATTGACCCTAAATGTAATTGCCTTGTATTTGTTATAAAAAAAACTTACAAAAAAATAGGACATTGGCAATAACACTCTACTAATCTTTTTTCAAAGAAACTAATAATGAAAATCCAAGTAATAGAAGCTCTCAAAATAACAAGTTGTTGACCAGAGCTCATAAGACCACCTCATCCAAGAGATAAGTCGCAAAAGTTAAAGGGCACTTCATCTCTACCCTAATCAGGGTTCAAAGAGACATGCCATTACAGCTAAAATGACCCTCTCATCTAGATAAAAGCCACCAATGCCAATTGGTCACCTCATCTCCAACCTACTTGGGGTTTGAGAAATGAGTCACCAAAACCCAACTGGACCCCCTCAACCAAGGGATGAGTTAATGGAAAAGATAGGCCTCCATGTAAGAGTCCATACTAAAGTTCAAGGGAATACACTATCTAACCAACAAAAATATTCTCCTTGGGGTAACTAATAAAGAAGGATAAGCTATGATAAAGAAGAAAAAGCATTGTAAGCTCATCGTGGTAAACAATGTCAAACAATATTGTTCCTTTATTAAAAGGATCTTAGCTTGGAAACGTAGATTGCAACTTGTTTGCACAAATAAAGTGTAGTCCAACAAGTAGTTAAGAATTTTGAAAATTCGTGATCAGCATCCGACCCTTACTCATCTTCATCATAAGCACTAAATGCAAGAGAGTAGTTAGTGATCATTAGCTGACCCTCTTCATCTCCAAAATTAGTAGAGTAGAAGATTAAGTTATAATCATCATATGCACCTCTCTTTGTTTCTAGTCTAAGTAAATAAATCTACCACAAGCTTCTAAAGCAAGATTCGTGATCATCATCCGACCATCACAGATTCAAGTAAGTGAATGTAGGGTAAGCTTCAAATGTGAGAGTGGGTTGCAAACATCTAAAGCCACCTCATCATTCTAGGCTACTACCAATGCTTGAAGAAGAGTAGCCTTAGGAGGACATTTGGATGGAACACTTGAATTTCCCTAGTGAAAGTGTTGTTTGTTATAGACAATCATTTAACTTTTTTTCTACTTTAGAGCTGCATCAAGCCTAAACATATAAGCCAAAAATACCAAGCAATAGAGCTTGCATATTGATGAATATGTTTGGGAGGTGACACTAGCCATCTCCTGACATGGCTATTAGTTTAGAAGTGTGATTGCAGGGTTTTAACAGTTATGATTTACAACCTTCTTTGCTCATGTTCTTTATGATGGACAACCTAAAAATAGAATTATACTTTTAGTTATTATGTACGAAAATTTTAATGAAAATATAATTATTTCTTGTAATTATCTATTAAAATTTTAATCAAACTATAATTATGCTTTTGTAATTATGTATTAAATTTTATGGTTAACTGTGTTAGAAATTTATATATACCAATATATCCAAAGTTATTTTATTCATAAATAAACAATAGAATAGGAGTAAGGTTGGCATTCTATTTTTATATCCAAACACTAAAATTGGAATGAGCCTTCCATTCTATTCCTATTCCATTCGATCTCAATCTCAATCTATTCCCAATTATAAACAATAGGTAAAATAACTTGCATATACCCCATGCAAGGAGATGGAAAATCACAATCCTAATTCCCTCTTGGATGAAGGTCTAACTTAAACAATCAAGAGTACCTAGAGCCGATTAATTGTGCTTAGGACCTTGATGCTTACTTCCTTCTTTGTTGACAAGAAGTCCGTGTTGATTTAGTAGCTAGGAACTTTCACCTAGTAGACTAGAAAAGTAAACCTTGAGGAAAAAAAGTCCATCTAGCCTCACCCTCTAGTGCTTGAATATTATCTACACCAATAATGCATTATCATCTAACTCATTGATCAAAATCTATTGTCAAGCCCCGAACCCGGCTCGCTAGACCCGGTGCACCGACAAAAGGCTTCACATCTATAGTGCATAGGACAATAGGCATGCAAGGCCTCAAAACCTATTACAAAACAGAACATACAATTTAACAATACTATAAGTTTCAAAAGTCAAGTTTTGTAATATACAAAGCTGCAAAAATACCGATTTTAAAGTTTACAAAATTGATAAAGATTTGATCTCAACTAGACCAGGGATAGTTCTATTACTTGCTCACTCCTAATAAGTTATTAACTCCTAATTTGAAAAAATTCAACAACCAGATTATGTGCTTGACAGCTGAGTAAGTAATCCACTAAAAACATTGGGGTTATGTAAAATTTCAAGAATTCAAAAACAGAAGCAGATCACATAATATATACAAATATTTATCAAAATATAGTTCACAACATCAAAGCAATTTAACAAAATACAATTTAATAACAGACAAAAATATATGTCTCCAAATACTATAGCCAAAACAAAATATCAAAGATCATTCATTTACTCTCGGTGACCCGAGCTAGAATATCAAAGACCGTTATTCACCACCGATGGGATGGTGTGAAACTGTAGTTTTTTTATCAGAGTCAAAGGTTCATGTCGACATAGTCAGTGTTTAACCCCCAGTGATAGGGTTAGTGCCTAGTTAATTAGAGACTAAAGAGATTTATGTCAAAATAACTTTGTTATCTGAAAACCAAATAGAAGATCATAATTTCAAATAGAATTTCAGGCCGTTCAAAATTTGCAGAATAAATTGCCAAGCAAAAATATCAACATGCGCATGATCTCATTTCTTTTATAGGGAAATAATCCAATTATTTTCAAAATAATTAACAAGCCTAATATATTAAAGATTAACAAATATAATCAAATGTTGGAGTTAAAGTTTTAGAGAAAGAGAAATAATTCAAAATTTTAATAAATATATAACAACAGAAAATGAATTAAAACCCAACAAAAGATTTAATATTATATAAGCAACTTTTTTAAAAATAAGGATCTTTATAAAATAAAAGAATAATTCACAACTGTTAGTAATCAGAATATATGTATACATATATACATTTATATCTTATGTTACTACCAGATTAACACCCAAACAACCAGAATTCTTAGGCAATTCAAGTTCCTCCATTATGCCCTAAAATTGGGAAGTAACCTATTAGTTTTACCAACAATATGAATTTTACAATAATCATGGGTTTGCAAGAAAGATTTTAGAAAGGTACAAATGCAAAAGATCAAGTTATTTTTGTACTCTCCCAAATATGATGAATCTTGCGAAGGTATAATATCAATTATCCACTTTAAGGGCATATGAACAATTCCATAATGACCATTGAGTACTAAATCCCTCATAACTTTACATATACTTTTCCAAATTACAAATTTCAAGTCTCTGAGAAACCTAGACACCTAAGACTATAACATATCCAAAATTCACATTATTAAGAACTATTCAAATTATAACATTCATTGGAATCTTCAACTATTTTTGCGGAATTGTAATTCAGACAAACCCTCATAAAACATGTATATCTCTCCATCTACATCTCCAAAAGCAATGATATTGTTATGCATAGTCAGATAACTTACTAAGGCATTACTTTCTTATTTTACACTTTAGCAAATACTACATCTAAAACCATGTAAAACACCAATCAATCTTTGGAGTCTGCATAATAATATTATTTGGCACAACTATACTAATAATGCTATAACTTTTAACATATAGATACATAAAATCTAAAATTTTGCAGGTAAATATAAAACATCAAACTCCAAAACTCTCTTATATAATTGTATATCGAATTAAAACTATAAAGTCTTGAAACAAATCAATAACTCTCAAGATTTGCACAAAAGTCATATCCTAAGCATATGAAGTTAAAGGCTATAACTCACACCATATACTTGCAAAAAATCTAAAATTTTGTAGTAAACTAGTTAAGATTAAAATCTACAAAGTCTATATTTTAATCTTCTCCAAATTCGGTCTCTAGGTTTCCCAAATTAAAGAGGGATCTCTGCTATGCTAAAAGCAAAATTTTGAATCTTATATATCCCCAAACCCTAAAATCAAGAACCACATGAATTAAATTGAAGATCATCTACCTCACGCACTGGTGTACGTCTCTCGATGGATGCTTTCCGAACCTTGCCACTAGGTTAGAAGACGGATGAGGCGATATTGTCGTGCAGTCCAGATCGGGTCAAAGATACACCATTGTGGGGTTGCCACAATCACAAACTTCAAAAAATAAGGTTGAAATCGTGAAATTTAGCTGCTAGAGTATTAAATTAAAAAGATAATCTTAAATAAATATAAAAATATATACAAATTTATGTATTTGAATTTAATTTAATTTTTTATCCTTACATCTAACAGCTAAGGTTTAATTAAGGAGTGGGGTTTACACCTATCATGATTTCTAGAAGGAACGGATTCTTATATGAATACTGACATTTAGAAGTGTTTAAAACATTTCACCCATTTGCTTATGGCTCTCCAACTTTCCTTATGGTTTCCACTTACATAACTCAATGTTTATATATATATGTTGTGGACCACATCAAGCCAATCTAATCTAGCAACCAAGTCTTTCCCATGTAAGTATAATTTCATCCAATTTCAACACTCTTTTAAACTTCTTGTTTTCATCATTGACCATCACATCCAAATTTAAAAACAAATCAATTGTTGAGCTCAAAGGTAGTTGTCTTGATTTTATCATATAAAATTTGGAAAAAAAATTAGAAACTTCACAACCATTACACTAATCTTTTTCAAAGAAACAAAGAAGGTCACTTTAAGTAATGGAGACCATTTGACTGACTAGTTATCCTCATTAAATTTCAAATGACTAGAAGGGACTTAGAAGTTACAATATTTTTGCCTCTTCATTACATCAGTTTTCTTATTTTTGTTTGGAAACCTTTCAACTTGTTGTAATATTTTTTTTTTCCTTTGCTTTTCTTTTTTCTTATATGAACATGAAATCTTTTGTTAATTTTCATTGTTATTGCTATGTTTGAACAAATGAAACAAATACAAAGGTTCTCCTTATTCTCTCAAAGGTCTCTTCTCCTATCCTAAGTCTTCTACTCTCACAAGTGTATTCGCTTGACCAACTCTAGATAAATTTTTATGTATTATAACTATGTTTGTCAAATTGTATATTTCTAGACAAAACCTGTATGGAAATTGAAGAATAAACCATTGATAAAAGAAGCCAAATATTATAATCCCCCACTCATGCCTTGTAAAAGTGAGGACTGAGTTTTTTTCCCTTTAATAAATGTATTGATAAAAGATATAATTTTTTTAATCGCTAAATAAATATAGTTTCAACTCCTTTGATCCTTTATCATTTTTTGAAACCTTTAAGTCGTTTTTTAATTTTAGATTTAAAAATCCTAGTCTTTGACATGATGGACATTGATTTTACAATTGGTCTTTTTTTTTTTCCAAATAAGTGAGAAGCCCTCTCCCATTTAAGGAATTGTCAAAACAACAGGTATGAAGTTACAGTTAGTTTTTATTGATGTGGTCTATTTTATATTAAATTATTATTTAGAAAATACAAAAAGCAAATAAAAAATTGTTAAAAAACGTAATTGATCCAATCGGGGATCTGTTCTTGCTGATTAATGGAGAATTGGATATTTTTTATGTTGATGCTGGGAAAGGGTCGGAGTTTCAAGATCATAGACTGAAAGAAGGGGGACAAGAGGTGCTTGAGCATCCCCTTAGCCCATAAAAAAGTGTTATATATATATATACACAATTAAAATATTGACAATTATAATTCATATACAAAGAGTAATATTCACTCTTTATTTTTTTTTAAATTCCACCCCCAACTTATTTAAAATAAATTAAATAAAAATAATAAAATTATTGTATTAAATAAAATTGATATTGAGCGACAAAAATAAATAAAAATGAAATATTGGTAATTAAACATGGATCTTTATAATATTTTTTAAAAAAAAATTTATAATTTAAATATATTCCCCAGTTCTTTTCCCCCTTGGGGGTGGGGACGGGGGCCAACCCGTCCCCGTTTAGTAAACGGGGCGGGGGCGGGGGCGGGGATTGCTATCCCCGCCCCACGGGGATCCCCGTCCCCGATTGAAAATTAAAAATATAAAATTTTAATTTTAATTATTTATAATTTTGCCATTGTATATAACTTGATAAACATTTGGAATATTTTGTTTTTGTAAATTTTTATATGTTGGTTTGTTAAGTTTTGTTTTGAATAATTTTTATATTTTTCATGTGTGTTAATGTGTATTAGTATTAATTTTTTTTAAAAACAATCAAAGCTTATAGTTATATGGGGATTCTTGTGGGGATCCCCGCAGGGACGGGGACGAGGAGATAAATCCCCCCGTCAGGGAGTCGGGGAAGGGGATTCCCCGTCCCCGACTCTTGCGGGGATGGGGACGGGGATTCCTCTCCCCGTCCCAGCCCCGCCCCGTTACCGGCCCTAACTCCATGGATTTGCTTTATATAACAACATCAACATTCATAAAAACAAACAAATATGAAAAACTTAAGAGGATTAAAACCTTACATTAATCACCCCACAAAAAAAAGTCATAAAAAACTAATAAAAAGCATTATCAATCTTAGACATTAAAAAAAAAAAAATCAAATATCTTCTGAAGCATCAATCTTAGACAGGGATGGAGACTAGAGAGAAGAGGCGGGGTGATGGACGTTGAGGACTAGGAGGCAAGGATTTAAAATTTTTTTCCTTTTACTTTTAAACCCTAGAAGAGTTTAAATTTAATTATATATATACAATTAAGTATATGACCCTTTAAGTTTTTAACTGAGGGGTTTTGATTTTTTTCTACTTAAGCACTTGTAAAATTTTAAATTTATTAATATATATAATAAATTTAAATTTTATATTATCTAAAAAGTAAAAAAGAAAAAAAAAATCCAAATCCATATATATATATATATATATATATATATATATATATATATATATATATATATATATATAATAAATTTAAATTTTATATGGTCTAAAGAGTAAAAAAGAAGAAAATCCAAATCTCATATATTTACATATATATCTTAAAGGTTTAAATGAGGGATTTGGATTTTTTTTTCTTTTTTACTTTTTAGACCTTATAAAATTTAAATTTATTATATATATATATATATATATGAATATACTAAAAACCGGATCAGATTCAGATACCCGGTTTTTAATTTCTCCCGACCCGGTTTTCACCTTAAAAATTCGGACCGGGTACCCGACCATCTTTTCGGATCGGTTACCCAAAAAATTCGTGTCAAAAAACCGGATATCAGATCGGATCATCGGATTTGAATTTTTTTGCTCACCCCTAGCTATGCAACTGGATTTAATGAGCATAATAATGATGATGATTATTATTGTTTTATTTTATTCTTGACATTTGATGTTATTTAAATTATGGCTATTGAAAAAGATTAGACTTTGGATTAGTTATTTTTCATCGATGTTTGTAACAATGAGAATATGACTTTAGAACCTAATTCTTGCAAATTTATTTTAGAATTAGAAAGCCATTCAAGGATGCAAAATAGGAGGGCATTCTAAAAAAAATAATAGAGAGATTAAAGGGGCTAAAATTATAATTATTTAGAGATTAAAAAGGTAATTTGTCAAGCTCTGAAACCGCGTCGGTTCGCCAGGCCCAGTGCGTTGACAAATGGCCGCACACCTACAAGGCCGAAACCAAGTAGGTGTGCAAGGCCTCAAAACCTGTTTCTCAAGAATCACAATATCTAACAAGGAAGCCAAATTTAGGGATAAAAGTATAGAGTTTAAAAAAAAAAAAAAAAAAAAAAAGCAGCCTAAGTGTTTTGCAAAAACAATACAAACTTATTCGAATAAAACCTAGGCCAACAATAAATGGGATTTATTACATGCTAATAAATTTGGCGATTGTCCAACGATCCCCGCTAAGCTATCTGCCACCCAACTCTACTCATGATCTGAAAAGAGATATCAACAACATTTATAAGCCCAAATGCCAGTAAGTACCCACTAAAAATATAGGGATCATTTACAAAAGTCATAATTTATAAAAATAAAAAATTAGAAATCAAATTTAGTTAAAATAAATGCAAATGTCAAAAACTGAGCATATAGGTCCTCCAAACAACTATTGCCAAAACAAATAACAGAATTCATATATGTTAGTGCAAAAGCACTTTTATTGGCATGATTTGACACCAAGTCAAGATGACATGGCAACCTTTGCGACATGGCATAGATGATGACATGAAAAGCATAATGACGTAGTAAGGAATCTTGGCTTGGAGGCAATTATCTTGGAAGATCTTGATAGAGCTATTTTTGGTATGTGCTACAACTTGAAAACAAGATCTTATCAAGACCATATTTAGGAGATTTGATATGGATGGAGCTTAATTGAAGAGATACCTATCAATGGTATGCTTGAAGGCTATTGATGGTATGATTTAAATAACCTTAATGGATATGATTGATGACTATTAAGAGGATGATTTAAAGACATTCCTATTGTAGGAATGATTGCGGGATTGATTGAAGATCTTTTTTGCAAAGATTTGAAGACCAAACTTGGATGAATTGAAGATTAAGTTTGGTAAGTTTCGTGAAGACGCACATACGCCCCTTGTGAGAAGACTGCGTGGTGAGGAACTGAGAAGATAGGCTAGTTGCCGGTAGTCAGGATCAGGAGATCTAGCTGTATCGACTTAGACTAAGCATGACCGGAAGGTTGATGGGTTTTGAGGTCGCTTTGCAACGAAACTAGAACTCAGCCAAGTCAGCAATCAGTGCCATGTTGCAAGTTGTATTACAACAGGATTTGCAGTAGCCACGAAGATTCTAAAAGAGGTATGGGCTATATTTGGGACATTGAGGGGTCTATATAAGCTATCTTGGTCTGAGATTGTGTGTTACTCTTATGGAAGAAAGAATGTGGGCACAAGACAATCTAGAGAGGGTAGTGATATTTATTTGTGAGGATGAGTGACAAAGTATTGTACTCATATATTATCACCTCTTTTAGTGGATTGTTTTATCTCCAGTCTTGGTCCCCTAGACGTAGGCGAGTGGATGCCGAACTGGGTTACCAATTTCTTGTGTCTTATTTTGTTTGGTTTGTGGAAGACTTCTTTGAGTGTTTGAGTGCTCTCTAAACCCACAAACCACACTGTCGGAACTAACAAGTGGTATTAGAGAATTAGTCGTCATGTTCACTTTGGTTTCAAAGTTGGTGAGGTCCTAACAAGTTCTATTGATGGCCAAAAAAGAAGGAGCTTTCATCACATGACCACAGTTGCTCGATGGATCAAATTATCCATATTGGAAGGCATGCATGAAGGCTTTCATCAAATCCCTTGATGAGAGTACATGGGCAGCCGTGGAAGAAGGATGGTCTCCCCCGATTGAGGTTGATTTAAACATGAAAAATATCAAGAAGATGAAGAGCAACGGGAGTCCTGGAGATATGCTTAAAAGTAAATGCAAATGGAAAAGTACTCAATACTATTTTTGGAGGAGTAGATGAGAACCAGTTCAAGTATGTTGCAACATGTGATTGTGCCAAGAAAGCTTGGAACATTCTACAAAGAATTCATGAAGGTACAGATTCGGTGAAAATCTCCAAGCTTCAGATGTTGTCAACTAGATTTGAGAATCACAAGATGAGAGAAGAAGAGAATATCACGATATTCAACAACAAGCTGGTGGACATAGCAAATCAAGCATTTCAACTTGGTAAGAAGTATTCTAATAAAAACTTATTCAAAAACTCTCAGGTCTCTTCCAAGAAGATTTGATGCAAAAGTTGCTGCAATAGAAGAAGCAAGGGACATCACAACTATGAGACTTAATAAGTTGATGGGATCCCTACAAGCCTATGAGATGAATCTGAATCTAGGCAGAAGAGAAGAAGATATAACTCTGAAAGCTGTAGCAGCAAGACCAGCAAAGTTGCAACAGACTGTTGTAATAGAAGAAAAAACAGAAGATGTAATGTCTTTACCATCTGTGATGAAAAAGGTTGAAGTTTTCAGAAATTTTAATGCATTTGCAAGCCCAGTTACGACATCAATTGCAACACCCAAAGAAAGTTATTATGAAGAGGTTACTAAAAATGATCTTCTTCATGGGTATGAACTTATGCTAAAAACATTTGATCAGATGGTCATACAAAACATGTGTTTGGCAAAAAGGTTGGAAGAATGTCAAGAAAAGTTGAACAATGCTGAAAAGTCCATAAACTACATAAACAGACGAAAAGCCAAGATTGATAAGATACCTTCTAAAATAAGTGTGACTCAACATAACATTGAGACTGAAAAAGAGACATCAGAAGTCAAGAAAGGCAAAGTTGAAGCAAGTTATGGTCTATTAAATGCTCAAAAGTCCAAAGAAGTGAAGTATAACAAGGTAAAGAGAAGACATCGAAGACAAGTCCCAATATGCTTTCATTGTGGAAGAAAAGACCATATAAGATATAAGTGTTATCAACTAAAGGAAGACATGAAGAATGGAAGAGTATTTGGAAAAACAAAGAAGTAGAGTCACTATTATCGGGTTAAAAGGCACATTCGTCCAAGATGTTGGAAGATGAAGAGATACTTGAATGAGGGCAGATATGTGAGGCAGTCACCATATACTAGAGAAAAGAAGAAAGAAACCAACAAGATGTGGGTCAGAATTGAAGACTTAGTGGGATACTCTTCAATGAAAAAAAAAATCCAAAAAAGACAATTAGTATTTTGACAGTGGTTGCTCAAGACACATGATAGGTGACAAAGGTTTTCTGATGAATTATAAAGAATATCAAATTGGGCATGTGACTTTTGGTGATGGTCAGAAAGGTCAAGTAGTTGGAAAAGGAACATTGATGGTTCTTGGGTATCTAAGATTGAAAAACATTCTACATGTAGAAGGACTCAAGGCAAATTTTCTGAGTATAAGTCAATTGTGTGATCGAAATCTGGTGGTCAAATTCACTTAGGACAGCTGTGTGGTCTATGATGAAGCTGGTCAATGTGTTCTAACTGGTTCAAGATCTTCAGACAATTGCTATTTGCTAGAAAAATTGGAAGTCTGTTACAACACATCTTGCAACATCACTTAAATCTGGCATCAGAAGCTTGGACATCTGAACTTAGGAACTTAATGAAGATAACAGAAATGGGAGCTGTTAAAAGAGTGCCCAAGCTTACAAAAAGAGAAGATGGTGTTTGCGGACCTTGTCAGTTGGCAAAGCAAAGTCGTGCTACTCACAAAGTGTTGCAGCACATTGTTACAACAAGAGTGTTGGAACTCTTACATATGGATCCTATTGGACCCATATAGACAGAGAGCTTGCTAGGTAAAATATATGTGTTTGTATGTGTTGATGATTATTCCAAGTACACTTGGGTGGATTTCCTCAAGGAGAAATCATATACCATTGTAGCTTTCAAGAAGTTATGCATGCAACTTCAAAATGAGAAAGCGTGTCAAATTGGGAGATTGCTAAAATCAGAAGTGATCATGGAAGAGAATTTGAAAATGCTCAGTTTGCAGAATTTAGCAAAGAACATGGGATTCGCCATGAATTTTAAGCTCCAAAGACTCCTCAACAAAACGTGGTGGTTGAATGTAAGAATCGTACACTTTAAGAGATGGCTAGAGTTATGTTGAATTCAAAGAATCTCCCTATAAGGTTTTGGGCCGAAGCAATCAGTACAGTATGCTACATCATTAATAGATTTTACATTCGAACCTCAACCAACATGACACCATATGAAAATTGGAAAGGTAAAAGGACAAACCTCAAATACTTTCATATCTTTGGAAGCAAATGTTACATTTTGAATGATAGAGATCAGCTGGGAAAGTTTGTCAAGAAAAGTGATGAAGGAGTGTTCATGGGATATTCTACCACTGGTAGAGCATATTAGGTGTTCAATTCAAGAACCAAGAAGATGATGGAGACCATTAATGTTGTTGATGATTTCTCTGATATGGAGACTCAAGGTTCTTCAAGTGAGCCAAACAAGCTTAACACACAGAATTGTGAATTGGCTGATAAAGAGTTACAAGCAGAACAATAGGTTACAGCACTGGTTACAACACCAATTGCAACAGTATAAACTAGTCGGGATGCAGACAGATAGCAAGTTATAACTGATGTTACAACTGAAGTTACAACTTAAGATACAACAGGCGGAATCATTTCAGTATTAGATAAAGAAGAAAGTAATGAAGACAGTAGTTTTGAACCATCCTCAAGAATAAAGAAGAATTATCCTATACAGAGTGTGATTGGTAATGTACTGAAAGAAGGAGAACTAGAAGCACTCAAAGAATTGATTATCGAGAATTAACCGGATACACATGTTACATCTCTCTTATTGAACCAAAGAATGTCAAGGAAGCCTTAGTTGATGAATACTGGATGGAAGCAATGCAAGAAGAATTGAATCAGTTTGTTCGAAATAATGTGTTGACATTGGTCCCAAGGCCAAAAGATGTGAATGTTATTGGAACAAAGTCGATATTTAAGGACAAGATAGATGACAAAGGCAACATCACTAGAAATAAAGTAAGACTAGTGGCTCAAGGATAAACTCAAGTTGAAGGAGCTGACTTTGAAGAAACATTTGCGCCAATTGCATGCCTAGAATCCATTAGATTATTGTTAGCAGTAGCATGTTGCATGGGGTTCAAGCTATATCAAATGGATGTTAAGAATGCTTTTCTAAATGGAGTTCTAAATGAAGAAGTATTTGTGAAGCAACCAAAAGGGTTTGAAGATCCTCAACATTCAGATCATGTGTTCAAATTGAAAAAGGCTCTCTATGGCTTGAAGCAAGCTTCTAGAGCTTGCTATGAAAGGCTCACAAAATTTCTACTCGAGAAGAGCTACCGAAGAGGGGGAGTAGACAAAACCCTATTCATCAAGAAGTCCAAGTCAGATCTTATGGTGGCACAAATCTATGTTGATGATATTGTATTTGGTTCAACATCACAAAAGCAAGTGGATGAGTTTGCTCTTTTAATGCAAGAAGAATTTGAGATGAGAATGGTAGGTAAACTAAACTACTTCTTGGGTTATCAAGTCAAACAAAGCAATAAAGGAATTTTATTTCTCAAACCAAATATGCACATAACTTGGTAAAAAGATTTGGTTTGGAAAAGGCTAGACACATGAGGACACCCATAAGTGTAAATGAGAAGTTGACAAAAGATGAGCATGGAAAAGATGTGGATCAAAGTCTCTATAGAAGCATGGTTGGAAGTTTGCTCTATTTCACAGCTAGCAGGCCAGATATCTCTTTCAGTGTTGGAGTTTGTGCTAGATATCAAACAACACCAAAGTGAATCTCATTTGAAAGCTATTAAACGCATCATTAGATATGTTAATGGCACTGCAAAATATGGGATTCGGTATTCAAAAGACTCAAACTCACGTCTTGCAGATTACAGTGATGCAGATTGGTCAGGAAATATTGATGATAGAAAGAGCAACTCAGGAGGATGTTTCTATCTTGGTAACAACTTGGTACAACAAGAAGCAAAGCTTTATTTCAGTCTCTACGTCAGAGGATGAGTACATAGCGGCAGGTAGTTGTTGCACACAATTGTTATGGATGAAGCAAATGCTTCAAGATTATGACCTACAACAAGGTTTGTTGACTGTATTTTGTGACAACAAAAGTACAATTGATATCTCCAATAATCCAATCCAACATTCTCATACCAAACATATTGATTTTTGACACCATTTTATACGAGATTTAGTAGAAAACAAAACAGTTGTTATGGATTATGTTGCAACAGACAAGCAATTAGCAGATATTTTTACCAAACCCCTTGATGCTACAAGATATGAAAGTTGAGGGGTGAGATTGGCCTCTGCCAACTTTAATCCGTATTGGGGACTACAAATGACTTGCATCTGTTTCAGTTTATCAATATCGTTTGCAGCAACAAGAAGGAGTTCTGACGATAGGGGGAGTTCTAACCAATAGTCATGAAGACAGGGGGAGTCGCAAACATAGTTACAACATAATGTGCAGCAGGTAAAGGCTTTGGCATCATTATGTCACAAAGGGGGAGAAGTTGAAGAGTTGAAGAGCTCCAAAACGACTGTTCCACGTTGTCTAGTTTTTACTTTGTGTTCTTACAATTGTGCTAAATTTGTAAATCACTAGTTGCAGTGTAATCATGTATCTTGTAAGCAACTAGATGATATATCAGTCAGTAAAGTTATGTCCCAGGTAGTGTTGTATCTAGAAGTTGTAACAGGTGTCGGTTTGGGAGCAGAAGTAGTTGTGTCAAATTATGCCAAAGGGGAAAATTGTTAGTGCAAAAGCACTTTGCCACGTGGCATAGATGATGACATGGCAAACTTTGCAACGTGGCATAGATGATGACATGGAAAGCATAATGACATAGCAAGGGGTTTTTGGCTTGGAGGCAATTTTCTTGGAAGATCTTGATAGAGCTATTTTTGGTATGTGCTACAATTTGAAAACAAGATCTCATGAAGACCATATTTAGGAGATTTTATATGGATTGAGCTTAACTGAAGAGATACCTATCAATGGTATGATTGAAGGCTATTGATGGTATGATTTGAATAACCTTAATAGATATGATTAAAGACTATTAAGGGGATGATTTGAAGACATGCCTATTGTTGGCATAATTGGCGTGATTGATTGAAGATCTTTCTTGGGAAGATTTGAAGGCCAAATTTGGATGAATTGAAGATCAATTTTGGTAAGTTTCTTGAAGACGCACAATGGCGTGCGCCCCTTGCGAGGAGACTGCGTGGTGAGAAATTGAGAAGATATGCTAGTTGGCGGTAGTCATGATCGGCAGATTTGGCTGTATCGACTTATACTAAGCATGAACGGAAGGTTGATGGATCTTGAGGTCACTTCGCAATAGAACCAGAACTCAGTTAAGTCAGCAGTCAGGGCCATGTTGCAAGTTGTGTTACAACAGGAGTTGCAACAGCTAATTTTGGGAGTTTCTAAAGTTAGTAGCCGTGGAGATTCTAAAAGACGTATGGGCTATATTTGGCACGTTGGGGCGTCTATATAAGCTACCTTGCCCTGAGATTGTATGCGACTCTTATGGAAAAGAGAGTGTGGGCACAAGACAATCTAGAGAGGATAGTGATTTTTATTTTGTGAGGGTGAGTGACAAAGTGTTATACTCATGTATTATCACCTCTTTTAATGGATTGTTTTATCTCCGAGTTTGGCCCCCCAGACGTAGGCGAGTGGACGCCGAATTGGTTTTCCAATTTCTTGTATCTTTTTAATTTTATTTGGTTTGTGTAAGATTTCCTTGAATGTTTCAGTGTTCTCTAAACCCACAAACCACACCGGCGGAACTAACAATATATTTACCACTGGTGATCTGAGACAAAATTATCAGAGGTCATATTTTTACTCTCGGTGACTCAAGCCAGAATTATCATAGGTTGCTATTCTTTAACGATTTAAAGCGGTGGGAAACTATAGTTTCTAGATCAAAATACATGTCGATACGGTCAGTGTTTAATCCACAGTGACAGGGTTAGTACATAGTTAATTGGGGACTAGTTTTCATATCAAAATATTTCATGTTCACAAAACAATAAACTATCAAAATGCATATCAGGCAAATTATAAGAAATTTGCAGTCGCATGATCCCATTTTTATCATATCAAAATAAAAACAGTAAATTGAATCCAAACATGAACAAATAATAATAATAATAATAATAATAATAATAATAATAATAATAATAATAGTTAATTAGAAATTAAATAAAATATCTGAAATTAAAAAATTAGATAATCTGAATTTAAATAAATAAATTAATCAGAAATTAAGTAAAATATATGAAATTCAAAAGTTAAATAATCTGAATTTAAATAAATAAATTAAAAAATCAGAAATTAAATAAAATATATTAAATTCAAAAGTTAAATAATCTGAATTTAAATAAATGAATTAAAACTTCAAGAATTAAATGATCCGGATTTAAATAATATTAAATCTCTCAGATAATTCTAAACCAAAATAAAAATATCATTAACGTGAAATTAAAAATAATTTAAATAATTATATAATTATTAAATAAATATAACTATTATATATACATGTATTTAGGTATGTATCCATGTTTGTATTTATGTATGTTTAAGTACGGTATAAAAGGCCTTGCTGAATTGTTCTGCTCAAAATTTTAAAAGCATTTTTCAATCGGTAATTATAGAATATAAAAAATTTTCTTGACCTTTTCATAATTTGGAAGCTCTCAGCCGCTGGTTTTAAATTTTATTTTTTAAATGTTTAACTAGCTATCTTTTTCTTAGTTTGCTCAACCTTGAAAAGGTCATCAAGTAAAAAACAAAATTCAACCTTTTAAAGTTGGTTATAATTACATATATAAGTTAAAAAGAAAGATTTAGTAGAGGAATATTATGAACCCAATAGTGGTTACCAAACTTTGACAAAGCATCATCATCAAATAAAATTCCTAATTTTTATTACAAAACTCTCAAATTAAAAAAAAAAAAAAAATTCTATGTGGCTTTTCTTTTACAAACAAAATATTAGTAATTTAAAGTGCAATTTTATATCCCCAAGATCTACTAATATGTTTTTTAACATGAAAACAATATTGTGTATTCATTGTTTTTTGAATCGGTTATTACATGTTATTGTACATTCGTTTTTAACTAAGTCCCAGTGTGGGTCCCATATAGATGATGTCATATTCTCCATCCCTCGAATATTACATAACAGAAAAATTTATTATCTTGGGGTTATGGTCTCTATATATCATCTTGATCGTATGTGATAAATCCTCATCGCGCCTCATGTTAGCCCACCCTACATGGTAATTCTCAAATCTAGGAGTTCAATAAACCACTATAATTGATGTACTTTTGTACCTGTTTATATACCAACATATAAAATAGTTTGAATTTTACTATAAATTAAAGTTATTATTATTTTTTTTTACGATAATAACTCAAATGGGGGCACTTCTTGTAAAAAAAAAAGTTGAATTTTACAAAAAGAGAGGTTTTTTTTTTTTTTGTACTTATACTATAATTTTTGAATTTTTGTTTGATTTTATCTGTTCTCATTAGTAAATATACATATACCCGCAAGCACACCAAGGTTAACAAGGTACTGTCCTCTTAACCCATTCTCTTACCACTCTTTGGTAGTGTAAACAAAACTAATCTCCTAAGAGCCGAAGAGACTGGGCATGAAGTACTCTGTCCTTGTGGTCCTCAGTTTAACCCCAAATGTTCAGAAGGGTAAAAAAAGCAATGAAGGTGACTCAAATGGAGAGTAGCTAAGTTTTGGAATAAAAAAATTCATAAAACTCTAAATAACTATTTTTAAAAAATAAAAAACTTTAACTCATCAAATGTCTTGATATTAGCTCAGAAGCTTCATTTCAAATTCTTGCCACCTCATTCCGCAAAAAAAAATAAATTCTTTTGGCTTGACCTCAAGGTCAATGAAATAATATGCTTAAGTGCTCTTTAAAAAAGATCCATGCCATCCATAATTAGCCACTCCAAACTCTTGTACCAGACAAAGGAATCTCTTCTTCTTCTTCAATGCGCTTCCTCTTTGACCATCTTCTTCTTCTTCTTTTGTTACTACTATTTTCTTCATTAGCATCATCTCAAAAAAACCAAAACATAAGCTTAGGCTCCACCATCACCACCTCCGGCACAGCCACTTCTTGGTTGTCTCCTTCCGGTGACTTCGCTTTTGGCTTCCTCCCTCTCCCCACCAACGCCTCCCTGTTTATTCTTGCAATATACTTCACTAAAACCAATGAAAAAACCATAGTCTGGTACCTCAACTCCCCACTCCTCTCAGACTCCAAACTTCACCTCACATATGATGGCCAACTTCTCCTTACTGACTTCAATAACAAAACTATATGGAATCCCTTCCCTTCCAGCGGCTCCTCTTATGCCGCCATGCTTGACACTGGCAACCTCATCCTCGCCGCAGCAGACTCAACCCCAAACTGGCAGAGCTATGACTTCCCTACCGACACCATCCTTCCAACCCAACCCCTCTACAAGAACAACAAACTCCGGTCTCACCTCTACAACGATAACTACACCAATGGCCGCTTCGAGCTCTTGATGCAAGTTGATGGCAATCTCGTCTTATATCCATTGGCTCTCCTCACCGAGTCTTCCAACTACTATGGCGCTTACTGGGCCACGATGACAGTTGGCTCCGGCAATCACCTAATGTTTGATGTCTCAGGCACTCTCTACCTCGAGCTAGAGAACAAAACTCATATCAATGTTACTGCGAGCAATCTCTCCACTGATGAGTTCTACCAGCGAGTTACACTAGACACAGATGGCAGTCTCCGGCACTATGTCTACCCCAAGGATTCGGCCAAGGACAGTTCTTGGAAGAATGAGTGGACTGTGATTGCAACTGTGCCATCTGACATTTGCCGGAGCCTCTACGATGACACGGGATCGGGAGCTTGTGGGTTCAACAGCTATTGTCATCTTGATCAAAACCTTGGTCAGAGCTGCAAGTGTCCACCCTCCTTCTCTTTTGTTGATACAGATGACATGTATAAAGGATGCAAGCCAGATTTTGTGGCACCGAGTTGCGGTGATGGTGGTGGTGTTGATCAGGTTTATGACCTTATAGAGATGGCGAACACTGAT
Source organism: Dioscorea alata (assembly GCA_020875875.1). NCBI lineage: Eukaryota > Viridiplantae > Streptophyta > Magnoliopsida > Dioscoreales > Dioscoreaceae > Dioscorea > Dioscorea alata. Next base: position 4,964,879 of record CM037024.1, on the reverse strand, counting down.
TGGCCTGGCTCTGATTACGAGTATTATGCATCTTTTGATGAGGATCAATGCCGGAATAACTGTCTCAATGATTGTTTCTGTGCAGTTGCCATCTTTAGAGGCACTAATTGCTGGAAGAAGAGGTTACCGCTGTCTAATGGGAGGATAGGGAATGATATTGGGGGGAAGGCACTTATCAAGATTGGCACTACAAATTCATCTACTTTAGATTCTGTGAGACAACAGATTGAGGATAAAGGGCAAGGTCAAAAGGTTTGGTTAGTTGTTGGTTTGTCCGCTCTTATTGTCTCTTTGTTCATCTTGCTCGGCTCCGTTATGGTTGTGGTGATGGTGCTCTCTTCTTCTTCTTCTTCTAACTATAAGAGGATTCAGGTGGACTCAAACATTGCTGGATCCACACTAAGATGTTTCACTTATAAAGAGCTTGAAGAGGCGACTAATGGTTTTAGGAAAGAGCTTGGTAGTGGAGCTTTTGGAACTGTTTATTAGGGCTTCTTACCACCGAATCCCAAGACTTGCGTTGCAGTGAAGAAACTTGAGAATATGTTAAAGGAAAAGGAGAAGGAATTCATGGCGGAAGTCTTATCCATTGGCCAAACACATCACAAGAACTTGGTTCGATTGTTTGGGTATTGTGACGAAGGCACTAACCGTCTCTTGGTGTATGAGTTCATGAGTAATGGCTCACTAACAAATTTTCTTTTCGGAGAAGCAAGGCCAAGTTGGAATAAGAGAGTGGAAATAGTGTTGGGGATTGCAAGAGGCCTCTTGTATTTGCATGAAGAGTGCAGTACTTCTATCATCCATTGTGATATTAAATTGCAGAACATACTTTTGGATGATGAAGTCACAGCAAGAATCTCCGATTTTGGATTAGCGAAGCTCCTCAGGCCAGATCAAACCAGGACAAACACAGGGATTAGAGGAACTAAAGGTTATGTGGCTCCAGAGTGGTTTCGAAATGTGGCTATTACTGCAAAGGTTGATGTCTACAGCTTTGGAGTGATGCTATTAGAAATAATATGTTGTCGTAGGAATTTAGAGCTTGAGCTTACCAATGAAGATGAGACTGTGCTCATTTATTGGGCTTATGATTGCTATAAAGAAGGAAGGGTGGACATATTGATTAGCAATGATGAAGAGGCAGCGGTTGATTTTGAGGATTTCTTAAGACTTCTCATGGTGGCCATTTGGTGCATCCAAGAGGATCCTTCTCAAAGGCCAACAATGAGAAGGGTGAACCAAATGTTGGATTGCACTATTGTTGTCCCTCCTCCTCCTGACCCTTTCTTTAATAAGGTCCCTAATGCTTAAGCTTGCTATGAACCACCGGTGGGCAAGTAAGTCTTAAAACATGAGGTACATTCCTAAATTTAGTTTGAGCTTCTTATTTTATTTCTATCTATTGTCTTCTCTTCACGTTGAGTGTTTTTGCTAAGCTTATCTTAACTGTTTGTTATATATTTGTTTTTCCCTTAAAATTAATTATATACATGTTGTCATCAAATTAAATCGGGTGCTTTCAATTTGACTTATTATTTTACGCAATGATTATTTTTAATCTTTAAGTAAAAATAATGTGAGTGTATTGATGTTTCATTATTTTTTTTAATCACCTATATGATCTTTGCATCTTACCATTAAAAAGAGTCAAAAGTGATTTTGATTCAAATTATTTGATATGATATTTCAACTATCATGTTCCATGATATGTGATTCTCGTTTTTCCGATATAAGAATAAGTGCTGCAAGAATTTATTTTATGTTGCAAAGATACATTTATTCACATTTATATGCTCACTATTTTGGAAGTTATATTATATATTTATTATTATTGCTTGGTTTAACATCCTCTTCGCTATGACATGAATATTCTATTATTTTAATTATCTAGCCATTTTTAGGGCTACAATCTAGCCCAGTAGAGCTTTGCTATGTTCAAGCTCGACTTGACACAATTTAAACAAACTTGAGCCAAGCCTATTTTAAGCTTCATTTGTCAAACTCGAGCTTAGCTTGTAGCGATAGTAGTAATTTTAACTATAGTAGTAATTAAATGTTTAAATTGCTACAACATTTTTTTTTTTTGGCAAGAGGAATAGACAGCACGTAGGCCCTGCTAGACTACCAGGGACGTGCACAAGCCTCGGCGGAGCAAGTGGGGGCGGGGCCCGCGCACACGTGGGCGCTGGGACCACCCGCGCACAACCACCGCTCACAATTCCCAGAAATGTGCCCTCACCCGAGAATCGAACTCTCACCACTCGGTGAAGAGCTCTATCGGAGACCCGTGTACCAATAGACCGTGTGATCGTTGGTTAAATTGCTACAACATTTAGTGTCCTACAATAATAAGCCATTCATGATCCTCAACAACCAAGCAATTTGATTCCCGAGCTCGACTAGATTAACTATTTGAGCTCTAAAGTCAACCTTGAACATGGATCGTTTGCTTAATGAATGATCTTTTTTTTCCAATTGAGCTTTGAGTATCTCATGAAAGGCTTGGTTCATTTACAGCTAGTTAATTTTCAGTTGGAGCTGATACAATAGCCTAAATTTGTGCTACAATTAGGATGCTTCTTTGGTAATGATTAAATAATCATAACGAGATAAAAGTTTAATTGCTGGAGCTTGCGAATATTGCCACTACAAGATAATTGTAAAATTGTTTTTTATTATATCTTTCTTATTATTAATTTGTTGTGTCCTACATACCTTGGTTATATTTCACTCTTTTCCTTAGCAGATGTTGAGTTCAAGCCACTTTTCTTTAAAGTGGTTTTCCTACAATTTTTTAATAATTTGTTATGTTGGGCGTTTATTTGGTATAAATTCAAATATTTTTCTCCTAGCATAAGAGATAGTTTCTCTCTCAATTTCATGATCATCATAAATCTCACTCCTTAATCTTTTATTAATCAAACCCAAATATGATAATTAATGTGTTCAAATAAAATGCTGTTTGGTTTTCAAGCTATATAAGAAATTGTCGTAGAAGGTTATAATGTGCTATTAACTATGTACTATGATATCGGGTGAGATAAAATAGTTGAAGAATATCAAACATTATAGGTACATAAAAAGTAAATGACTTCATGGTCTTGGCATATATTTTAATAACTAAGATGTCATTGGACTTATCAAAGGACCCATCAAGCCTTTCTTTTTTTAAGACTTGCTCTTCAATCTCTGTCTATTAGGAACTAATCCCCAAAGAGTTGAGAACTTGGTTTTACCAATGCTATTTTCTTTTCTTCTTCAATATTAGATGTGGCTCTTTTGAACCAAAATCGTGGAACCGAATCAGAATCGACCAAAAACCAGAACCGAAACCAGAAAACCGTAACCGCCATAAAACCGGAACCTGAATCTTCATACAAGGTTCGGTTTTGGTTTCAGAATTTGAAAACTGTGGAACCGGCGGTTCAACCACCGGTTCTAATTGAATCAAAATATTATATATATATATAATGTCATGGACTCATGATATCTATTATTTGATTAGGTTTGACCATTTGAGTCATGTGATCGGTAATAACCAAATGTGCATAATAAAAATAAAAGAACTACGTGGGCTTTGATTCCCCGAGAGGACACGCAGACAACTTAATATAATTAAGTTCAAGCCCTTTATTTTTTTTTATTTCTTCTCCTGTTGTACTTTTATTGCAAAATATTGTTTTAAATTATTAATATTTTTATTTTTTTAATAAAATGTTGTATTAAATTAATTCTTGTATTTTTGTGTTCATTTTAATTTGAAATATTGGATTATCTAGTTTAAAAAAAAAAATCCGAACTGTACGAACTGTAAAACCGGAATCATTAAACCGAACCCCCAGAAGCAGAACCTGAACATGAACCAAACCGCAAAGAACCTTGCCTAGGCGGTTCGGTTCTGGTTCAAGATTTCTTTAAACTGGAATCGGCGGTTCAGGAACCAAAAACGGTGGTTCTTGAATAGTGGCCATGTCTATTTAATATGTCCTTATAACATCGATAAAATCTTTCCTTGTGCCCCATCTTGTGTCCTTTTTTTTTTTTTTAATCTCTTTTTCTTTCTTCTTTTTCTTTGCTAAAGCTTGGTAGTCATCTTTTCCATGTTTTTTTTAACATTTTTATATTCTCTAAAATATGTCCCTTCACTCCCCAAGCACCATTGACCTATGAGTTCTTCAATGTTAAGAAAGACTTGGTTATGTTATTATACATATTGAGCTAAATAGTGCCATGTGGCTATATATATATATATATATATATATATATATATATATATCTTTTACTCCCCTCCCAACCCCCACCCCTATATTTTCTAGTGTTTTCTCTTTTACTCTTAATTTTTGTCCCACCCTAGAAAACATTTTCTATCGCTCATGATGTTTTCATTTATCTACATTCCTAAGTACAAAGAGGAACATATATTATTAAGTTTATAGATATATTAAGCTAGTAGCTAAGTAGTCAAAATAAGACCAACCTAGTTGGTTCAACATGGTTGAAGTGAACACAGACATAGGGCAATCTTGTTCTCTCTTCAAAGCCATATAAGCTGAGACATGCTATTGAAATGATTCAACAATGAATTGATAAACCATGGCCCAATTCACATGGTTTAAGCGGATATTAAATAGCATTTTTAGATATGGTTTATTTTGTTTAGTATTTAATATGGATTTATTTTAGTTATTAGGAAACTTTATTTTTTGAAAAATGAGAGGAGACTTGTTTTGTTTAATATCTTTTATGCATATGAATTAAAACTTAGCTTATTATTTAATATACTGTATTATTTTATTTATTTATTTTTATTTATAAAATCTTTTTTGACTAGGTTCATCCTCGGTTAAATCACCCTTGACCATTGGCCTTCTTCAATTCAAAAAGTTCAAGCCAGTTCTTGCTACCTCAGTAGGGAGTATGTGCTTGGGTCCATTTGCAAGCATTAGTGGCTCCAATCAAGCTATAATAAGGTGTATTACACCATCCCTAATTAGGAAGGTATACCATTCGTGGTTGACAATAATAAAGATTTGAAAGTATAATTGTATGACATCCATCAAAGTCAACCAAGTTTACAATAATAGTATAGTTATATATATGTCAGTGACTTTAATCAGCCTGGCGACCTTAATGGGGCATCATTACTTGTAGTGTATGATGTTTACACACTTTTGGAGTTGCTTTCTTAGCATGCACTCTATAAATGAGTGAACTGAATCATGGGTAAACATGTTATTTATATTACAACTTTACCATTTTTATATAACAGTTTGTTATCTTAACATTTCTTCATTTGAGTCAATTGTGTAATATTTATAGTTTATTATTCAATATTATTGTCCGTTCCAATAGAATAAATATTGATTATTATAATTGTCTTCCTCATATAACTAACGTTGTTACCCACCCGGAAGGAGAGTATTTCAACAATCCCATCATTCTTCCTCTATTTTAGTCTCTTTGCAATGCATTAACTGGTTTAGTTAACATTTCAAGGTTATAGACCATTTGAAGCATGAGATACAATTTTCACTATTATGTAAAATTCTTAAAAAATGACAAGCATTGTGTAATTATCTAATGCAAAGCAAAAATTTGTGAGCGATATATTTATACTTCGAGAGATTACAATCTACCAATTCATGAAAAAAAAATCTAAACAAAACACATATATAATGGAGGAACGAATAAGCCTTCGCATCTATAACATCAAAACCATGTGTTAGTGGCCTCATGATCTAGCAACTTAAGGACCGGTAATTATACAAAACATATTGATATAGGTCATGATATTATTTGCAGTCATGGTGTGGTGTTGCCTTATAAGCAAATGTAGAGTGGTAAGAAAGTTGCTTGCAAGGCTCTCTATGCAAATGAGATAACTTTCAACATGATGGCTAACATTTTAAAAGATTCTTATTTTTAATAAAAAAACTCAAGGGAGTTAATTTTATTAGAAGAAGCAAGACTGAAAAGACAACAGGAAAACAAAAACTAAGAGCAACTAAACAAAAATTTAGAACATGAACAAATTAAAAAGAAATTCCGTTCATTTGGAAACTCTTCAATATCCATTTGGGAAGTTCTCTACCATGATGTAATAAATTGATTTCGTGAAGGTTTTTTCCATGAATGGCAAGGCTATGAGCAGCTCGATTCTGTTGCAAGGTGCTTGAAGAAATACCTGGTTTGTTTGACTTGTCAACCTTGAAGAGAGAAGTGGATGGCTGTAAAATGGCTGACTTTTCAAAGAGCGAATGGGTGACAGAATGCTCCACTGAGTCAGGAGTTTATGCAAAAGGGAAGCTGCTTTATTGCAACCAATGAGAGCATGGAGACAAGATCCTCATTGTACTGACATTATCCGTAGTACTAGGTTTATTAAAGTTTTTTGTTGGAACTCTAAGTTATCATGAACCTTTTGTCTTACTTTATGTTTTCTTTTTTTAACGTTGTATCTGGGAACCAATTAAAAGTGGGATGCTGAATCTATGAAAATATATGCAGTGAACTTTCAGCTTCTTCTTCTATTCTCTTCTGCCAGTATCTTTTTGGTCACCAAACTTTTACAGATCGATCCTGATCAGTGGTATCAGAGCTGGTTCTCATCTGTAGCTATGGCATCCAGCAGCAATCCACCAGGAGGTGTTTCGGGACCATCAGTACCTACCTTTGATGGGGAAGACTATGATTTGTGGTGTCTTATGATGAAGACTCTCTTTAGATCACAAGAGCTATGGGAGCTCGTGGAGAAGGGTTATTCGGAGAAAGAAGATGAAGCTAAAGTTAGAGATAACAAGAAGAAGGATGCCAAAGCGCTATTCTTTATACAGCAAGCCCTTTCACGGCCTCTTCTTGCCCGCATAGTTTCGGCCAACACTACAAATGAGGCATGGACTACATTGAAGACGGTGCTCCAAACTCTGAGGCAAGACTTTGAGAATCTCAGGATAAAGAGTTCATAAGGTGTTCAGAACTACATTACAAGGGTTTTAGAAGTGTCAAACCAAATGAAGAGTCTTGGGGACACAATCTTTGAAGACATGGTGGTAGGGAAACTATTAAGGAGTTTAGGACCCAAATTTAATCATGTGGTGACAGCTATTGAAGAGTCCAAGGATTTGACGAAGCTCACAATGGATGATGTGAGTGGGTCTTTGCTAGCTCACGAAGCCAGGCTGTTGAGACAAGCGGATGATCATCTAGAGAAAGAAGAGAAGGCTTTCAATGTGAGGGGTGATGTATCAGGAGTCAAAGACAAAGAGAAAGTGCCATCTAGAGGCTGTGGAAGAGGCTTCACTCGCGGGAGATTCAGAGGAAGAGGAAGAGGTCGGTCAAGTGAGAATCGGCAACATCAACAACCTAGAACACAAAGAGTGTACAAAGGCAATGTGCAGTGTCATTTGTGCAAGAAATTTGGGCACATGAAAATGGACTGCTGGTATAGAGACAGGAACTTAGAGAAAGAAGCTCAAATGGTAGCAGAGGAGAAAAAAGCAAGTAATCTATTCATGGCTGCGTTTGAAGAAGGAAAAGAGAACACTTCTGTGTGGTTGGTGGACAGTGGGTGCTCCAACCACATGACTGGCATGAAAGAAATGTTCACAAGGTTAGATGAAACCCAGAAAATTAGTGTGAGGTTGGGAAACAACAAGGAGATGTTGGTCCAAGGAAGAGGCACAGTTTCACTGACATCTAATGGAGGAAAGAACAAGTTGTTGCATGATGTACAATATGTACCCGGGCTGGCCCATAATCTCTTGAGCGTTGGGCAGCTTGTGGGCTCGGGATACTCAGTAAATTTTGTTGGGAATGAATGTGTAATTCGAAGTGATAAGACTGGAGAAAGAGTTGCAATAATAATCAAAACTAGAAACAACATGTTTCCTCTAAACATCTCTGATGTTTTACAGGTCAATATGGCAATGAGTGTGCAGGAGAGCACAAGGCTGTGGCACCTGGATTGGGTCATATAAATTATGAGACTCTGAGGAGTATGAAGAGTTTAGAAATGGTGCTGGGTCTTCCTAGTGTTGGAAAGTTGCATCACTATGATACTTGTGCTATGGAGAAGCAAGTGAGGCCTTTTCACTCAAGAGTCTCGGGGAATGCTCGAGCAGCTCTACAACTAATTCATGCGGACATCTGTGGACCCATGCAAACCTGCTCAATTCGGGGAAACAAGTATTACTTGTTGTTCATTGATGATCACACAAGAATGTGTTGGATCTATTGCTTGAAACAAAAATCAGATGCACTAAATACATTCATGACTTTCAAGCAAATGGTGGAGACTTATTCAGACTTGAAGATCAAGGCACTGCGCACCGACATAGGGGGTGAATTTACAAGCAATGAGTTCAATCCTTTTTGTAAGAAGCATGGGATCATCAAGAAGCCCACAGCCCCTTATTCACCTCAGCAGAATGGGATCTCAGAGAGGAAGAACCGGACCATAATGAACATGGCAAGAGCTCTGTTGAAGGAGAGAGGGTTGCCAAATTATTTCTGGGGTGAAGCTGTGAACACTGCCGTGTATCTCATCAACTTATCACCAACTAGTGCCTTGAAGAACAAAACACCTTATGAAGCTTGCATGGCTGCAAACCCAAGGTGAGTCATCTTAAGGTTTTTGGGTGTGCTGCTTATACTCTAATTCCCTCAACTAAATTACAAAAGCTTGACACAAAATCAGAAAGGTGTGTGTTCATAGGATACTGTTTAGATTCTAAAGCATACTGTTTGTTCAATCCTGTCACTTCCAAGGTTATTATTAGTAGGGATGTAATATTTAATGAAGGTGCAGGCTGGGATTGGAATTCTAAACATGAAATTGGAGTCGCGTCTTTGATAATCTATGATGAGGCACCCATAGACACACACTGTCCAATTAATGAAGGGAACTCAAGCTCAGAGTCATCTCCTGCAAAACAAGTTAATGATGATACAACTAGAGAAGGAGACGACAGTGAAGTTGATATTGGTTTCAATGACAGTTCAAGTGAAGAATCATCTCCAAGGAAGACAAAGTTGTTAAAAGACATCTATGAATCCTGCTCCTTTGCTCTAAATGTGTGCGATCCTTCCACATATGAAGAAGCAGTGACAAGAAGATTGTACAATTAAAGTGGGTGTTCAAGACAAAGTTCCTCTCTGATGGGAAGATAAAAAAGCACAAAGCACGCTTGGTGGCGAAGGGCTTCACTCAGTAGGCTGGTATTGATTTTCATGAGATATATGCACCAGTAGCTAGAATGGAAACCGTGCGACTTCTCCTTGTTGTTACTGCTCAAAGAAAGTGGCCAGTTTATCAATTTGACATAAAATCGGCATTTCTTAATGGAGAAATTCATGAGGAAGTATATGTTGAGTAGCCAGTTGGTTATGAGAGGGAAGGAGAAGAAAGTAAGGTGCTCGAACTGAAGAAGGCTTTGTATGGTCTTAAACAAGCTCCGAGAGCTTGGTACTCAAAGATAGATGGGTATCTTCAGAGCAAAGGATTCAGTAGGAGTGTGAATGAGCATACCCTATATAAACGGGCTGATGAACAAGGTAATTTGTTGTTAGTGAGCATCTATGTAGATGATATTATCTACTTGAGCTCCTCTCAAAAAATGGTGGAGACTTTCAAGCAAGAAATGAAGGACAGCTTTGAGATGATTGACTTGGGGCTGTTAAATTATTTTTTGGGTTTGGAGGTGAAGCAATCACAAGATGAGATATTTATTACACAAAGAAGATATGCAAAGGAGACATTGAAGCAATTCATGATGCATCAACATAATCTGGTTTGCACACCTATGAATAACAGTGAGAAGCTACACAGCAAAGATGAATCATAGAGAGCTGATGCAAAGGTTTATAGAAGAATGATTGGCGACTTCTATACCTGACGCACACTCGTCCAGAAATTGCATTCACGGTGAATTTACTGTCGAGATTTGTTAATCAACCCACCAAGATGCATCTCGGGGCAGCGAAGCATCTGCTGAGATACATTGCAGGAACAATTGACTATGGTATAAGGTATGCTCAAACTGGTGATTGGAAGTTGAGAGGTTTTAGTAACAGTAACTGGGGAGGTTCAATAGATGATCGCCGGAGCACCACAGGGATGACGTTTGACCTTGGTTCAGGAGCTATTTCATGGTGCTCCAAGAAACAGGATGTAACTGCACTATCGACGACCGAAGCCGAGTACATCGCTGCTGCTGCCACTGCTTGTCAGGGAATTTGGTTGAAAAGGGTGCTTGATGACTGGGAAATGAAGAGCAGTGAGGCAATTAAAGTGTGGTGTGATAACTAATCAGCTATGGAGATAGCCAAAAACCCGGCACACCATGGACGGACGAAACATATTGACATCCATTTTCACTTTATTAGAGGACTGGTGGCGAATGGATCAATAGTTCTCAAACATTGTAAATCCGAAGAACAAAAGGCCGATATTTTGACAAAAGGGCTACCTGTGAAGTAGCATAACTATCTAAGAAGTATGTTGGGCATTGACAGTCTTTCAAGCAGGGAAGGGTGTTGTAAGGTGCTTGAAGAAATACCTGGTTTGTTTGACTTGTCAACCTTGAAGAGAGAAGAAGTGGATGGCTGTAAAATGGCTGACTTTTCAAAGAGCGAATGGGTGACAGAATGCTCCACTGAGTCAGGAGTTTATGCAAAAGGGAAGCTGCTTTATTGCAACCAATGAGAGCATGGAGACAAGATCCTCATTGTACTGACATTATCCTTAGTACTAGGTTTATTAAAGTTTTTTGTTGGAACTCTAAGTTATCATGAACCTTTTGTCTTACTTTATGTTTTCTTTATTTAACGTTGTATCTGGGAACCAATTAAAAGTGGGATGCTGAATCTAAGAAAATATATGCAGTGAACTTTCAGCTTCTTCTTCTATTCTCTTCTGCCAGTATCTTTTTGGTCACCAAACTTTTACAGATCAATCCTGAACAGATTCTAGTTCCGATGGATAATGTGCGGGCTAGGATTGTCCATTGCAGCAATAAAGTCTATGATGTTGTATAACTCTTGATTCAACCTCCAAGCATCCTGAGGATTTCCTCTTTTAACAGCTTCAACGAGATAAGCATTGTTGGAGAAAATATTCTTGATGTTCATTCGCTAGTCAGATGATATTTTTAGAACAAAACATACAGCTTTGACCTTAGCTTCAACTTCCGTGTCTGCATTTAGGCTATAGCAACCAGCACAGAGGAGTGTAGGAAAAGTATTCACTATATAAAAGCTAGCTCCAGTGGTAGATGAGTATGTATTCCAAGTGGTAGCTGTAAAGATAAATGGGCTGTCAAAGATTGAGAAGTTATCCAATATGTGATTTTCCTAATATGAAGAAAAGAGGTTTTGAAGTACTCCTTGATGTGTCCAACGGCCTTCATTGAAGTCATATAGCAATTGAGAGGCTCGTTTCTAAATTCCCATTGCATCTAGCTTTCCAAATAAACCAAGTAGTGGAGGCAATCACTGATTGAGTGAAATGATCATTCTTAGTTAAGGTAGAGTTAAGCCAATTTCCGGAAGTTATCCCATTAAACAAGTTAATGGGTTTTATGATTTCAGAGCTAATCAAATTCCAAATAATTTGAGACTTAGGACAAGTGTTAAGAAGATGCCCAGCTGTCTCCATTTCCAAATTATAGAAACCTTACAAGGATTGGGGCCCCAACTTCAATTTGTACAGATATTCATGAGTTTTAACACCATTGGTTAAAGAAAGAATAAATCATAGAAGAAACTTTGGTCCCCGAGATTTAGTAAACCAAACCTAGGTATTACCATGCTCGTGATTAACACTGCCATGGCTAAGAGTAAACTCATTCAGAAGCTTGATAAAGATATTCTAAAGCAAATAGATATTCCAATGAGTATCAAGCAATAAATCTGAGATGACTCTAATTAAATTCATGTCCATGCTAAGAAACATGGGTTTAAAAGCATTGGGAATTTTGAAATACCACGGATCATAAAGAAAATAAGTACTGGAAGGATTAATAGTTCTCATCCAAGTAAAAGGTTTAATACAATTGGCATTTCGGCATAAACCTTGGTGAAACCAAGAGTAGCGAGCAGGAATGCTACTAGTCCACATGGTGTAAATACCATATTTATGATAAATAATATGCCCTCACAAAATATCATTTTTATTAAGATACTGAAGAACATTTTTGGCCATCAGTGAAACTTTGGGTAAATCAAGATTGTGAATAGAAAGCCCCCCCCCCCCCAATCTCCTAGTGTGGTTATGAGTAATGCCATCCCAACTTATACAGAGTTGATGCCCTTTCTATTGCCACCCTTCGACTAAAAGAAAGCCCTATCTACTTTATTCCGTCTAATATAGAATCAAGAACTGGATAAACGAAGAGGTAGTACAAAGGAATAGACATGATGGAAGAGTTTATTAGAATGTTTTTCCCTGCCGAAGAGATTCTAGATTGCCTCCAGAAAGAAATTGACTTCTCGATCTTATCAATCATGGAAGAAAAATAGAAGAGTTCTAATTTCTTGGGAGAAATTAGAATTCCAAGGTAAATAAAAGGAAAAGAACCAATCTTAAACTCCAAAATTTTGGAAATACTTTTACCGAGCCTATTATTGAAATAGTTAGGGAAATAAATTTCAGATTTAGCTTTGTTTCCTTATAAATGGAAAAACAGAGTTTAATGTTGTGAGCTGTTTGTCTACAGGCTTGAGTAATGAGAATTAAATCATCTGCATACATGAGGTGGTTGAAGTTGCAACTAAGGTTGGGAATAAAGCCAGGTATCAAATTAATCCTCATAGCAAAGTTGAGCATAGCTGTCAGATTTTGAGCCACTAAAATAAAAAGGTGGAAGGAAATCAGATTGCCTTGTCTTAAACCTCTAGAGGTAGAGAATCAGGAGGTAGGAGTTTTATTAACCGAGATAGCAAAAGAAGAAGAACTAATGCAGATTTGAATGCAAGAGATCCAACTACTAGGGAATTTCATTTTGTTTAGGCTGGCAAGAATTGCAGTCCAACTCAATGTGTCATATGCTTTTTCAACATCCAACTTAACCAGCATCCTGAGGACTGGGGATGGGGGTGGGGGGGAATTAAAATCACCGTCAACAGAGTGAACAACTTCTTGAAGAGCTATGATATTATCAAAAGGGGTGCTATCGAAAACAAAACCACACTGATCTTTACCAATCAATCTCAGAAGAACCTTTTTAAGACGATTAGCTAATAGTATAGAGATTATTATGTAACACACATTACAGAGGAAAAAAGGATGATAATTAGAGACATACTTGGGGTTAACTTTATGCTTGTAATTGCTAGTGCAAAAGGGGAATTTCATATGTGATTTACATGATAAAAATTAAGAAATCAATCATGTATAGATTATGCAAAAGAGATATGGAGGGATTCACTAAGTGATTTAATGCAATCGTAGGATAACTGACATTGTCATATGGGATTAAGGGTTGATTACCTTAAGAAAGGGGTCAAACTAATTTAGGAGTTTCCACGGTCCAAGAATACTTAACCATTAGCCTATATAGGAAATCATTGCATAGTAATCTCAAGAGGATTGTGTCAGAGGTACCATCAAGTCACCCTGATTTTACTCTAGATTTGCCAACTTCATTACTTTATTTTATTGCTTCCCTAGTTTAGAAATTTATCATCATCACTTGATTTCATCAACTACATAATAGAGGGTCAATTAGTATACCAAGAGCATCGGTTCCTATCGATTTGACTACACTGCCTCTAAAGTACACTTTATTACTTTTGTGACTCATATACTTGTGCCATTGTATGAATGGTTAGGGCTCATCAGCACCCTAAATAAACTATTTAATTTTTTTTCCACTTTTGATTTTTTTCAAATATAGTTTGTCACTTTTCCTGTAATTTAATTTAATTTTCTGTCTCTTGGAATAACTTTTAAATATGTCTTTTATTATTTTGTTTGTATAAATTTTCTAATATTTATTATTAAATATTAGGGATAATTGATTTGCTTGATATTACATTTAACTAATGCATCTCATTTTCAAAGAAGATAATTTTGTAGTTCAATCAAAGTTTACAAATAAAATGTTTTACTTATTCTCTTTGGTTTGTTGTTTGTGATATATAATTTTTAACCTTAAGCAAGATTTTTGCACGTGGTCTAATAGATTTAATTATATAAACTTAGAGACTAAATTTACTACTATTATTGTGACTACTTTATACTTGTATGGCATAGCTCTCCAGATACTCCTATTTTTGCTCAATGTTTGGGATATAAAAATCACTAGTGATAATTATGGTACAATATGATTGTTGAAAGCACACCTGCAACATCAATTTGAGGTGAAAGTCCTTATCTCTTAAACCAATTTACTTATATTAAGATTGTATACTTCATATGGATCCCTTGTATCATGATAGAATTTTATTTCAAACTTGATTTATAGTCTATTTATTTGAGACTCGACTAGTTGATGCCCACAAAGTTCCTTAGAAAATGAGACTAGATATGGTGAGGTTTTTCATTATCCTATTAACTATTGGTAGTTACTTGGTACTTTTTCCTATATTACTATATCTTATTTAGTTCTTTTATTGTGCATCAATTTTTCAATATATATATATTCCCTTGGTATTTGTTGCTCAACAAAACAATTAATTTATTTAAGTTGTTCTTATCAAATGCTCTTATGGAACTAATTCATATTTGTTGCAAATTAAGCAAAAACTTTTATTACTCATCCACTAAACATTAGCTTCAACATCTTATTTAGTTTACTTGTTATTCTTGGAATAGGAAGATGCAATGTATTTTAGCAGTAATGTTGTTCTCGGCAATGGACAATGCAATTGAAGTTTCCTTCTCTGTACACACGTATATATGCTAGCCATCAATGCTTAATACTGATCCTTTAAAGCTTCCCCAAACTCATATTGGCCTTGTGAAAATTTGCTTCTACGTGCCAAAGGAGGAAAGCATGTGAAGAACCTAGGAACACACTTTGCTATCATTTACTACACCATTAGAGATGGTTGATATGAATCTATATCTAATTGTCATTGGCCTTATTTTTTGTAATATTGAAGACATGATATAACAAACTTCGCTCAGCATTTTCCTATTTCCTATAAGTAGCTAGTTGCCATATGTCTCCATCAAGTATGTCCCATCAAGAAATATTGATGCCCTTTACCTTTGTTTTGAAGCCATGCAAAGATTTTGAAAACAAAAGAAAGATTTTTGGGTTTATAAAAAGCGTATTTTTTCGTTTTGAGAATTTTTGGCTTGATTATTTGGGTTGTCATTCTGTGGCGAGGGAAGCTTGGAATTTCAAACCACACTCTAACCCAATGCATGCCATTTCTCATCTTATTGCTCACACTAGGTCTAAGCTTTTAGAATTGAAAAACAAAGGGTTTACCCCCATTGAAACTGAGATTGATAATCTTGAGTTGACCATTCTGGAAATAGATACTAATGATGGATCGAGTGATAATAGTGTTTTTTCTCCTCAAAATCTTACTTTTCTTTACAATCGACTTTATGCTCTCCACAAACAGAACACTACTAAATGGGCTCAAAGGGCTAGGCTTATGTGGGTTCAGTGTGGTGATAATAATTCTAGTTTTTTTCATAACTCTGTTCGATTTCATAATCATTATAATTCCATTTCTCACATTTCAGACTTGACCGGTAATGTTTTTACTGAGCATCAGGATATTAGTCAGGTTTTTGTCAATTTCTTTTCTGATATCTGGACAGAACAGTCTAGCATAACTTTTCTGGAGATCTTCAATGCGCTTCCAGATGATTTACCGCAAATTACTAATATTGAAGGTGATATGCTCATCAGTGAAGTTACCAAAAAAGAAGTTTTCCAAGCCTTTAGTCACTCCCCTTTGGTAAGAGCCTTGGTCCTAACGGCTTAATTGCTGAATTTTACTAGTTTTACTGGAATGATATTGGAGATGCTATTTTTTTTTTTTTTTTTCTGCCATTAGGTACTTTTTTTATCACTTTGTTTTACCAAATTTTTGGGCTAGATCTTACATTGCTTTGATTCCTAAAACGACTCATAAGCAATATAATAGAAAGGAAATTAGATGCAAATCATCTCAAGATTCATGGTCCAAGGTACCAATGAAGGTTTAGCCTATCATATTACAAAGAATCAAAACAAAATCCGAAGTAAGAGACATGATTGAAACTATATTACAAACTCCCTCAAAGCTTTTCTCAAGGTGGATGATGATGGAATCTCCCATATTGTAATTGCTATTGCCACTGAATCTGGTTCCTAAAATGTTGAAGGAGTGGTATCAACTCATCCCTAATTGGCCTTCTTCAATCTCAAATCAAAGACTTATAGCCTCCAATGAAGATTTCTCCAAAAGTCCCCAAATAAAACCAAATTGTTGGGTTTTATATTACAGGTAAAAAGATAGTGCATGACTATGTTCTGGACCTATATATTTGACCCATGTTGATTACTAGCGGCACTCGGGTCTCGAATCTTTTATTTTGAGCCTCCATTAATAAGATAGCAAACGAGCACGCATGTGCTTCTTGAGCATGGTCATGCTTTGAGCAAGAGAATCATGCTTGGGTTGTGCTCTTCAATTTCTACTCTCTTGAGATCTACACCCTTTAGGGCGTATGTGTTTAGGCGGTACTCTTCTATGGAAAGTTGCTTTAATACTCATCTTGCTTTGATTTGTTCTATTTTTCTTCCTTTTGTCCCTTGAAGTTAATTACCTGCTCACAAAATATGAAATACCCAACAAAGCATAAAAATAGAGAAATTCATACAAAAAGACAAGCTAAGTGATTTATAATATAAAAAAATGCGTATTTCACACACTCATCAAATACCAAGTAAAAACCTCTAATTATGTAGAACTATAACATACTCAAACTTTCCTTATATGTATCACTAATGGATGTGAAATTTACAATATTCATGCATTTCAACTCATAGTATATTAACTAACAAAATGGAAAATGTCAATATATTATTGTGGCACCAGTTTTAATATGATATTTCCCCTATCAAATTTAAGTGGCATCCTTATCACTTTTTTAACCTTCAACCGAACCGTATCTTGTTGTATTTTATTTTACTTTATTTTTTAAAGGAAACGCACCAACCTTATCCTTTTATTTTCATCCACCATTTATAAACCCATGAACCTGATTGTGCCATTGATTTCAAATAGCCAATCTCAAATCCGCGACTTTAGATGAGTAGCTGCCACCATACTATGGAAGCCACACTCAATCCATCCCCAAATCCTAGATTCTAATTGTCATCTATCTTCATTGGATCTAATTTTAAAAGCCATTGAAATCCGAAATCAGGCTCCAAATCAATCAATCTTGTGTTTTTACTTGTTAATTTAGCCTCTCCATTGGTTAATACTGATTTACTAAGATTTAATTCTGAGTTGCTCTAAGATCATTGCTATTTGAGCTCTCTTGGTATGTTTTCATGTTTTTAAGATTTAATAAAATATGGTAGTCCGAATTACTTCTGCATTGCTTTGGATTTTGCTTCCTAATCATTGGTTTATAGTTTAATATTTATAGTTGAGTATAATATGCTTAGCTAGTATTGCTTTTCTTAGTTATGGTGCTTCCATTTGGCTTCGGTTTTCAAGAGTTTTAGATGTGAAGCATATAGGATACAACTCGATTTATTAAGGCATAGAGGATGTGAATATTCTGCTATCCATGGAGGTTTAAATTTTCATCATGACACCATTCTTCTCTTAAAATTTTGTATGTTGTTGGTGTCAAAAGAATTATTAGTTGATTTCATTTGAGAAATTTCAGGATTTTGTTAATGAAATAGGAAAAATATTTCTACAATTTCAATAGTGTTATCAACAAAATTTGGAGAAAAGCAAAATACGAAAGTTATATAGTTTGATCTTAAGTCAATAGTTATGCCTGTATGGTTTAAAAGATATAGCCATATTAGTATAATTGTCTCGAATGATATTCCTGTGCAGAACCTAAAGATTGGTGGATTTATTTTATGGTCATAGAGACTGAATTGGAAAGTGCAAAATAAAAAAGTTCCTCCTTATTGAATTAGCTAACTGATAATAAAAATATCATTACTTTTAGAGATGTAGGTTGAGAGATATGCATGTTTAAAAGGGATATGTCTGAATGACAAGTCTACAAAAATAGCTAGAGATGCAAATGAATGCTATAGATTGGTGGCACTCTAAAACATCATGAAATTTGGATATGTCATAGCTTTAGATGTTTACTTTTCTTATATGCTTGAATTTTGTGATTTGGAAAGGATAGGCAAACTTGTGCTAGATTCAGTCCTTAACATGAGGGTTAATGAGTCTTACTTGAATCATGCATATGTTAATCTTCTTATATATATATATATATATTCCTATTCTAGTGAGCTTCCTTTGATAATGTACAGAATGATTGATTGTTCAAGTAGCAAGAATTGATCACTCTAGTTAGCTGTTTAAGAATCCAGTGTTATGCACGATATTCCGATAGTATTGTGCCTATAGTGTTGGGTTCTTTATATACTGTTTCACTACCTAGTCCATTTGCTCAAATTCACCATGTAGTCATGAGATTGTTGTAAGCTTAAGATGTCAAGTTATGTTAACTTATCACTCCTTCCAGTTTTCTTGCTTGTGCTGAAGAGGTTTTTGATATAATTGGAATTTTGCTCTTTATTATAGAGTATTCTATGAAAATTTGACTTGTATTTGGGAGTATCCTTGCATATTGGTCAAGTAAGTAATACCATATATAAATTATGGTATACACACACACACACACATATAAACTTTAGATTTTTGACATTTTCCAATTTATTTATCTGATTATTTTTACTTATTTCTTTATATCAATAAATTATGTATATTTTTTTTTCTTAAAAGTGAGATCATGCAAAATCTTTTTTCTATTCCTGCTTTGATGAAGAATTGGGAATTTATGGTTCATATTTTGAAATATATCTACAAGTTCTGATTCCTTTTTTCTGGAATTATTAATTCTTTAAACACTTAGCTATTTTTTATGTAATTATTTG
Organism: Dioscorea alata; assembly: GCA_020875875.1. Classification (NCBI taxonomy): domain Eukaryota; kingdom Viridiplantae; phylum Streptophyta; class Magnoliopsida; order Dioscoreales; family Dioscoreaceae; genus Dioscorea; species Dioscorea alata. Next base: position 4,945,785 of record CM037024.1, on the reverse strand, counting down.
TAGTCTCAAAATAAATTATATATGTAATAACATTGTCATTGGGGGTAAAACATTAACCATGTCAATATGTATCTCTGTAAAAAATGAGACTATAGTTCCACACCGTTCCATTGAGACTATAGTTCCGCATCGTTCCATTGATGAAACAATAACAACCACTGATAAGCACCAAGGATAAGCAAATAACCTCTGAAATTCTGACACAGGTCACCGGGTATAAATAAATGATCTCTGATATTTTGTTTTGGACATAGTTTGGGAGATTTATACTTTTGATATCTTGCTAAGTTTGGTTCATTTTCTTTGTTGAATTCTTGGGTTTTAAATACTATATTTCTTTTATAAATGTTTTACTCTAGTTTATTATATATATTTTAGTATCTGAAATCCTATTACATGGTATGATCCCAACTGTGTTTAGTGGTTTATTTACTGGGCTATCAAGCTTATTAAATTATTTTTCACCTCTCAGATCAAGAGTAAGGTTGTTTGGAGGATAGCTTAGTGACAAATGTCAACTGTTGGAATTCTAAGTTTAGTTGAATAAGCTATTGTCTTTTGTTCTTTTGTAAACTGTAAGTTTCATTATATTTTGCTTAAATAATTTATAATTTTGAACCCAATTATTTTATTTCTGAAATATGTTATTTTGGTATGTATTGTGTGAATTAGGATAAGTTTTGAGGTCTAGCATACTTACTGGGCTTTCTACCCTATGGGTATGCAATTGTTTGTTAGCGCACAGGGTTCAAGGTGTGACAATTATAACTAGACACATGGCATAATTTCACTTCTTCATCATTGGATAATTTCTATATAAGAAGATGCATATCATATAAGATATGGGCAATGCCCTATAAGGATATACAAATTCAAATAATTTGATAATAATTTCTGACAAGGGAAACAAAACTTCAAGTTGATCAATCTTATCACTCAAACCACAAAACTATAAAAGGACTCGCATGAACCTTAGGGTTGAGGAGGAAAAATTACAACTCTAATTCCCTCTTGAGCAATGATTTGACTAAGGGGTGGCACAGTCTCTTAAGCCAAGCTCACTTGGGAGACCCCGCTACCTATGTCCTTATTAGTTAATAGAAAGTTTACCTTACTAATTCAACTATCAAGTTGTTTCACTAAGAAAGATATAAGGAAAGCCAAGCTATAGAAAAAATGCATCATACTAACTCTGCAGGTATGTGGACAACATTTGTGCCACCAGCATAACCTCATAAACTCATTTATCAAGGTTTTTTCTTGATCCAAAGGAGGGATAGATTTCAAGGTGTCAATCTAGTTACAAGTACAACTTGGAATGATGTGGGCATTACTTGGAGAGGGCACAATGCTACAATAACATGCCCTAGCTAGGGATAACACGAGCCATTTTGGGTTGGGGTTCGGGCAAGCGTATAATGCTAGCATGAAGCCTGCCTTAAGTGGTGTTGCCCAAGCATGCCAGCCACACAAAGTAATGTGGTCGGCCATCACGACAATCGAATCCTTTTTAATTTTCATTCTTGGTGTGGTAGGCGATCACGCCAACCAAATCCTTTTTACTTTTTATTTCAAATCTAGAAAGAATCGTTTTTACATCTTCTAACAACTATAAATACTTATGTATTGCAATGGATGGTTTAGTTGGGGTTTTTAATATGGGTACTTATTTGATTTTTTATAATATTTTTACTTCTTATTACTTGATACTTAATAACTATTCCTCATTTATGTAATTTTTCAAATAGATCTTAATAGAATGTTTAATTTTTTAGATTCAAAGAATTTAATATCTACTTAATTATGTTTCTAGGATTTTTTTTTTCTTTTTTCTTTTGGTAAATTTTTGGTTTTTGGGGTTTTTTTTAATATTTGACGTTTACCATGAGATTAATATCTGAATCAAACCAATATTTAGAATTGTTTAAAATACACCATGCTTTTTCTATGGTACACTACTTTACATTAGATTTCCACTATCATAATGGAATGTTTAAAAAAATATATCTATTATTTTTTTAATATTTCAAGCTAATTGCGCAACCAAGTGTTTCCATTTCAAGTCTAATTCATAGCTATTTTGGATCTATTCTTAGGTATGACCATCAATCCAAATTTAAAAACAAATCAATTATTGACCCTAAATGTAATTGCCTTGTATTTGTTATAAAAAAAACTTACAAAAAAATAGGACATTGGCAATAACACTCTACTAATCTTTTTTCAAAGAAACTAATAATGAAAATCCAAGTAATAAAACCTCTCAAAATAACAAGTTGTTGACCAGAGCTCATAAGACCACCTCATCCAAGAGATAAGTCGCAAAAGTTAAAGGGCACTTCATCTCTACCCTAATCAGGGTTCAAAGAGACATGCCATTACAGCTAAAATGACCCTCTCATCTAGATAAAAGCCACCAATGCCAATTGGCCACCTCATCTCCAACCTACTTGGGGTTTGAGAAATGAGTCACCAAAACCCAACTGGACCCCCTCAACCAAGGGATGAGTTAATGGAAAAGATAGGCCTCCATGTGTGAGTCCATACTAAAGTTCAAGGGAATACACTATCTAACCAACAAAAATATTCTCCTTGGGGTAACTAATAAAGAAGGATAAGCTATGATAAAGAAGAAAAAACATTGTAAGCTCATCGTGGTAAACAATGTCAAACAATATTGTTCCTTTATTAAAAGGATCTTAGCTTGGAAACGTAGATTGCAACTTGTTTGCACAAATAAAGTGTAGTCCAACAAGTAGTTAAGAATTTTGAAAATTCGTGATCAGCATCCGACCCTTACTCATCTTCATCATAAGCACTAAATGCAAGAGAGTAGTTAGTGATCATTAGCTGAACCTCTTCATCTCCAAAATTAGTAGAGTAGAAGATTAAGTTATAATCATCATATGCACCCCTCTTTGTTTCTAGTCTAAGTAAATAAATCTACCACAAGCTTCTAAAGCAAGATTCGTGATCATCATCCGACCATCACAGATTCAAGTAAGTGAATGTAGGGTAAGCTTCAAATGTGAGAGTGGGTTGCAAACATCTAAAGCCACCTCATCATTCTAGGCTACTACCAATGCTTGAAGAAGAGTAGCCTTAGGAGGACATTTGGATGGAACACTTGAATTTCCCTAGTGAAAGTGTTGTTTGTTATAGACAATCATTTAATTTTTTTTTTCTACTTTAGAGCTGCATCAAGCCTAAACATATAAGCCAAAAATACCAAGCAATAGAGCTTGCATATTGATGAATATGTTTGGGAGGTGACACTAGCCATCTCCTGACATGGCTATTAGTTTAGAAGTGTGATTGCAGGGTTTTAACAGTTATGATTTACAACCTTCCTTGCTCATGTTCTTTATGATGGACAACCTAAAAATAGAATTATACTTTTAGTTATTATGTACGAAAATTTTAATGAAAATATAATTATTTCTTGTAATTATCTATTAAAATTTTAATCAAACTATAATTATGCTTTTGTAATTATGTATTAAATTTTATGGTTAACTGTGTTAGAAATTTATATATACCAATATATCCAAAGTTATTTTATTCATAAATAAACAATAGAATAGGAGTAAGGTTGGCATTCTATTTTTATATCCAAACACTAAAATTGGAATGAGCCTTCCATTCTATTCCTATTCCATTCGATCCCAATCTCAATCTATTCCCAATTATAAACAATAGGTAAAATAACTTGCATATACCCCATGTAGGGAGATGGAAAATCACAATCCTAATTCCCTCTTGGATGAAGGTCTAACTTAAACAATCAAGAGTACCTAGAGCCGATTAATTGTGCTTAGGACCTTGATGCTTACTTCCTTCTTTGTTGACAAGAAGTCCGTGTTGATTTAGTAGCTAGGAACTTTCACCTAGTAGACTAGAAAAGTAAACCTTGAGGAAAAAAAGTCCATCTAGCCTCACCCTCTAGTGCTTGAATATTATCTACACCAATAATGCATTATCATCTAACTCATTGATCAAAATCTATTGTCAAGCCTCGAACCCGGCTCGCTAGACCCGGTGCACCGACAAAAGGCTTCACATCTATAGTGCATAGGACAATAGGCATGCAAGGCCTCAAAACCTATTACAAAACAGAACATACAATTTAACAATACTATAAGTTTCAAAAGTCAAGTTTTGTAATATACAAAACTGCAAAAATACCGATTTTAAAGTTTACAAAATTGATAAAGATTTGATCTCAACTAGACCAGGGATAGTTCTATTACTTGCTCACTCCTAATAAGCTATTAACTCCTAATTTGAAAAAATTCAACAACCAGATTATGTGCTTGACAGCTGAGTAAGTAATCCACTAAAAACATTGGGGTTATGTAAAATTTCAAGAATTCAAAAACAGAAGCAGATCACATAATATATACAAATATTTATCAAAATATAGTTCACAACATCAAAGCAATTTAACAAAATACAATTTAATAACAGACAAAAATATATGTCTCCAAATACTATAGCCAAAACAAAATATCAAAGATCATTCGTTTACTCTCGGTGACCCGAGCTAGAATATCAAAGACCGTTATTCACCACCGATGGGATGGTGTGAAACTGTAGTTTTTTTATCAGAGTCAAAGGTTCATGTCGATATAGTCAGTGTTTAACCCCCAGTGATAGGGTTAGTGCCTAGTTAATTAGAGACTAAAGAGATTTATGTCAAAATAACTTTGTTATCTGAAAACCAAATAGAAGATCATAATTTCAAATAGAATTTCAGGCCGTTCAAAATTTGCAGAATAAATTGCCAAGCAAAAATATCAACATGCGCATGATCTCATTTCTTTTATAGGGAAATAATCCAATTATTTTCAAAATAATTAACAAGCCTAATATATTAAAGATTAACAAATATAATCAAATGTTGGAGTTAAAGTTTTAGAGAAAGAGAAATAATTCAAAATTTTAATAAATATATAATAACAGAAAATGAATTAAAACCCAACAAAAGATTTAATATTATATAAGCAACTTTTTAAAAAATAAGGATCTTTATAAAATAAAAGAATAATTCACAACTGTTAGTAATCAGAATATATGTATACATATATACATTTATATCTTATGTTACTACCAGATTAACACCCAACCAACCAGAATTCTTAGGCAATTCAAGTTCCTCCATTATGCCCTAAAATTGGGAAGTAACCTATTAGTTTTACCAACAATATGAATTTTACAATAATCATGGGTTTGCAAGAAAGATTTTAGAAGGGTACAAATGCAAAAGATCAAGTTATTTTTGTACTCTCCCAAATATGATGAATCTTGCGAAGGTACAATATCAATTATCCACTTTAAGGGCATATGAACAATTCCATAATGACCATTGAGTACTAAATCCCTCATAACTTTACATATACTTTTCCAAATTACAAATTTCAAGTCTTTGAGAAACCTAGACACCTAAGACTATAACATATCCAAAATTCACATTATTAAGAACTATTCAAATTATAACATTCATTGGAATCTTCAACTATTTTTGCGGAATTGTAATTCAGACAAACCCTCATAAAACATGTATATCTCTCCATCTACATCTCCAAAAGCAATGATATTGTTATGCATAGTCAGATAACTTACTAAGGCATTACTTTCTTATTTTACACTTTAGCAAATACTACATCTAAAACCATGTAAAACACCAATCAATCTTTGGAGTCTGCATAATAATATTATTTGGCACAACTATACTAATAATGCTATAACTTTTAACATATAGATACATAAAATCTAAAATTTTGCAGGTAAATATAAAACATCAAACTCCAAAACTCTCTTATATAATTGTATATCGAATTAAAACTATAAAGTCTTGAAACAAATCAATAACTCTCAAGATTTGCACAAAAGTCATATCCTAAGCATATGAAGTTAAAGGCTATAACTCACACCATATACTTGCAAAAAATCTAAAATTTTGTAGTAAACTAGTTAAGATTAAAATCTACAAAGTCTATATTTTAATCTTCTCCAAATTCGGTCTCTAGGTTTCCCAAATTAAAGAGGGATCTCTGCTATGCTAAAAGCAAAATTTTGAATCTTATATATCCCCAAACCCTAAAATCAAGAACCACATGAATTAAATTGAAGATCATCTACCTCACGCACTGGTGTACGTCTCTCGATGGATGCTTTCCGAACCTTGCCACTAGGTTAGAAGACGGATGAGGCGATATTGTTGTGCAGTCCAGATCGGGTCAAAGATACACCATTGTGGGGTTGCCACAATCACAAACTTCAAAAAATAAGGTTGAAATCGTGAAATTTAGCTGCTAGAGTATTAAATTAAAAAGATAATCTTAAATAAATATAAAAATATATACAAATTTATGTATTTGAATTTAATTTAATTTTTTATCCTTACATCTAACAGCTAAGATTTAATTAAGGAGTGGGGTTTACACCTATCATGATTTCTAGGAGGAACGGATTCTTATATGAATACTGACATTTAGAAGTGTTTAAAACATTTCACCCATTTGCTTATGGTTCTCCAACTTTCCTTATGGTTTCCACTTACATAACTCAATGTTTATATATATATGTTGTGGACCACATCAAGCCAATCTAATCTAGCAACCAAGTCTTTCCCATGTAAGTATAATATCATCCAATTTCAACACTCTTTTAAACTTCTTGTTTTCATCATTGACCATCACATCCAAATTTAAAAACAAATCAATTGTTGAGCTCAAAGGTAGTTGTCTTGATTTTATCATAAAAAATTTGGAAAAAAAATTAGAAACTTCACAACCATTACACTAATCTTTTTCAAAGAAACAAAGAAGGTCACTTTAAGTAATGGAGACCATTTGACTGACTAGTTATCCTCATTAAATTTCAAATGACTAGAAGGGACTTAGAAGTTACAATATTTTTGCCTCTTCATTACATCAGTTTTCTTATTTTTGTTTGGAAACCTTTCAACTTGTTGTAATATTTTTTTTTTCCTTTGCTTTTCTTTTTTCTTATATGAACATGAAATCTTTTGTTAATTTTCATTGTTATTGCTATGTTTGAACAAATGAAACAAATACAAAGGTTCTCTTTATTCTCTCAAAGGTCTCTTCTCCTATCCTAAGTCTTCTACTCTCACAAGTGTATTCGCTTGACCAACTCTAGATAAATTTATTATGTATTATAACTATGTTTGTCAAATTGTATATTTCTAGACAAAACCTGTATGGAAATTGAAGAATAAACCATTGATAAAAAAAGCCAAATATTATAATCCCCCACTCATGCCTTGTAAAAGTGAGGACTGAGTTTTTTTCCCTTTAATAAATGTATTGATATTTATTAAAGATATAATTTTTTTAATCGCTAAATAAATATAGTTTCAACTCCTTTGATCCTTTATCATTTTTTGAAACCTTTAAGTCGTTTTTTAATTTTAGATTTAAAAATCCTAGTCTTTGACATGATGGACATTGATTTTACAATTGGCCCTTTTTTTTTCCAAATAAGTGAGAAGCCCTCCCCCATTTAAGGAATTGTCAAAACAACAGGTATGAAGTTACAGTTAGTTTTTATTGATGTGGTCTATTTTATATTAAATTATTATTTAGAAAATACAAAAAGCAAATAAAAAATTGTTAAAAAAACGTAATTGATCCAATCGGGGATCTGTTCTTGCTGATTAATGGAGAATTGGATATTTTTTATGTTGATGCTGGGAAAGGGTCGGAGTTTCAAGATCATAGACTGAAAGAAGGGGGACAAGAGGTGCTTGAGCACTCCCTTAGCCCATAAAAAAGTGTTATATATATATATATATATATATATATATATATATATATATATATATATATATATATATACACAATTAAAATATTGACAATTATAATTCATATACAAAGAGTAATATTCACTCTTTATTTTTTTTTAAATTCCACCCCCAACTTATTTAAAATAAATTAAATAAAAATAATAAAATTATTGTATTAAATAAAATCGATATTGAGCGATAAAAATAAATAAAAATGAAATATTGGTAATTAAACATGGATCTTTATAATATTTTTTAAAAAAAATTTATAATTTAAATATATTCCCCGGTTCTTTTCCCCCTTGGGGGTGGGGACCCGTCCCCGTTTAGTAAACGGGGCGGGGGCGGGGGCGGGGATTGCTATCCCCGCCCCACGGGGATCCCCGTCCCCGATTGAAAATTAAAAATATAAAATTTTAATTTTAATTATTTATAGTTTTGCCATTGTATATAACTTGATAAATATTTGGAGTATTTTGTTTTTGTAAATTTTTATATGTTGGTTTGTTAAGTTTTGTTTTGAATAATTTTTATGTTTTTCATGTGTGTTGTGTATTAGTATTAATTTTTTTTAAAAACAATCAAAGCTTATAGTTATATGGGGATTCTTGTGGGGATCCCCGCGGGGACGGGGACGAGGAGATAAATCCCCCCGTCAGGGAGTCGGGGAAGGGGATTCCCCGTCCCCGACTCTTGCGGGGATGGGGACGGGGATTCCTCTCCCCGTCCCAGCCCCGCCCCGTTACCGGCCCTAACTCCATGGATTTGCTTTATATAACAACATCAACATTCATAAAAACAAACAAATATGAAAAACTTAAGAGGATTAAAACCTTACATTAATCACCCCACAAAAAAAAGTCATAAAAAACTAATAAAAAGCATTATCAATCTTAGACATTAAAAAAAAAAAATCAAATATCTTCTGAAGCATCAATCTTAGACAGGGATGGAGACTAGAGAGAAGAGGCGGGGTGATGGACGTTGAGGACTAGGAGGCAAGGATTTAAATTTTTTTTCCTTTTACTTTTAAACCCTAGAAGAGTTTAAATTTAATTATATATATACAATTAAGTATATGACCCTTTAAGTTTTTAACTGAGGGGTTTTGATTTTTTTTCTACTTAAGCACTTGTAAAATTTTAAATTTATTAATATATATAATAAATTTAAATTTTATATTATCTAAAAAGTAAAAAAGAAAAAAAAATCCAAATCCATATATATATAATAAATTTAAATTTTATATGGTCTAAAGAGTAAAAAAGAAGAAAATCCAAATCTCATATATATTTACATATATATCTTAAAGGTTTAAATGAGGGATTTGGATTTTTTTTTCTTTTTTACTTTTTAGACCTTATAAAATTTAAATTTATTATATATATATATACTAAAAACCGGATCAGATTCAGATACCCGGTTTTTAATTTCTCCCGACCCGGTTTTCACCTTAAAAATTCGGATCGGGTACCCGACCATCTTTTCGGATCGGTTACCCAAAAAATTCGTGTCAAAAAACCGAATATCAGATCGGATCATCGGATTTGGATTTTTTTGCTCACCCCTAGCTATGCAACTGGATTTAATGAGCATAATAATGATGATGATTATTATTGTTTTATTTCATTCTTGACATTTGATGTTATTTAAATTATGGCTATTGAAAAAGATTAGACTTTGGATTAGTTATTTTTCATCGATGTTTGTAACAATGAGAATATGACTTTAGAACCTAATTCTTGCAAATTTATTTTAGAATTAGAAAGACATTCAAGGATGCAAAATAGGAGGGCATGCTAAAAAAAATAATAGAGAGATTAAAGGGGCTAAAATTATAATTATTTAGAGATTAAAAAGGTAATTTGTCAAGCTCTGAAACCGCGCCGGTTCGCCAGGCCCAGTGCGTTGACAAATGGCCGCACACCTACAAGGCCGAAACCAAGTAGGTGTGCAAGGCCTCAAAACCTGTTTCTCAAGAATCACAATATCTAACAAGGAAGCCAAATTTAGGGATAAAAGTATAGAGTTAAAAAAAAAAAAAAAAAAAAAAAAGCAGCCTAAGTGTTTTGCAAAAACAATACAAACTTATTCAAATAAAACCTAGGCCAACAATAAATGGGATTTATTACATGCTAATAAATTTGGCGATTGTCCAACGATCCCCGCTAAGCTATCTACCACCCAACTCTACTCATGATCTGAAAAGAGATATCAACAACATTTATAAGCCCAAATGCCAGTAAGTACCCACTAAAAATATAGAGATCATTTACAAAAGTCATAATTTATAAAAATAAAAAATTAGAAATCAAATTTAGTTAAAATAAATGCAAATGTCAAAAACTGAGCATATAGGTCCCCCAAACAACTATTGCCAAAACAAATAACAGAATTCATATATGTTAGTGCAAAAGCACTTTTATTGGCATGATTTGACACCAAGTCAAGATGACATGGCAACCTTTGCGACATGGCATAGATGATGACATGAAAAGCATAATGACGTAGTAAGGAGTCTTGGCTTGGAGGCAATTATCTTGGAAGATCTTGATAGAGCTATTTTTGGTATGTGCTACAACTTGAAAACAAGATCTTATCAAGACCATATTTAGGAGATTTGATATGGATGGAGCTTAATTGAAGAGATACCTATCAATGGTATGCTTGAAGGCTATTGATGGTATGATTTAAATAACCTTAATGGATATGATTGATGACTATTAAGAGGATGATTTAAAGACATTCCTATTGTAGGAATGATTGCGGGATTGATTGAAGATCTTTTTTGCAAAGATTTGAAGACCAAACTTGGATGAATTGAAGATTAAGTTTGGTAAGTTTCGTGAAGACGCACAATGGCATACGCCCCTTGTGAGAAGACTGCGTGGTGAGGAACTGAGAAGATAGGCTAGTTGCCGGTAGTCAGGATCAGGAGATCTAGCTGTATCGACTTAGACTAAGCATGACCGGAAGGTTGATGGGTTTTGAGGTCGCTTTGCAACGAAACTAGAACTCAGCCAAGTCAGCAATCAGTGCCATGTTGCAAGTTGTATTACAACAGGATTTGCAGTAGCCACGAAGATTCTAAAAGAGGTATGGGCTATATTTGGGACGTTGAGGGGTCTATATAAGCTATCTTGGTCTGAGATTGTGTGTTACTCTTATGGAAGAAAGAATGTGGGCACAAGACAATCTAGAGAGGGTAGTGATATTTATTTGTGAGGGTGAGTGACAAAGTATTGTACTCATATATTATCACCTCTTTTAGTGGATTGTTTTATCTCCAGTCTTGGCCCCCTAGACGTAGGCGAGTGGATGCCGAACTGGGTTACCAATTTCTTGTGTCTTATTTTGTTTGGTTTGTGGAAGACTTCTTTGAGTGTTTGAGTGCTCTCTAAACCCACAAACCACACCGTCGGAACTAACAAGTGGTATTAGAGAATTAGTCGTCATGTTCACTTTGGTTTCAAAGTCGGTGAGGTCCTAACAAGTTCTATTGATGGCCAAAAAAGAAGGAGCTTTCATCACATGACCACAGTTGCTCGATGGATCAAATTATCCATATTGGAAGGCATGCATGAAGGCTTTCATCAAATCTCTTGATGAGAGTACATGGGCAGCCGTGGAAGAAGGATGGTCTCCCCCAATTGAGGTTGATTTAAACATGAAAATGATCAAGAAGATGAAGAGCAACGGGAGTCCTGGAGATATGCTTAAAAGTAAATGCAAATGGAAAAGTACTCAATACTATTTTTGGAGGAGTAGATGAGAACCAGTTCAAGTATGTTGCAACATGTGATTGTGCCAAGAAAGCTTGGAACATTCTACAAAGAATTCATGAAGGTACAGATTCGGTGAAAATCTCCAAGCTTCAGATGTTGTCAACTAGATTTGAGAATCTCAAGATGAGAGAAGAAGAGAATATCACCATATTCAACAACAAGCTGGTGGACATAGCAAATCAAGCATTTCAACTTGGTAAGAAGTATTCTAATAAAAACTTGTTCAAAAACTCTCAGGTCTCTTCCAAGAAGATTTGATGCAAAAGTTGCTGCAATAGAAGAAGCAAGGGACATCACAACTATGAGACTTAATAAGTTGATGGGATCCCTACAAGCCTATGAGATGAATCTGAATCCAGGCAGAAGAGAAGAAGATATAACTCTGAAAGCTGTAGCAGCAAGACCAGCAAAGTTGCAACAGACTGTTGTAATAGAAGAAAAAGCAGAAGATGTAACGTCTTTACCATCTATGATGAAAAAGGTTGAAGTTTTCAGAAATTTTAATGCATTTGCAAGCCCAGTTACGACATCAATTGCAACACCCAAAGAAAGTTATTGTGAAGAGGTTACTGAAAATGATCTTCTTCATGGGTATGAACTTATGCTAAAAACATTTGATCAGATGGTCATACAAAACATGTGTTTGGCAAAAAGGTTGGAAGAATGTCAAGAAAAGTTGAACGATGCTGAAAAGTCCATAAACTACATGAACAGACGAAAAGCCAAGATTGATAAGATACCTTCTAAAATAAGTGTGACTCAACATAACATTGAGACTGAAAAAGAGACATCAGAAGTCAAGAAAGGCAAAGTTGAAGCAAGTTATGGTCTATTAAATGCTCAAAAATCCAAAGAAGTGAAGTATAACAAGGTAAAGAGAAGACATCGAAGACAAGTCCCAATATGCTTTCATTGTGGAAGAAAAGACCATATAAGATATAAGTGTTATAAACTAAAGGAAGACATGAAGAATGGAAGAGTATTTGGAAAAACAAAGAAGTAGATTCCAACATGTCACTATTATCGGGTTAAAAGGCACATTCGTCCAAGATGTTGGAAGATGAAGAGATACTTGAATGAGGGCAGATATGTGAGGCAGTCACCATATACTAGAGAAAAGAAGAAAGAAACCAACAAGATGTGGGTCAGAATTGAAGACTTAGTGGGATACTCTTCAATGAAAAAAAAATCCAAAAAAGACAATTGGTATTTTGACAGTGGTTGCTCAAGACACACATGATAGGTGACAAAGGTTTTCTGATGAATTATAAAGAATATCAAATTGGGCATGTGACTTTTGGTGATGGTCAGAAAGGTCAAGTAGTTGGAAAAGGAACATTGATGGTTCTTGGGTATCTAAGATTGAAAAACATTCTACATGTAGAAGGACTCAAGGCAAATTTTCTGAGTATAAGTCAATTGTGTGATCGAAATCTGGTGGTCAAATTCACTTAGGACAGCTGTGTGGTCTATGATGAAGCTGGTCAATGTGTTCTAACTGGTTCAAGATCTTCAGACAATTGCTATTTGCTAGAAAAATTGGAAGTCTGTTACAACACATCTTGCAACATCACTTAAATCTGGCATCAGAAGCTTGGACATCTGAACTTAGGAACTTAATGAAGATAACAGAAATGGGAGCTGTTAAAAGAGTGCCCAAGCTTACAAAAAGAGAAGATGGTGTTTGCGGACCTTGTCAGTTGGCAAAGCAAAGTCGTGCTACTCACAAAGTGTTGCAGCACATTGTTACAACAAGAGTGTTGGAACTCTTACATATGGATCCTATTGGACCCATATAGACAGAGAGCTTGCTAGGTAAAAGATATGTGTTTGTATGTGTTGATGATTATTCCAAGTACACTTGGGTGGATTTCCTCAAGGAGAAATCATATACCATTGTAGCTTTCAAGAAGTTATGCATGCAACTTCAAAATGAGAAAGCGTGTCAAATTGGGAGATTGTTAAAATCAGAAGTGATCATGGAAGAGAATTTGAAAATGCTCAGTTTGCATAATTTAGCAAAGAACATGGGATTCGCCATGAATTTTAAGCTCCAAAGACTCCTCAACAAAACGTGGTGGTTGAACGTAAGAATCGTACACTTTAAAAGATGGCTAGAGTTATGTTGAATTCAAAGAATCTCCCTACAAGGTTTTGGGCCGAAACAATCAGTACAGTATGCTACATCATTAATAGATTTTACATTCGAACCTCAACCAACATGACACCATATGAAAATTGGAAAGGTAAAAGGACAAACCTCAAATACTTTCATATCTTTGGAAGCAAATGTTACATTTTGAATGATAGAGATCAGCTGGGAAAGTTTGTCAAGAAAAGTGATGAAGGAGTGTTCATGGGATATTCTACCACTGGTAGAGCATATTAGGTGTTCAATTCAAGAACCAAGAAGATGATGGAGACCATTAATGTTGTTGATGATTTCTCTGATATGGAGACTCAAGGTTCTTCAAGTGAGCCAAACAAGCTTAACACACAGAATTATGAATTGGCTGATAAAGAGTTACAAGCAGAACAATAGGTTACAGCACTGGTTACAACACCAATTGCAACAGTATAAACTAGTCGGGATGCAGACAGATAGCAAGTTATAACTGATGTTACAACTGAAGTTACAACTTAAGATACAACAGGCGGAATCATTTCAGTATTAGATAAAGAAGAAAGTAATGAAGACAGTAGTTTTGAACCATCCTTAAGAATAAAGAAGAATTATCCTATACAGAGTGTGATTGGTAATGTGACTGAAAGAAGGAGAACTAGACGCACTCAAAGAATTGATTATCGAGAATTAACCGGATACACATGTTACATCTCTCTTATTGAACCAAAGAATGTCAAGGAAGCCTTAGTTGATGAATACTGGATGGAAGCAATGCAAGAAGAATTGAATCAGTTTGTTCGAAATAATGTGTTGACATTGGTCCCAAGGCCAAAAGATGTGAATGTTATTGGAACAAAGTCGATATTTAAGGACAAGATAGATGACAAAGGCAACATCACTAGAAATAAAGTAAGACTAGTGGCTCAAGGATAAACTCAAGTTGAAGGAGTTGACTTTGAAGAAACATTTGCGCCAATTGCACGCCTAGAATCCATTAGATTATTGTTAGCAGTAGCATGTTGCATGGGGTTCAAGCTATATCAAATGGATGTTAAGAATGCTTTTCTAAATGGAGTTCTAAATGAAGAAGTATTTGTGAAGCAACCAAAAGGGTTTGAAGATCCTCAACATTCAGATCATGTGTTCAAATTGAAAAAGGCTCTCTATGGCTTGAAGCAAGCTTCTAGAGCTTGCTATGAAAGGCTCACAAAATTTCTACTTGAGAAGAGCTACCGAAGAGGGGGAGTAGACAAAACCCTATTCATCAAGAAGTCCAAGTCAGATCTTATGGTGGCACAAATCTATGTTGATGATATTGTATTTGGTTCAACATCACAAAAGCAAGTGGATGAGTTTGCTCTTTTAATGCAAGAAGAATTTGAGATGAGAATGGTAGGTAAACTAAACTACTTCTTGGGTTATCAAGTCAAACAAAGCAATAAAGGAATTTTTATTTCTCAAACCAAATATGCACATAACTTGGTAAAAAGATTTGGTTTGGAAAAGGCTAGACACATGAGGACACCCATAAGTGTAAATGAGAAGTTGACAAAAGATGAGCATGGAAAAGATGTGGATCAAAGTCTCTATAGAAGCATGATTGGAAGTTTGCTCTATTTCACAGCTAGCAGGCCAGATATCTCTTTCAGTGTTGGAGTTTGTGCTAGATATCAAACAACACCAAAGTGAATCTCATTTGAAAGCTATTAAACGCATCATTAGATATGTTAATGGCACTGCAAAATATGGAATTCGGTATTCAAAAGACTCAAACTCACGTCTTGCAGATTACAGTGATGCAGATTGGTCAGGAAATATTGATGATAGAAAGAGAAACTCAGGAGGATGTTTCTATCTTGGTAACAACTTGGTACAACAAGAAGCAAAGCTTTATTTCAGTCTCTACCTCAGAGGATGAGTACATAGTGGCAGGTAGTTGTTGCACACAATTGTTATGGATGAAGCAAATGCTTCAAGATTATGACCTACAACAAGGTTTGTTGACTGTATTTTGTGACAACAAAAGTACAATTGATATCTCCAATAATCCAATCCAACATTCTCATACCAAACATATTGATTTTTGACACCATTTTATACGAGATTTAGTAGAAAACAAAACAGTTGTTATGGATTATGTTGCAACAGACAAGCAATTAGCAGATATTTTTACCAAACCCCTTGATGCTACAAGATATGAAAGTTGAGGGGTGAGATTGGCCTCTGCCAACTTTAATCCGTATTGGGGACTACAAATGACTTGCATCTGTTTCAGTTTATCAATATCGTTTGCAGCAGCAAGAAGGAGTTCTGACGATAGGGGGAGTTCTAACCAATAGTCATGAAGACAGGGGGAGTCGCAAACATAGTTAAAACATAATGTGCAACAGGTAAAGGCTTTGGCATCATTATGTCACAAAGGGGGAGAAGTTGAAGAGTTGAAGAGCTCCAAAACGACTGTTCCACGTTGTCTAGTTTTTACTTTGTGTTCTTACAATTGTGCTAAATTTGTAAATCACTAGTTGCAGTGTAATCATGTATCTTGTAAGCAACTAGATGATATATCAGTCGGTAAAGTTATGTCCCAGGTAGTGTTGTATTTAGAAGTTGTAACAGGTGTCGGTTTGGGAGCAGAAGTAGTTGTGTCAAATTATGCCAAAGGGGAAAATTGTTAGTGCAAAAGCACTTTACGACGTGGCATAGATGATGACATGGCAAACTTTGCAACGTGGCATAGATGATGACATGGAAAGCATAATGACATAGCAAGGGGTTTTTGGCTTGGAGGCAATTTTCTTGGAAGATCTTGATAGAGCTATTTTTGGTATGTGCTACAATTTGAAAACAAGATCTCATGAAGACCATATTTAGGAGATTTTATATGGATTGAGCTTAACTGAAGAGATACCTATCAATGGTATGATTGAAGGCTATTGATGGTATGATTTGAATAACCTTAATAGATATGATTAAAGACTATTAAGGGGATGATTTGAAGACATGCCTATTGTTGGCATGATTGGCGTGATTGATTGAAGATCTTTCTTGGGAAGATTTGAAGGCCAAACTTGGATGAATTGAAGATCAATTTTGGTAAGTTTCTTGAAGACGCACAATGGCGTGCGCCCCTTTCGAGGAGACTGCGTGGTGAGAAATTGAGAAGATATGCTAGTTGGCGGTAGTCATGATCGGCAGATTTGGCTGTATCGACTTATACTAAGCATGAACGGAAGGTTGATGGATCTTAAGGTCACTTCGCAATAGAACCAGAACTCAGTTAAGTCAGCAGTCAGGGCCATGTTGCAAGTTGTGTTACAACAGGAGTTGCAACAGCTAATTTTGGGAGTTTCTAAAGTTAGTAGCCGCGGAGATTCTAAAAGACGTATGGGCTATATTTGGCACGTTGGGGCGTCTATATAAGCTATCTTGCCCTGAGATTGTATGCGACTCTTATGGAAAAGAGAGTGTGGGCACAAGACCATCTAGAGAGGATAGTGATTTTTATTTTGTGAGGGTGAGTGACAAAGTGTTGTACTCATGTATTATCACCTCTTTTAATGGATTGTTTTATCTCCGAGTTTGGCCCCCCAGACGTAGGCGAGTGGACGCCGAATTGGTTTTCCAATTTCTTGTGTCTTCTTAATTTTATTTGGTTTGTGTAAGATTTCCTTGAATGTTTCAGTGTTCTCTAAACCCACAAACCACACCGGCGGAACTAACAATATATTTACCACTGGTGATCTGAGACAAAATTATCAGAGGTCATATTTTTACTCTCGGTGACTCAAGCCAGAATTATCAAAGGTTGCTATTCTTTACCGATTTAAAGCGGTGGGAAACTATAGTTTCTAGATCAAAATACATGTCGACACGGTCAGTGTTTAATCCACAGTGATAGGGTTAGTACATAGTTAATTGGGGACTAGTTTTCATATCAAAATATTTCATGTTCACAAAACAATAAACTATCAAAATGCATATCAGGCAAATTATAAGAAATTTGCAGTCGCATGATCCCATATTTATCATATCAAAATAAAAACAGTAAATTGAATCCAAACATGAACAAATAATAATAATAATAATAATAATAATAATAATAATAATAATAATAATAATAATAATAATAATAATAATAATAATAGTTAATTAGAAATTAAATAAAATATCTGAAATTAAAAAATTAGATAATCTGAATTTAAATAAATAAATTAATCAGAAATTAAGTAAAATATATGAAATTCAAAAGTTAAATAATCTGAATTTAAATAAATAAATTAAAAAATCAGAAATTAAATAAAATATATTAAATTCAAAAGTTAAATAATCTGAATTTAAATAAATGAATTAAAAATTCAAGAATTAAATGATCCGGATTTAAATAATATTAAATCTTTCAGATAATTCTAAACAAAAATAAAAATATCATTAACGTGAAATTAAAAATAATTTAAATAATTATATAATTATTAAATAAATATAACTATTATATATACATGTATTTAGGTATGTATCCATGTTTGTATTTATGTATGTTTAAGTACGGTATAAAAGGCCTTGCTGAATTGTTCTGCTCAAAATTTTAAAAGCATTTTTCAATCGGTAATTATAGAATATAAAAAATTTTCTTGACCTTTTCATAATTTGGAAGCTCTCAGCCGCTGGTTTTAAATTTTATTTTTTAAATGTTTAACTAGCTATCTTTTTCTTAGTTTGCTCAACCTTGAAAAGGTCATCAAGTAAAAAACAAAATTCAACCTTTGACAAAGCATCATCATCAAATAAAATTCCTAATTTTTATTACAAAACTCTCAAATTAAAAAAAAAAAAAAAATTCTATGTGGCTTTTCTTTTACAAACAAAATATTAGTAATTTAAAGTGCAATTTTACATCCCCAAGATCTACTAATATGTTTTTTAACATGAAAACAATATTGTGTATTCATTGTTTTTTGAATCGGTTATTACATGTTATTGTACATTCGTTTTTAACTAAGTCCCAGTGTGAGTCCCATATAGATGATGTCATATTCTCCATCCCTCGAATATTACATGACAGAAAAATTTATTATCTTGGGGTTATGATCTCTATATATCATCTTGATCGTATGTGATAAATCCTCATCGCGCCTCATGTTAGCCCACCCTACATGATAATTCTCAAATCTAGGAGTTCAATAAACCACTATAATTGATGTACTTTTGTACCTGTTTATATACCAACATATAAAATAGTTTGAATTTTACTATAAATTAAAGTTATTATTATTTTTTTTTACGATAATAACTCAAATGGGGGCACTTCTTGTAAAAAAAAAAAAGTTGAATTTTACAAAAAGAGAGGTTTTTTTTTTTTTTTTTGTACTTGTACTATAATTTTTGAATTTTTGTTTGGTTTTATCTGTTCTCATTAGTAAATATACATATACCCGCAAGCACACCAAGGTTAACAAGGTACTGACCTCTTAACCCA
Source organism: Dioscorea alata (assembly GCA_020875875.1). Classification (NCBI taxonomy): domain Eukaryota; kingdom Viridiplantae; phylum Streptophyta; class Magnoliopsida; order Dioscoreales; family Dioscoreaceae; genus Dioscorea; species Dioscorea alata. The sequence goes on along the minus strand of CM037024.1, from coordinate 4,926,592 downwards.
TTCTCTTACCAATCTTTGGTAGTGTTAACAAAACTAATCTCCTAAGAGCCGAAGAGACTGGGCATAAAGTACTCTGTCCTTGTGGTCCTCAGTTTAACCCCAAATGTTCAGAAGGGTAAAAAAGCAATGAAGGTGACTCAAATGGAGAGTAGCTAAGTTTTGGAATAAAAAAAATTCATAAAACTATAAATAACTATTTTTAAAAAATAAAAAACTTTAACTCATCAAATGTCTTGATATTAGCTCAGAAGCTTCATTTCAAGTTCTTGCCACCTCATTCCGCAAAAAAAATTCTTTTGTCTTGACCTCAAGGTCAATGAAATAATATGCTTAAGTGCTCTTTAAAAAAGATCCATGGCATCCATAATTAGCCACTCCAAACTCTTGTACCAGACAAAGGAATCTCTTCTTGTTCTTCAATGCGCTTCCTCTTTGACCATCTTCTTCTTCTTTTGTTACTACTATTTTCTTCATTAGCATCATCTCAAAAAAACCAAAACATAAGCTTAGGCTCCACCATCACCACCTCCGGCACAACCACTTCTTGGTTGTCTCCTTCCGGTGACTTCGCTTTTGGCTTCCTCCCTCTCCCCACCAACGCCTCCCTGTTTATTCTTGCAATATACTTCACTAAAACCAATGAAAAAACCATAGTCTGGTACCTCAACTCCCCACTCCTCTCAGACTCCAAACTTCACCTCACATATGATGGCCAACTTCTCCTTACTGACTTCAATAACAAAACTATATGGAATCCCTTCCCTTCCAGCGGCTCCTCTTATGCAGCCATGCTTGACACTGGCAACCTCATCCTCGCCGCAGCAGACTCAACCCCAAACTGGCAGAGCTATGACTTCCCTACCGACACCATCCTTCCAACCCAACCCCTCTACAAGAACAACAAACTCCGGTCTCACCTCTACAACGATAACTACACCAATGGCCGCTTCGAGCTCTTGATGCAAGTTGATGGCAATCTCGTCTTATATCCATTGGCTCTCCTCACCGAGTCTTCCAACTACTATAGCGCTTACTGGGCCACGATGACAGTTGGCTCCGGCAATCACCTAATGTTTGATGTCTCAGGCACTCTCTACCTCGAGCTAGAGAACAAAACTCATATCAATGTTACTGCGAGCAATCTCTCCACTGATGAGTTCTACCAGCGAGTTACACTAGACACAGATGGCAGTCTCCGGCACTATGTCTACCCCAAGGATTCGGCCAAGGACAGTTCTTGGAAGAATGAGTGGACTGTGATTGCAACTGTGCCATCTGACATTTGCCGGAGCCTCTACGATGACACGGGATCAGGAGCATGTGGGTTCAACAGCTATTGTCATCTTGATCAAAACATTGGTCAGAGCTGCAAGTGTCCACCCTCCTTCTCCTTTGTTGATACAGATGACATGTATAAAGGATGCAAGCCAGATTTTGTGGCACCGAGTTGCGGTGATGGTGGTGGTGTTGATCATGTCACGCCCCGAACCCGGCTCGCCAGACCCGGCGCGTGGACAAACGGCCGCAAACCCACAGGGCGTGCACCCCATAAGCCTGCAAGGACTCAAAACCTGATACAGAGCAGACAACATACGACAACCCGACAAGGAGGAACCATATATTAAATAAAATGTATAGAAATTCAACACAGACCTACAGATACAAGAATCCAAAGTACAAATGTAGGTTTTCAAAGAATTTACACAAAATGACAACTCTAGTGGATCCATCCTAACACTGGCTGAACATCATGGTCTTAAGCACAACAACCTTAAGAGTCCAGTACCTGAAAGATAGAAGAAGAGAGGCTGAGTAACTCGGTTACTCAGTGAGTGGGGTGAAAATAGGTAGAAAACTTTCGAAAACTTCCAAATACAGAAGAAGTTTATTCAAACCTTTTCCAAACATCAATAAAAACCACAAGTAAATAAACGTTAGACAAGAAAGAAACCATGTACAAGTATGAATACGTAAACGTAAGTTTCCAATGCACAACTTTGTAAACACCTCTCAAAATCGCCATTAACTAATTGCAAACTCCGAAAAACAAATCTTGGAAATATAGAAACTTCTAAACATGATTTCAAACAGAATGTCTCCAAATTTACTATAGATAACAGATGGCCGTCTATTATTACCGGATGGACACGGTACCAGATGGCCGTTTATTATTACCGAACGGACACGGTATCAGATGGCCGTTTACCACCGAACGGACACGGTACGAAACAACAGTCTCGATTTCACAGAAAATTCTTGTCGACAAGGTCAGTATTTAACCCCCACTGACAGGGTTGAGTACAGTTTATTTGGAGACTAAAAACATTCAAACAAACTTACAGTCGAAATACCGAATATTCACAAATTTTTCTTAGATATTCCAAATAAACAGAAAATTTAGAATTTCAAAATCCCACTTTAGGAGAAAGTAGATAAACATAAATCAATTATAGAATTTAGTAAATAAATTACCAAATCATTAATACACTGAATCACTCTCAAAAATTCAAGTGTAAAACAAATGCATAACCGAATAAAGAAATAAGCAAGATTGAATCTGAGCAAAACAGGGAAATAACAGAACAAGTAAATGCAAACTCCAACACATAATTACATGATTAGCAAATTCCAACAATTCCAACTACAATTAATCTCAAAACTCCCATTATCAAGCTAGATTACATCCAATCATGCTTTCCAACCTAAATGCACATAGAAACCAAAGTATAATGCAAGATAAACACTTAGCTTGTTATAATACATCTCACACTTCTCGACATGAAACCACCTCTAAACATGCCTCATTCCATAGCACATAACTCCGAAAAAAATATTATCAAATGTAAAGATATTTTGCAGAAACAAACTTAGGACAATCTTGAACATTTTTCTTGTTTAATTCTTTCCCAAATTCAGCCTCCAAGAGTGAGGAAAAATCTTTCTAAATCTGAAAATTCTGCATAGAATATCATCCTGCACAAGCCCTCTTTAATATATCATAACTTATAATCTACAAATCCAATAAACTTGAAATTTTGCAGAGTGAAAGTTAAGGCGATAAGGAATATTTTCTTTACTGGGCACTTTGTCTAATTACGCTTAGTGAGTCCGGTAATTGCCTCTAAATCTGTAGGTCTACACAGTAATATCTCCAGGACATGTCAACTTGAATGGATCATATCTCATAGAATATATGTCCAATAAATATAAAATTTGGTAGGTAGATAGATCAAACAAAACACTACCACTTTTCAATTCTAATCATCCACAAATTCTGTCTCTATAACCTCCGAATGTTGGCAACAATTTCCAGCCACTCAAAGTCATTTCCAGATTTCAAGATACATGCATTCATCTAGTCTCAAGCCAATTCTCTTAACTCAAGTCATGCAAGCATATGAGATATCATTTTCAAAGGTTTCACAATCAATTTAAAGGCACGATTTTAAACATTCATCCAAAATTTATACAACCATAAAAATTCCTCTAACCACACATCTTCATTTCATTAATGACATCATTTTCATCACCCATCTCATAATCATAGCATCATTGCTTACAATTAATTCTCAACGTATTATGTCAAACACTTGGCATGCATTATCCAAAAATTCATACATGAGTTCCAACATAACCAATAATGACCAATTAACATACACCAATCCTCTCCAATAACAAGATGCAATAACACCAAAGTAAACTCATCAACCTTTCAATTTCACAAACTTTGGACTATTTTCCATTTCAAAATGTAGATATAGGGAAACTAAGGTCTTCTTTCACCACTCTATCAATCTATAATAACAATTCAAACACACCTCATAAAAACATATATATCCATGCCATTATCATCAATATAAAACTTCTCACACAAGCATCATCTCTAACAATCCATAAACTCATATCATCATATTCTATCAAACAATTGGTCGTTGCTCACATTAAAACTCAAGAGCATTTCATCAAACATCTTGCATGCAATGACCAACTTTCCACACATCACTTCTAGCATAATACATGAATACAACCCATTTACATAAGACATTCTTCAAGTATTTTAGTTCCACCCAAAATGAGAAAATCAACCCATTTAATACATAAGATCCACTAATTTCTTGCACATAAATCACATTGAATCTAATTCCCAAAGGTCTTCAATTTTCATAAATCAAAAGTAACATGAAGTATGGTGTTGAAATACCACACAAAATGAATCTTGACAAATAGAATAATAATGAGACAAAATATATAAACAAAACCTTGAATATCAAATAAAAATTAATAAGTAAATTCATGGAGATCTCCCAAATTAAAGTTGGTATGATACTCCAACAAAACAAAACAAGAGTTCCAACATCATCATGCAAAATCATCTCAAAAGTAAACCAAAATCTCATACAAGAGTAAAAAGAAAACAATAAGGATTAGGTTAGCCCACTCACATGAAATCTTTTCCTTCACTCTACTTCAAAGGATCTAGGAAGAAAACAAAAAGAGGAAAAAAGATGGAGACCAGATCTAGGGTTAAAGTCAAAAATTGCGTCTAAAAAAAAATTAAAGAAAAACCTAAGATTCACTTACCCAAAACCATCCACAAAGAAAAAGTGGAGAAAGATCATAGGGCTAGGGTTTGCAAGTCATGAATGTGAGATGGAGTTGGAGGAGACAAAAGGTTGATGTTTTAATTTTTTTTTTTTTTTCGGGTTGCTACAGTAACGGACATGTACAGTAACGCCTTCTACAATAATGGCCCGAAAAAAAAAATTGGGTTATAACAGATCAGGTTTATGACCTTATAGAGATGGCGAACACTGATTGGCCTGGCTCTGATTACGAGTATTATGCATCTTTTGATGAGGATCAATGCCGGAATAACTGTCTCAATGATTGTTTCTGTGCAGTTGCCATCTTTAGAGGCACTAATTGCTGGAAGAAGAGGTTACCGCTATCTAATGGGAGGATAGGGAATGATATTGGGGGGAAGGCACTTATCAAGATTGGCACTACAAATTCATCTACTTTAGATTCTGTGAGACAACAGATTGAGGATAAAGGGAAAGGTCAAAAGGTTTGGTTAGTTGTTGGTTTGTCCGCTCTTATTGTCTCTTTGTTCATCTTGCTCGGCTCCGTTATGGTTGTGGTGATGGTGCTCTCTTCTTCTTCTTCTTCTAACTATAAGAGGATTCAGGTGGACTCAAACATTGCTGGATCCACACTAAGATGTTTCACTTATAAAGAGCTTGAAGAGGCGACTAATGGTTTTAGGAAAGAGCTTGGTAGTGGAGCTTTTGGAACTGTTTATGAGGGCTTCTTACCACCGAATCCCAAGACTTGCGTTGCAGTGAAGAAACTTGAGAATATGTTGAAGGAAAAGGAGAAGGAATTCATGGCGGAAGTCTTATCCATTGGCCAAACACATCACAAGAACTTGGTTCGATTGTTTGGGTATTGTGACGAAGGCACTAACCGTCTCTTGGTGTATGAGTTCATGAGTAATGGCTCACTAACAAATTTTCTTTTCGGAGAAGCGAGGCCAAGTTGGAATAAGAGAGTGGAAATAGTGTTGGGGATTGCAAGAGGCCTCTTGTATTTGCATGAAGAGTGCAGTACTTCTATCATCCATTGTGATATTAAATTGCAGAACATACTTTTGGATGATGAAGTCACAGCAAGAATCTCCGATTTTGGATTAGCGAAGCTCCTCAGGCCAGATCAAACCAGGACAAACACAGGGATTAGAGGAACTAAAGGTTATGTGGCTCCAGAGTGGTTTCGAAATGTGGCTATTACTGCAAAGGTTGATGTCTACAGCTTTGGAGTGATGCTATTAGAAATAATATGTTGTCGTAAGAATTTAGAGCTTGAGCTTAACAATGAAGATGAGACTGTGCTCGTTTATTGGGCTTATGATTGCTATAAAGAAGGAAGGGTGAACATATTGATTGGCGACGATGAAGAAGTAGCGGTTGAGGATTTCTTAAGACTTCTCATGGTGGCCATTTGGTGCATCCAAGAGGATCCTTCTCAAAGGCCAACAATGAGAAGGGTGAACCAAATGTTAGATTGCACTATTGTTGTCAATCCTCCTCCTGACCCTTTCTTTAATAAGGTTCCCAATAGTTAAGCTTGCTGTGAACCATTGGTGGGTAAGTCTAAAAACAGGAGGTACATTCACAAATTTAGTTTGACCTTCTTATTTTATTTCTATCTATATATTGTATTCGCTGGAAAGAGATGCATAAAGATATTAAGTTTAAACTTCTCATTTTACTTCTATCTATTGTCTTCTCTTTACTTTGAGTGTTTGTGGTAAACTTATTTTAATTGATTGTTATATATTTTTTTTAAATTAATTATATACATATTTTCAACACATAAAATCATATACTTTCAATTTAACTTATTATTTTACGCAATGCTAATTTTTAATCTTTAAGTAAATATAATGTGTAATTTTTAATCTTTAAGTAAATATAATGTGAGTGCATTGATATATATATATATTGTTTTTGTTTTTGAATCACCTTACATGTTCTTTGCATCTTACCACTAAAAACAGTCAAGTGATTTTGATCATTCAAATTATTGGATATGATAGAACTATCATATTCAATAGATATGACATTCTCATTTTTCTAATATAAGAATAAATGATGTGAGAATTTATTTTGTCACTACAAGAAAAATAGGAATTTGGCATGATCAATTTTTCACGGAATAAAAACCGTGCCAAATTTTTCACTGAGATTGGCACAGGAAAAAAATGTGACAAATATTGGCACGGAAAAACAAACCGTGACAAACTTTATAGCGGTTTAGTTTTGGTGCCAGTTTCTGTGATAAATTGACACGGATTTTGGCACGGTATTGCAAAATCCGTGCCAAATACCGTGACAAATAATTTATTTGTCACGGTATTTGGCACGACTTTGGATATACTTTGGCAAATTCATTGCTATAATTTTTATTTTTTCCATAAAAAATTATATTTGTCATTTACAAGTACAAGTATTATGATTAATAATATTATAGATATACTACATGGATATATATACACACATATATATCTACATGGATATATGTATGTATGTATGTATGTATATTTAAGATATACTATATATACACACACATATAATATAATTCCAATTTTAATTAATTTTTTATTAAATAATAAGAAGCTATTGTATTTGGTACGGAAATTGGCACGGTTTAGAAACAACCGTGCCATACAAAAATATTTGGCATGGTTGGTCAATGACCATGCCAAAATCCGTGACAAATAAATTCATTGCTATATTTTTTATTTTCTTCATAAAAAATTATATATATATATAATACACATATGTATGTATGTATCTATATTATAGATATACTATATATATACACACACATATAATATAATTCCAATTTTAATTGAATTTTTATTAAATAATAAGAAACTATTGTGTTTGGCACGGAATTTGGCATGGTTGTTTCCAAATCGTGCCAAACAAAAATATTTGGCACGACATTTGGCACGGTTGGCCGACGACCGTGCCAAGTTCCGTGACAGATAAATTCTTTGTTATATTTTTTTATTTTTTTCATAAAAATTTTTATATGGAGATAGATATATATATATACACACACATATATATAGATATACATACAATGTCTGCTATATATACATGTATATATATGTATGTATGTATACACACACACACACACACACACACATATATATATATATATATATATATATATCTACATGTCTCTCTCTATCTCTCTAATTTTTTTTTAAATTAAAATTTTAAATTAGTTTTTTGAAAAACCAGGAGTCAGGACAAGTATTGGTTTCACTTTCCTAATTTCTATTCTTCTCCTCTTCTGTCTTCAAACAGCTGTTTCTGCAGTTGTGTTCGCTACCAGATTACCATAGATTTGGTGTGACCTGCAAACTTATGTAAGAGTTCACACACCAAAAAAACATGAAAATAAATTTTGGGAAAATTAAGGAAACTCAGAGTTTGCAAGTAAATAGCATTAGTGGCATTCAGTGAGTTCTTCATTAAATAAAGAAAAAAATGCATTGTTGTTTTATCTTTTATGATCATTGTCTGCTATTACTTATCTTTTTAATGTCAAAGGTATCAATTAGAGCAAAGGTCAACCACGCATCTCTAGTATTGTCATACACTAAAATGTCGAACATATTGAAGTAAAATCCTACTTTTGAGCAGGCAGAGCATAACAAGATTCTTATCTCTGTTCTATTAATTGAATCAATTTAATTAGGCAATACATTATATCTTGATCATGTTCTCTGATAACTCATTAGGGTAGAGCCTTCGCGAAGAATCCTGAGATTGATCAGTCGTGGTTGTTGTCAATGTTTATGCCGAATTCTTTTGGTTGTCTGGTAGTTGTGTGAAACATCGATAGAAATTCTTCAGTAAGTGTTGTCTTTGTGGTCTGAATTAGATAACCACATTCTTGTTTCGCAGACGTGCATGGTCCCGTTTTAATTTTAACAATCCAAGCTTACTATCGATCCCATCTGTTTATGTTTTGTCGAATGCTAAGAATTGTAACATTTCATTTGTGACTGCTGAATTCATGGACAGATTGCAGAAACATGTTCCTAGTTTGAGCTGTGATGTTTCAAAATTGATTTGAAATAGAATTCATTCCTGTCGAGGAAATGATCGACATCTTTATCGATCAAAGATTTTGATTATCGACATACCACCTACTACTCAGAACAAGCTCCAACAAACAAAGTCAGCTTAATTATGTTTTCTTGAGATTATAGTTAATATTTTTCTTAATGATCTTTCACATGGCCCTTTGTCCTTGATCACATGTCATGTATGTTTTTTATTAAAGATGCAAATAAGTTAATAAGAAGAAAAAGAAGTGTGAAACTAAGTCATGTTTTCTTCTTCTCCTTTTATCATAACCTTTTCATCACCTTATTCTTGCTTTCTTGCTTTGCCTCATTGGAACAAATGAACATACTTATTTCTTCAATTGCTAAATCAATGGATTTAGGACATGCAAATAGGCCTTCTTTGTCTAAGTCTATGTATCCCTTTAAGTCATGGCAAAGAGAGAAAGGAGATGCTTAAAGACTAGTAGGGGTATATATAGGGTGCAAACAAAAATACATACGTATAAATATAAATATAAATATAAACATAGATAGAGAGAGCACAAGAAGGTCTAAAATACATACATATAAATATAAATATAAACATATATATATATTGAAAAAAAAACAATGTTGAGTAATTATTATTATTTTTAAATTACATCTATCTAATAGCTAATGTAATTGTTGAGTAGTTTCATTCATTTTGGGAATTCTAGTTAACATCTTCTTTTTTTTAAAAAATCTGATGTAGATTGGGACAAATCGGGATCAACATCGTCGAATGAAGTGCAATCTACTAGTGTAAATATTTGACAAAAAAAAAAAAAAGACATTGCATGGAGATACATAAGTGAGGCGCAAAATTCTCATGGAAGAAGAGTGCTAGTTTGCAATTTTTATCATAAACAAAATGCAGGAGGAGGGATTAACAGAATGAAACAACATCTTGCTAGATCAAAAGGCAATGATGATTCATGCAGGTGAGTACCTTCAGATGTTCGATTTTTGATACAAGGGTCATTGAAAGAAAATGTTCAAAAGGCCAAAGAGAAGAAAGGATATTTCGATGAACTTGAAGGTGATGATGTTGGAGACACTTCTTGTCAAGCAGACAAAAGTAGTACTTGTGTGGGTGCAAATTCCAAAGGAAAAAGAAAAGTTTCTTCTGGTATTGAATCATATTTTACACATGGAATTGTCGATCCTACCTCTATTGGGTGTAGTAAGGGAGGGTATGTGTTTGCATTAGACTTCCTAGTGGTGGTAGGTCATTAAATCATGATATTGGTGTTGATATTTGCAATGATGAAGATGTGGAATTAGGTCAAAGTAGTGGGCTACAGTAGTAAAATATGTAGCAGAGGAAGAAGAGGAGACTGTAGATGATGTAGATTTGGAAGAAATTGTGGTCATGGGTAATGGCAGGGGGAAAAAGGTGGATGAGGATGCTGATTTCCAATATTCAAACTATAGTTTTAGTGAGGAATTAAAAGGGGAAGTCAAAAGCAATCTTGGGAGGTCTACTATAGATAGTGATTTTGATGGTGAAGCTGCACCTATTGGATTTGATGATGATGTAGAGTTTGACTATGTTGGTTCAGAGGAGTTACAATCCTGTTATTCCATAGATGAAGAGGTATAGCTCCCACCTATACATAGGTATTCTGAATTTAATGATGAAGTTGACATGAAGAACCCACACTTCAAAATTGGAGTGAAATTTAGAGACTTTAAACAATTTAAATAGGCTGTAAAAAATTACGGAATTAAAAATAAGTATGTGATGAACTTTATGCCTAATACTAAGAAGAAATGCAGGGTTTTTTTTTTTGCAAAAAAGGAAGTCCTTTTTATTTATGGGCCTCACCAATAGTGAAAGACCAAAGCACAGTGCAAATAAAGTCTGGAGTGCTGGAGCATGGACGTTCTAGATATCATAACAATAGACATGTTAATGCAGAGTGGATAGCAAAGAATTACCTTGAACAATGTAGGCCAGACCCTAGTTGGAGAATTGTTGGTATTGTGCAAGCTATGACAAGTATTTAGCTAGTGGACATCAGTCGACTAAAAGCCCACAGATATAAGTGCATTTCTCACAGGTGATAGTTTTCCCCATCATTGTTAAGAGCATTTTTTTTAATATTTCTTCATAGAATTTTATCTTGTTTTTCCCTCTGGCGTGTTATACAACTTGTGGGATCTAAATCTAACCTTTTCCCATGAGTTTTTATATGTTGTAAAGGATCGAGAAATCACAAATGGGCAGGATGTATGACTACAGGCTAGAATTGGTGAGGACATAGTGACAAGGGCCCGAAAGTGCACGGGTTGTTGAAGTAATAAAATACCCCGGTGAGAGGATAGTTGAATCCACAGGGAGTAGTGATTCATGACAAGAGAGTTTGCTACTTAGCTAGTGTGATATAATGGTGGTAAGAGAAATCAATGTGTGTGTAGGAGAATGAAAGAGAAATATGAAAGACAAGAAAGTGCAAGCAAAGAGTAGAGAGGAAACAATTAATGTGAGTTTAGGGTACCCGGACAAGCTCCCCCTAGGACTAATGTTTCTGGTACAAGACTAATATTATACTCCCTTATTGATGTTTAATGAGTCGTGGAAATCCTTAAGCACACGGTCCCAAACCTAAGGTCAACCGTGACTAGTTCCAATACCATGTCTCAACATTAGGCTTCACTACAACCCTTCACTCCATCGATTTCTCAACTAAGCCCCAGGGGAGTCCATCATCCTAAGCCTCACACTACGTGGAACTGCTTGATGTTCTAGGGATTCAAAGTGATAGACCGTGTTCTTAAGTATAGTTCTAACCCTTTGGTGCAGGAGAAAAAACCCTAAACTAAGTTAAGCCCTAACACTAGGATTCACTACAACCTTTCAGTCTGTTGCTCGCGCATCTAAGCCCCAAAGGAGTTCATCTCCTAGCACTTCACTCTACTTCGATTGCAAAGAACTCTTGGAACACGGAGGTAGGGAAAATCACACTGAAGGGAAAATGGGACGTTTCGCTACCTCACGACTCACCCTCTGGACCCTCTCCAATCTTGAGTGGTCTAATCCTATAGAAGTTGTCACACCTTCAAAGGATAACCTAGATGATTCTCAACCCTAGTGTCATGGCTAAGGGAAAATCAATTACAATTAACATGTAAGATTGGAACTTAATTAACATCATCAATTAAGAAAACATAATAAAAGTCATAGAAACAATATCATCCTATGGTTTACAAGTCCGAATACCCACGAGGGGTTTAGCTCTCCATGGAGCTATACAAAATCATCAATGTATATGAATCACAAAGCATATCAAACATAGATAAAACCCCCTTGTGATGCGTGGCGATGGTCTTGTGAGGCCGCTCCATCTTCTCCACCAAGCCCCTTGTCAAGCCTAAGGCACACCTCGCCGGATCGGTGCCGACGAAAGCTCTCCCAATAGCTATCTTCTAACGAACATCGATGTTGATGCCGAAGACTTGCTCCAAACCTCCACAAAATCCTCTCCAAACCCTAGCCGCAAGCTCTCAAGAAATTGGGGAAAAGATGGGTCGAAAAGTCCTCAAGAAAAACTAACTCGCGACTTTAAATAGGCTGAAATTGGGCTTTAAGTGTGGATTCTCTAGAATCGAATTTGTAGCGCACAGTGAACAGTAAATTGCTAAAGTGATTTGCTATAGCAACTACTACAGAACTCGCGTGCGTATAAAATGTTCCCGATTTCATGTTCTTCATCGAGGCCATTGAATTGGGCACACAATCAACGGTAGATCATGTCGATTGCTTCTTTTCTCCTCATTGACGAAGTTCTCCAATGCTACACGGGCTAGACTTTTATGAGTGTGACTGCCTTTGTGCCCCTCCAATGGAGGTTGGCACACACTTCGTATTACTTAAACATGAGCACTTTTCACACAGCTAGGATCAACAGTAATAATTGAGTGGAATGAAGAGGTCTTCCAAGGTATGTATGTCTGCCTAGCTCCTTTGAAAGCAGGCTTTTTGGCAGGTTGCGAGAAATTGGTGTCATTGGATGGCTTCTTCCTAAAGGGATTATATGGATGGAAACTATTGTGTGTAGTTAGGATAGATGCAAATGACTACATCTATCCCATTGCAAGGGTGTTGTTAGCAAGGAGGACAAGGAAAATTGGACATGGTTTCTACAAATACCTGCTTAAGACCTCATGATCAGTGACAGCCACCAATGGGCCTTCATGACTAATAATAAAAGGTAAAAACTTCCATTCTTCTCCAACTTCCAATTTTTAATAAATTATGTGCCACCTGTTTGGTTTTTTTTTCCCTAATTTTTTTCATATGATTGATATGATGTCCTTATCAATGTGTGGGTATTTCTCTATAAATAATTTTTTTTATGGATGCTTTGTTATGTCTTACATTCCAAACTTTGATTATTTAAACTACATTGTGAGTGCTCAAGTCATGGTCTTTTATTATATATTGAACTTGTTATGTATGTGTGTTTGCATCTTCTGATTTTTTTTTCATCTTAAAAACTCTCCATGTTGTTGTTAAGTTGTGTCTATGGGTGATGATGTGACCTTACATTGCATAACTTGGCCAAACACTATCCACTAACAGGGCACATCCACGCCAATTCAAGAAGAAATTTAAGGCAAAAGCACTTAAGGACCAACTTTGGTCATGTGCTAGGGCAACTTACACTTCATTGCAGTTTTTTTAAAATCCTTGTGGACATAACACATGAGACAACAACTATCATGGGAAGTCAAGATTAGGGAAGAAACAACCTTGTGGAAATCACCATTGCATGAAGCATTCAATATTGCTGGGAAAATTCAACCACTCCTTCCACATCGGTACATCTGCAAAGCAAACTCAACTAAGTAGGCTAGTGACGTGTAAAAGAGGGGCTACAAAATCAAGGGGAAATCAAAAGAGGACTATAGCAGGTGAACAACAAATCCGAGAGATTCTTGCACCCTAGGTTAGTGGCAGAAGTGCTTCATATGATTTTAGTAAATATATTTGTTTAAGGTCTTCATTGCTACTGGAGAAGCTTTTCAAAATACTGAATTCAATTGTGTACTTTAAGGTCTTCATTGGTAATGGTCAAGCAAAATAAAATACTAAATTTACTTGTGTAATTTTAAGGTGTTCAATTCTGCTGGATATACTTTTGTAATTTTTTTAACATATTTAGCTAGCCACAATCCATCTACAGACAACTTATAGAAGTGTTGGTGACTAAGTAGAAGTGCCTCAATATGGAAGAAATCCCCTACCAATTAATCATCAGCTAATACTTCAACTATTCTTGTGGTAAAGTCTCAAGTGAATACAAGGATGGCAAATAATACAAAAGACTAGGCAATGCTGACAAAAAGAGAAAAGTGTGGGTGTTATCGAGAGTTTAAGCCCCTGCTGGTGCATCAGATGCTTACAAAAAGCTCCTTGAGGCACACAGATGCTTGCAGCTCCTTGCTTTCCTTTTTTTTTTTTTTTTTTTTTTGTAAGCTATAACTTCAAGATGAAAATTTAGTGGGGTCATCCACCAATTTTGTAAAGCACTGTCCTATTGCATGAAATTTTAGAAGAGCTAAAGTTGCATCATTTCACTAAGTTTGCAATTTTAGAGAACATTGCATAGATGTATGGATTCAAATTCAATCATTTCAGTATAGTCAGATTTAGCATAATATTTAAGTTTGCATATGTCCCACCAATGTTTGCATTATTATCATCATACAAACTCCAATTTGAGTGTTTCAATTTAATCAAAGTAGAATTGTAAATGTTTAGAAACTCTAACCATAGACAGGTGTACATGTAGAATTAAATAAAATCATCGAAACACAACCATAGTTGCTAATACAACTGAAAAAGAAAAAACTTACAGCAAAGAGTAGACAATATAGCCACACCACACTCAAAACTACAACAACATTTACAACATGAACAAAAAAACCCTAGATGAACATCCTCGTGAAAAAAGTTATCAAAATTGCACAAATAAAATAAAATCCCTCAAGCTACAAAAAAACATAAAGAAAAAAATAACATGCCCACCATCATAAATGATCCCCGTGTCTCCCTTGCTTGCAATCCCTCGCCGATGACTTCAAGGCCAAATCCATGTTGTTGCTAATCACTCTTGCTCATCAAGAAGGGCAACGCCACCTCACTCATCCTCCATGGAATGGACAAGGCTAGCTTGCCTTCTTCCTTATCATGGTCGTACACCATCTTCGCCCACTTTTCTCATCCTGTCTCTGTGACAGTGACGAAGAAGTTGTTATCGATCAATTGCAAAAAAAAAAAAGTATTTAGATGGCTCGTGTGCTAAACTGGCAAACATTGGTTGTGACGTGGTTTAGGGTTGATGTGGAAGATACACTTGGCAAAGACACTTGGCGATGAAAGGCTGATTGTGTAAAAACTGGCCTTCACGTTAGCATATATGGGCCAGGATTGTTTGGGTGGCCTGCCAATGAAAGAGAATCAAAGCTGGGTAACCTTTTTATTCAAAACATAGTTGGGATACTAAAAAGAAACAAAGTCAAAGTTTAATAACCTCCCAAAAAATTTATTCAGGTTTTAACAGGACTTTAAAAAGGTTTCACAAAATACTACAAGAAATTTTTTGAATTATCTAATATTTCTTTTTGGCACCAACATACTACAAATATTGTTACATGCTATATTATGCATATTGTTAATGAGTATAGAATTCAAAATGTTATACTTTCAATTACTTTTGATAATGTTTCTGTAAATCATAGTGTGCTTGACACTTTAAAAATACTGATATTTCAATAGAAATCTATTTCATGAGTGCAAATTTATATGTTAAAGATGCTCTAAACATAATTTATCCTCATCTTTAAAAAGTTGAATTGCAGTTGTATAAAAATTCTACACACCAAAGGCAAAAGTTTACAAGTATTTTCTAATCAAATAGGTAAAAATTTATTATTAATGTTGAGCATCAGTGAAATTCAAGTTATACAATGTTGGATTGTGGCTATAATTAAGGAAATACAATTTCAATGTTTTGCAACCAACATTTTCACAGAGTTCAATTAGATTAAGAATTTAGTAATATGATAGAGTTTTTGGAAATTTATTTTAGTGCAACTAATTTGTTTTGGGTGTTTGTTATCTCACTAGTTTTATGATGATTAGTCAATTAAATTTTATTAGTGATGTTTTTTGGAAAATATAGACATGACACTAATTTTGCTCTTATTTTTGTTCACATAGAACTAATTTAAATTAATTTCAAAAAATATATATTTGTTGATCAAATAGAACCTATTCTGTTTTATCAACGACTCATTATCCTTTTTAAATGGTATTTTTTAATTTAATTGATTCTTACGTTGAAAACATAGGACTTATCATTCCTATGATAAAGATAATTATCATTTTTTTTACTTTGTGAAATTTGTAATGAATATAACATTTGCTAATAGCGTGTATTCTTCTTCTTCTTCTTTTCTTCTACAACAACTACTATTACTACTACTAGTAGTAGTTCTAGTTCTTTGTATAAATCAAATCTTTATATAAGTAATAATTTTAATAATTGTTTGCTTCAAAAATTGATAATTTTAACATTTTGTTAAGATAGAGCATGCGTGCATAATTATCTTGTGCTAGCTATAATAGCACATGATCAATTAACTCCACCAATAACTATAATAGCATAAGAATCTTATTTCAATGTATAAAACAAGTCAATAAATAAGAAAATAGTTAAGCTATTCATCCCAACCAAGTTACCCGAATTCAACTCCCGAATGACGTGGAAATCCACATGACGGTCTTTTCTCTCTCCTCATCAGCTCATTTCTCTCACTTCAATGTAAAAAAAATAACAAAAGAAAAAAGAAAAGAAAAAGAGTTGGTCAAAGCTCATCTTCTTCATCCCCTTGCTCCCATCTCCATCTCCTTGCTCTCATCTTTCCCTCCTTTTACCTCAGTTCTCAAACAGTCAGTTTTCTCACGTCACTCTCCTTTCCAAAAAGACGACGACTATCTGAGATCGGTGACTTCTAGCGATGTTTTCTCTCCCACCTTGCTCTTAAATCTCTTGCTACTTCATCGATTCCAACCTTGAATACTTGTGTCACTCTCCTCTCTAGAAAGACGATGACTATCTGAGACAGTCGAGTTCTGATAACTTCCGCTGACCTTGTTTTCTTTCCCACGGTACACAAACACAAACACAAGCTCCATCAACAGTGGTACAATCTCTTTCTCTCTCTCTCTCTCTAGGTCTCTCTCTCTTTCCCCTATTGATGGAGCTTGTGTTTGTGTATAAGCTTCTGAGAACTAGGAAAACGGAAAGACTTCCAGCAATCCTCAAAGAGACAGAGAAGAGTAAAGGGAGATCGTTTGGTACTGATTTGTTCAAGGGGTTCACACTTCCAAGCATCAGTCGGCTCTCTCTCTCTCTCTCTCTCTCTCTCTCTCTCTCTCTCTCTCTCTCTCTCTCTCTCCATGGTGCTGATTCATTTTCTTTTTGGTTCTTCATTGCTTCATTATACATGGTTCTGATGAGAAACTTTGTTGGATTAGGATTTATTTTGGTATTGATTTGAATCTTATGGAAAAGAATCTGGATCTTTCTTACTGAATTCATTTTATACTCAAGTAAATCATGATAATTAAATATTAGTTTTCATTTTCAAGTGGTTGGATTTTAATGTAACAGTTGTTTCCCAAATGCCAAAAGCCACCTTGTTAAGCTCATGCATCATGGTCACATTATATCAAAATATTAGAGAATTATTAAGCCGTCTATATATATATAATCTCTCTATGTTTGCTTTTGTTAATATATTTTTTTCCTACCAACTGAGTATTAGAATTGCATGTTGTTATGCATATTGTTTGTCTTTCTTTTGAATTATTGTTGATTATGTTAGTTCTCTTTTATTAAATGTTTTATATTAATCATTTTTTCTATCCAAACATAATAATTTTGTGACACGGAATAAGTTACTTTGTCACATTTAATGTTTATTCTATATGCAAATACAATCAATAAAAGTTATTTAGAATTTATATATATATTGATAAAAAGAGGATTCTAGGTGAATTATTGCTTATGTTTGTATGTGTTTGTGTGTGTATATGTATGTATCTAATATATAACTAATGCTTCATGCATGCTTGCTATTTATCTAGAATAAATTCTTCATTTCATCATTGTTTTTTGTTTTTCTCTCCAAACTATATAAGGATGGCAATAATACCCAAACCCGACCCGACCCGATCCGACCCGACTCGAGTTTGACGGGTAAAACCCGGTTTGACCGGGTTTCGGGTCGGGTTCGGGTAAAACCCGATTAATGTAAAGCAGGTGCGGGTGCGGGTATGGGAATCCTGATACCCGACCCGAACCCGAACCTAAACCCGACCTGAAATTAATTAACAAATATACCCAATTATATATATTCAAATTTTTTGTTAGGGTTTTTAAATTTCTATCCTATGATGTTGGATTTGTCTATTTTGTGTTGCTTTAAATACATATTTTCAATTTCTACTCTATGGTGTTCATTCAAACAAAAAATTTATGATTTTTTATTAACATTTTTTATTTTTACTTGGTAGTTTAATTTTATTTTAAATATTTTTAAATAAGATCAAGGCGGGGCGGGTATCTCGACGGGTACCCGAATACCCGTCGGGTGCTGGTGTGGGTTGGGTTTTTGAAAACCCGTCGGGTTCAGGTTCGGGTTCGGGTTAGCGGGTACGGGTATGGGTATGGCAAAACCCGCACCCGACCCGACCCGTTGCCATCCCTAAAACTATAGCATTATGTTATAATTTAATTCTTTATATCTAAAATAATATTAATTGATACAAGTTGATGCTATTAAACCATATGGCAAAATTAGAAATTGGGTATTCTCAAAAGAGGCAAAATGAGATAGAAGCTGGGTTTTCTAGTTTGGAAATGTTAAACAACAATAAAGAAAAAATGGTGGTTGTGGAAGATTCTATATGTGAAAGAATTACTCCAAAGGCGGGTATGGTTTTCAATTCTGAAGAAGAAGTCTATGATTTCTATGTTAAGTATGCACAACAAGAAGGGTTTGGCATTACAAAAAGAACTACAAAATCAGAAGACGGCAGAAAATTAAAATATTACGCACTTGCATGTATAAGAGGTGGTAAAAGAACATCTACTGCAAAAGATTCTTTTAAACCTAGGCTATCTACCAAAACAAACTGTCAAGCTAGGGTTAATGTCATTGTTGATAATGATGGATATTTTACGATATTCCATATCCATTTTGAGCATAATCATGCACTTAGTCCATAAAAATCTTGTTTTAAAAAATGTAACAAAAAAATGGATACATATGTCAAAAGGCAGCTTGAACTAAATGACCAAACACGTATAGGTTCAAGCAAGAATTTTCATTCCTTAGCTGTTGAAAATGGTGGATATGAAATTTAACATATACAGAAAAAGATTGTCGAAATTATATTGCAAGAGCAAGGCAATTCAGGCTTGGAGTTGGAGATGCTGAAGGACTTGGGAATTATTTTTCTTGCATGCAAAGGAGAAATCCAAATTTTTTCCATTTGATTGATATGGATGAGGAAGATCGACTAAGAAATGTATTTTGGCAGATGCAAAACCTATAGAAGCTTATGGAGTTTTTGGTGATGTCATATCTTTCGACACAATATACTTAACAAATAAGTATGATATGTCTCTCACTCTGTTTGTTGGGGAAAAACATCATGGACAAACCCTATTATTTGAATATGGTCTACTGTCAAAGGAAGATACAGAAACTTACATTTGGTTGTTCAGAACTTGGTTGGAATGCATGTTAAGCAAGGCCCCTAATGCTATAATTACTTATCAGTTCATGGATATTCAAGGTGTAGTTAGGACAGCCTTCCCAAATTTTCATCACCGTTTTTGCCTTTGGCATATTATGAAAAAGATTCCAGAGAAGCTTGGTGGACTAGTTATGATTTGCTGAAGATGATCGAGGACTATAACTTTGCAAAAAATGAATGGTTGAATTCTTTATACATAAGTCGTCATCATTGGGCTCTTATATATGTTAAAGAAGTTTTTTGGGCTAGAATGTCTACTACTCAAAGGAGAGAAAGGATAAATGTTTTTTTTATGGCTATGTCGGTCCAACAACATCCCTAAAATAATTTGTGGAGTAATATGATAATGCATTGAAAAGTAAAATTGAGAAGGAAAATAAAACTGATTTTTCTTCTTTTAACTCCAAGTTTCCAAAGCTAACTGATTGCCATTTGAGAAGCAACTACAACAAGCATACATAAATGAAAATTTTAAATTGTTCCAAGATGAGTTAAGAGGAATGATATATTGTAATCTTGCATTTATCAACTTAGATGGGCCAATATGTACATTTCTAGTGGCAGGCATCCTCAGAGGAAAAGAAGGCATACTTAGAAAGCAAGTGGTGTTTAATGTCCAACACAATGACCTTGAATTTGATATCAAACGCTCATGCCATTTATTTGAGTTAATAAAGGTATTATTTGAAGACATATTTGCAAAGTTCTTGTTGAGAAGAATGTGAAGGAGATCCCAGCTCATTATATTTTGACCAATTGGAGAAAGGAAGTTAAACACCGGCATACTTATGTAAAGAATTGTTATAATGAGACACAAATTATTGAGCAAAAAGTTCGATACAATAAATTATGTGCTCATTTCTCTAAAGCTACTAGAATTGGAGTTGAATCCAATGAAAAATGCTCATGGTTGGCAAAGTCATTCAAATCAATTTATTTCACCAATGATATTGGAGGAAAATCCTGAGCACAATCAAACAAAAATTTCATTCACAAAGTTTCTAACTCTTTTAAATGTGCGCAGTAAGGGTTGGCCACCATCAAAGAGAAAAAAGTCAAAAGTTGAAGAAATAATCAGTAGAAATAAAAAAAAAAGTGCTTATATTTTACATCACTCTTTTTTTATATTATTTAAAAAAAAAGTGCGTAGTAAGGGTCGGCCACAATCTCAAGACAACACACAAGTTGAAATTTATACTCAAGAAAGTGTGGTAATGTTATGTTATTTAATTTATATTTGTTATGTTATTTAATGTTATTGCATAAAATATTTTAAATATTTTGAATCATGTTTTCTTCTTCTTAGGTGAATTCAAATTCTCTTGCACATGTAGTGAGTATGCCTACTTATAATAACACAAGTGCATCAAATTCTATTTCAGGTGAACCCAAATTCTTCTTTAGTTTATTAACTTGATTGGCATTCAAGTTCTATTACAGTGTTGCTCCTTTGTTTGTGTTTCATAATTTGCTTGTTTTGATAGTTTTGACTTGCTTAACCATTAGGGTTTGAGGCGGTTCATGAATGTTGAAAATGAATTCGGATCACATTCACAATCAATGAACTTGTAGTTGAGGTACTTTTCTTCTTTCTAATATGGTGTTACTTATAACTTTGTGCACATTTTTGTTAACATTTGGGATTTTTGTTTTAGTAGTTCTTTCAATTGTTTGCATATTAATTAAAGCATGTGATTTGAGTAGTTCTTTCACTTGTTTTAGTAGTTCTTATAATTGTTTTTCCTTATCCTACTAATTTCATGATGCAGCAGGTTTATGATTTAATGGCAGATTGTGGCATAGGGATTCAAAAGCTTTGTAAAAGAAAGTCCAAGAGGATAGTTTTTGTGATGGGGTTTATGTTGTTCAATGTGTTTGTTTTCCATATTTTATGTTTTCATATATTTTGAAAGCTTTAAATGATTTTTGTAAGCTGCATTCAGTTTATTATAACTGTGGTGTGAAACTAGGCCAAGCGGTCGTCTGTGGGTTTAAATTTTGATCAGCAAGAAGAATGTGCTCTTTAAAATGTTTGAAGATGATGAAGCATTTGTGAGCTAATGTGAATTGTGAAGTATGTTTTGTGAGCTAATGTCAGGAATATATATTAATGCATGTCCTGGTGATGAATTTGATTTGTTACTTGCTCTTAGATAATGGCTCAGATGTTTGTTTTATTAGCAAACACAACATAAAGAAACAATGCACAGTTCATCATCAGCATTCATCAATGGATTGATATTGAGCAGTTTACAACACAATTTATACAATAAAATGGTGTAGCTATAAATTATGAAAAGGAAGACACATTACACCATTTATCATCAGTTCGAGAATACTCAATTTATTTACCTCTCTGACAATTCTTTACTCTCTGAGCTTACTTCATATTTGTTTTCACAGGATTGTGCTAGACTTGCAAAACTGTTTATTTTGGCAATATCTGCTACTTTGTCTTCCTTGTCTTGCCCAAGCAAAGAACCTGATCTTTCCATGGTGTTAAATAAAGATCAAAGGGGAAAAGAATCTGTATTTATGAAGCTTTTAAGCTGGATAATAGCATCAGTGATTCTAGGCGGGCAAATCTTCAAAAAATTAATTCAAAGATGTTAAACAGAACCGGGCTTGAAAATCTGCAGTCCCTGTTAGAGGCTATGGAGGAAGAAAAATATTTAAGCAGAGTAGAAGATTTTCATTCAAATGAAGCCTTAGTTGCCATGATTCTCTACCTACAATAGATTAGTGGAATAGATTTTAGCACTATTTCATCTGTCATCTCAGCACTTTGTTCATTGCTTCTTCCATCCTCTACCACAGCAGGTACCTTCTTGCAAGAAGAACATCCCTTGAGAACATCCGGGTTATTTAATAATAATAAAAAAAAACCACATTAATTTCATAGTTTTGATTTCTGTAACATCAATCTCAAATCAAATTCACACCATTTGATTCACTGGATGAAAATAAACACGAATCAGAATCAACAAACAGAACATGCATGAAACCTGAGCGTGATCAGGACAAAAATCATCATCCTCAAAAGCCCTAGAAATTCGTTCACAAGAAAGGTCTTCTAGGAGACTCACGGGCCGATGAGAACATGATCAACAGAATATTTGGTATCAGGGACAACTCAATCCAATCTCCCAGTTTGAAGCTTTGGAGAGCATCCTTGAGGTATGGAAGGCAACTGGCTCGGTCAGCAGAGACCTCGGAGGCTTAGTCAACAACATCGCTGGAGGAGTTAGAGGAGTCATCGTTGAAGTTGGTTTGGCTACCACCGCCCTTGGCTGGCATTAAGCGATCTTTTCGTGTGTGTGTGTTGTTGCTTTGACCAGACAATTTTTGTTATTTTTTTTACATTGAAGTGAGAGAAATGAGCTGATAAGGAGAGAGAAAAAACAATCACGTGGATTGCCACGACATTAGGGAGTTGAATTCAGGCAACTTGGTCGGGATGAATAGCTTAACTCATAAGAAAAGGAGCCATATGAACCAACAAACAACATAAATAAGCATATACTAGATGAAAAAAATAGACTACAAAACCAATTGTATTGAAAACAACACAACACCAACTAAGAGATCATATACTAATATAAAATAATCTTATACTTAAGACAAGGTTTCAAAATTCGAGTCTTCAAGGAGCATTCAAGACTTCAAAACTCAAAATTTAAGATTTCAATATTCAAAATTTCAGAATTCAACTATTCAAAGTATGAGATCTCCAAATTCAAGGCTTCAAATTGAAAAAATTTTAAATAAAATTCATGAGATAAAAATGTATTTTTCATATTTTTCAAATAAATCACAATATTTTTGAGATTTTTCCTACATCAGTTTTTTTATAAAATAGTTTGTTTCTCAATTTGGTTATTATTACTTATTTCTTCATATAATATTCTATATTAAACTTTAAAAAATTTATTCATTTTTTTCATTTAAATAATTTTGTATGTAGTTAAAATTTTAATAATTATCTTTGTGTGTGTACAAATAAATCACAAAGTTTTTAAATTTGTTTACTACTTCAAGTAATAACTTCTCATAAGTTGATACTTAATAATTATGCCTCATTTATATATTCATATAGGTCTTAATAGAATGTTTAATTTTTTGCATTCAAAGAACTTATTTATCAAGTTAATTATGTTTTTTCCATTAGATTTCCACTATCATAATCGATTGTTTGAAAAATACATCTAATAACGTTTTACCATTCAAAGCTAATCAAGCTACCAAGTGTTTCCCTTTCAACTCTAATTCATGCTCTTTGGGATCTATTATTAGATATGACCATCTCTCCCAAATTTAAAAATAAATCAATTATTGACCCTAAATGTAATTGATTTGTATTTTTTATAAAAAAAATTACAAAAATTAGGATTTTGGAATTAACACTCTACTACTAACTTTTTCAAAGAAACTAATAATGAAATTCTAAGCAATAGAAGCTCTCTGGTCAACAAGTTGCTAGCCAGATCCCACGATAGAAATCAGAAAAGCTATAGGCTACTTCATCTCTACCCTATTCAGGGTTCAAAGAGACAAGTCAGTACAACTAAAGTGACCATCTCATCTAGATAGAAATCACAATGCCAATTGCCCACCTCATCTTTAACCTACTTGGGATTGGAGAAATGAGTCACCAAAACCCAAATGGACCCCTCAACCAAGGGATGAGTTACTTGAGAAAATAGGCCTCCATATCGGATTCCATACTAAAGTAGAGGAATAAACTGCCTGACCTACAAAGCATTCTCCTTGGGGCAACTAGTAAAGAAGGATAAGCTATGATAAAGAAGAAGACACATTGAAAACAATGTCAAACAAAATTGTACCTATTAGCTTAGGAACACAGATTGTAACTTGTTTGCACAAATAAAGCATAGTCCAACAAGTAGATAAGATGCTTGCAATTTTATGATGATCATCAAACCCTTCTTCGTCTTCATCATGAGCACCAAATGCAAGAGAGTAGTTAGTGAGCATCATCCAACCCTCTTCATCTCCAAAATTAGGAAAGTAGGTCATGATAATCATCTGACCCATCTTCATCTCCACCAAGAGCTCAAGAAGTAGGAGATTAAGTGATAATCATCATCTACACCCCTCTTTGTTTCTAGACTAAGTAAATAAATCTTCCACAACCTTCCTACTCATGTTCTTTATGATGGATAATCTGAAAATAGAATTATATTTTTAGTTAATATGTACTAAAATTTTTAATCAAAATATAATTATTTCTTGTAATTATCTAGTAAATTTTTATTCAAACAATAATTATGTTTTTTGTAATTATGAATTAAATTTGGGTTTTTCCCTAAGATGGTCCTAGTTTTTTTTTAAATTGTCTAAATGGCCCTCAAGCGATTTCTTTGCCAAAATAGCACTATAGGGCCATCACATCCATATCCAGTCAGCACCTAGCTAGATGATAACGGAACATTTTCATAAGCTAAAAATACATTGCTTTTGTCCTTTTTCATCCTTCTTTTCTTATAATTATCAAAGTGTTTTTTCCTACCTTAATTTATTTAAATGTTATTAGTTTTTAAACTTATTAATTTTTAAAAATATTTATTTTAAAAATATGTCATTATTAAAATCAAAATATATTTATCATATTTTTAAACCAATTTTTGTTCTAATTTTCTTAAAACCTATTTATTTGGATATAATTTTTTTAATTTTACTTTCCACTTGCAATATTTTTTTTTTTTTAAATGGAAGCTGAGTTTGCACAACTAAATCAAAAATTTGATTGGGGGCACACTGTAATCAAATAATTAAACGGCAACACTGACACTCAGGCTCAGGACCCGGCAGCCACACTTAATATCGAATGAAACCCTCGTTGGTCAAGTTTCGTATAGTTTTCATGAAGAAATCAAGAGCTTGATTAAAGCTCATTCGGGTGATCAAGTGATCAATTTTAATTTTATAATTGAATACAATTTTTTTAACTATAAAAATTCATTTAAATAAGAAACTATTACATAATTACAATGAACTAATCCATTTACAATGTATAAAGTAATTAATAATAATATTTAATATGATTTAACAATATTTATGTGTGTTTACAATGTGTAAAACGGGTACTATTTAATAAAAATAATAATAACGGGTTTTAAAAATCAATAAGTTAATTATTATTATTATTATTATTATTATTATTATTATTATTATTATTATTATTATTATTTTAAAATAAATGGGTTTAAAAATTAAGAAATTTTTTAAAACAATAATAATATTTTTTAAAAAAATTGGGTTAAAAAAACTAAACATAAGTTATTTTAATAATTAAAAAAAGGGTTAAAATGAAAAAAAAAAAAATTAACTACACTTTTTAACTTGTTAAATGTCCATTCAGCATCCTGAATGTTGACCGGGTAATGATAGGATGGCCTAGCAAATAAAATGGCGCTAGGGCTAGTTAAACAATTAAAATAAATTTAAGGGCCCTCATAACAAATAGCCCATTAAATTTTATAATTAAATGTGTTAGAAATTTTATGTATATCAATATATTCTAACTTTGTACTTAGGATTTAATTTTACCACCGTGTCTATATAAACAATTGTTGTTGTGGTGTAAAAAGTAATTCGGGTATGTATACACATGCACAGCCATATCACACATATGTGCTTTCATTTTGTATGAATTTGGGATTTGATTTCAGATTTTTCTCAAAATGAATACCTTATACAATGA
Organism: Dioscorea alata; assembly: GCA_020875875.1. Taxonomy (NCBI): domain Eukaryota; kingdom Viridiplantae; phylum Streptophyta; class Magnoliopsida; order Dioscoreales; family Dioscoreaceae; genus Dioscorea; species Dioscorea alata. Next base: position 4,900,360 of record CM037024.1, on the reverse strand, counting down.
GCCCGGTGCTAATTGGTCAAGAAACAGTTGATCATAAATTTTTTATTAAATGGTATATATAGATATATATTCTTGAAAAAAAATTAAAAGCTATTTGTATATCTCTATAAGTAATATATTTTTATGTATTTCATATTTTTTACTTAAATGCCTTTTTATTTTACTGCCCGTTAATTTAGTTAAAATAAATTAAAAATTAAAAATATTATAGAAATAATTAAAGTTGAATATATGATTGCAATGCGGGTATAGGGGAAAAAACACATGTGAATATAAGACGTACTGACAATGTAAGGAAAAATAGAGTCGAAAATATAATGGAAGTGTAATTTCAGCTCTAATGAATCTTTGGCCACATCAGCTAACATGTGTTCTTTCTAAAATTATAGTTGATATAATGGAATGTTGTTGTTGTTGTTATTATTATTATTACTTTTAATTATAATTTTACAAATATTAACATTCTAAAATATTATAATAAATACATCATCTAGTGTGTTAGGGTACTGACCCCCACTCTAATAGATATTGGTAATCTCCTTTTATAAGCCCAGGACAATCTAGCATGCAGAGCTTATGTGGGACTATCTGTCTGGCCCCGCGGCCTCGGTTTTTGTCCTACTCGAAATAAACTGGATTTTGACAAAAAAATTTGCTAATATGAGCCGAATCCGAACATAGTTTAATTGTCCAGATTTAAATTTGAGCCAGGTCTGGCCCAAAAAATTCAGACAACCTGGCTTTTATACTTTTAAAATTTTTATATATATAATGTTAAGCAAAATTGCCCAAGCCAAAATCTATATTTATTACTAATTAAATATTAACATAATTATATAAAATATAATGACAATACATTGAATGATTGAACTGTAATTAAAAAAATTCAAGCTTGCAACGTGTTTATGTGTCAGTGTGTCACGTGTGTGCCCCTTCTTTCTTCACGATTGGCATTGATTCAATTGCAATTAGCTAGGGATTTGAAATTTGAAGGCTAAAAATCACACTTATGGCTCCATATTCATTCTTCCTATTGCTAACGAACTCCATCTTCAATGACCGTCATAGCTCCAGTGTTTCTAGGAATGTCTTTCTATCTTTTTATCCATCTCTTTATTTATTTATTTGATTGTCTCTTTCTTTGTTTGTCTCTCTTCATATATTCTTTGTCTATCTCTTAAAATTAGAACATCTTAGTTGATTTCAAAGTTCATTAATCTTTAGTTTAAATTCTATGTTTGCTTCATCATTCATACTCTTTGTTTTATTTTTAAATTATTTTGCATAATTTGAAACATGTCATCCACTGAAAAAATTGATGCATTTTGTAGTGTAGTTGAAAATCAAAATAATAGTAAAAGGCCAAGAAAAAATGCATCTAGTGTGTGGAATGACTTTGATCCTCTTCCTCCAAATCATGCTCTATATGGTGATAATTTAAAAAGGGTTGAGTGTCAACATTGTCATATTGTAATAGTAGTTATGGAATTAATACAATGAAACTTCATATTTTGAAATGTCCTGCAAAAACATATATGATGTGAGGCAAATGTTGGTGTTTTCATCACTTGAAAAGGGCAATGTTAAAATTAGGCATCCAAAGTTGAATCAAGAACAACACCAAGAGAATATTGTGATGGCAATTCTTTTGCATGAGTACCCATTTTAGTTTGTAGAGCATGAGGGTATTAGAAATATGATCTCCTATCTTAGCCTTTATGTCAAGCATGTCACAAGTAATACTATTAAGGCTGATGTACTAAAGTTTTATAGAAGAGGAAAAAAAAAGTCGTTTGACATTTTACAATTACTACCTAGGAGGGTTATTCTTCCATCTAATTTATGGACATCAATTACAACTGATGGTTATATTTCTCTCATTGTTCATTTTGTTGACAGATTGGATATTACAAAAGAGAATTTTAAATTTCCATTACATGCCAACACCACACACTGGGTTTGCAATTTATGAAATGATATCTTCTTTGTTGAATGAGTAGAATTTGGAGAACAAGTTGTTTTCAATAACTTTGGACAATGCTAGTTGCAATGATTCATTTGTTGATTTTGTTAAAAGCCATCTTTACATAAGTAATGGATTGCTTCTTAATGGTGAGTTTTTTCATGTCTATTGTTGTGTGCATATTTTGAATTTGATATTTCAAGAAGGGCTAAAAGAAATTTATAGTGGTATTTACAAGATTCGAGCGAGTGTGAAATTTATGAAAGGGTCACAATCTCAAAAGAAGAAGTTCCATGATTGTGCTTAACAAATGAGCATCAATTACAAAAAAAGGGTTGTGCAAAGATGTTAGCACAAGATGGAATTCAACATATCTTATGCTAGTCTACTTTACATTATAGAGATGCATTTATTCATCTTTCATTGACTGACTCTAATTATCTTCATTGTACTACTTTAAAAGAAAGCAATCACATAGAAAACATATCTCATGCTAGAGTTGGCTTTACATTATCGAGATGCATTTATTCGTCTTTCATTGAGTGACTCTAATTATCTTCATTGTCTTACTTTAGAAGAATGGAATCACATAGAAAACATGGTCAAGTTTTTTAAAGTGTTCTATGATGTGACAAATATTTTTTTGGACACCTTGTATCCCACTTCAAACTTGTTCTTTCTTGAGATGTGGAGGATCCAATGTATATTGCAAGAAGAAGCAAGAAATCCCATTCTTTTTAGAAGTTCATTATTATCAAGAATGCAATCAAAGTTTGATGAATATTAGGGAGCTTTTACTGCTATCTTAGCTATTGTAGTGATTTTGAATCATTGTTGTAAAATGGATATTATTAAATTTGCTTTTATGAAACTCTATGGTGAAGATGAAGGCAATAACAAGGTGAATAATATTCATGAGAAGCTTCAAAATTTATTTTGAGAATATTGCAATATTGATTTCCAAAACCAAGGTAGCTCTTCTACAATCCAAACAGCATAAGAGCAAGTTATTGAAGGAAATCCAAATGATCCATTGATGGTGAGTACTCATGATTCATAATCAATTAAATTATTTTAATTATGTTATTTTTTTTTAAGAGACTTTTGCTTTTACATGATTAATATGTATATGCCTATGAAGCATTTCAAAGTAAGCGCCTGGCTTCACAAGTCTGAAAGTCAAAATTGGATTTATATTTGGAAGAGCCACCATGTGATAGAAGAAAAAACTTGAATATTTTAGAATTTTAGAGCTCTATTCAATATCGTAATCCACGTCTTTGTCAAATGACTCATGATGTTTTGGTGATCCCTATTACTGTTAGGTAATATCGCACAAATTGAATAGCATTATCAAAAGCATGTGGAGGTAATAATAAATTTGCGATATGTTCTAATTATTTTAATGAACACCGTAATTTAATTAAAAGGCTTAGAAAATTACCACTTAATATTTGAAAGTCTTTTCTTTGATGAGCCGAATTTGTCTCTAGGATTTTCATAGATCTCTCTAGCTCCGAACGAAGGTTCCACGGCTCTAGATCGCACGCCAGACTTAAGAAACAATCTCCTCTTCTTCTCCAAATAGCGGTTAGGGTTAGAGAGGAAGAGAGAGCTTGGGGATTTTTTCACTCGAGAATTAATTGATTGATTCTAGGATTAGAAAGGAGTCATATTTATAGAGGCTTCATAAAACATGATAAACATTATTCAATTATGAGTCCTATACAAAATATGAACCTTCGTAATATGATAAACATTATTCAATTATGAAATCCTATTCAAAATATGAACCTTCATAATATAATAAACATTATCATAGAAGTTCTATAGAAACTAAAACCACTTTTGTCTTTGAGTCCTTATAATTTTGATTTTCTATTCGACTCCATCAAATTTAAATCAAAATTTAAACATAAGACAAAAATCTCAGACCAATTTACAATTTCTCTTATCCCATGAAGTAAAATTATAAATTGAAAATTTTACCCCTACACTTAAAAATAAGACTAATTCTTTATCCCTTTAAGCATGACTCCTTAGGTTCATTCCTATTGGCAATGGGAGCATACTAAAGAATGTGGGTGACACCTAGCCAGACTCGTAGCCCCATGTCGTAACCTAATCGAACACAAATGAGTAGATCATTACGAATTTTTCTGATTATGATTACCACCTAGACAGAACGAATTCTTTCTTGGTGATCACTCACAACTACTACTTGCCCGACATAGTCGCACGTCTAGGTTAGCCCTACCAAAAGGTAAACCATGCCTAACGACTCTAGTAACAGACTAGATGTCACAGGTACATCGTGATCATGACACCTCAGGTCTAAGGTCAACTCATGTGATTATAACCAACAATCCCAATCATTAACTGTCAAAGAGTAAAACCCATGTGATTGGATTGTTGCGAGTCATGTTCGAATACACCAATCCCAATGGTATATTTATGACATATGCTCCCATTATTCTATAGTGTTCAACTAGCACTCTTTATCAAAGTATATGTTATACAAATCCTTATGAATCTTTAATGCCCAATTAAAGATTTTCTGATTTGCGAACTATTTAAGTGTATAAATACCAAACCCTTCTAGTGCTCTTATCTTTATCCCACAAAGAGTAGAAAGTTTAACTTAATACACATGGATTATTATATTCAAAACTAATTATAATGTCATCACAAGATTTATATTAACATCAAAATAAATGCCTATAATAATATAAATGTGTAATATAAATGAAATGCCCTAATACAAGTATCCTTGTTGGCATTTGAGGGCATAATCCTAATAATCTCCCACTTGCACTCAATGCCAACCACTATAGTATCTTACACCCATCTTCTCAGGATGTCGATCTAGCATGGCTTGTGATAGTGGCTTGGTAAGTGGGTCAGCTAAGTTATACGATAAGGCTATTTTCTAGATGGCTATGTCACATCTTCCAACGATCTCTCGAATGTTGTGGTACCGCCACTCGATATATTTGGATTTACTGTGAGACCTTGGTTCCTTCGCTAGTGCTATAGCTCTATTATTGTCACAATAAAGTGATAATGAGAACTCCACATTTGGAACCACCAAATGTTCTATTAAGAACTTCTTAATCTAAACAAACTTAGATGTAACCACATATTCAGTCTTAGTGATGGTTTTACAGTAGTACCTTATAACTATTTCATCTCACTGTTTCATCATTAAGAGTGAATATAATTAAACCCTGAAGTGGATTTCTGGTCATCAACATTAGACTGAAAATCCAAATCTATATAACCATCCACACTTAACTCTCTATTGCTATAAATTAGAAGCATATCTTTAGTCATTAAATACTTTAGCATGCACTTCATAGCTATCCAAAACTCCTTCCCTGAGAAGCGCAAGACCCCACAAAGAAACCCCACAAAGAAATAGGCAAATCTATATAACTATTAGAATGAATCATGTCCAACAAGATTCAATTCCTATGCTCAACTACCCCAATTCAATTGAGGAGTCGATGGTGGTGTTAGTTGTGAAACTATCCTATATTCCTTCAGGAACAAGTCAAACTCAATATTTATATACATGCAACCACAATCCCATCGTTGTGTCTTTATATAATGACCAACTTGATTTTCACTAAATCCTTGTACTCTCTGAACTTGTCAAAAGCATTTAACTTGTTCTCCATTAAGTACACATAACCACACCTACGATGAATGTCGGTAAAAGTTATGAAATAGTAGAAACCTGTGCAAGTCATCTCATTGATTAGCCCACAAACATCGATGTGCACCAAATCCAAAACTTGTGCAATCTTCTCAGGATGTCCAATGAAAGAGGATTTGGTCATCTTGCCAAAGAGACAAGATTCACATGTCTGATAGCGATCCACTCCCAATGGACCTATGAGGTTATCCTTCTCTAACTTATGAATCCTTTGTTCTCCAGCATGACCTAATCTTAAATGCCATACAAGTTTTTGATTTATCTTATGTATACCATGTCTTTTACTTATAGCATTCACAACACATTTATTCTGAACATTTAGATAATATAATCCATTTAGTAAAGAGGCATTGCCAACTAATTTATTTCCAAAATAAACATCACAATTACTTCCACCAAATTTAAAGATATATCCTTTTCTGACTAAAATTGGAATAGAGACAATGTTCTTTTACCCATTTGGTAATACTAAACAATCCTCTAAAACTAAGACATGTCCAGAATATAAATAGATAGAAGAAGATTTTATGTGAGTTGCTGTGACACTCTGTCCGCTTCCCGCGTTGATCATCACTTCTCGCTCACCCAGCTTCCACCTTCTTTCCATATCTTGATTCATAATACAAACATGAGCACTAGCTCCTGAATCAAGGATCCAAGAAGTAGAAAATATAGAAATTGAACAATTTGTTTTGAAAACAAATTGTTCCATACCTGTAGCGCCATCTGCTCTAAGCTGTAGGCAATCCCTCTTCCAATGACCAGCCTCGCCACAACAGAAACACTTGCCTTCTTGCTTGAAACTCTCACCCGCATGAGTCGTACCTTTCTTCTTACCTACATTTGAGACTGAGTACTCACTAGCTTGTTAAGAAAACCTGCTTGTGTGCACTCAATATCAATCATGTTAAAATTAACAATGAACTAAGAGAAGGAATCACGAAGAGACTGCAAGGTGAGATCAACCTGAAGATTGTAGTCCATGGAAAAGTCAAGAGCTTCCAACCTCTCAGTCATAGAGATCATCTTGAGGACTTGCTCTCCAACTTCATTATCCTCATTCATCTTTTCCCTAAAAAACTCTCTCAATATTTCATACCGAGCAGTCCAACTATGCTCTCCATAGAGCTCCTGCAAGTGCAATAGTACCGATCTTGCATTACTCATCTTCTTATGAGAGAGTTGCATATCACTACTCATGGAGGCTAACATATAGCTCCTCACTAGTAAGTCATCCTCAAGCCATTTTAGATAAATGTCTTGTTCTTCCTTACTTGCCTCCGGTGGAGGTTCGATATGAACATCAGCCTCAAGAATGTACCTAATTCGCTCTAAATTGAGGATTATCCTCAAATTCCTGAACCAATCCACATAATTGGGCCTGATAAGGATATTTTTCTCAAGCAAAACATCAAGTGGGTTATTTGTCATATCGAGAAATAAACTGCAAGAAAATAAAAAACCAGATTATTAGTTCACTTATATTATACCCAAGTTATATTTAGGTCTTTAAATAAAACTTGGCTCCCGCTACATTTTTAGTAAATCTACACTCCCACTGTAGAAATCGGAAATCCTCGTTGGTAAGATTTCGTAGTGAGTGATTGTGTTCTCTATTAAATCCAATGGAGCTCAACTTATACAGTATAATTGCACCACTAGAGTTAATAAAGTGGCGTCCCATGCCAACCTATTCCATAGGTAGTCCAATCAATTTTGGACCATAGTTTACCAAGCCTCAACCCATACAGTTTAATTGGCCCATAAACTATCTAAGTCAAGCCCACCAACTTCTGTCAATTTAACAATTGAATTCCATCCCCTCAACCCATACAGTATAATTGGGGAGGAATTTTTTTCGACTGACGGTATCCAACGCACTAAAGGTTCTTAAAGTTATAAACGAATGCAAGACCCCCTCATACAGGGAAGATATCATGCACCCTCATAACTCTAATCATCCAAAGCTTGGTGGAGAGCCAGGACATCCCTTGCCCTTCAACTTAGTGTTTTATTTTAAGAGAATTTATTTGCATGTACTTAATTAAGTCTCACATTACATCAAACATACATGTATTAAATATGATATACATATTCAAGCCATCACACGCATACGATCATGAACATCTAAGATTAACCCAATTTAATAGGTTAATTTAAAAATAAAATCCTATTCTATTGCATGGATTTGCGCTCCATACAAAAGGACTTCACACCTGGTTTCTTGCTCCACTTATTCTCGGACTTTTGTGCCACTTGATTGTATTTTCTCTAAAATTTACAAATATGTATCCTAGATACAATCTACTTTTGCAAAAATTAAAGAAAATCACATTGTACACAATATGACCCAAATACATAAATGCAAAATAAAATAAATATAAAAACCCTAAAATTCATGATCGTATGCTATCATTCCATTCAACACATCAAAAATAAAAAATAACCATATATTCCAAATTAGTGTTGGTTCAATTTTATTTAAAATAAAATAAATAATAATGAATAAAATAATAAAATAATTATAAAAATAATAAAATAACTATAAAAAATAATAATAATAAAACAAAATAAGAGCATGCGTGGGCCGCCCACGCAATGCGCAGTGCTCGCCCCACGCAGCACTGCGCAACCATTGCGTGGGGCCCACACAATTATTATTATTATTATTATTATTATTATTATTATTATTATTATTATTATTATTATTACTACTACTACTACTACTACTACTACTACTATTGTTATTATATATACTTTATCTTAATTCTATCTCCCAAAAATCACTATTCATTAAAGTTGGTCTTAATTTGACATTTGGCCTACTATGATTGGACAGATAAATGTAATATAATATATATTCGTGTTGGTACACTTTAACATAAATCCGTCCTTTTGGATTTGCTGACAAGTGTGTTGGTACACATTACCAAACGTTGCCTGCAAGTGAGCATACCATTGGCTTAAATTGTTTTTTTCCCTCCACTAACCCTAGATCTTATCGTGGAGCCACCGGTCCGATGAGAATGGAGAGAAGCTCAAGGAAATCGCTGGATCCTCAACGTCTAGCCTCACAGTGAGCTCAAGCCCGCCATGAAGATCTACTGGTCTTCTCCACTAACCCTAGATCTTATTATGGAGCAACTGGTCCTATGAGAATGGAGAGAAGCTCAAGGAAAACACCGAATCCTCAACACCAACCTCACAGTGAGCTCAAGCCCTCCATGGATTCCGGTGAACCACTACACGTCCTCTTCTTCCCCTTCTTAGCACCCAACCACATGATCCCAATGTTTGAAATCGCCCATCGGATGTCCTCCATGACCTTATGGACGCCGAATCCCTCGAATCCCTATGATCCCAATGCTTGAAACCACCCGTCTCTTCTCTGACAACGGCATTAAGACCTCCATCATCACCACCCCGAACAACGCCGACCTCATCCACCCTCTCCTTCACCAACGTCCCTCCTTCTCCATCCACTTCATCCCCTTCCCCTCCACCACCTTCAATCTTCCTTCCAACTACAAAAATCTCACCATCGTCTCTCTCCACCTCGCCAACAACTTTTTCTCCACTGTCTTCTCCCTTCGTGACCCTGTCTTCCACCTTCTCTCTTTTAAAACCTAACCCGAGCTCTTAATGTTTGCAGTCCAGATGATGGTTTTCTCCGATAAGATTTTGAGTCCATTACAAATATACCTTATTTTCGAAGATAATTGTTTTATTTTTGTAGATACACCACTCGGACAAGTTCAATGAAGTGCCATATGGGTTGTTCCTGGGACCGAAGGTGGGGTAACTTTGAATCTCTACCTTTCATTTTTGCTTTATAGAAAACAAACAAGTTGGTATATGGGACAAAAGTGGGTTTGTTTGTGTGGTTTTGCGGGAGTTGGAGGAGCTGGGTGGGATGGAGGAGCTGGAGAAAGAGATTAACAGGAGGACTAAAGCTTATGATGCTATTGATAAAACATTTGGGAATTCCAGTTGACGTTTTGATCTTTCTTGAGAGTTTTTTTTTTTTAACTTTGTTTTTCACAGTTATAGTTATGTGTATGTTAAATATGTTTTGTGTTGTTTGATTGATGTAAAAATCTGTTCTCGCAGGAGTTCTGACCTCTCACCGAGCTAATCAAATCAATGATGTCTAGGTGCAGGAAGGAGCGAACATGGCCGAAGACCTTAAGGTTTCCTTCTTGAAGAGCAGAAGCTCAAGGACACTATATTCGCCGTCAAAGAGCAGCTCTCTAAGGCGAAGAAGCAGGGGGTTTTCTCCAGCTATATTACCGCCAAGTCCACCCTAAGAGTCTCCACTGTCTCGAGATGTGTCTCATGGAGGAGTGGATCTCTCATCCTAAGAAGTATGCCGACATAGAGGTGAGGCCTGCTGAGCTTGATGATCCAAGGCTATACCATTATGCCATCTTATCGGACAATGTGGTTGCAGAGTCGATCGTGGTGAACTCATCTGTCAAGAATTTGCGTGAGTCGTGGAAGCACGTGTTTCATGTAGTCCCGGACAAGATGAATCTTGGAGCCATGCAAGTACTCATTCGCTCTTAGCTGATAAAACTTCCTTTATGTCCTTCTTTCATCTATAGAAATCCTCGAGGGATCACTGGGCATACTTATTATTTTTACTATTGATCATTGAGGATTTAAAAATTCGACCTTTTTTTTTTTCCCCTTCTCTGTCTGTAATGAATGCATAAATGGATTCAAAAGAATGAAGTGTAACTGTGAGAAATTATAATAGTTAGAAGGTTTCTTAGACATCTTCTTAGATGATTGAACAAAAGAGGGGGAAAAACAGTCAAGTTTGTGATCTCTTAACACCATTCAATTTCGTTTTTTTTTTTTTTTTTTTTTTTTTTTTTGTGCAGACAAATTAATCAGCCACCTTTCAACCATTCTTTTTTATTTTATTTTCTAAAACCTTATTAAAAAAAACTTTGAACTATTTAAAGCTTTTGATCCTTCCTCATCTCATGACACCATGCAATTTAAACACACACAAACACATGCATAGATTGTTTTCCTTTAAAATAAAAAATAAAAACCCAACCATTTAGATTAATTAAAATTTAGTACATGGAAATTAAATTCATGAGAATATAAATATGGTTGCAAAACAAAACTGAAGCAAACAGAAGTAGACTGTAAAAACATTTATTTTGCTTATAAAAATTTATTTACAATTAATCTTGCAGGATTCTGGGACTCCATATTCCACTTTGGAAGCACTAATTAAGCAAGTTTGTGGATTGGAAATTAGTTGAAAATTTTGACTTTTCTCTTCTGATTGCTAATGTGTCACTACAGTAATAACATGTGAGTAAAAAAATTGTTTGTTAAATGGTTGATGTAATGTTGTTTTATTTACTAGCATGCTTTAGTTTAAATTGTTAACATTTCAAACTTATATAGTACATAGGTGGTTACAAATTAGGTGTTGACGTCAGTGATTTTTTTTTTATTGACTTTTGACAGACTGATACAGTATATACATAAAAACAAATCTTTCATTTCTTATAAAATGGTGTGATGGCATTGTAAGCCATTGCAGGCTATCCCTCATTCAGAAAAATAAGATAAATTTTATAATTACTAATTTTATACATATGCTATTTTTTCATTCATTAGCAACCTCTTTAAATATTTAGCTCTTAAATGGAATAGGTCATGATATAGTTTGGTGCCGAACTTTGGATGCATTCCCTTATTGGAACGTGATGCTCATGATTGAAGTTTAGCTTTCAAGTTTGAAAGGCCTTTGATATTATAAAAAATTAGATAATTATTGTTTTCGTATGTATATATATATATATACACACACACACACTATGTTCTGGTGAAACTTTTTTCAAGGGTTGTTTATTTTAATGTTCCTTTAAGCCATTATCAGTTTGTCACCACAGTTAGATTTCTTTATATTGACTAACAATAATTTTGGTGGCATAATTATTGTGGCATTACGGTATCTGCCAATATATGGTCAAAAAGCCACTTGGATGCATCATCAAGCATCAATGACCAGATTTTATGGCTTTCAAGTTTTAGTGGCCCAATCAAAACACACAAATAGAAAACATAGGTTAATGGTAGTCACAAACAAAATATCACCATCTCTAACATTATTTGATTGGTATACAATGATACTGTTTAATTAGTTGCTACCACATATATAATATATGCTATTGATAATGAGGTGATTGCTCCACAACCATACTTTATATTTGGACACAAAATAAAATAAACATTGTGAGGAATACAACTTATATTGTTTAAGATTTAAGAATTCATATTACTTAACCGGCAATTTATCAATGATTGGGAAATTATAAACATAGCAACAAGAAAACATATATAGTTGCCCATTTTCTCAAGTAATTGATGGAGTACTTTGATGATGGCTTAGTTCCCTCAAGTTATATATATATATATATATCAAAGAACAAATATAAAGTTTGTTGGACCTATTACTTTGGTACTTTCTTTTATTTTTTCTTTATTCTAAGTAAATGTTTGTTTTTTAAAAACAAAGAAAATATAACTCATCCTTTTTGTATCTAATTAGTATCAAAATATTATGTTATTGGTATAAAAAATAAATAAAAATAATCATGGTAAAAAATCATAAAAAATGATGTATGACATGAATTCTAAGACAAAGGAAAACAACACTTAAATTTTTATTTTTAAAAATAAAAAATATTAAAATACAACTGTTCAAGAGTTCAGCCTTAACAATAGTTTAATAGTAATAATAATGGAGGATTAAGTGCAACTAACTATTGCCATTATTTTACCAAGACTTATTAGGAGTATATATATATTTATATACCTATTTTTTAAGATAAATTTATTAATGGAAACTTTTACCTGTTCTTAATACATCACAATAGGTGGAAAAAATGGAAATCGACATGTATATTATTGTTGATGTACAATTTAAGGTAGTACTTAAGATTACCACCTGCAGTTTATGTATGTAAACAACATGGTCTAGATCACAAACCTTGTTTTTTATTCAAAATCATATTTGAAGACAGCTATGGAATTCATGAACAAGTTGGATACGAAGCAAATACAAAAAAAAAAAAAAAAAAAGACTGAAAATTATGCTACATTACATACCATAAAGTATCTTAAAAATATTTATGATGTTATTATTAAAGATGTGAATGAGAAGAAACTATGTGACGTTAAATATGAATTAGAAGAGCTAAAGATATCAACGATATATTATCAGACAGCCTTGCAATGATGACTACTGAATTAGAAGAGCTGAAGGACAAAATAAGACTGAATGAAGCAGAACAGTCTGAAAGCAATATGGGTTGATAGAAAAGTAGATCTGCTTCAATAGACGATTCCTCTGCGGAATATGTCTAAAAAAATAAGTTTCTTTAGTTATTAAAATAAATTTTAATTTAGTATAAATATTATGTGTTCAATATTTTAATGTGTATTTTAATGTAAGTCTAATAATATTAAATATGTAATAAAAGGTGTGTTTTGTATTTATTCGCCATTTATATGCATAACAGCCCTACTATATATGTTAATTAAAATATGTAATTAAATTATGTTATTTGTTTATTTTGCAAATTTGATTAGTTGTTTATAGATGCATAACAGCCATACTGTATATGTTTAACTTGTGAGAAGCATGATCTTGAAAAATTTTAAAAATAATTCTATCATCTTTGATGTGCAACATTATGCTATTGTATAATTTCAATTTGTTTGTATTATTCATAGAAGAGATTTATAACATAGATATTATGTATTCTTTTTCTAATTTACGATCAAATGTTAATATAATGTACATAGTTTGATCTATGAATTGGCCATTGAACCCTATTTGTGTACTACTTTTCTCAATAAAAACTTTTGAGAGACATGATCTTTAGTAATTGAAAGAACTATTCTATCATCTTTAGAATACAATATTTTGCTATTATATAATTTCAATTTGTTTCTGTTACTCATCTCTCAATTTATATGATAACATTTCTCTAAACCAAATAATATAGAAATTTTCTAAGTTACACTATATTTATAAGTGTAGAGCATATGAAAGCGTAAACAATAATTGATAAGAGAAAAGGCGTTTTCATTTATGATTATTAGAAATCTTAGCTACAATATATATATATATATATATATATATATATATATATATATATATATATATATATATATATATATATATATACTATAAAAGTAGATAAACTACCAATTTATTAAATAAATAAAGGTACAACATAAACTAATAATAAGAAAAAAAACTCAAAACAAAAAATACCAACAAAATATATTACAATTACAAAAAACAATATACTTCACATAAACATCCACACAAAAGCAAAAGAAAAACAAATAAAGACAAAAATCCATTGACTACATCCACCTCCTAGTAACAAACACCATAAAAAGAAGGAAGCGCCTAAGATTCTAGATAAAGACATCTGAAAAGCATTAATTCAATTGCTAATCTGCACAAATCCAAGCAATAACAATATGAAAAATTTTGTTAATAATTCTAAAACAAAAACATGCTCTTAAAAAAAGAGAGAAGAGATGCAAAAAGGATTACATCAATGTTACCTTAGCACTTGAACCATAAGTATAACAAATTTATCTTTGAATATATTTATATGAACTATGTACTAAAGTTTAATGGAAATATAAAGAGAATGAAACCTTAAAAAAAGTGTTAGAGAGAGAAAGAGAGACAAAGAATGAAAGGGATATGATAATGATGATAAATAGAGCAGAGAGCACAATTAAGAAAATATGGAATGATTCTTTCACCATTGTTGATTAACAATGCTCTCTCTCTTCTGTCATCCTCTCCATCTTCACCATCTCTTCATCATACCATCACTTTATATCCCATCTCTATGCATTATACCAACTTTACAAAACATATCAAAACAAAAAATACATAATATTTCATGAAATAAATAATCATTTAGGTTTATATACATGCATTTTTCAAATCAAAAGCATATCATCACATATATATATACTACATCTTAAGTCTATCCCCCAAAATCACTATTCCTCAAGAGTTTGTTATTGTTGGACATTTGGTCATCCCTTATTGGTTGAGTGTTTTGTCTTTTTAATGAGTTTGATAAAACCAAAGCATCACAACCTCCTCTATTATCAATACCTCTGCTGACCCACTTTAACATCCTTCCCGATTCCCCATTGTTAGTCAATTGGACAATGAGAATCCGACAGCAATATAATATTAGGAACACTATCCGGCACTTGTTTCTCTACTCCTGCGGATCAGTGTACCATCAATTCGAGAGGGCTTTATCGGTGATTTATTTTTGTAACCCCAATCCTACCCCTCAATTGCGCCACCGTCTCTGCCCCCTACGCTCTCAAGAGTGCCACCGATCCCGCAGCTTAAATAATCTTCCCCTTCTGCTTCATATGTAGTCGTGTCTAGTTGTCTCTAGCTTTATAACATAATTGACAAAAAATCTTTGCTTGGATTTTGTTTTCCCTTGCTACCGAAAAATCCAAATCATCATTTACATATTATGATAACATATTAATGTCCTAGTTTTTATATATATATATATGGGCCGGCTTGCATAAGAGTATAATTAAGCCACAATGGTTGACCCTTCTCTGCTAGAATCGTACACTTATGTAAAATTCATTGAACTTTACAACCTGTAAAGTAGATTTTGTGTGATTTATCTTTGACTTTTCACACCCTTATACATGGGGGGAAAATAATAAAAAAAAACATACGATTTCTGTAAGACAAGTAATATAGAAATCTTATGTGTAGCATTATATTTAAAAATGTATAGCATATTAAAGCATAAACAATAATTGATAAAAGAAAAAGTGTTTCCATTAATGGTTATTAAAAAATCTCCAATATATCTCTCACTCTGTCTGTTGCTAACTATGTCTAGCTGTCTCTAACAATATGAAATAATTGATAAGAGATCTTTGCTTAGATTTGGTTTCCCCTTGCTACCGAAAAATTCAGATCACCATTTACATATTGTGATGACATATTAATGTGCTAGGTTTTTTTTTTTTATATATATATTTGTATGTGGGCCAGCTTGCATGAGAGTATTATTAAGCCTCAATTGTTGACCATTCCCTGCCTGAATCATACATTTATGTGAAATTCATTGACCTTTACAACCTATAAAATAGATTTTGTGTGATTTATCTAAAACTTTTCACACCCTTATACTTGGGAAAAAAGAAAAAAAAATCCACTTAATTATTTATAAAAAGATGTTATTGCACAAATGTCTTACGACAACATTAGTATTTTGTTTTGTCTTAAGCTTTATATATTAAAGCTATTTCGATTAAAGAAATGAGATAAGTTTTACATTTTCTATTTTTTATTTCGTAATGATAATAAATAAAATTTCAATCCTTCATATCTTAAATTAAAGCAACCATGATTATATATAAACTACAATTTAAGAGATATATATAACGATTCTGTCATCTTTGGAATACAATATTATGCTATTATATAATCTTAATTTGTTTCTGTTACTCATTTCTCAATTTATATGATAAGATTTCTCTAAGCTAAGTAATATAGAAATTATTTGAAAGGCATTATATTTAGAAGTGTAAAGCATATGAAAACATAAACAATAATTGATAAGAGAAAAAGTGTTTCATTTATGGTTATTAAGAAATCTTCAATATCTCTTTCTCACTTTGTCTATTACTAGCCTTTTGATGTGTACATTTTTTTCCTATCCTTTAATGAAAAATCATATCCTTGCATTTGTCCACACATATGAAAACATATTCTACAATACTATATTTGTATGTTATTTTCCATTTTTCCCATTTGAGTTTCAAATCACTGGTGTCACTGTCGGAGAAGTAAAACCAGTTATAACCATGCACCATAGGAAAGCAGAAATGGGCAGCTATGCTGGTGCCTTTTGCCAGGTTAGTATATAAATTGCATTTATTATCACTTAATATCACATATAATGAAAACTCATTTTCTTTTAATTTTTTATATCAAATATATATTAATGCTTGCAATTCAAACTTTCAATTAGAAATAGAATGAAAATATACTTTCCTTATGTGGATCACTGAAAATATGCATAAATTAACTACTATGAATTTTGTATTATATATCCACTTGCAAAGCTTACTAATAGTTGCCATAGAAAACTGATCTACTATTGAAAACAATAGCATTTTCAAAATACTTTAATTTTGTTACCACTCTTTTAACACTCATTATACTTAAAATTTATAGATTCTCTAATTGATTATTATATCTACTTTCTTCCACTAGATAACTATAAATGCAAAAAAAAAAAAAAAAAAAAAAACTTATTTAAGTTTGTTTTTTTAATATTCAGGAGATTATGGAACTCTTGAAAAGCTTTTTGAAGTAATTAGTTGGGCACAATTAGGCATACATAACAGACTGGTAATTTGATCTCAATGCTCTATATACACGCATGAAATTATAAAAAGAAGATAAATAACTTATGCTTTGTTACAAATTGGTTTGCTAAATGTTAACGGATATTATAACTCGCTGCTTTCATTCATCAACAAAGTTCTACAAGAAGGGTTCACCAACCTAACTGCACGGCAGATCATCATCTCTTCTTCAAATGCAAAGTAACTGATTGAAAAACTTAAAGTAATAATTATAAAATTTTGAATACTTTTACAATATGTTCCTTTTCAATTATTATTATTGATTATTTTAAATTATGATTACAGGAATATTCCCCACATCATGAACAAGCTGCAACAAAACTAAATTGGGAGCATAAGAACCCTGCATAATACCATCTCAAGGACAACATTGCTCTTATATAACAAACAAATCTAAATAAATTAGATTTGGTTCATTATATGTAATTCATAAATCATATATATACAGGGGCGAAACCAAGGGGGGGCTAGCAGGGGTTGAAGCCCCCCTCAGCGAAGGAAAGAATACTGTTTAAGAAATGTAAGATTTGATGGTTTTTCGGTTTTTTTATACTTAAATTAATCTAAAATACAACATTTTGAACATATGTGAAAGTGTGTAATGCGGGTGTGCTTGAGTGGTTAGTGGGTTTACCCATAAATATGTGACCTCTTGACCCACCCAAGTTCAAATCCCTCTTGGTGCATTTTTTTCACATTTTATTTTTTAATTTAAAAATTATAGAGATTTTAAAATTTTAATAAAAAAATCTAATATACAAATTTTAGTAATTTTAAAAAAGTTTAAATTGATCATGAAGCCTAACAAATATATTATAACATATATACACATATGTTATAATGTACCATATATGCTAGAGTGAAAGAACAAAAGTTTTTATAAACAATAGTTTGATTGTTTATAACAAATTCAAACTTGAGATGTATTCTTATTAGTTGAATTTTTGAAATCTCATATATTTGCTATTGGTAATAACAAAAATTTAAATTATACTCTATATTTTTTTTAATATGTGTATTCAAATTTTTGTTATATTAGCACATTATTCTTCTTTCAAATAATTATTTTGTTGGATTATTTTTTTACTTTTTATTTAATTTTATTATATTTTTTGTTTTGCCTTTAGGCTTCAGCCCCCAACCATCACGTTCTTGTTCCGCCCCTGTATGTATGTGTGTGTGTGTCTGTGCTCCCTAATAATATTTACTGCATTACAACTTACCTATCAATTCATCAAAAAAAAGGCATTGCGGAACATATTCCAATAATATATTTTACAATCCTTCACATCTTACAAATATACTTCTCATATTGAAAAAAGATTTCAAAAATTACATTAAAATGTTCTATTTTTATCAAAATTAATTCTATCTTTGCAATATGTTGTTTTGAATATATTCACTACCGCAGCGTTAGCGGGGTCTTTAATCTAGTTATTATTATTATTATTATTATTATTATTATTATTATATACTTTAAATAAATCAATATAGTGCTCAGCACACGCCACAATTTTGATTTATTTAATTTATTTATTTCATTATTATTTATATAAAATATTTAAATAAATCAATTGAACCTATTTTATAAAATCTAATATTATTTTACCATGTATATTTTGATTTTATATAATAATTAAATAATGAACACCAATGAAATTATATGATTTTTAGACCTAGTGTTCATTAAAACAATTAGCATGTCTCTTGTACCACTGTTAGGTAATATCGCAAAAATCGAATAACATCATCAAAAGCATGTGGAAGCAATAATAAATTTGCGATATGGTCTAATTATTTTAATAAACACCGTAATTTAATTAAAAGGCCTAGAAAATTACCTCTTAATATTTGAAAGCTTTTTCTTTGATGTGTCGAATTTGTCTCTAGGATTGTCGTAGATCTCTCTGACGCCGAATAAAAGTCCCGCGCCTATAAATCACACGCCGGAATTAAGAAACAATCTCTCTCCTTCTCCAAATAGCTGCTAGGGTTAGAGAGGAATAGAGAGCTAGGGGATTTTTATCACTCGAGAATTAATTGATTGATTCTAGGATTAGAGAAGAGTCATATTTATAGACTTTATAATACATGATAAATATTATTCAATTATGAGTCCTATTCAAAATATGAACCTTCATGATATGATAAACATTATTCAATTATGAAGTCCTATTCAAAATATGAACTTTTATAATATGATAAATATTATCATAAAGTTCTATTAGAAATATGAGTCCTAATCTAACTAAAACCACTTTTGTTTTTGAGTCCTTATAATTTTGATTATTTATTAGACTCCATCGAATTTAAATCAAAATTTAAACTTAAGACAAAAATCCTAGACCAATTTACAATTTCACTTATCAAATGAAGTAAAATTATAAATTGACAATTTTACCCCTACACTCAAAACGAGACTGATTCTTTATCCCTTTAATCGTGACTCCCTATGTTCGTTCTGATTGGCAATGGGAGAATACCAAAGAACGTGGGTGACACCTAGCCAGCCCGTGGCCCACGTTGTAACCCAATCGAACACGAATGAGTAGATCATTACGAACCTTTCCGATTATGATTACCATATGTGTATCCCAACCGAGTGAGAGCCATGGTAATTGATAAACTCACTGAACTTGATTATATACAAATAACTATAATAGAATGAGATTACCAAACTATCCTTCGTACCCCACATGATTAGTTTGACTGCCTTGGCCAAGGTCTTCTAATCTCACATACTTATAATCGCATAAGATACTAACTCGTTTACTTCTGAGAGAAACAAATTCTTTTTTGGTGATCACTCACAACTGCTACTTGTCTAACATAGTCGCACTTCGAGGTTAGCCCTACCAAAAGGTAAACTGAGCCTAACGACTCTAGTAACAAACTAGACGTCATAAGTACATTATCATCATGACACCTCAGGTCTAAAGTCCACTCATATGATCATAACCAGCAATCCCAATTATTCACTATTAAAGAGTAAAACCCATGTGATTGGATTGTTGCGAGTCATGTTTGAATACACCAATCCCAGTAGTGTATTTATGACATATGCTCCCACTATTCTATAGTGTTCAAATAGCACTCTTTGTCAAAGTATATGTCGTACAAATCCTTATAAATCTTTAATTCCCAATTAAAGATTCTCTGATTTGCGAACTATTTAAGTGTATAAATATATTACAAACCACAATCTTAGACAACCACAAATTCCACGATTCACAAAATCTAGTAAAAGATATCAAATCTCCAAATGAGCAGTTTCAACAATCAAATTTTCACGCCGTGTAAATTAAAATAAAATATTATATAACATTAATAATTAAATAAACTCATAACTAAAGAAATATCAAAAACCTAGCATTATCTCTCTTTAGTCATTATCAATTATAGAATTAGAAATTAGAACATTGAGCAGATATAGTTTTATTAGACTTCATATTTTGATCGAAAACATCTTCATCTATTTCCTTTTCCGAATCATCACTAGAATCATCTACAACTAAGCACAACAAAACATAAATGAATCAATGATAACATGAATTAGTATAATGAGAAAAATAATACTAGTAAAATGGAATCAAACTTACTGCTTTTCCCATGAATCCAATCTTTAGCACAAATCAAAGCTTGGACAGTTCCTCGCAAAAGTGAACTGCGATATTTATTCAAAACTCTACCACCGGTACTAAATGCAGATTCAGATGCAACTATAGAAATCGGAATTTTCATCACATCACAAGCCAACCGAGACAATATAGGATGCCGAAACTGCTCTCCTTTCCAAAGGTTAGAATATCCAAGTCTTTCTTTAGATCAAGCCTTTTTTTCATTAAAATACAACTGCAACTCAGTTACTCGAGAAATGAGAGAATCTTCTTCTTCATGTTTTTCAAAATCCTACATTTTATACAAAATAATTATGAATATATAATAAGCTATCTTTATCACATTCAATTCAAACAAACTAAATTATATTTTACCTGAAAAAGGCCTTCAGAATCATCAAGACCTTGAGTTTCACTACCTTGTTTCTCAATACTTGAAGTACTTGGAACAACATGTAACAAGTTGACAGAATACAATTCAAAGAGCTCAAATAAAGTATCCTGAACACACTTGAACTCATAAGAATCACCACCATAAAGTTTTGAATAAGCCCAATCAACAAATTGAATCTTATACCGAGGATCTAAGATGATGGTAATTGAAAGAATCACACTATATTTTGACCAATACTTGTCAAACTTGGCAGACATATGACTTCCCATTATCCTCATAAAACTATCATTATCTGTTAATGCCTCCTTCAAAGTATGTTGAACTAGGAACACTTGAGGAAAATACACACCATTCTTCTTCAGAAGGACAATGCCTATAATTAGAATCACTCAACTGTAAATGAATAAATGCACGACGATAAAAGTATGCACTGTCAAGCATAATATAAGTTGAGTTCCACCTAGTTGGAACATCTCCTCGCAAACCTTTTTTACACTCCAATGAAACTTGAGCAACACAATCCATGAACTTCTTTTTCGTTCCTGATGAACCTATAACATATTTGATGCTTTCTCGAATTCTTATCACTGATTCATCAATTTCTTTAAGTCCATCTTGGACTATCAAATTAAGAATATGTGCATAGCACCGAACATGGAAGAACTCACCATCCCTCAAGAAAGCATTTTTAAGGTTAAGTTGACTCTTCAACAACTCAACAAAGCAATCATTACTAGAAGCATTATCCAAAGTCAAAGAAAATAATTTTCTTTCAATTCCCCAATCAGTCAAAAATGTATAAATTTTCTCAAACAAGGCAATACCAGTATGGGAAGGAGGCATCAAACAAAAGTTTTAAATTTTTTCTACAACTTCCAATCTAAATCAACATAACTGGCTGTGAGAGAAACATACCCATCAGTCGATATAGAAGTCCACAAATTAGATGCCAAATAAATTCTTCCAAGAAGGGAACCCAACACAATTTTAAGTTTATCCTTCTCTCTCTTATACATTTTTAACACATCTGACTTTGCAGTATTTCTAAAAGGCATCTTGATATTCTCATAAGCATACTTGAACATTGCTCTAATACCCTCATAGGCATCTTGGTAAATCATGCTTAAGTATTGCCTTAACCGCCAACTCACGAAACTTTTTAGGATCAAATTTTGTGATTCGCATTAACATAGATCCCTGACCTTGACTTAGAAGTAATTGTCCAATATCCCTGGTGTCTTTTTTTCACACACTTTTCCATGTGAGTATACATGTTACCAATTCCATGACTAGAATCACATATATATTTGATACCACAAATATTATTTGCAGCATGTTTCTGGCCGTCTAGATATTTTTCACTTAATTCTGTAAAATATTTCCATACTATTGAAGCCTTTTGTCTCTTACGAATAGATTTACCTTTTTCTGTAGTTGTACCAGTTGATGTTTGTGTTGTTGGAGCTACAACTACATTAGATTCATGCCCGATTTGATCTCCTTCATCAGAAATTATAATATTATGTTCGGAAGAATCCATCTATTCAAGACAAAAAATTTCAGATACTTTCAAAGAATTGCTCACCAGAGTTGAGTTTTCCCCACTCAGAACAGTTAATGAAGGATGATTACTCATGCAAAAACTAAGACATAGAGTAGAAAACGACAACCTGACCTACAAATACCCAATGATTTGCTAGATCTAAGACATTGAGTTAAAAACAACAATACCAAGGTTATTTCATCCAGCAAAAACAGAAAAATATAAATATAGATTTCATTTTCACCATCCAAAAAAATATAGCTTTTATTATCATAAATATAAATACAAAAAAATATATATAGATTTTATAAATATAAATAGAGAAAAATATAAATATAGATTTCATTTTCATCTAAAAAACAAAAAAAAAATCCAAGAATAATATCATTGTTAAATGCCAAGATCTGCGAGGAGATAAGCGAACAACTTACAAAGGAAGAGATCTAATGTAGATCTAATGCAGAGGAAGAACTCTCACAAGATTTGCTCCTTGGAACTCAGATCTAACGCAGATCTGCTTGAAGATTCATAGATTTGAGTTGCAATCGCAAATGGCAACAACTGTATAAGTCATTGATGGCGGAACTAGAGGTGAACAACTCAGATCGTTGAGAGAGACTGAGAGAGGGAGAGGCTGAGAGAGAGGGAGGGAGAGGGAGGAAGAGAGGAGCCGCCGTTCTCCTACTAGGGTTAAGAAAAGATAACTTTATATATTTTCTATTGGCTTTTATTAAAAACAAAAATTTTTACTTTTTACAAAATTATTATTTTATTAGTTTTATTTAAATGGGTTAAACAGGTTGTAAACGGGTTAGCATGTCTCACCCAAAGACGACCCGTTTATTAAACGTGTTAATTGGGTGGACCCATTTAACACGCAAACCTGTTAAGATCTCACCCAAACCCATTTAATCAAAGGTTAATCGTGTCGTGTTAGATTTTGACAGGCCTAGTTCGCAGAGGATGGGAGCAATTCTATAAATAAAGATTTGTGATGTGAACTCATAGGGTGCGTTTGGATGGCGTCAATGATTACACTACTAGGGGTAATCATTGATTACACATTCCCTTCCCCTTGTTTGGATGGTTTTTTGTGCAGGTAATGATTGAAGGCTTGGGGTATTCATTACCTCTTCCAAGGGCTAAACTCATTCCCCCCATATTGGGGGGAATACCCAGTAATGAAAGTTGAAATTACAATTTTGCCCATTTGCACATTAAAATAAAATAATTGATTAACTTAATTAATAAAATCATTAATTAACATAATTAATTAAGTTAATAAAATAATTAATTGTATTAACTTAATCAATTGAATAATTAATTAAATTAATTAACACAATTAATTAAGTTAATAAAATAATTAATTAGCTTAATTAATAACATAATTAATTAACATAATTAATTAAGTTATTAAAATAATTAATTAAATCAACATAATTAATTAAATATATAATTAACTTAATTAATTTAGTTAATAAAATAATTTAATAATTTAATTAATTCAGTTAATAAAATATTTAATTAACTTAATTAATTAAATAATTAATTAACTTAATTAATTCAGTTAATAAAATAATTGATTAACTTAATTAATAAAATAATTAATTAACTTAATTAATTCAATTAATAAAACAATTGATTAACTTAATTAATAAAATAATTAATTAACATAATTAATTATCTTAGTAAATAATTAATTGTATTAACTTAATTAACTAAATACGTAATTAAGTTAATTAATTTAGTTAATAAAATATTTGATTAAATTAATTGATAAAATCATTAATTAACATAATTAATTAAGTTAATAAAATAATTAATTATATTAACTTAATTAATTCAGTTAATAAATTAATTGATTCACTTAATTAATAAGGTCATTGATTAACATAATTAATTAAGTTAATAAAACAATTAATTAACATAATTAATTATGTTAATAAAATAATTAATTACTTAATTGACTTAATTAATTATCTTAATTAATTAAGTTAATAATTCTTAATTCTCATTAAACATATATACATAATTGTTTTTAAAAAGGATATAAAGGTAATTGTCTCATACATCCTCCACTTACTTTTTATATTCCCAATGCATAACCCTTCCAAACCAAACACAGTTTTCATTCCTATCCCCTCTCTATTACCCCCATTCTCATCCCTCTCTTCATTACCCCCATTCATATCCTCATTCCCATTCCGTCATCCAAACGCACCCTCCACCACTGCATCCAGCTTCACTCTCTAGCACTTGGATGGTATCTACACCAATAACACAATCTCATCTTACTCTTTGATCAAGACCTATCATGATCCCTAGGAGGAAAAGATTCCCATATCAATGATGACATTTAGAAGTGTTTAAAACAATTCACCTTTATGGTTCCCCCACTTTCCTCATGGTTTCTACTAAAATAACTCAATGTCTCATAATAATAATAATAATAATAATAATTTTGAACCACATCAAGCCAATCTAATCGAGAAACCAAGTCTTCCCCATTTAAGTACAAGTTCATCCAATTTCAACACTCCTTTGGACCACTGCTTATTTTATTGGCCATCACATTCAAATTTAAAAGCAAATCAACTGTTGAGCTCAAAGGTAATTGCCTTTCATTTACCATAAAAAAAAATTGGGGAATAAAATAGAAATTTCACAACCACTGCACTAATCTTTTTCAAAGAAACAAAGAAGGTGACTTTAAGAAACGGAGACCATTTGACTAACTAGTCGTCCTCATTAAATTTCAAATGACTAGAACCCACTTAGAAGTTGTTGTATTTTTGCCTCTTCATTACATTAGTTTTCTTGCTTTTGTTTGGAAACGGATTAATTTTTTCAAAGATCACTTAACTATTGTTTTGTTTTATTTTAGTAATCGAATTTTAATTTGCATCAAAATAATCATTCATTTTCAATTTTATTTCAATGGGTAGTCACCTAATTGATTCAGTAACCAAATAGTTTGTGGCAGCCGGAAAATCTGTATCAACTATCCTGTGACATACTTGTTATCCTACTTGGACTATATACGCCACAAAACTAAAAGATTTTTCGGCTACCACATCAACTATTTGGTTCCCAAATCAATCGTGTGATTGCCTGGTAAAATAAAATTGAAAATGAGTGATCAATTTAATGTAAATTAAAGTTTGGTTACCAAAATAAAATAAAATCATAGTTAAGTAACTCATAAAAAAATTAACCTGTTTGGAAACTTTTAACTTGATTTCCTTTGAAACAATGTGTGCTGTAGTTTTTTTCCCTTTGCTTTTTTTTTTTATATGAACATGAAATCTTCCTAAATTTTTATCATTATTGCCAAAACCTCGCTAACATCTATAGTTAATCATATCTAACCATGTATTTGCAGTATGAATGCATGTATGTATTTATGTATGTTTTAGCATGGTATAGAAGGCCTTGTCGAGTTGTTCTACTTAGATTTTTAGAAGTGTTGAGCAATCGTCAACTATAGAATATAACAATTTTTCTTGACCTTTTCTTAATTTGGAAGTTCTTAGCAACTGGCTTTTTAATTTTTTTTTTATATGTGCTTCGCTATCTATCTTTTTGCTAGTTTTCTCAATCTTAAAAGGTCATCAAATAAAAAACAAAAATTCAATCTTTTAAAGTTGGTAATTATTACATATATAAAAAAAAAGAAAATAAACAAACATTTAGTAGAGGATTATTATAATGCCAAATTGGGTTACAAACTTTAACAAGGCATCATGTTTAGAATAACTGGAAATAGATATAATTTTATGAAATATATTTTTTTAAAAAAATATAACTTTAAATAAAAAAATATATTTTAATTAATACTGATAAATTAAATTTGAGTGACATAACAATTTTAAACTTAAAAATCTCAAACCCAAGTTATACACCTTGCAATGTGTTTAGTTAGAAAATAATCCTGAATAATTAATTCTTATTACAAAACTCTCAAATTTAGTAAAATTTAAGATAGAAGTGATCTTCATTTAGAAACAAAAAATATTAGTAATTTTGCAAAAAAAATAATTAATTGAGTTTTATTAATACTATTAAATTCTGATAAGTTATATTAAAATTTGAAAAATAGCACCTCATTTATATTCTTGCAATTGATTAATTACCTATATCAGATAAGTTTTAAAGTGCAATTTTGCATCCTCAAAATCTGCTCATATATATATATTTTTAAAAGTATGTTAAATATTTTTTTAACATGAAAAATAGAAGCTAGGGATGATGTGGAGCTATTTTTTTAATTTAAATATTTGAATTTATACAATGGGATTGCCAAAAACATCTGGCCACCTACCATCACAGTAATTAAAAAATTGGTTTTCCATACTATTTGTTACGGGCACGGCCAAATTTAATCTTCCATCAACTGTGTATTAGGTGAATTTTAGAGGTGTAAAAGGCAAATATCCATCCTCTGCCAAATTTTAGAGTAAAAGTCTGCATCTTGGCAAGTGGTATTAAAACAGGTCTTAAGGCACTAGAAGTTTGGAAGGCCAAAGGACCCAAAAAAATTGTCATAGGGTCAAAAATAATTTTAGTCCCACATAGGGGTGATAAAAATTCGGGTTCAGAATAAAATCAGATCTGGGCAACTACTCTTATAAGTAGCTAAATTAGATACCCAGATCCTGCCCAGTTTTAAATTCAAACAACAATACTTTGTCCATACCTGGTTTCTTTTAAAACCAAGTTGTCTAAATGTCTGGATTTTATTTAAAACCTGTAATATTCATTTAAAGTTCATTCAAATACTAAACTACATAGAAATAATTTAATTCATTTCAATGCAAAAGCAATGTCCAATAATCCAAATTAAATAGTCCAAGTTTTAATAAGTATTAAATAAAAATACATGTTTTGATAATACAAAATTCAATAACAAGCTGAAAATAATAGCCAAGAACCCATGTCTTACTCATATAAAATCATATGTAAAACTTTAAATATGCAATCTTCAAAGTTAATTAATCTCAATTTCGTTCGAAGCTTGATTTGAAGTTGGAGCAATAAGGTCCACCTTCAATATCCCTTCAGTGCCATCATCAAAATCCTTCATTTGTCCATGGTAACCTAGATAATAACACAACAATTGAGATATTTGTATTAGTCTTCATATAAGTATTATGTGAGTGTCGTTTGAAATAAAAAGAATTTCACAAACTTACCCATCGATGCATGTCACCAATCTTGTCCAAATATTAATTAAATATTTCCAAATAGCTTGACTTAGAATACTTATTTATTTATTTCTTCATGATTTAATGTCACATATTCATTTATATAAAAAAAAATGATACAAATCCTGGCAAGGTTTCACTATTCTTCCAAGACCCGCAGTTTTCCATATCCACTGCAGACGTCATGTTTCTCATTACTGTTTCCGATATCCCAATGGTGTCAATGTGAGCCCCAACCTTGTTTAATCCGAGCCGTTGATGTTATATTTAATCCTAGTCATTGATTTTAAATTTATATAACCCTTGCTTTCATCATCAGTGGTTACCAAATCTCCCGCATCCCACTATTCTAGCGTTGTTTAAAAAAAAACTTAGGACCAAACTTGACTTCTTTCGCTTTATTCTTGGGGATGCCAATGGCAAGAACAAGAAGATCTTCTCGTTGCGAGTTCCAGGTAGGTTGTTGCACTCTTTGTTGTTGTTTTTTAGGCATTGATGTGATGCTATTAGGGTTAGGGTTTTCTAAGAATCTTGATTTGACTCTTTTGCTCTCATAGTTCAGGTTAATCTTATAGGAATTCTTTGATCTCTGATTCTATTATGATCTTTTTAAAATTGATATCAAACTAGATTAGAGGGAAATGTCTAACCCATCCATTCTTCTCATGTGAAGGATTAGATTTATTTGAGGATAATATTCAAAAATTGTTGTTAGCATAATAGAGATCCCTCTTTTATTTTGGAAGATCTAGAGACTGAATTTGGAGGAGATCAAAATACGGTATTTGTAGATCTTAATCTTATCTAGTTGACTATAAAATTTCATATTTTCTGTATGTGTATGTTGTAAGTTATAGCCTTTAAATTCAAGTGCTTCAAATAAGACTTCTGTTCAGACCTTGAAGAGTTATTGATTTGTTTTATGACTTTAGAGTTAGAATTAGATGTTGGATTATGGAATAATTCTCTGAATAGTCTCTCTACTTTTTCAAATGTGCCATTTAGGTCCCTATACTTTAAACTATAACCTTTTAGTCCCACTACTGATTAAATTAAGCCATGTTAGTCCCTATTAGGGTTAGGATTTAGGGTTTAGAAGGACTAACATGGTTTAATTTAAACAATAGTGGGACTAAAAGATAACAGTTTAAAGCATAGGAACTCAAAGGGCATGTTTGAAAAAGTAGAGTGACTATTCATATAATTAAATTCCCTGAACAATCCATCTACTTTTTCAAATTTACCCTCTTAATCCGTTACTTCAACTTGTAACCTTTTAGTCGCTCTACTATATTTAAGTGAGCCATGTAAGCCCTCAGAAACCCTAAACCTGAACCCTAAGGAGGACTGACATGTCTCACTTTAAAATAGTGGAAGGGCTAAAAAGTTATAATTTTAAATAAAGGATTAAAAGGATAAATTTGAAAAAAAAAATAAAGGAATTGTTTAGAGAATTATAGAAAAGTTGTAGAAATCAACATTATACATGAATCTGCAAAACTTTAGAATTTAAGCCTTTGTAATGGTTTAGTTATAACCATATTACTATACTTGTACTCAAATGACATTTATGCAGAAAGCATGAAGATTGGTTAGACAATTTTTTGGTATTAGAGTTAGAATCGGGGCACATTCTCAGTAAGTTGTTCCATTTTAAGTCAGTTATTAGCTCCTAAAGTTTGAGTTTAGAAAGGGCATGTCTAAATTTTCTAACTTGCAGAAATAGGTTTATTCAAATTCATGGTTTAAATTTCATAGATTTCAAATAATTGTGAAATTTTGGATATGTCATAGCCTTGGGTGTCTGATATCCTTAGAATTTATAATTTTGTGATTTGGGAATATATAGGCAAACTTATGTCTGATTTAGTACTCAAGGGTCATGATAGAATTTTAATATGACCTTTTAGAGTCATTCAATGCTATTATACCCTTGAAAATAATCAATATTTGGGAGAGCATAGTAATAGCTTGATCTTTTGCATTTGTACCCTTCTGAAATCTTTCTTGCAAGTCCCATGATTATTGTAAAACTCATATTGTTTGTGAAACTAATAGGTTACTTCCCAATTTTAAGGCATAATGAAGGAACTTATTTATCTTAGAGTTATGTTTTTTGGGGAGTTAATCAGGTAAGTAGCACCACATATAAATGTATATATGTATGTATATATAATTTCCAATTACCGATAATTATGAATTTATGCATTTATTCATTTAAATTATTTTTAATGTTTGCTTATATAATACTAAATCGTTGTTGGACTTTGATTACTTTTATGATATTAAATATTTTTTAAATTTTGAATTATTTCTCTTTCTTTGAAAAATTAATTCCCACATTTGATTATATTTGTTAACCTTTGATATCTTAAGCTGGTTAATTGTTTTGAATATAAATGGATTATTTTTGCTATAAAAGAAATGGGATTATGGGTATGTTGATATTTTGCTTGGCAAATTACTCTGCAAATCCTGATCTGTTTGAAACTCTGTTTGAAACCTCCTTGTTCGCATATTTACACTTGTGGCATTGTATGATTATGACAATGGTTTTCATTCATGAAATAGAAATGCTTGTTCTAAATGCGGACATTATGATATGCTTAAACTTGAATTGTATTATTCGGACACCTCCAGGTCTTGAACATATACATGAAAGTGTTGCTACGGCTTTGATGTTCTTTGCCAAGGTTTAGTCTTGATGTTGATGGGGATGTAACCCGCCTACTACAGTAGCGGGTCCTCACGGTCTAACCTTTAAAGGCGGCATGGTGGACTAGGGTCATAATTAGTACCCGATCGGGTGGTGTGGAGAATTCCTGATTTGGGTAATACATCGAGAACCGGGGTCACCACACGGGATCTTGGTGGGCCAATGTCAAGGGTATGAAAATGGTTTTAACTTAGTCGTGATGGCTCTAACTTAGTCGTGATGGCGGCTAAAGTCGAAGCAATTTTTTCAAGCTATTATGTTGAAAATGGTTTTACATTACAATTTTTGCAAAACCTTAATTTCTTGAATTGGATCTTTAACTTGTGGACCTCCTTCATGTCTTTAAATATCCTTTTTGGAAAGATGGTTTTATTGATGAGTTTGAAACAGACTTTGATTGTAGCTTCATTTGGATTACTGTATTATGCCAAATGCTTCCTTGTGAACGTTGAAGATTTTATTCAGTTTTGGAATGCCAAAATGAGTATTTTTAACGAATTTGTAACGAGTTTCATTACGATTCCTTTTAAAATTCGTATTATGCCAAAATTTTTATTCGTGAATGTTGGAAACTTCATTTAATTAAATTGATTCTTATGCTCATTATGGAACATATGTGTGTGTGGTGATATATACATATGCCGAAATATTTTGAAGTTATATTTATACTTGTAAAAGCTTATTTATTTGGATTTAATTGTTGATGTTCCATATCTTTTTAGGATTATGCTAATCCACTCAATGATTAACTTTAGTTACTCACCCATCTCCCCTCTTTCCAGGCTATAGTGTTTAGTGGCGTCCTGCTGAGATAAAGTGCTTGGCAACCACTGGTTTCATCCTTCTTCACCTAGAGTCTTAAAGTTAATGGCTTCTTCTTCACCAACAATATAATGAGCATAAAAACAATAGCCCTTAGAGAGTTTAAAATTGAAGTCAAGACTTAGATAGTCCATAATGAAGATGAATAAGTGAATAGGTAGCAACTCTGATTTAAATTAAGAGAAATACTCAAGGTTTGATTTTTTTCACACCCAAACGTTATAAATAGGAAACTTAATTTGATAAGTAAATAAATTAATGCAAGCCCTTGGTCTTTTTATAAGTTATTTTAATTGTTTTATATTGTCTCAAAATTTTCTCATTTATTATAATTATTTTTAATTTTGTGATTTTTAAAACTATTTATTTTCATAAAATTTGGTTTGAAGTTCTTTTAATTTTAATTGTTTTTAATGTCAACAAAAATAATGAAGCTTAGGCCAATTAGTTGAAGTCTTGATTGGTTTGTTAAATGCCCTTAGTTTGAATCATGCTCATTTAATGCATTCCATTTTAATTTAATAATAAAAATTAAATTAAAAATTTTTGCAAGGTCAATCCAGCCTGGCAGGTCAGTATTATGGGTTGGACCAGTTATGCGCTAACCAAAACTAATCCGAACCCTATAGATTAGGTATGTTAGGCCCAATTAACAGGTCCGTGCCAATGTTTACCCATGAGTGTACAATAATGGACATGTTTGATTCCCACATCCCTTTCGGGTGCGTTTGGTAGCCTGGATATCCAGGGATGGGGATGGGATATCCAGTGCTACAGGCCCATCCAGTTGTTTGGTTTCCTGGATGGGCCTGGATGGAGATGGCCCCCATCCATGAAAAATGGATGAGTGGCATCCCTCCAAATTGGTGGGATGCCACTCATCCCTCTCACCCATCTCTCTCACCCATCCCTCTCCATCCCTCTCCATCCCTCATTAGCTACAATAATTAAGTTAATTTTTTTTTATTTACATTATGATTTAATTGTTTGTCATTAACTTCACTTATAATTATTTTGTCATTAGCTACAAGAATTAAGTTAATTTTTTGTTTTTTTACATTATGATTTAATTGATTATCAATTAATACTGTTTAAATGTTTATTTAACTTGTTTTTTTGAATTAAATTCAATTCGAAAAATCAAGTTAAATAACAAATTGATATGTTATTCATTAATAGTCCATTACAAATTTTTCAAGCTAAATAAATAAAATTTTAATCTATTAATATCCGCTATTTAAATCAAATACTTACATAAAATATTTAAAAAATAAATTTCTCTAATCATTTACTAATAATTGAATTTAATTAAACAATTTAAAAATATTTTTAAAAATTAATTAATTAAATAAAATGGATAACTTCACCTCCTCATGGATAGGGTTATCATACCACTCCCATATCCATTCATCCAAACATTAAAAAATGGATATCCGAAACTTTACATATCCTTATCTTTCCAACCAAACACCAAACAATCTTTATCCCTATTAGTAAATCCATCCAACCAAACACTTAAATATGGATATTCCCATCCATGGATACTTTACCCATGGATATCCCCATCCATGAGAATATAATATCCCACTATCCAAACGCACCCTTCATGGTTTTTGTCATTCCACTTAGTCACTTATTATATACTTCCGCTCATCTTCAACACAACACAGAGAAAAGAAGGATGAAGACAAATAACAATCCCAAAATATAAAAATTAAAATGAGTAGTAATGTACCATTTACAAAAATTTCATAATGCACTGTCCTTGCTGTTATTACTTTTTAGATTCTTAATGAAGGGGAAATTGGTCTTCTCAACCTATCATTTTGAATTTAAATATTAAAAAGAAATTGTACACTATAATTTTGGACTTTCCGTTGATCAAGTTCAACACTACCAAGAGATCTAGGTCCTTTTGGCTTTATAAAATTACTCCCATCCCATGTGAGCTACAGACATGTGTTAGTAAATCATTCCAATCCACATAATATATTTATTTAAAAAGCTTCAAATAAAATTAATGCACTTGTTTATATAGAAAAAAAATAATATTTTAAATAATATTTTAATTTTATCTCTACCCAGATAAAGAAAAGAAAATTAATCCTAAATTTAAAAAAATTGATGGATAATTATAGCAAAAAAAATAATAGAATTTATCCATACTTGAATAAAAAGAGAAGGAAAATTAAATTAAATTAAATTAAATTCAAATAAAAATTTGAAAAAAAATGGGGTGTGCATAAGATAAGGTTCAAATTTGGGATATTAAACAAATAAAATCTTTGGTGAAAATCCGGTTTGAAAAAAATTAAAAAAAAATCCGAATTCAAATTTAAAAAAAAAAAATTGGAGGAAAAAAATAGATTTTTGGTTAAAAAAAATCTCAACAAAGATGGTGGGCCGGAGCTTGGACTTTGGTTAGGGAAGAGGTTTTTAAAAATAAAAAATAAAAAATAAGTAAGAGAAGGGGATAAAAAATAAAAAATAAAAAATAAAGAGATGGATGCACACACAGAGAGAGAGAGAGAGAGAGAGAGAGAGAGAGAGGGTGATTTTGCCCTTTTTCTTCTTCTGGCAATTTCTCTTTCTCCTTGATGGTGGAGCCCGTGTTTGGCATGGGGAGATGATAGTTCATTTTTTCCCCCTTTTTTATATTCCCTCAAAACCATCATAAAAAAAAAGCAGCGAGAGGATAACCCACACTGGCAACGACATCCACGGCCTCAATGAAGAAGTTCCATGGAAAAGATGAGGGCAGAGAAGAACACCGTGGAGATGCTCGGCAATGGCGGTGGCGATGATACTCAACACGAATCTCGAGGCAAATTTGAGAAGTTCATCACGTGGTAGCCTCTTTGTTTCAATGAGACATGAGTATGAATTTCTTCTCCCACTCTTTTTTCTCTCTCTGAACGCTACCACGAGATGAGCCAAAGAAAGTCAAGGTCAAGATGGAGGACAATAGTGTGGTGGTGACGATATATGGCTTATGCCGCCATCATCACCCTGGCAAAACCCAAGAAGCCTCGTCATTGGTCTCCATCCCAATATTTTGAGAAGATCAAGGGCGAGAAAGCAACATTCAGTGCAAGACAATGTTCATAACCCTAACACAAATCTCGAAGCATGCTTGAGAAGCTGTAAAGTGCTTACATCTTCAAAGAGGTATATGCTCTCATAGAAATCCATCCAAATATATATGAACATATACATGCTATGATTGCATCCATAAAAAAAAATGTTTAAATTTTATTTTAATGTGAATCTTTGTCATGGTGGGACCTAAATCTTGGATTGCTTTACAAACCATGCACTCCTTAGATTAAATGAGCAATGAATTGTAGACGTGGTAGCATGCCTATGTATTACATGCCAACATGTTTTCTCAATCAAAACCTTTATCTCATACCTTAGCCTTTAGATTTTCTTCTAGTTAGTTTTTTTGAACTTTTAACATGCTGAGTTCAAACATGCTTTGGCTAGTATTTCAATGCAATATGAGAAATGTTATTGCTCGATATTTGGACTTTTTGCTAGAAAATTTGGTAAAAAATATATTTGTAGAAAATTTGGGCTTATATGCAAAATCTATGAAGAAATAAAAAATGAAATATTTGAGGATATATATATATGCAAAATTGTGAAAGAGTGAAAATATGAAAGCTCGAGGGGTTTAACCACAAAAGCCATGAAAAATATAAAAAATGTGAAAGTTTGGGGTGTTATGTGCAAAATTTGATAAAATAAAAAAATGATGAAAAGTTAGAGGGTTTAAATGCAAAAAAAAGAAGAAAAAAAAGAAAAAAAAAGAGAAAAGAGTTTTAGTAAAGATGAGGGGTATTTTGGTAATTTTGCAAGACCCCCTGAAGTCTACTGTGATGTCCAATGCAGGGCGATTGTTCTCCTTGAGAGTGCCTCTCCATTGTCTCTTGACAATCACGGAAGCGAATGGGCTATTGAAAACTCTTAAAGACCCCCTGAAATCTATCGTGATGTCCAATGGATGACGAATATATATTCTCCTCTAGGAGCCTCTCCATTGCCTCTTGACAATCACAGAGGCGAATAGGCTATTAAAGACTCTTAAAGACCCTCTTGAAGCTAGTTGTGATGTCCAATGCATGGCGAGTATATATTTTCCTCAAGAGAGCCTCTCCATTGCCTCTTGACAATCACACAAGCTGAAAGAGTTGATGAAGACTTTTGAAGAACTCTCTTGAAGCTCGCTCTAACACATGGCAATATCTCTCTTTGAGAGAACCCACATTGCCTCTTGACACTCATAGAGAGGTTATTGAGGATTCTTCTTTGAAGATGATGATCCAAAATGTGGTCTAGTACAAAATGTGCCACACTTGGAAGTAAAAAAAAAAAGAATGATGTTTTCCGAAATGAAAGAAAGTTATCCTCCAAAAAAAAAGGAAAAGGAAAAAAATTGGAAATGAAATGACAAATGAATCTTTAAAGTTTTGAGATATAAGGAAAACAAAGGCTTAAAAAAGTTTCACAAGTCAAAGTTATAAAGGCTCCACAAGCATGAAATGCCGAAGTCCTCCACAAGCATGAGATGTCAAAGTCCTCTACAAGTATCTAAAGCCAAAGTCTTCAAATGCCAAAATTAAAAAAGATCAAGTTCAAGATTACAACTTAAAGTCCAATCCAAGACTAAGCAAGCTAAAGGCATAACACAAAGGGTCACTCTTTGATGATGTGCAAAAAAAAAAAAAAAAATCAAATCAATGATGATGAACTCGAAGTCTCAAGACATCAGAAGTCAAGACTCAAAGAGTTTCGCAACTCAAAACAAAAAAAGAAGAAAAGAGAAATCAAATCAATGGACAAATGAACTTAGTAGTCTTAAAACATCATAAGTCAAGACTCAAAAAGTTTTACAAGTCAAGGTATAAAAAAAAAAAATCAAATTGTTCGACAATTGAACTCAGAAGTCTCAAGACATCAAAACTCAAGACTCAAAAAGTTTCACAAGTCAAGACAAAAAAGAAGAAAAGAGAAATCAAATGAATTGACAAATGAACTCAATAGTCTGAATACATCAGAAGTCATGACACAAAGAGTTTCACAAGTCAAGATATAAAAAAATTAAATGAATCGACAAATGAACTCAACAGTCTGAAGATAATCAAAAGTCAAGACTCAATGAGTTTCACAAGTCAAGATTAAAGAAAAGAAGAAATCAAATCAATCGACAAATGAACTTAGTAGTCTCAACACATCAGAAGTCAAAACTCAAAAAGTTTCACAAGTCAAGACAAAAAAAAATCAAATTGTTTGACAATTGAACTCAGAAGTCTCAAGACATCAAAAATCAAGACTCGAAGAGTTTCACAAGTCAAGACTAAAAAAAAGAAGAAAAGAGAAATCAAATGAATCGACAAATGAACTCAACAGTCTGAAGACATCAGAAGTCAAGACACAAAGAGTTTCACAAGTCAAGACAAAAAAATCAAATGAATCGACAATTAAGCTTAGGAGTCTCAAGACATCAGAAGTCAAAGACTCAAAGAGTTTCACAAGTCAAAATCTGAAGGAAAGCTGAAGCCTCTTCAAAAGTAAAATTATGTAAAATCAAGTTTGTGATTCATCAACATAGAGATCCACAACTTGAAATCCAAATCAAATTCAAAATAAAAATAAAAATAAAATAAAATAAAAAATACAAATTCAAAATGAGCTCAACAACCTCAAGGTTAAAAGCGTTGAAGAGTTCACAATTTGTTCAAAGCTTCACAAGCATGAAAGCCGAAGCTTATGAAAAGCCAAATCAAGTTTTAAATCAAATAAAAAAAATACAAATTCAAAATGTCCAAGTTACAATTTTTAAGAAAATCAACAAATGAGCTCAACAACCTCAAGGCTAAAGCATTGAAGAA
Organism: Dioscorea alata; assembly: GCA_020875875.1. Classification (NCBI taxonomy): domain Eukaryota; kingdom Viridiplantae; phylum Streptophyta; class Magnoliopsida; order Dioscoreales; family Dioscoreaceae; genus Dioscorea; species Dioscorea alata. The sequence continues at coordinate 4,862,996 of CM037024.1, read as the reverse complement.
TTCGAAAATTGCAAAAAAAAAAGAGAGCTTCACAAGCATGATAGCCGAAGCTTATGAAAGTCAAATCAAGTTCATAATCCAAACAAAATCTAAGATGCAAATCAAAATTATTTGTCATATCTACTTCAGCTGTGCTATTTGGGCTTTAGCCATATTGTCTATTTGTCGTGTATCCTCTTGGATAATATTTGGGCCTCTAGAAATAATCCTAAAAGTCTCATACCAGTACTCCATACTCTTAGCACTTATTTCCATAACAGAAATAAATTTCCAAGCTCAAACTCCACTGACTCCACACCATTAACTTCCTCACGACTCACATCGCAAATCTTGAAGAGTTCCTAATCCTAATCTATGTAATCCTGTTACAGTAAATACCATTAATCCCAAATGTACTAGGGAATAATTAGCTTTTACTAATTTTTTATAAGATTCTGCTGTTAAGAAAGCTCCTACACACTCTACAGTGGTATCAGAGCCCGAAAGGTAAGGGTATGGAGGGGTAAAAGCCCTTTAGGGCTTCTCTTCTCCAAAACCATGTAGTTTTCTTATGAAGTTTTTATTTCTCTTTACATGTTTTAAGAATATATGCTTTTATTTTCACTTAGCAAGAGCTTCATAAATCTTGTGCTTTCTTAAGTAACATGGCTTTTTTTAAAACAAGTTGAAGTGTTGATTATTTCTCTCTGAGGATAGGTAGTGAGTGGCCGCTTGAAGGGCAAGGACCCGTGTTAAGGCCCTGTGGAATTTATAACAAACATCACATTTTTGTTTAAAATTCAGTTTATGATCAATGAATTCATGTGTGCAATTATTATCTAATTTCTGCTTATATGTTTCTAAGAGAAATTTAGGATTTTTATCTAGGCTATAAGCCATCCATTATCCATTGGTTCTATATCACCAAAAACTTGGTTGAATTTTAATATCAAGTTTTAAAATTATTTCTAATTACACGGGAAAAGAACATACGCTTAGTTCTCTTTTTAGCCTTTACTCCAATAAATCTTAATTCCCATTATCTTGATATAAGATTAGTAGTATTTCAACTGTCTTAGGGACCAAGCGTCATAGAAATTTGTCTCTATTATCTTGATATAAGAACAATAATATTCCAATTGTCTTAGGGACCAAGCATCATACAGATTCACTCAAAAAAAAACAAGAATTGTAAATGATTAGTCTCTCTTACTTTCGTTCACCGGGCCTTAACACGGGTCCTTGCCCTTCAAGTGGCCACTCACTACCTATCCTCAGAGAGAAATAATCAACACTTCAACTTGTTTTAAAAAGAGCCATGTTACTTAAGAAAGCACAAGATTTATGAAGCTCTTGCTAAGTGAAAATAAAAGCATATATTCTTAAAACATGTAAAGAGAAATAAAAACTTCATAAGAAAACTACATGGTTTTGGAGAAGAGAAGCCCTAGAGGGCGTTTACCCCTCCATACCCTTACGGTTGAATACTTCATCGAACAAGAAAGGAAAATCAAGTTTCTTGAAACAGAGGTAAAAATCTTGAAAGAAAAAGAAGCAAAAATTGAACATGAATTAGCAGCAAAATTCACAACAATTGAAGAGTTAAAAGAGTTTATTGAAAAAACCGAAAAAGAAAAAGAAGAAAGGTTTGAAATCTATCATGAAAATTTTAGTGAAGTAAAAGAACGAATTTTTGAGTTAGTTATGCAGAAAAAGCGGGAACAACAAATATTCTGCATTATTGATTATAGGTGATGTCAAAATACTATCCATATGTTTGCATATAGTAATTTTTTCCCCTTGGACTATAAGTCCTCCATTTCTGTGTTTTATAAAATTCATCCCTATGAGAAGTCTGGCTACCTTTTTTCCTGATGCTGGTTTTACCCAGACAAACGGTAAAGGATATTTTATATTATTAAATATGACTGTACAATCTACCAATTTTTTTTCTAACATAGTTATCTTACCAAAAGCATCTTTTACTTCTGCAGTATATAATGAGTTTTCTATATATCTTGAAGGAATTAAATCTGGGGATATATAGCATTTACTTGCGCCTGTATCTATAATGCCTTTTACATTGACTTTAAACCCATCCTTAAATTCTATGATACAATCTGAATTTAAGAGATTATTATTACTATAAGGGTTTTGAGATAATGCTATTTCCTCCTCTTTTTCTATTAGTTCTTCATAATTTTCTATTTCTTCTTCAATTGCTTCTGTAATTACTACTCCTTTTCCTTTAGCTTCAAAATAAGATAATTTTTCTTTTAACTCAAGATTTTCTTTTTCTAATAAGTATATCCTTTTATTGTCTTCTTCTAATTGTTCTATCCTTTTTAATAATTATTCTATTATCTTCTTATCATTTGATTGTGTTTGTGGAATTACGGGTCCAATTGTTATTTGACTGATTATATGATTATAACATTCTTTTGCACATAGTTTGCATAAAGATAAATCACACTTATTACATGTGGTCCTATATATGTATATACATATAATATGGGAATATGTATGAGAGTATGTACAAAGGTATGTATGAGAGTATGTACAAAGGTATGTATGTTAGTATGTCTTACCTTCTTTGGAGGTTATATAGATATGTATATACATATAATATGGGAATATGTATGAGAGTATGTACAAAGGCATGTATGTTAGTATGTCTTACCTTCTTTGGAGGTTATTTATTAACCTACATTGGAGGTTACTTATTATGGATAAGTGTCAAACCCTATACTCTAGCATAGGGTTATTAGGTTTTGATTAATAAGACCATGTAATATAAAATAATGTATTAGTCAAAACCTACTCCTAGGTAGGATGACTTTGTTACATAGCTTGTCATGTTTAGCATAGTAATCTCTCCTTCTACTCTTTCTTCTGGTGATTTCACTATGTTTATTAACTATGAATGCTCTAGTTCTATGTGGACTTTGTGTTTTAGTGATTAATTGTAACTCTTCTAATTCTTTTATATGCCTTTTAAATTCTTCTTGTTCATAAGGGGTTGCTTTAATTACAGGGCATGTTAATCTATTAAAGCAAAATCATCAAAATATCTTAGCTGTACTTAATAAATTAGATTATATTAAAACTGGCTTAGAAAATCAAATCACAAGGCAAATAACTTTTAAAACCTTAGAAGTTATAAACAAAGAACTAAGTCATCTAAAGATTATTGTAGAAAAAATTAACAAAATACAAGTAGAATTAACAAAACATATAAAAAAGATAATAAGAGAATAAATATGCCTGGTTTAACTCTAGAAAAAGAAATAGAAATGTTAAATACACAACTTATTAAAGTAGAAAATGAACATTGGGAAAAAAGATATGTACAACATATGCCTCGAAGATCTATAGAAGTAAGAAGACTGAGAGGTTTAGCACATAAACTTAGAAATCACTTAGAAAAATTACAGGAAATAAAAAATGAAATTGAATATAATAATTATATAAACAATATAGAACCATATGAGATAATACCAGATGACTCTTCATGGACTTAATATGCCAGGATATATTTTAAGAGCAGAAATAGAATATATAGAAAATAACCTAAATAGAGCGCTAAATGATCATTTTGAAAAATTACATATACAAAAAATGATGAGGAATGATCCAGTACTAAAAGAATTAGTAAAACATATTAATAAATTAAATTATAGATTAGAATATCTAAGAGCAATTGAAAGAATGAAAGAAAAATTCCAAAGGAAGTAGAAATTTATGAAGAAATTAATATAGAAATAGAAAATAATCTCATAAAGCAAAAATTAGAACCTCTAATTGAAAAATTGAAAAAAGACGGAACCATAGGAGAAAACCCTGTTAAAAATATTAATAGAGTTAATATTATTTGTAAATTAGAAATTATAAATCCTGACTTAAGATATGTCTTACCTTCTTTGGAGGTTATATAGATATGTATATACATATAACTACTCTTAAAGATGGCTTTATCAACTTGGAGTTTCGTACCATCCCACCTGCTCTTGGGCCATATCCGGATAATGCCCGCCATCACATCAAGCTCACTGTTTTTCGTCGCCATGATCCATATCAACTTCCTATGCCATATGATGACATCACTACTGTCTTAACACCTGGTGAACTCCAATAGCAAATCCATTTATGGCGAGCCCATATGGTAGCAACTGATTGGAAACGTACACATATGCACCTCCACTGCCAACTTATTCTGGAGACCCCTATTATATCAGATGGTTCTGCTATTGCATGTGTTGAAATATTACTTAGTTTCCATTCTGTTCCTGTTAAACTTTCTGAGCTATACATTTTAGCTGGATATGCTTTAATTCCTTGTGATCCTAAGATTTTCATTATTTTATCGTGAGAAAGTTAATGGTGTGGAGTTAGTGGAGTTTGAGCTTGGAAATTTATTTCTGTTATGGAAATAAGTGCTAAGAGTATGGAGTACTGGTATGAGACTTTTAGGATTATTTCTAGAGACCCAAATATTATCCAAGAGGATATGTTGGTGATCAGTAATTGGCAAAGGGGTATTGAAACGTAGATTTGATCCCATGGGGAAGATAGGCAACTTTAGGGTAGGTTCTAAAGGAAAAGTTGATTTAGATAAAAATTGTTTGGTATGAAAAACTATAAAAATTACTACAGGTAATTGGTCTCAGCTCATCCCATGCTTAGAAACGCAAATGATCCTGCTGGCTTTGCAGTCACTGTTCTAAACATTCAGAGATACAAACCGAGGGTTGTAAGGGGAAAAAGCATCTTGATTCCCACAGTAACAAAAACTCAAAGGAACTTGCTGGTTTAGCAATCCCCGTTTTTGTCAACGCGTATGGACAAATCAAGTGGTTTCTTTTATTATTCTTGATAACTTATCTGCTAAGAAATTATTATTTTCTTTTATGTGTTCTATTGTTACTTGAAACCCATTACCTATAATATAATCCATAAATTTTAGCCATCGATTTTCTGATAATTTACTTCCGGATTTTTTATTATAAAATGCTACTATTGCCTGACAATCTGTTCTTAAAGTAAAACTTTTTTCTGAAATAATAAATAATTTGAATTTTTCCATTGTTTTTATTGCTGCTATAATTTCAGCATCTGTTGCGGTTACCTTTGTTTGATATGTACCACTATCATATCTGCTTATTTTTTCTTCTTTTATACTGGAAAAGATAGTAGGCCTATTGCATGAGGCAATCTTTCTAAGGCGTTAATGGCATTAGATTCCCATCTATCCAATAATTCAGCCCATTTTTGAGGATGTACTGTACTTATAACTAACATGCTACCATGATAATTTTGTTGTGGCATATTTCTTATTACTTCTAAGGGATCTGGTCTTCTTCTTCTACTAAAAGTTCTATAAGATTGTTCTGGATAATTATAAAATTTATAAGTACTTTGTTGCCTAAGAGGTTGTGTTGTTCTTGAGCCACTTTCAGTAGTTGTTAGCCTTGCTGGGCTTGATGAGCTAGTACTTGCCTAATTGTTACTAAGACTTGCTTGATTACTACTTCTTACACTTTGCACATTCATCTGTATTTCATCATAATTATCTACTATCCCTGAATTTTTTATCAATTCATCAATATTTATATCTTCTAGTTGTCTAGCGATTTCTTCTTCTTCTGTTAATAGATATTCTTCTATTTTTATTTTTTTAGGATACTCATTAGCTTCATATCTACATTCTATTAGAAAATGTAACCATAAGGGATATGAATGAAAGACCTAAGATTTGAGTAAATATAAGCTCTTGTGTTCTTGTTATCCTCTCCATCTCCCATTAGACAATGTAGGAATAGTAAATTTTATAGAGAATCTATTAGGAACAACTGCCAGAAATATGATGAATAGTTGGAAAATCAACTTCCCAAATGATTATCAACATCTAATACACATGGCAGATAATCCTTATAATATTACAACCCAAGTAAGACAAATTATTTTAGGAACAGATCCCTCTAGGGGTAGATATGACAAATAATTTGGAGATAACTTATATGATCCCAGGATTTTTAGTAACCATAGATACTTTGTATGAAAATATTAAATTAATAATAAAATCTAAAGGGTATAATATGACTAATACAAAACCTAATATATTGCTCGCAAAGATCTTTATTGGACAAATATCAAATAATAGTGAAATTAGATATACTGTTAGTAATTAGCTGAAACAATCAAATTATTAAAACAAGTATCTAAAAAAACAAGAAATAATCATGATATAGATGAAATTACAAGAAAATTCACAAATCTAAGAGTAACTAAGAAAAATAGATCTCCTTTTGTAACATGGTCAAAAGAAGAATTAAAAAAGAATCCAGGAATGAAAGTAGGATTTCTAGATATAACAAGATATAAAAGTTAAGACTAAAAATGGAAGATTTAATTAAAAAAGTTATCTATTCCAAGACTTATGAAGAAGCCTCCGACTTAATTTTAGGAAATACATTAATAAGATTAGATTTTAAGGATTATAGTGTTAAACAACAAATAAAATATTATCATATTAAATTATTAGGAGACATAATGCATAATTATGGATTTGAAGACAGGGAAAAATACTTAAAAGACTTGAAAGAAATTAGAACTTTTTATGAATAAAAAATGCCTTTAAAAATTGTAAGATCAGTTGATAATATTAGAAGGTTTAATTCATTTAACAGAGTTAAACATACTAGGACATTAGAAACAATCAGTACACCAGACGATCAAATTAAAAGGATTAAGGAGAAAAATCTAAAATTAGTGCAAGGAGAACACTTATATAAACATGGCATTTTTTATTTTCAGAATAAACTATATGAAGGGTATGATGAAATGGAAATATGTTGTAATAATGATAATTCTGAAATAGTTATTGATTTCTTAACAGCAGAATCTTATAAAAAATTAGTAAAAGCTAATTATTCCCTAGTACATTTGGGATTAATGGTATTTACCGTAACAGGATTACATTTTAAAAGCTTGGAGAGACCAAGGTAATGAGAATGTTACAGGAATCGGACCAGCTATCTTATTCACTTTTAATTATTTGAAAGAAAAATGCTTAGAAAATGAAGCTAATAGACAAATAGCAAGCTATAGTTATTGCAATAAAATATATGTTCCAGCAGTACATAAAGAAACAAAACCTAGGAAAAGACTAAAACGTAGATACCAAGATTCAAATGAATCAACAAATGAGCTCAACAACCTCGAGGATAAAGCGTTGAAGAGTTCACAAGTTGTAAAAAACTTCACAAGCACGAAAGCCGAAGCTTGTGAAAATTCAAATCAAGTTCTGAATCAAATAAAAAAAAAAGATGCAAAATCCAATGTTCAAGACTCAAGTCTCAAATGATTCAACAAATGAGCTCAACAACCTCAAAGCTCAAGCGTTGAAGAGTTCACAAGTTACAAAAAAGTTTCACAAGCCTAAAAGCCGAAGCTTATGAAAAGTCAAATCAAATCCCAAATCAAGTCCAAGGTGCAAATTCAAATGTCCAAGACACAAGTTCACCAGCTTCTAAATCATATTCAAGATGCAAAGTTTGATGAAGACCAAAAGTCAACAAAAGTTAAAATTTGATTTGTGATCCGTACTTTTTTAACCGGTCTACCCCAATCAAAGACCGGGTGGAAAGAAAGGAGCCCACAACACTTTTTTTTAAAAATGCTTTTCCTTAATGTCTATATATACGATGCTATAAATAAGTCAATGAATTAAAAAACTATTCACGAGCTTTAACTAGCTTAGCTTGAAAGAGTTCAAGTTGTTATTTATGATTTTTATTTGTGTATGCAAACATCATTTCTTAAGTATTTCATTTATAAATAGAAACATCCTTTTATTATAGTTTTATTTGTCAATAAAGACATCCTTTTTGAGGATCGATGGGCCTAGCAACACAATGTATTAAAATAAATTGTAAAAATAAAAGAATAAGGCACTAAAAATTATGTGGTTTGATTTTTTGATGCTTACGTCCACAGGAGAAAGAGAAATATTTCACTATTGAAAAATAATTTTACAAGTGGATATTACACTCAATGCCTCTCAACTATAACCCTAAAAAGGCCCTATCATCCAAAAGCACTCTTGCTGATTTTTGTGGCGATCTCAACATGGCCAAAGGCCATGTATTTATAGGCAAAATGGAGCAACTAAAAGTTCATGCATTCATACATGGATATCAAAAAGGGCGGCTTCATGCATGTTAGGAAAAACCTTGTCAAAAATAAAGGGCTAACCTAAGATTTAAGCGTGGTAATTTGTTAACAACATATGTAAGATTCAAAGCATATTTTACACACTTAACATTCTTTCATATAAATAAATTTTGTAAGATATCTCTTAATAATGGTAGTTACATGATAACCTCTTTTTAAAAAGTACAAAATGCATGTAAAAGATGTGTCTCTCCAAGAGTTGTGACTTTTTCATAGGGGCCTTTCATCCTTAACCACTAAAAAAGGCAAGGGCGTGCACAAGTCTCGGCAGAGCAAGTGGGTGTGGGGTCCACGCACACGTGGGTGTTAGAACCACTCGCACACAAGTATTACTCACACTCCTAAAAAATATATCCTCACCCGTAATTCAAACTCTTACCATTTATAAAGGGTTCTAACGGAGACCCACCTAACAAGAGACCATTTGGTCGTTAGCTACATCAAGAGAAAGTTGTCAGCATGATTTAGTTCACTATTCTTGTGGTTTTGGAGTATTACTACAAGAAAAAGATCGTTACATCATAGGAGACAATCATTATCAAACTACAAACATTATAGTGGGCAGAATTTATTTTAAGGAGATAGAGTGAAACTTTAACCTTGGTCTACCCATCATATTTCCTCAACATTCAAAGTTAAGTTTACAATAAGTTTGTTTTTAATATTTTTACTTCATAGAATTGCATATTATTTTCCAACACAATCTTGGTTTTTTTTTTTAAAAGTCGACAAATGATAAAGTAAAAGATAAAACGAGTACAGAAGTGTACTAGTTACAGTGGCTTAACTGACCTCTTAGGGGATAACCCCTGTTATGCAACTATGGAAGGGAGGATGAGAGGTAATTCTTACATAAAACTCCCACAGAAACCCCTGAACATGAATTATAATATGAGATATTTGAACTCGTGACATAAATTAAAGTTAAAAATTATGCATTGAGTTAAAAAAATAAAAAATAAAAATAAATAAAACGGAGCCCGTAACAAACTTAGGCTCTATGCTCTTAACCAAATGTTAAGGCACTGAGTCCACATTTCAAAAAATGGCCTGACAAAAAAAAGTTGGCCATTCTTTGTAACTTCAAGATTTCTCATTTCTCTAGAACACTGCCGATCTAAGACTAAACCCAACCTTTAAAGAGTGGGCCCATGACACAAAGCATTGGTTCGTTTATCATACCATGATATGAACTGGTTATAGCATGAAGCACATGATGCCACCTCAAGTGAATGCATAATCTCACTAGTCACAAGCAATGAAAGAACCATTCAAGGAAAGTTGGTGGCCGTTGCGCTGCTCTGCATTACTTGCCACCTTCCTTATTACCTAACCGTCCATGGATGCAGTTGGTTTGACCATAATGACCCTTAATTGATGAGACATGGAGTTTGGTGGTTGTTTCTCATACCTATATAAATAAATAAATAAATATAGTGAAAAGATTTGTTTTTGTTTATGGGAGAAATGGGAAGGGAAAGTGCATGTCATAAGTGTTCATTTTAATTCACAACTAACTTCTTCCTTTCAAATATATTCACATGAGGGAATTTATAACATGTCATGATCAAGCCTTTTTTGGATTAGATTTTTTTGCCTTTTTGAATTTTTTAAAATAACAGTACATAACTCATGAGTGTATAATTTCTAAAAAGATTTATTTTATAAAATAAATAATTTTAATATTGATTTTGGAACCTAAAAACCAATGCGCTTTGTAGGAATAATGCACTTCTAAAAAAATATAAATTAGACATTTATTTTCATAAGCCTGTTCAACTGATCCAAATGAAACTTATGGCAATATATATATATGCTCATTTATATAATAAATATCTTTACAAAAATAAATATTGGGAGGGTTTGATTTTTTTTTTTCCTGTTTTTTTTAAATATCTTTTGGGGGGGAATCTTAACTAGGCATATTGAAAGGTGCATTTGGTTGGTTCATTAATTTGATATGAGATATAAATTTTTGGGGATAAGGAAAAAAAAAATAGTCCAACTGTTTTATTTTAAGAAAAATTAAGGTGGAGCTTGACCGTGTTTAATATATGGTATAAATTAAATGCAATTTCATTAATTATGTGATATCTTGCAGGTTCCATTTGTGAAAATATATAAATAATTTTTATTTATAACATATTTTTATTATTTTTAAGAAAATTTTTAAAAAGGGTCTTGTCAAGAAATGATACATTTGAAAAGAAATTTTAATAGAAAATAGTGGTAATAAAAACGTTTAATAATTTAGGATGGTTGCTATGAACATTGAAGATAAAAAAAAAACATATATATATACACACACTAAACGAAATGGTATGTCAAAAAATAAGGATTGAAAATTACAGTTTAAGAAACATTTGCATAAATAAATTATTTATAAAATCAAAAAAAAATTAGAAAGAAAAATGAAACAATTATTATTATGGGCAAATATATAAAAGTATGATTAAAAATGAAGGACAAAATTTGAAATTCAATTGGACCCTACAAAAGAGTAGACTATTATTTTTTTCATTGACTTCGGTCATAACATTATATCAGATCAACATAATCTTTGGTGTCTTGATGTCCATACTTTAAGCACTTTAAACTTTTTGAATCTGAATATATTACATCTAGCGTTTTTTTTATAATTTTAGTTTAGCTCTTATTTGCTCCAAATCCATAATTCTAAACCATAAAATAATATAATTTTCAAAATTACTAATTAAATTTTTATATTTTAATTTACAATAAACTTGCTTTTATTCCGAAATCATATAGTAATTATTTTAGTTTTTTAAAATAAATTTTATAAATTTTTTCTTTTACAAAGTGGGCATGCTACCACTCATATCAACTGATAAGTCAATTATTTTTTGTGAGAAAGTTTAGCTCATAATAGAGCTAAATAATTTATTGCTCGTTTAGGTCGCCAAGTGTTCTATTAATATTATTTTCAATCTTTTTAATTCTATTACATCATATTTTAATTACTTTATTTTACTTTCAAGTCTATAAATGCCACTTTTTCCAATTTTTTTTTAATATTCTATAATTTTATTAAGTAGTTTTTAATTGTTATTTAAAAATTTTTATGTCAAGTCCTACTAATATTTTCAGTCCTTTCAATTCCATTATATCATGTTCTTGTTATTTTATTTTACTTTAAAGTCAATAAATACCCTGTTTTCCAATTTCTTCAAATATTTTTCAGTTCTATCAAGCATTTTTTTTAATTCTTATTTTTCATGTAGTGTCAAGTTTAGTATTCTTAGAAAAACACATAGACAAACATAAATCTATGACTAAAAAATGATAAACCCTAAAAAGTTTTTTTTTTTTTTTTTTGAAACTTAACCATTTACCATAATTACTATGAAGTACCATTGCAACATTTTAATTTAATTTTTTCTTAATGTTATTGAGAAAATTTTAGGATATGTAGTTTCTTCATTTAATAAAAAAAGAAAAAATTAGTATTAACCCTTTTTATTTAGCAGGGCAAATTTATTAATTCATTTAAAAACTTTATGATAAATACAGTGACTTAACATGACATAAACAGATAAATTTTTTCTTTTGGAGTAAACCTAATTTAGAACAATGTTTATGTGTTTTTTTGCATGTAATTGTTCACTTGAAAATATGTTTTTATGCCACGTATATTAATAAAAAAAAAAAGTTAAAACAGTTGATGGTTGTTTCTTTCTTTTATTAACTGAAAAAATTAAAAAAATAAAAAAATTCTCTTTTTCTATCAAACCAATTGCAGGCGCATATCGAGAAATGATCCCACGGAACCGGTTCCATGATAGTTACGGTAGAACCGAGATGTGGCTAAACCTTATCCGTTGGATTATTTCGATTTAATAACTTTTAAAGTAAAGGGTATGAATCCTTTAAGATAATTACCAATCTATTTATAGATTATATAATAAAAAACAATAAAATTTATAAACCCATGACTAAAAATGAGTCCCGTCTTGGTTCGTGATACTTATCACGGAACCGAGTCTACTAGATCAGAATTCGTGCACATCAAGAGTGTAAAGACAAAAAATAAAGTGGACGGTTATCACTTGGTCTCTGTGACACATGCCCTTATTATATTCTGTGAGTTGGCACTTTCGATGCATCTTCTGATAAAACCACCCCAAGTTTTTGGTCTTTTTTTTACAAAGACCATCAACTTCAAGGTTTACTAATGAAGGTCTTCTTAATTGCTTAGAAGATGTCCTTCTAGTCCTTTATAAATACCCTTTCAATCCATCAATATAACTCAAGAGAAAAACAAAGAGAAATACAAAGAGAAAGAGAAAGTGAAAGAGATGACTCAAACAACACCAAATCACACACAAAGTGTAGCAGGATGGGCAGCTTTGGAGCAGAATGGAAAGATAACTCCATATGTTTTCAAGAGAAGGTGTGTGTTTATGTTTTTGTATTTTTTTTTTGGGGATGTGTTTCATGGTGTTGAATCTGAATCTTGATGTTTTGATGATTTATTTATTTTTTTGTTTTTTAATTTATTTTTTCAGGGAAAATGGACCAGATGATGTTACTATAAAGGTATTGTTTTGTGGGATGTGTCATACTGATCTACATCATCTTAGAAATGATTGGGGCATCACCTTCTATCCTCTTGTTCCTGGGTAATTCTTCTTCTTCTATTTTTTTTTTTTTTCCATTTTTTCCATTTTTTATTTATTAAGATAATTTTTTTTAATTTTTTTTATTATTTAAAAAAAAAAAACACCATCACCTTTCCTCCCCTTCCCCCTGAGCTTCTCTGATGTGCACTGTTGTTCCAGAGTACCTTTTTTTTTTTTTAATAATTATTTTCTGAAAAAAAAAAGATCATGACCTTTCCTTTTCTCTTGGGCTCTTGTGTTGGTTGGTGTGCCCTGTTGTTCCTGTGTACCCTCTTTTTCCCCCTTTTTACCCTTTAAATCTTTTAACAAGATAATTCTTATTTAATTATTATTAAAAATTTACATCATTAATATATAAATATATATGTACAAACACACAGATATGAGCTAAATACCAACATTGGGCTTTCCCAATGAAAAAGGTCAATTTGCTTTCATGCATGAAGTTAGTTAGGTGTTCAAATTTCGTCCAGCACACAGTGACGGAACCAGAACTTACCGGTAGGGGGGGCTGAAGTCAAAGTGTAAAGAAATTATCAAATAAAACAATTATCTACAGTAAAAAATAGGTCAATAATATAACTACAATTTGAATATACGTTTAGTAAAAAAAACAACATTAACTATAATTTGAACTACTATCTTGTCATGATGTATCTAACTAAAAAAACAACTATGTTCAATTAGACAACTAAACAATCATTCATTCACTCTAACATGTATATTATTATATTATAACAACTAATTTATATTTGCCATGCCACATTATCAACTTAATTTTTTTAAATTATTAATTTATTTTTATAAATTTTATCAATATTATTCATAAACTTTTATTGAAAATTTAAATGCCTCATTATCAACTTAATTTTTTTCCTTAAATTTTTATAAAATTTAAAATTTCGGCAACTTTTTGAAAATAAGAAAACTTGTTAATTAGTAAAAGTATCAAAACTTAACACTACAACCCATTATCAACTTATTTTTTTTTTTAATTATTAAATTATTTTTATAATTTTATTAATATTATTCATAAATTTTTATTTAAAATTTCAAATTTCAATGCCTCATTATCAAAATAATTAAGAAAAGTGTCAAAACCTTAACATTACAACCCATTATCAACTTAATTTTTTAAAAATTATTAATTTATTTTTATAAATTTTTATTGAAAATTTGAAATTGCAGCAACTTTTAAAAATAAAAAAAACTTATTTTAAATTAGTAAAAGTATAAAAAAAAATCAACATTGCAACTTGTGGGATTTGAACTTGGGTGGGCTCCAAACCCCAAATTCCCACTAGCCACTCAAGCACATTACTATCACATGATGAAGGATCACAAACAAAACAATATGTAACATAAATATATGTATAAAACACCTTACTTCATTGGTGCCGAAAAATAACCTCACCGGAGCCGAGGGGGGGGCTGAAGCCCCTGCTAGCCCCCCCTTGGTTCCGTCCCTGCCAGCACATAATGATTAAAAGGCTTATTGTGTACATGAGTTTGGAATTCTTCTGTACATAGAGTATCCGGTGTAGGAGCTGATTTATAATTTAATTCCCGTGTCATTGCATGAAAACGGACTGTCAGATATTCAATTTTTGATTGTGCGTATATCTCTAACTGTTGTGTTTGCCGTATTTGTTAAAAAAAATTAATAGAAAAAAAGAAAAAAAGACATGTTTGTGTATATATTTAGTGAGGATAAAATATTAATAATGACTTATGTTCATTTTTAACAAAATAAGAATTATATGAAAAAAATTATATAAGAGTTTATTGGTTTTTAAGAAAATATTAGAAAACCTCTAAACTTATTTAGATTTTAATGATTTTCACAAAACAATTATATATATATATATATATATATATATATATATATATATATATATATAAGTTAATATTTTCCCTCTAGTCAATCTAGGAATTGAGAAGAGAATTTTGTTGCTGATTATGTTGTTCCGTGAGGGACTTATTAATAGACTAACAAATTGACTTCCAAGTCTTTTGAGTTTTAAGACGGTGAGAAGAAAGTTTCAAAATCTTACCTTTTGACTTACAAAATTTTGTACCGTATCCGGGCATCCTATTAGTAGATTTATTCATATACCACTTTTTGACTTCATCCAAATCGAAAAATGACTTAATTAATAAATTTTTCCTTCCGGAGGGCCTGAGCCATCAGTGAGATACCACTCTGAAAGAGCTAGAAAAATTGAAATTGAAAATATTGGGTGTGTTTAGTCAAAGGAAAATTTTGTAGAAATCAAATGTTTAGGTGTTTGGATGGGACAAGAAAGTTTCAAAATCTTACTTTTTGACTTAAAATTGAAATTTTTGGCTTAAAAAGTGTTCTAGCTAAAATTTAGTCTTTATAAATCCTTGTCTTAATAATTTTTTTCCTTAGCTTAATATCAAATAGATTTTTTTTTGGATTTAAAAATTAAAATTGATGTATTAAATGAATAATTGTAAATTCTCATCTCCTTCTTTGAATGTGTACTATTGTGTCTGCCTTTAGTTCTTGAATTTATCTCAATCAATAAATTATGAGAAGCGCTAATTAAACCCTCAAAGTTTTCTTTCTTATCCTGCTAGAAAAGGTTGTTGGCCACTGAATTAATAGTCATCATTCAACCTATAGGACCCACTACATTCTTTTAAATAAAGAAAATTTAAATTCAAATGTTGATGGGGTTCACTCTTTCTTAATTAAAGGTTTTTTTTTTTTAATTCAAATATTTAAAGCATTGCATCTATCCAATGTTTAGTATTTTATTTTTAACATTTTTATCTTCATAAATACACCCAATTCTCAAATAAAACTTCATTCTTCCCTATTCCTTCATCTTTAAATTTTCAATTCTATTATTAAATAAATATATTTATAATGAAATATATAATATAAATAGGTAAAAAAAAAATGAAATGATAGTGAATCCATATTATAAAATATAACTATTATGAACATCAATCTCTAAGATAATACAACCGCTAAAGATGCCCTAAAACATGTTTACTGAATAAACTAATAGAAAAATAACTCATTTTATCCGGTTAATTTGAAAAACAAAATTCATAAAAAAAAAAAAAATTGGTCATCACCACGCCTATGCACACCTAACCAATAACAAGAAACCATCAGTCCTACCTATTTAGAGTCCGCTATCTAAACCCTGTGGTAAACATCAACTAGAGTTCAGAACCAATAAATTATCACCTTTAAATGTAGATCATATGAATCATGACAAATAAATCATAAGCTAATCCAAGAAAAAGGTCATCCAAATGAATGCTTAGTTGTTTGCCAGGTTGTTTTGGTCCCCCACAGATCTCTTTTGGCATATGATGCATTGAAGGCATAACCAACTCCCTGAACAAAATTTCATTTGAAAAGCATTCCAAGATAAAGATCAATTTGTCTCAAACTTTTAACCTGAATTCTTACCTTTTAAGCACATTGCGTGAATTTCAGGCATGAGATAACTGGCTTGATCACGAAAGTCGGGAGTAATGTGAGCAAGTTCAAGGTCGGCGACCGCGTTGGCGTGGGTTGCCTAGCCGCATCCTGCCTCAACTGCGAGTTTTGCAATGACTCACAAGAGAACTATTGCGAGCAGGTGCAGTTCACCTACGGTGGCATCTTTTGGGACGGCAGCATCACCTATGGTGGATACTCTGAGATGTTAGTTGCTCACAAAAGGTAACGATAACTTTTTAATCGTCAAAAGGCTCTTAATGTAACGGCAAACATACCTGACAAAACGAAAAGCAAATTGAAACTTATACTGGTAATGTTGATTGTTTTGGAATGGCACAAGGTATGTTGTTCATGTCCCTGATGGCCTGCCAATGGATGCGGCTGCTCCGTTGCTATGTGCTGGGATCACGGTATATAGCCCGATGAAACAGCACAACATGATGCAGCCTGGGAAGAAGCTTGGGGTAGTCGGCCTCGGTGGTCTTGGGCATGTGGCTATCAAGTTTGCTAAAGCCGTTGGATTGCATGTCACTGTGATCAGCACATCACCTTCTAAGGAAAAAGAGGCCAAGGATCGGCTTGGTGCCGATGAATTCATCCTCAGCACCGATGTTAAGCAAATGAGGGTAATTCTAAGACTTCACATCAATTAATTTAGCATCATGTAATTTAGATTCATTTCAAATCATAAGCAAAATGCACAAAAAGAAATTTGATTAAAACAAAGATGAATGATTCAGTATTCTAGCAACTAGGCACATAACAGGCAAGGAAAAACGAAAGGTTAAGCATCATTTACCTCAGCATTTACAAGCTGAATGGAGTCGTTTTGAAATGGTATGGCAGGCTCATTCAAGAACTTTGGACTTCATCATAGACACTGTAGCTGCAAAACATTCACTAGGGCCGATCTTAGATTTGCTAAAAGTGAAAGGTAATTTGGTGCTGGTTGGTGCCCCAGACAAGCCCGTCGACCTCCCCTCCTTCCCGCTGATCTTCGGTAAGATAAAAAATAACATATTCTTTGTTTCCATAACATTAAAACAATGCAAAAGTTGTGAACCTTGTCACTGATTTATTCATAACATGCTCAACATGAAGGTAAAAGGATGGTCTCAGGAAGCATGACAGGAGGGATGAAGGAGACGCAAGAGATGATGAATTTCTGTGCAAAACACAACATCACCTGTGATATCGAACTTGTGAAACCAGATAGCATCAATGAGGCAATGGATAGACTTGCACGGAATGATGTTCGTTACCGCTTTGTGATTGATATCACTGCTGCCAAATCTTCCCTTTAATTGTTGAATTGTAGAACACAGCCATTTCTGTTGTTCAGTGTTGTTTTCTTCTCTTGTTTATGAACTTCAAGTTTCTCTTTATCAATGATATGACAAATATCAGAGGTAGGAAGTTTCGAAGACCATGTAATGGCAAGGCCACACCAACAAACCCACCCACCCCACAAAAACCCCAGCTACCTGTCAAACCCACCCCTGGATCCTCATATTACTTACAATAAATAGTAAGGGTCCTATTAGATGAAAATGAATCGCTTTAGTTTGCTTAAGCAATTCAAATTTGATAAATTTTGATTTCTAATTCCAAGATATGCCTAAACTGAGTAATAGCCTGAGGCCTCTGCATCTATGTATTTAGGTTAGTAACATCAACACTTACCACTATAAAAAAAATTCATGCTATTATTGTAACGTAGACAACAAAAATGCACTTCAGGATGCAAAATGTTTTACATGTGACATGCACTATCTACAGTTGTTTCACAGTTCATTACACTACTTAACCAACCAATAGATCACTTATCTGCAAGGGTTCTGCAATTGAAAGATCATAGATAAAATTTTCAGAACAAGAGAATGTTCCGAGAGAATGAAGAACTTCAGTGCCACTTCAGTTCGAACGAAAAGACATGAATGTACAACATGATGAATGATTCACTAAAGAGGGAGAAGTAACACAGGGCATGGAACGAACTCTGCCAAAAGATTCGCATCAACATGCTTTGAATGGATTGCTTCCATGCTTAAAACGACTAAATCCAAGTTCAAGTCATCAGCGACCTCACCTATAATTGCAGTTGGCTTCTTTCCCTCACCAAGTCTCTCCATCAACCCAAACTCCTGAAAGCCACCTAGGCAAAAATAAATAAATAAATAAGAAAAAAAAATTCAATAGGACAACCTGGCTTGACAAACTTTCCAGTGGACAATGTTATAAATTAAACCTTCTGAGAGATGCCATCTGATATTGGACAGTAGTGTGTCATGCTCAGGGTTTGATTCTTTCGGGTTATCATCGATTACTGCAAAGAATTTCTGTGTCCCCTCAAATCTTGCTCCAAAATGTAATCCTACTCAATTGAGTCATATAGCCTAAAGAAAAGAGTCAGCATCAGAAGCTCAATGAGCATACCAACGACTGTGATGTCTGCACCATACTTTTTTGCCAAAGAAGCAGTGTTTGCTGCAGCCTATAACATAAAAAGAAACACGTACATAAATAAATGGTTATCATTTCGAATAATAGGAATACAATCTGTCCATCATGTGCAAATTCAAATCAAGAGCCACTTAGATACCAGAATGAACATGAAGAAGTGTCTAAACAAAAGACCTTTTTTGTTTTTGTTTTTGTTGGTGGGTAGCAGATTCCTGCTGTATAGCATTGCGAAATAAAAAGAGACATGGAATGAAAATATCAAGAAAATATGTTCACATTATTTACAAAAAAAGATAGCCTAGAGTGCAATGATGAACAAACAACTGAAACAGGCTCCAAGGCGTTCTAAGAATACAGGCATTCATAAAGAGTTGATCTGATTTGCAGGATCGATGTCTCAATACAGCAACTACCACAAAGCAGTAATACTTGAGGTAACACAAAATACCTGTCTTGTCCCTTCAGATAGATAAGGATTCCGGTCTGTGATTGGAAGAAGCAAGTGTTTCACATTGGTTAAAACATCTACAGCAGCATTGCCACCAGATTCATGAACTTCTGCAGTAGCTGGACAAATATATAGAGCTTGTTAGACAATGCCATATTTTGATTATATGTAAGATTGTTTATTTTAATGCTTCCAAATGATCTGTCAAATCTTTACTGCTAAAATTACAAGCATCCAATTCAAATATGCTTTCCTACTGATAGTGAAGAGAAAGAGGTGGAAATAGAGTTTTGAGACAATTGTCTTTGAACTCAGCAATATTGCTTGTGTTACTTCGTGTGGTTTGAAAAAGAGCATGGTCAATGAAGGCACCTGACCTTATGTTGAACTCTTATTTCTTAACATTTTTCTCTATAAATTCCTTCTCTTCTAGATAACAACAATAACTTAAGCCCTTGAGAAGAAATCCTGCAGCCAACTAGTCAACTAATCAGATAATTATGTGACCATCTTGAAGTTGTTTACGAATTGGTTTCGATTTGTTTAGGATAAGCCGAACCTTAAACAGAGCATTCAGAATAAACTACATGGCAGTCTAACAGTTTAATTGATAAAAGTGAATCATTAGAGAGACTCGCAATCAGGATCAAGAGTTAGTGAGAGACACATTTGTTGAGAGTGAGAGGCTTATCTCTAAATTTTATATCAAATCAGTTTCCATCCCTAAAATCTCATAACTTCGTTTCATTACTATTCTGTCAAAGAGAATTCCAAAAATAATTCAAGTATTTTAAATTCTGTGAATTGGCTCACCAGGAAAGTTGCAACAATTTCAACCATATTTCTATATCTTTAACTGCACCATATTCTTAATTTTTGTTCTATACATAATTACATTCAGCAAACTGTTAACTATATATAACTTCCTTGCAGCACTACATTCTATTCACGAGCATTTCCTTTATGCTAGAAGAGAAACCAAGTTCTCCATCGAGAAAAAATAATATTTGGTGCTGAGATACCAAACAACCTCATAAGATACTAGCGAAATGTTTGTTTGAATGATAACATTCGAGCTGGTTTTACTTGTTCAGTGTTGGCAGCATTCTACATTATTATTAAACTTTCTTTTATACAATTTTCAATCAGTGTTATTAAAAGCGAGAAGGGCGCTCAAGCAAGGCCCCAGCGTTTTTTGTTATCATCCCTATATTTAGTGTTAATTGGGATTTAAAAAAAAAAACACACTTACTAAGTAAGTAAGGGAATAAATTTAAAGGAGAAAAACTAGAAAATTTTAAAAGGACACTTATTTATAAGTAAGGAAATAAATTAAGGAGCAAAAAACTATGTGATTTTAAAAAGGCACACGTACTAGTAAAGAAGGAAATAAATTTAAAGGAGAAAAACTAGGTAATTTTAAAAAGACACAATTACTAATAAAGAATGAAATAAATTTAGGGGCGAAAATATAGGTGATTTAAGTGTACAACTACTATTTTTTTTAAAAGTAATGAGTAAATTACGGGATTAACTAATTAATTAGAGAGAATTGAAAAGGCAGCAAAAGTTGCACTCTAAATCTAGTGATGGAGTTGAAGCTAGCTTAGATGACGAGGATGATGATATTGTAGAATTAGATGACTTATGGAGATAGAGTTTACACTCTAAAAACTTGAGTAGTTCTAGACGTCTAAGAAATGTTTTCTTTTTTACTTTATGTTATGTTTTGTTTGACTTGATGTTTTACTTTGATTGACTTTAATTATTCTAGAAATTATATATATAAGTTATTATTAACTAGCGCTTTATTTCGCTCAGGCGTGCACCTTTCGTGGCGCCTCTCGCATCGGGCAATAAAAAGTCTTAGTGCTTGAAGGGTGCCTAGAGCTTTTACACTGTTTTCAATAAGAAATCTTTTCATTGTATAAATAAGGCAAGTTTATATAATATCCAAATGAAATAATTTATACAGTTCATAGCAAGCTCACAAGCAAATTGAAGTAAAAAAAAAAAAATTATGCAGACTTCCTTATTTTCATAGTATATTTTCAGTGATTTCTTTCATTTCCAAACTATAAAAATATATATATATATATATATATATATATATATATATATATATATATATATATATATATATATATCAAAGAATATCATTTCCTTCTTCAAGTTCTATATCATTTGAACCAGACCCTCTAAAAAATTCAACTTCAAATCAATCAGGAAGGAACAGAATTGGATGATCTGCCAATTAACAAACTTCTTGAGGTCAGTACTCATCAGGATAAGGACAAGATCCCCACTTCCATTCAGCATCAAGACAATGTAGTCAAAAACAAAGAAAAATAGCAAATCCGTTCTCCCAAAGCTAAATTTCACTCATACCATCAAAAATTAATATGAACTACCAACACCAAATGAATAAAACAGCTACAATAGAAACCGTTTATTCCACCAATTCTACCTCCCCAAAACCAGATTTCATCATTCGTGATCTACTTTCAGTTCTAAACTATCAAAACATATTATTCCTTCTAATGTATCTAAGATTATCTCCTCTTGCTTCAAGTTCTCCGGCATCCAAATCATATTATCTAAAAATACATATCTGTATCAATCGGGAAGGTACATAGTTGAACAACACCACCTATGAAGTAACTTCTCATGGTCAGTACTGAATCAGGAAATGAACAAGTTCCCCATTTCCATGCAACATCAAAACATGCCCGTCAAATTACAATGAATTACCAACACCAATCAGATAAGAAAAAAGCTACGATTCGAGCAAGTAAATCCAATCAAAGCTTAAACCCAAGAATATGTATATCTCTAAAAACACCTCTAGCATCAGAACCATAAAATCAGGAAAAGAACAAGTTCCACCATTTCTATGCAACATCAAAAATAGCCATTATACCCATCAAATTACAATGAACAGCCAACACCAATCAGATTTAAAAAAAAAACCACAATAGAACAATTTAATCCACATAAATCAAAGTTTAAACACAAGAATCAGTGTACGTCTCAAAATATCTCTAGCACTGAGGTGATTCCAACAAGTTTCCCCATTTCCAGGCAACATCAGAACATACCCATCAAATTACAACAGACAACCAACACCAATCAGATCAAAAGGCCAACTACAATAGAAACAATTTAATCCACAAAAATCAAAGTTCCGATCAGATAAAAAAAACAATTTAATCCACAGGAATCAAAGTTTAAACACAAGAATCAATATGCCTCTAAAAGAAATCTCTACCACTGGACCGTAGAACAAGGAAATGAACGAGCTTCCCCTTTTCCATCCGACATCAAGATATACTCATCAAATTACAATGAACTACCAAAAACTACAATACAAACAATTCGATCCACAAAAATCAAATTTTGGAACACAAGAACGAATATACCTCTATGAAGTGTTCGACGAAATGCGGATGAGAGCACGGAATCACGGTTCCTCAAAGAACGCAAAGAGAAAGAGATGTTGTTGAAACCAAGAGGAGAAATGGGGCGATGGCGATGAAGGAGAGGCCGAGGAGGGGTGGAGGAGAGAAGCAAACGGGATGAGCAGTGAGCGAACGCCATGGCCGCTTGGGAGAAGCTTGCTGTCCTTTTTCTCGGGAGAGAAGTCGCGCGCGGGTTCGAGAAGTAGTGAAATGAAGACACGATTTGGTTGTGATAGCTTTTTCGCTGGCCCGGTTTTATGGTCTGGTGACTTCTGGATGGTGTGATAATGTTTTTCATTTTACTTTTGTGTATATGGTTTTGCACAATGTTGGCTTAATTTTTATTTATTTATTTATTTATTTCTCATTTTGTTTGATTGTTTTATTTTTTTTATTGATGTGATATGTGTTGTTAGAGGGATGTCCACAGCCGAGAATTAATTGTTAGTTTTGCTCTCTCACCTAGTGATATAGAGATTGGGCTTGCAGTGGGCCATGTTTTTAGGTTATGAGTCTTTTGGTGTTTAATTTTTTTTTAAAAAAATGAATGTTTAGTTTATATTTTTAATTATTATTATTATTATTATTATTATTATTATTATTTGGGTTTGTGAGCCATCAATTTTCTAGAAGCCACAAGTTTTATACCAGTCTAAGTGTGATACTAGAAACTTCATAGAACTAGACCTCTACCACTTGGGTCTACACATCGGTGTACCATATATTTTTTCATTAAGTTTGAAGCTTAGAAAAACATTAGAAACAAATTGTTCTGTAAAACATGAAAGTACCCCAATGGCTTTTGACGTAAACCTAAAAACCACTTCCATCTAAGAATATGGGTATTATGTATCTTAGTCTGCAAACTGTAGTTTTATGTGAAAGTTAGTTCCACCTGATTTTGTCATTGTCGTGGTTAATGATATTATCACAGAATTAGCAATGAAGGTGAACATAAAGACCTATGGGTATAGTTTAAGGACCACAGTGCTTTTTTTTAATGGCTTTTGACGTAAACCTAAAAATCACTTCCATTCAAGAATATATGGGTATTACGTATCTTATTTCGCAAACTGTAGTTTTATGTGAAAGTTAGTTCCATCTAATTTTGTCATTGTCATGGTTAATAATATTATCACAAAATTAGCAATGAAGGTGAACATAAAGACCTACTTACACATATGGGTATAGTTTAAGGATCATAGTGCTTTTTTTTTTTTTAAAAAAAAAGGTTTAAAACCCATAAGGCACATATAGTTTAGGGACCATTTGTACACTTACACCTATTTATTTGTTAAGCACTTTTAGGGGGAAAAAACCGCACATGCATTTTCAGTAATTTTGTAAGAGGCATCGAGTTTTTTTATCCTATTTGGACTCATTTTGTTAAGTTTTGAAATATTTTTTGGGTAAGTTATGCACTTATGGTTATGGATCCAAAATTGCATGTTTGGATTCACTTATTAAAAAAACAAAAGCAATGAAAAAAAAATAGTTTATACCTTTTTCAAGAGCTAGAAAAATGGTGCTTCTAAAAAAAACTTCTAGGGTTCAAAAAACATCATGTCTTTTTTCCTTTGCACCTAAGTACCCATAAGAAAAATAAAAATTTTCATTTGTGTCCCCTTATATA
Source organism: Dioscorea alata (assembly GCA_020875875.1). Lineage (NCBI taxonomy): Eukaryota > Viridiplantae > Streptophyta > Magnoliopsida > Dioscoreales > Dioscoreaceae > Dioscorea > Dioscorea alata. The sequence continues at coordinate 4,838,656 of CM037024.1, read as the reverse complement.
TTTAGCACAAGTTAACCCTTCTTTTCTTCTCTCCTAGCTAAAGAGCTTCAGTCTCATTTCTCCTTTAATCTGCTATCTTTCATGTTCTCGGTCAATGTCAAGATCTTGCAGACACCTTGTCCTTAACATTTATTTGAAGGCAAATTTCTGAATCTTTGTTGCTACACTACTTATTGTATTCTTGCTTATCTTTTTTTATCAATTTCTAAATCATCGGGCATTACTTTCTAAATCAACTCATAATCTAAGACATAGTTATGTCAAAGAATCTTGTATAATCAAAAGAAGGTTTTTTCTTAAAGGATCTCTATTGAAAGTAATACATGTTCATTAATTTGGTTTTTTTAACTCTCTTAGGACGAAATTGGTTCTTTTTAATTGTGCTACAGGTAGTTTAGAATCATGATATCTCATGTTATTTATGTTTTCTGTCTAAGATAAATTTTGTCCATAAAGGAAATTTAACTCCTATCATTTTCTCTAGTTGTAGATTAAGGTGAACAACAAATCTATTATTTAAGAGAGAACCGTTTGCAGCAAGCAAAAGAGGCAAATCTATATTATTTGAGAAATTAATTAAAAAAGAAGAAGGGTTGATTGTCTACTAGATACATGTTTTTGTTTGCCTATTTTCATCATCTTAATAAGCCTCTGTGATATGATATATTCTATATTAGATGGACCTCTAGAAGTCTCATGTTTAATTTTAATAGCCATCATGTATAGCACTAGATGAAGTGTATCTATATACTGACAAATTGTATTACTAATTATTATTATTATTCTAGAGCCTTCTAGTTTAATGAAAAATTCCAAAATTAATTATTTTTATGACTTTTCATACTTTACCAAAGGAATATAAGCACTTTTTGTATTTGATTTAAATAAGCAAATGTCATTTCTACTTTTATCTTAGTTTGCTTGAAACATATGGTCAAGGAGTGTGTATAATAATAAGTAAGGTATCGAAATTGTTAGAAAAATTTCTTGATTTAATGATGGAACTCTGTGCAAAGTTTCCTCCTGTGATATGGGTTACCACTCCTTGATCACTTATAGTACCCCAAACATCTGACTGCATTTTCCAACTAAAATGGAAAATTACTACCGAAATTGTATTGTACATCCAGAATAAAATGGATTTTAGTAACGAACAAAATCAAATAACTATACCTACTATTTCAAATTATTTCGTAGATTGGATTTAACTTGACTATCTACGGCTCCATTGTGTGTGGCCTTAACCTCCCATTCTTGCCACTGGATTATGCAACAATGCATGGCTTATTATACTAGCCATTAAATGCTGATAATTTGTTTTCTTTAAAACTTTACAACAAGTCTCTTGTTTTTTATTTGTTGTTCCATTTTTAACTCTTGTGGAATTTGTTTGTAGATTGTTATGACTAGATAGTCAATGAAGCTATACAAAAATCTCTCTTCTATTTTTCACCCAAAGAAAATTCATGCTCCATCAAACCAGAAAAAAAAACTTATAGTAAATGGTGATGCCATACCGAAGAGCAGCATTATTGCTCTCTAATGTGTTCTCTGCAAGTGCACGGGTCGCACACAAGTAATATAGTGATACCTCCTAAGGGGTAGGGTAGGGTTGTCGAACCACAGGGAACTGGACTCGAAGTACTGATTTCTCCTCTGATGTCTAGTGAATCACGAAGTTGGGAATGAATCAAAATAAGAAACAATTAAGGAAGGATAGAGTGGTGAAGGTGATAGGTAAACTAGGGTCGAGTGTTTCAACAGCAAGAGAGTAACGCCCTGAGGTGATTCCTACGGACTATTGCAAGCTATCTTACCCTTAATGCCTACCAGGTACATTCTATGATTCAAGTGTGTGCTTAAGAGCTATGTTACATCTATGGTTCTCAAATACACCGAGTTTTGCTAGGGTAACTGTGCGCTTCTTGCTAAATAAGCCACACACTGAGTTTTACCCAAGCAGTTGTGCAAATCAAACACATCGAGTTATGCAAACACAAGATTAAACACAAGAATCAAAAGAACTCCATAGAATAATAAATGCAAGTGTTAAAGAATACAAATCATCCAAGTTCACAACCCCGGGCACTATGGCCAGTTAGCTCCTCATGGGCGGGTACAACAAGGAAGAAACAATAAAAGAACAATAAGAGGAAGACATGACTCCCTTCTTTTCTCTAGATGATCTTCCTTGCAGAGCTTTGTGTGCTAACCCCACCTCTGAAGTGCCTCCAACTCGTCCTTGATTTCCTTAGGTGGTGTGATGAAGCCTCATCTTCGCTCTCATCCAAGTCCTCCCGGTGGAGAATAGAATCCCCGAACAAAAGATGAGATAGAAACCCTAAAATCTGAAGTTAAAAAGGCAGTTTTGGGCCCGACATGGTCTGGACACGGTCGTGTTCAGCCCGTGTTCTTTTCTGAGATTTCTTAAGTGAAACACCTGGGATAATCAGTGGATGTCGCACGGTTGTGTTTCTCACATGCCCTACTAGTACACGCTCGTGTAAAGGGTAGCATGCCCGTGTTTCCCTTGATGAAGAGAAGATGCCCTTTTTCTGAGATAATCAGGGGGGAACACGGGCGTGCTGAGACCGTGTTCCACCTGGGACACTTCCGTGCCAAAATTTTGTTAACTTGTTCTCCAGGCTGGGAAGATCAGTGGGACAGAGCACGGTCGTGCTCCGCCCCTATTCAGCTTGCTCTTTTCCCTTGGTCATCGAACACGCACATTTCACTCTTGGTTTTCACTCCAAATTGCTCCGAGCCCGAAATTCTTGTACAACGAACACTATACCTCAAATAGCACTAAATATACATGAAAATATGCTAGAGGATGAATAAAAGAACGGAATAAAGGGCATGAAAACATGATATAAAATGCACTCATCACTCTCCACAGAAAGAAGAAGTTACTGGTGCACTTTTTACCACACTATTAGTCAACTGTAGAGAAACCAATAGAATAGTGGGTCCAAAAGCTAATAAGTCAAGGAGAGCTCATTGCTTAGAGTCAATGGAGGAAAAGAAAGAGAGCAAGGTAATCATATGTTTCTTTTTCATTAATTTGTATTTTATTTACAACTTGGGCTAGAATTCCTTGTTCTATTTTTTTTTGTTTAAAAAAACCAAACTTTATGATTATTGTTATCTATGGGTCATCCATGTGAATTCTCATATTTAACTATCTTTGATCAATTATTTGAAATGCAAATTATTCTTAACATTAATAAATGATTTTACACATGTACAAATTGGCTAAATATGTCTCTGAACTATTATTTATAAATCAATATACTACAACAAAATTACAGTTTAGAAACAGCTTTCTACATTTCTAATCAGTTGCTAATTGAGTATAGAAATGGATTAGAAACGGGATTTTTTTGTTCCTGAAATTCTCGTTGCTAATTTGATTAAAATTAGAAACAGATTAGAAACTGAATTAGTTTCGCTGCTAAATTCAGAAAAATAGAAACATAATTTTTTTCTGTTCCTAATCAATTTCTAATTCAAATCCGTTTCTAATCTGTTTCAGAAATTAGAAACGGATTAAAAACAAACTCATATATGTTTCAGATATTAGAAATGGATTAGAAACCGACCGTTTTGTTTTAAATATGTTTTCTCATTAGAAACAGAAATAATTCAGTTTCTAGTCCATTTCTAAATTTTAAAATCTTAAATATATAGATTGAATTTTGAAACAAAATATTCGTTTCTAATCCATTTCTAAATTAATTTTTTTTTAAAATGAATTCAATTCAGAAACGGATTAATCAGTTTCTAAATTAAGAAATAAAAATAAATAAATAAAATTTTGAAATGGAATAATCAGTTTATAATCCCTTCTAAATTTCTAAAAAATAAAAATAATAAAAATAAAATAATATTTGATTAGGGAAAATTATTTTTTACCCCTCATGAATTTTAAATATTCCCAAACAGCCCCTTCAACTTTTGCAAACCCCGGACAACCCTTCCGTTATTGTTTAAGTTCTCTTTTACCCCCTATCGTTCACTTCACATGGATCCATGTTATGAAATTTCATTTTTGCCCCTGAAAATGGTGGGAAAACAGCCCAATCACATCGCGTCCAACTTTTATACATACAATTTTGCATTTTATTTTTTTACCTTTTTGTTTGCTTTTTGTCAAACAAAGTTTGAAAGGCTCATCACATTTTTTCCTTCTTCTTCTTCTTCTTCTTCTTCTTCTTCTTCTCTTCATTTAGTTTGTTCGATTCTTCTTCTTCTCTTCATTTAGTTTGTTCGATTTGAGTTTTGCCAGTTTTCTGATAAGGTGAGAATTTCTTTGTTGCTCCCACTTTGATCATTCTTTGGGAGGGAGTAACAATTTATAAAAAAAAATGCAGATTTATTATAGAAAGTTTTTGTGCTATTGCTAGATAACGGGGGAGGGACGAGGGCTAATGTTCACGGAGCTGACTTCTTGGGAATCAGTGTTAGCTGAGATATGTGAGCGACGGAGTTTCGATGTTTCCCAAGTCAGGGTGAAGTTTATCACACCTAATAGACATAAAACGGTTTATCCAATAGAAAATGAGGTTGAGTGCATTTGTCACATGTACTCCATCTTCAAATACGATGTATTCGATCTTGTTGTTGAGATAAACGTTGTGTCATTGTCGTATCCTAATAAAAACGTGTTCTTCTTGTTATAAAGTTCTTCTCTTTATGTTTATCTTGTTGTATAAGCTAATTATTGTTTAATTATTCCAGTTTATGTTTAAATATATTAAGTTTCCATTTAAAAATTGTCTTCTCCGCTTAAATTATTCTGTTTCTGTTTAAATATTTGTCTTACCGTTTAACTTTTCTAGTTATCGTTTAAAACTTTTATGTTTCTGTTTAAAATATTGATTGTTTTTGTTTAAATAGAAGTGTTGGCAGGAATTTGGATTCAATGAGCGTCTCTTTTCCATCTCATGGAGACCTTAACGGTGTGGCATGCTTTCCTTATTCGTCAGATCATCATTTTGAAGGCGTTGAACATTCGAAAGTAGAGATACTTGTAGGCATTATAAATAAACAAATATTTTAAACAGAAATAAACTTATTTGAGTGTCAACTTTTGATATTTAAACATAGATATTGTCTCTTAAACGTTTTACTTAAACATTTTGAGAAATGAAAACACGACATTGTAAATAAGTATAAAGTTAAACAGAAACTTTTAGAATTTAAATAGAGATAACAATATTTAAACAATAATAATGATATTTAAACAGAGATATCTTGTTATTTAAACAGAAAGAGTAAATATATATATGCCGAACATCTCACACGAAATCTTTACACGAATGACGTGGATGCCCATGTGGCATCCACATCAATCACATCTTATCAGGTTTTTAAAAAAAAAAATTAAAACCTAACTTAACAAGGAGACCCGTGGATGCCATCTCCCTGTTTTCTCTGGTCATCTCGCTGCCGTCATGACTTCCGATCTTCTCTATTACCTTGGTTTCATTCGAGATGGGGGTGACGACGGTGAGATGATGGCGGGAAGATGGACGGCGAGATGGGGACGACGGTGGCAAGATGTGGATGACGACGGAGAGAGGAGAGAAAACAGGGAGGTGGCATCGACGGGCCTCCTTGTTTTGCTTTAAAGTAAGTTGTAAATAAGTATAAAGTTAAACAGAAACTTTTAGAATTTAAATAGAGATAACAATATTTAAACAATAATAATGATATTTAAACAGAGATATCTTGTTATTTAAACAGAAAGAGTAAAGATATATATGCCGAACATCTCACACGAAATCTTTACACGAATGACGTGGATGCCCATGTGGTATCCACATCAATCACATCTTATCAGGTTTTTTAAAAAGAAAATTAAAACCTAACTTAACAAGGAGACCCGTGGATGCCATCTCCCTGTTTTCTTTCCTCTCTATAGTCGTCATCCACATCTCGCCACCCTCGTCCCCATCTCGCCGTCATCTCGCCGTCGTCATCCCCATCTCGTCACCGTCATCCCCATCTCGCCGCCCATCTCCCTGCCATCATCTCGCCACCGTCATCACCTTCTCGCCGGTCATCTCGCTGCCGTCATGACTTCCGATCTTCTTTATTACCTTGGTTTCATTCGAGATGGGGGTGACGACAGCGAGATGATGGCGGGAAGATGGACGGCGAGATGGGGACGACGGTGGCAAGATGTGGATGACGACGGAGAGAGGAGAGAAAACAGGGAGGTGGCATCGACGGGCCTCCTTGTTTTGCTTTAAAGTAAGTTAGGTTTTAATTTATTATTTTTTTTAAAACCTGATAAGATGTGAATGATGTGGATGCCACATGGGCATCCACGTCATTCGTGTAAAGATTTCGTGTGAGATGTTTGGCATATATATCTTTACTCAAACAGAAAACTCATTATTTAAACAGAAACAATAAATCTTAAATGGAAACCTCAAATGTTTACTTAATATCTCATTATTTAAATAGAAACCAAATTTTTAAAACTGCAACCATATCAACGTAAAGAGAAAACCTATATTGTAATACACAAAACAACACCCTAGCCAATAAATCCCTCTACAGACTTCAATATCATCCAATAAAAATGGAACCACAAAACAAAACCGAAAAATCTCTTTTTCTAACATAATCGTTTAAAAAAAACTATAAACACAACTTCTTCAACGGCGTCCACCTTGGCTCAATATCTTAGACTGCGAACTAATGAAACAACGATACTTGAACAGGAATTCTTCTCCAAGACAATGGTGGAAAGCAAAGTTCTTCTTCAAGACAAGGATGCCCAGACAGAGACAACTTTGAAAATGAAAAAACTGAAGGGGTAAAGAGAGAAAAAAAAAAACGTATAACCGATGGCTATAATAGTTGTCTCTAGGGATTACCCAAAAAATAACCCTCCGTCCCTCTCAATCCGGAAACATAATTGTTCTCTCACAATTTCCCATGCAAGGGCAATTTCGTCCATAAAATTCAAAAGTAACTCCATTACAGCCGGTTATAACTTTTGGGGGTTTGAAAATCATTGACTTTAAAAGGAAGGTGTTTTTAGGGATTGCCAAATTAAAAGGGTGTTTTTGGCAATATTACAAAGTTGTGAGGTTTTTTTGACAATTTCCACATTTGATTATCAATGATCCCTGAACATAGTTGTCACAATAAAATAATATCCAAATATATTAACATCTAATAGTTTCATCATAAAATACTAGTTTCAACACAAAATACTGTCACACATTTGTTCAATACAAAATACTATAAGAGACATAGTACTACATGATATTACATGTCATCTAAATGATCAACAACATCACCATCAGTGAATGGCTATGAGTCTTGACTGGTAAATTGCGAGTGTTGAAGAATCATGGTCTCAAAATTCATCATCATGTCTTTCATCTGGCACATTATCTCCTACCAATTTTGGTTCCTTTTCTCCCTCATCTCAAGCATACTCTATTGAACCTCTTTGTAATTATCTTGTAACTGAATAGCTGTATGTCACAGCTCTCTAATCTCAGTATTTACCGCCTTCGATGATGTACCGGTAGACAAGCTCTGAGATGATTAGGGATAAAAATTAGATCCCTAGGATCCTACTCAGTATACCTTGCGTTTTTATCTCCCCCCATAGCTTCATAATATATAGCTGCTTCATCTACAATAGGGGGCTCACAGTGCTCTTCTTGTGTATCGGATGCTTGCTCTATAAGCTCCAAATAACAATCCTGCATCAATGGATTTTACTTGTCAAATATTGATATCAAAATAATGAATGAAAACACAAGTAGTGCAAATAAAGTTTATGGCTGAAAAACACAAATAAAATTGGCCCTAACTTACCTTAATAGCCTGAGATCGTGCATCAATGAGCTCTGAAGCACCCTTCTTCGTATGTGTTACTTTAAAAAGCTCATATGGAAGATTGTCACATCCAAGTTTCAATCGTTGGAATAATATAACAAATTGAATAAAGTTCCACGTAGCACTAAATTGACTCTTTGTAATATAGAAACATATTCATTCAAATATGAATAACTTACCAATCGCTCTGCGTGGGAGGCATGGGTAATTGAGCCTCCTATTTTCTAGGATACACCACATCCATGTCCTCCAGTTTCATTGAGTCTATTTGCAGCAAATTTCTCTCTTCAAGCTTTAAATTTTGTTGAATTCCATGTCTCGCTCCATATTTGCCATGCAGAATCACTCACATGCATGGCCTTTTCCTTACCTTTTCTCAAACTACACATCAATGCTTGATAATGCTCTACAGCCTTATGTTGCTAGGCCATCTTTATAAAGGATGAGATTAACTCATCCCAAACAAAATGTTTTTGTAATTTAGATTTGCAAAGTCATATAATATGTACAAGCTATCAGGCAATGTAATTAGATTTGCAAAGTCATATAATATGTACAAGCTATCTTAACATTTTTTGGAGATTAAATATGGAATTTAATTCAATCACACAATGCATCAGTCTAATATAAATGTAGGAAACTGTTTAAAATGGAAAGCATACTAGTCTCAACCAAAAATATATATCCAAATAACACCACAGTTTTTGGTGATGATAAAAAGCTAGGAATGATGGCCCAATTATAGAAAACAAAAAAACCTTATAAATTTAAGATGGTTGGTAAAAACTGTGAAAAAAATAATGGTCCAAGTGGTCAATGGAAGCCTTAAACAACCATTGAAGGCCACATTAGACCAGATTTTGATGCAGTTAGCAGTTATTCATGTGATATGTATTAAATTCGTAATGCAACCTCAGTCCTTCTAACATGCTTGTCTTGAAATACAAAATGTGATTTCGATTGCCAAAGGCCTTGAGTTGTCTTAAAGAAATATCCAAAATAATATAGCTAAGATATAATTGCATGAAATAATAAAAGTTATTGTTTTTCATAAAAAAAAAAAAACTAACTGCAAACAAACAAGGAACTTATACTGTGGGATATGAAGGACATGGCACATCCAAAGATTGTTTATAGAATGCCACTAGGACAAAAGTAATTGGAGGAAAATCTACCAATTGATGAACAATTAATTTGGAAAAATTAACAAGACAATCAAATCTAACATCAATGTCACAAATTGGCATTGTTTGGAAAAATTATCTTAGTAGCCAAGCTTTTAAACTTAAATTATAGGAAAAGAATTCATGAATGACTTGAATGAAGGTGCTAAAGCTGGGTATAATGTAATGATCAAATTTCTAATAAAGTCCTCTATATGCTTAATTACATGTTTAATTTTACTTTTGAAAGTTCACTTTTTAGCTGGCTTAAATGAAGCTCCCATTTTCTAGCTTTTATTTTATGAATTTTCAGTTGTAGGCGGCCATATTTTATAGTCCCATTTCAGCTGATGTATGATTGTTTTGTGAAAGCTCACTTTCAAACAAAGAAAGGGCTTTTGTTTTTTAGAATAATTCATGCTCACAGCTAGGAATGATTTATTTTTTAGAATTCATTGTTACATCGCATAGCCACATACGTAGCTAGATGTGTGCTACTTACATGAATCTCTATAATGTGAATCGCTACTTAAATGAATCTCTAAATGTGATTGCAACTAATTTATTTATCTTGCATGCACATATGTACATGTATATTGCAAAGTGAATCAATTATATGTATGTCATGAATTCTTTACAACTAAAGGTATTACCATAAAATATTTGTGCAGTTGTCAAGCTATATATATACACATCCACAGACGCACGTGCACGTCCTCAACATTTGTATACTTTAAATCAATGGTTTAATTTGAGAAGAATCTCATGATAATACATATACCCAATTTTCAGTATTAATTTTTGTAATACCAAATGTTGATCCGGCTTTTTTTTATTCCTTCATAAGTAATTTTTAAACTTGGAAGCTTTTGAAGGGGTAACAAGTGAAATCACCAGTTTATAATCGTTCAGAATATTTAAAGAAAGATAATGCCTTGTCATACTTAGGATTAGTTGAGTTTGATTCTAACAAGTAAAAAATTATCATCTAGTCACAATTCTTGAGCATTGGAGTAATTAACTCTAGAATTAAACTGATTCAAACTAATCAATATATGATTAATTTGAATCAATAGATCTCTATACTCATATAAACTGATTCAAACTGACTTCTTGATATTGTTGTTTGGACTTAGTTGCTTTCTTGTAGTGTGTATTTTCTACTCTTTTTATCATGCAAAATAATAAGAGTAGTGACATGTTTTTTTTAGGGGAAATATAAAGAGAAAGTTCCTACACAAACATATCTATTGCTATTTTACATCTGCATATATGACTGTGTTTTTGTGTTATTTATGCTGATAACTTACAAGGATTGCAAAATGTATCATTATATGCATGAGATCTTTGAGCATGTGTGAAATCAAAACCAGCAATGCTTTATAAAGAATCAGAAAAAAAAAGCCCCAAAGGAAACAATAGAAAAGCTTTTGTCTCATGAAGTTGATGTTGATGTTCATGACCCAAAGCAATTTTTATATGTCTTTCGATGGAAGCTGAGACAAACGATGCAGATAGGAAGTGATTTAACATGATTTATATCAACTAGATTAACAAAGAAATCATTGGTAAGCCTACAAAAACCATACATTAGGCACATCATCTGAATAATTTCATATCTATCATACTAATTTAGACAATAACGTCTCATTACAAGAAGCTTTTAGATGCTGGTGTCTCCTAAATTTAAAAATGTATTAACACTTTTCACAAGCAGCTATATGATAGAGAAAACTAGAATTCAGCAATGTATTACTATTTAAATGCTTGTGTTTCAAAGAACTAAAGAATGCGAGTATAAGAGGCATATATAGCTCATGGCTGAGATTTTTTTTTTCTCTAAAGCAACAAAGATTTCTAGATCACAAAATGAATGTCTCTAAATTGATGAACTAGGCATCTTAAATCAAAAGCACAAAGAAGAAAGCATATCTTCACAAAAACAAGTAAAACCTCGCAACCAATATATGATTAAATCATATACGATTTAAGCTACATTATATTTAATCAATCCTAATCAATATATGATTTAAGTAATTAATACTACAAAAAATAATAATTATTATAAGTAATGGTCAATATACAAAGCCAACAAACAAAGTACTACAAACTTTTAGAAACATTTAGAGGTAAATCAATGAAACTTCCAAGCATGAGGAAACCATTTTAAAAAGCATGTGACAATTTAAAATAAAAATTAATTAATAGCTAAAATTCATTCCAGTAGAGCTCCTTTGTTTCCTTAGAAACATTCTTCCAACAATAACAATTCTCATTCAATCTTTCCTTAAAGAAATATGTGATTCTTCATGCATAAACATCAGAAGGATGTAATCTGTAAATAAAAAAAAAACAACAACCACCACCAAATATAAAAAGTAGCCCCGATAAGCTAACGTAACTTGATTACAATTAACACTCTTACATACGAAACAAAAAAAAAAAAGAAATAACAATTTAATACTTACGCTCCATTAACCAGCTATATACGAGGTCTCCCTAACACAATAATAGGGGACAATCTATCCATGGGTACTGGAGTCTCTCTAGCAGGATCAATGGGTCTATCATCAGGAGTAGTGCCTCCACTAACACAAGGAGTATAAATGGATGATGATGATGATCCAACAAATGCATGGCTAGCAGATGATGCCAATGGATAGGGCAGTACAACATGTGTAGAAACAACTGGCTGTGGAGCAGGTGGTGATGTAAAAGGCACACTATCATGCTCGCTATGAGTGGGATGATTCTTTTGATCTGCAAGTGAACAAGCCTTGTGCCTTGGATGATCAAATGAGCCTCTATAATTGGAGCCTTCTCTACTACCCATCCTTCTGATTCTTGCCTAAACAAGATTCATCACATCAGACTATATATATATATATATATATATATATATATATATATATGTATATAAGTATAATTTAAATATAAATCATAATCAACATATACTACCACTACTATTAACTTATGTTTGTTACTTATAACACTTTCATCAATAGAATACCTTAAAATTTATACACTGCCACTCTCAACTTCTTCAAGGTCATCAACTTCATCATTGCTTTCTAATTCAATTTGAGGGTCCTCTTCACTCTCAGCTTCCTCATCGTCAATTTCAATTAATGCATTTATTGGGTCACCTAGAGATGGTTCTACATCATCATAATTTATCTGAGTCAAGCTGAATTCATTTTCATCTTGCTGAAAAGGTACTCCGAGTGATATTGATGTTGTCACATAAACATGTTTGGGAAGCTCTATAATATATCTAGCTTTCACTTGGAATACTGTCAACCAATCAACTTTGTCACTCTTTAAGTTGGGATATGTTAAAATGCTTCCATGTAGGTGCGTCTGAACAGTGACGCATGACTCCTTCTTCAGACTCATGCTCTACATGCCACCTCATTTCTTTCGCTGTTACATTTGATGCAAATAATCTTTGCAACCATGGTGTTAAAGGAAAGTAATACATCTTCTTATACAAGATATCTGTTTGACTTTTAGATAAATTACCTTTCCATTGCTTACACCTAAGAGATGCGTAAACTTTGCAACTTGTTAATGTCCCCAATATATTATGCATCCATTAAGACAACTGTGGATCTTCTTAACAGGTAAACCCAAGCCTTGGACTAGTTTCTTTGTGCCGTAGAAATCATCCTGGATTAAATTATCAGCTGGTAACGTTTCCCTCATTAACTGGCAAAGGTCATCAAAAACATCTCTCAAATAAATGATGTTCTACTTTAATGTTTAGCATTATTGCCATAGCTGATAACTATGAATCTTTTTCACAACTTGGACACACTTTTTGATTAATAGAGTTTAGCATATCGAATCATTTTTGAGCTGATGCATTTGGAGGTTCCTCTATACTAGTATGAGAGAAATGAAGACCTCCACAGTCTATCACCATTTGTTCTATTAAATTATATGGTGTCTGCTCCACACTTGGAAATGGGTTATCTATCACATCTTGCCTAAGAGGAGCTTGGATATCTGACACTGCCAGTTCCCATGGTGAATCCATTGATAGTATTATGGCATGAATCCGTACTTCATTAAATGATACCTAACTGAATTTTCATCAAGAAATGCACAATTTCAACACTTGTTGTGATTACAAGGGACACTTGTAATTTGATCTCATCCATACATTCTAGATGCATCTTTGCAAGTTTGAGGAATTCATCAATACCTCATAAAAAATAAGGGTTCAAAAGACCTTCCTTACACCTAGCATACATCCAACTTCTTTTCAGATTCATTTTAGCAGTAGTTGTATTATAAAGAGACTAACATGAGCCATGTTATGTCTCTATGACCCATGAGATAATATTGTTTCATATAAAGGTACACTTGTTTCATCTAATAGCGTAGTGGAGGAATTAGTCGTATTAAATACTACAAACTAGAAGGACAGTCACCCACCAAATCTACATTTAACTCATGCATTTTGACGAGGCAATAGACAAAAACTAAAGGATAAATAATAAGCATGGAGATATAGTTTACGCTAGTAAATATTCACATTCAACATGCAATGAACTATAGAATAAAGCCTTAAATAAGAAAAAAAAAAACATGCTTATGGCTCCTTTGTTCAGTGGCTTCCTTGCCTAATAATTCTTGTGTTGCTCGGAAGTCTAATGCAAAATCAAAATTCTGCAATATAAGTTATTGCACCAACCTGTGAATTTCAGAATTTACATTAATGTTGTCAATGATAGGGAATCCATCTTTGACCATATAAGTTATGTCAGATAGTTTACACAACCTGGTGGACTGGCATGGATTCCCATGTTTGCAACTAGTACATAAATTGAACTCAGATTTTCTTATGCAAGCGCTAAAAGTAGTTTGCGTACTTCAAGGTTCACCTAACCTGAAAATAGACAGTCAAATTAAGTCATTTGCATCACCATATAATAAGTTGTTTAATCTGAACATTCACTAGTGGCTGAAGAAAAAATCTATACTATCATATGTGATTTTCAAATGGCAATAGAAAAAAAAATTATTATCTTCCCATAGTGGGCTTCCTAAATTTTTGGGTAACTATCATATATAATTAAAGAAAATGCCTAAATATTTTGCTTTCTGTTGATGGGCTCGACCATCTTGTTGGTCGCAAATCAAACAAATTTAGTTAAATGGTGAAAGAGTCTATGTTAACATTTGCTTAAAAGAATGAACATGGGCATAATCTCAACTTCATACTTTACCTGCCAACATAGACACAGACATGGTTGTTTAGCTTGATGCTCTAGCAGCTTGAAGCATTTCTACTATGAGAGTTTTTAGATCCCTACATCACAGCACAAGAAAATGCTAATCAAATAGATATTTAAATTTCAATTAGGAAAAAACAAAGAGAATAAAAAAACAAACAATCCTACTCATAATAAAAATTATCTTCCATCCTCTTGGGGAATGGATAAGGCTTATAGAAGTTCTACAAAAGCATCAAAAGATAAAACAAAGCATACAATTCCTGAGATACAGTAAGTGTAGCAGAGAAAACCACATGGATTGGAGCAACAAAAATGATGACATGCCTCTCAACAAAAGAATTCATGAAAGAGTTAAAAATGAAAGACCTAAGAAAAATATTTAAAATATATGGTAGTCACCAAGTAAAAAAATCTAAGCATGACATCAAAGAAGTTCCTTGTAAAAAACAAAAAGATTAAATGAAGTACATCGAAGGATGCTCTTTAGCTTTGTAAATGAACATTATAAGAAATCTTACTTTCTATCTTCTACACGTCTAGGGAAAGGAATCTGAAGTTTCAAAGTACTTCCTTGGAAACCAGCCTAAACATAAGTGAACTAGCATATATAAATCAAGTTTGAAATCTCAGTTAAGAGAAAATTAAGACCTTCATGTTGAATAAAACAATTGCAGCCATCTACTGAAAGAATTAGAAAGAGAAACCAGGTTTATGAACCAATTTACACCGGTGATCTTCACAAGCTCATCGTACTTGGCGGTGTGAAGGTCTCTTCTTTTACTCTCATCGTTAGCCGGAAACCTCTCTTCGTTGCTGGAGAGCCTTGTCTGTCTCACAAGGACTCTACTCCTCCACTTTTCCTAGCCAGGATTCAGCTTCGAACCCTTCATTCGGTGTGGCGGGCGGAGACGGGGATTGTGAGGATTTTCATTGGTTTCTTGATTCAAGGGACGGTGGAGGGGGTCATGGATCGGGGATAGGTATGAAATGGTGAAGGGCTTCGATCTCGTCGTGGCATCATCAATCCTCTTTTGGGGTTAATGGCCCTTACTTTTGGGATGAAAAGCCCTAACTTTTGGATCTTTGAGAATGAAAAGGACTGAAGAAACTGATATATAATATATATATATATATATATATATATATATATATATATATATATATATATATATATATATATATATATATATATATATATATATATATATGTATGTATATGTATGTATTATACATTTATTATAAACATCGTAATTATCTCCAAATGTTCTAAATTACAAACATTGTAAATTTGTAACTTTAATATCTAAAGTATATCATTTAAAAATAATTGCAGATTAAAAAATTTACTTCATTATCTCTACAATATTTATATCTATACAAAATAATTATAAAACATTTGTACAAATTACTATATGTTACCATTATTTCTCACCAAATTAAAATTAATCATTATGTCCTATTTTTAATTATTTATAAGAAAAAATTATAACTTCAAGTAAACAATTCTGGAGATGATATTATTATGGGAAAATTACTTTTTAGTCCCTAAAAGTTTCATAACTTCCTAGACAGCCCCTTGGACATTTGAATTTGCTAGACAGCCCCTCCTTTTTCATTTTGCTTAAGTTTTAGTCGGTTGATGTAACTCCATCAATTACCTTCATAGAGAATTCCAACTTTACCCTGCTTTTGGTGGGAAAGTTGCTTCCAGGTCATGTCAACTTTTTGAAAAATAGCATGGAAGCCAGCTTTTAACCATATTGTCAATTAAATTATGTAGTTTGTATGCATTTTTAACCCAAGCTGCCTTTCTTCTTTTTCTATCATCCCTTGTGTTGGTTTTTTGTCTTGATATGCTCAGGATAGATTTGTCTCATCACCTTGGCATTGGTTTTTCTTGCACTCTGGTGTTAACCATTTGCTCTGCCTGAGAGAAAATCTCTGTGAGATTTTATCCCGTCTTGTTGTGAAGTTTTTCATGGCCATGCTTTCTTCATGTGTAATTTTTGACCATGCTTTCTTCATGTAGGCTATCAATAGATACCTTTTGCGTAGTTGCCAGGTATAAGTTCCCAATGTTAACTCATTGAGAGTAAGTACTATATGAGATATGTTAAAGATGGGGCCTTGACATTTCTATTGTTAAAGTGAAGTTTGTTACACCCAATGCACACAAAATGGTTTGTCCCATTGATTCTGAGATTGACTTTCAGCATATGTGTCATATTTATTATATGCTAAATAGCGTTGTCGTTAACCTTATTATTGATACAGATGCAGATATGATGGTTGTGCCCTCATGTTCTTCACTCCCATCATAAATATCATTTGTTTGTTTTATATGTAGTCCTTTTATTTCATCATCCCCCTTAAATGCATTACTCAACCAGTCATTGCATTATATATGTTCTTCTCATTTAAAATTTATATTTACCATTTATGATATTAAGTTATCATTTACCAATTGTTCTTTTCGCTTATCATGTGGTGTTATAGTTTAGTATCTTATGTTTCCATTTAAAATTATCAGTTTTCGCTTAGTTTATGAAGTTATTATGTAAAATTATAGTTTTCTGGTCATAAATTATTGTTTTCAAGTTTCTCTTGTTCTAATCTTTCTTATGGTGTACACTACAACAACAATGATTGGTTTTTGGAGAGTATATCAATCAACAGGGCACATTTTCACCCCATTAACAAACCACGGGGGTCCTTTCCATCTGGACTTTGTTGAACCATTATGAAATTATTTCAATGGAAGTCGATGATATTTTCGTGACAGTTAACATTTCAAGGATGCACTTAGGAATTATGCTATCAAACAGAATTTCAACTTTACATTCACTAAGAATGACATGCAAAGGGTGACTGTGACATACGCTGCTGACAGTTGTCAATGGCGTGTCCATGCATCCACGAAAGACAACCACAAGATGTTTAGGATCAAGACAATGTATCCCACACACATATGTGATGGTGGCATTGGCATCTCCTCACATCTGAAAGCATCCAAAAAGTGGATGATTGCACATGTCATACAAAAGCTGAAGGACCATCCCCTATATAGGATTATTGACATTCAGTGTGATATGTTACAAGCTCATGGCGTCAATTTATCCTACAAGCAAGCTAGGTTGGGGAAAGAGGTCGCCATGAGCATTCTCATTGGAATAAGGTGGCGAGCTATGAATTATTACTGTAGAGCGTAAACAAGGTGTAAGAGACAAACCCTAGTAGTATTGTCATCGTAGAGAATGATAGTGAGCTGTTTAAATGGGCATTTTTTTGCCTTCCACGCATGTGTTGTTGGTTTCAAAACAGGTTGTAGGCCATTGTTGTTCTTAGATGGAACTCACTTACTCAGTAAATACGGGGGCACTTTTTTGGGTGCAACGGGCAAACATGGGAATGATGGTTTCTTTCATGTGGCATTCACAATCGTAGATAATGAAATGGATGCCAACTGGATGTGGTTTTTGTCGAAGCTTGGAGATACCCTATACAATGATGATGAATATGTGAAAATTATTACATTTGTATCCGATAGGTTCAAAGGGCTTATTAGCATAGTCGCGAAGGTATTCCCTTCCTCCCTGCATGCATATTGTTTGTGCCACTTAGAAGTGAACTTTATGAATGAGAATGTTAGACTTGCCAAGACATTGAAAAAAAGTGTTGATATATATTATTAAGAATTGTGTTTGCGTGTACTGAAAAAGAATTCAACAATGTTGTTGCTGACCTGCTGACCACATCGTTGGCTACTTCAGAAATCTGATTTGACGCATTGGGCGAACTATATGTTCAAAGGTGTGAGATGGGGAGAGATGTATTCAAATGTCACAGAGTCATTCAATGCCTAGATAAAAGAGGCACGCCATCTCCCTGTGACAAACATGGTAGACTCAATAAAGTACGCTATAATACCCTACCCACAATGTCTTCTTTTACAATTAATACACATCGTAGCATTTATAACTGCATGATTCTGATTACTTCAATTTTTTTGTACTTATTATATGAGATACCATTTATTATAGACCGTTATTGTTTATTATAATATATTTTTGCTTAATATCATTAGATTTAGTTTAATTTCTAGCATTTTCATTTAAAACAGCATGTTCTACTTTAATATTTCCTACTCTGTCTTGTGAGCAAAAGTTCAAGCTGATGGGCATGTTGTATAATTGCCATGAACAATCTCAAAGATGGAAGACACATCTATGTCTTGATATGCACAATAAGATCCAAGAAATCATTAAAGAGTCTCACAACCTAGTGGTCGAGCATTCCGAAGGTAACCATTTAGAGGTGGTTGAATAGAACAACTACCATGTCAGTTTGCTTTCTCGAACATGCTCATGTCGTAGGTGGAAAGTCCATGGCATGCCATGCAAGTATGCATGTGCGGTAATAATGCAAACAGACACAAATATTCATCCATATGCTAATGGCAACTTCACAATAGACGCTTACTAGTAGGCATATGTCGAAGCTATTTTTCTGATACCAGTTAATGGTAAACCAAATGATGACACCCGCGAACTACTTTTACAGCTACCAATCACCAAAAGGCCTCTGGGTCGGCCAAGGTAGAAGCGGATAGAGTCACAAGCGTCTATTATGCGAGAATAACGTTGCAACTGTTGTCATAATGCTGGACATAATTGTAAATCCTGTAATGCACCAATATCTGATTGAGACAAGATGCTATGTATATGTACTTTTGCACGATTATGGAACCTTTATGTGCATCTTAAGCGATAATGGATGCTGTTAAGTGGAAACAACTAATTTTAAGTAGGAATGTACCTAAGTGAATGATAATACTTCTTAATAAGTGGAAAAAACTCGAAATCAAATAAAACATGGTGACATGAGTAAATACATGTCCACATAAATGAAAGCATTGATAGTTTAAGTCAAAACATATCCATGTAAATGGCAAAGCGCTGTAAAAATAGATCCTAATACTTTGTCGGTTCATCGGGAGTTCAGCCGCCTCAGGCAATGCCATCCATCAATATGCGAGTCATAAAATATAGACGCATGTGTGGAACATCGGTTTGGGGAAGACGGAGTTTCTCACTCTGGAGGATATGTTCTTTGAAGCGCATCACATAGATTGGACAATCAACAATACCTACCTTTTTCAACAGGCAATTACATTCATGGATGAGGGAATACTTTTTTGTGGCTGTCTCTCCAAGTTCAATTGCCAAACATCTGTCAAATAATTCCCTCTGTCGATAGAAAATGTATCGATTAGGCTAAGGGAAGATGAAAATAATAAGAAGGTATACACAAAAATATTGTTTACCATGTTGATAGCATCTGCATCGTATGCTAGACTTAAAACCAAGAATAATGAATATGTTCCTTCTTTCCTTTATCAAGCACGAGTAGGTGGAAGTGACCATTAAGTATAATCGATAATAGGATGAGCTTAACATCTGCGAACAAGCGAACTGTGTCTACCATCATCATCAAGGAGTCTTTAGCAGTGTACTCTGTCTTGGACATCAACAACGCTAGTGGGCATGTGATTGTCGTACATCTCATGTATGGGTATGGTTCTTTCTTCAAACTATCAATGTAATTAAAAAAAATGCATCCATCACATCATCGCGGACCATATGCTTCCCCTCCAATAGAGTGTAGACATGCGCTTGAGTCATCTATAACAACTTACTCTTCCAGACACTAGTCCTATGGAGTTAGAGCATGAAAGCAGAAAAATGGAATTAAATAAGCAGGACCCTTGAAACTTAAACGGTATGTAATCCACTTAAGTAGAAAAAAAAATGGTTAAGCCAGAACAATAATGTTTAAGAAGAAATGAAATTGGTTAAGCAGGATGCTTACATGTCGATTTGAAAGTTTAGAAACATGCTAATTGTTGCTTGTTCGATGTTATTTAATCTCATGTATCCAACAGGATGCTTGTTCCTTGGGAGGAAATCAATCCTAACCTTCTCACTGACTTGTTTGGTGTTGACAACATCCAACTCAGATGTTTCCCGTGGTTCTATCGATGTCACCTCTAGAACACTGGCTAATGATATCTCAGGTAAGTCTTCCAGGTTTCTTTCTAATTTTCATTCTTATCGTCTAGATTTTCAATTGCAAGGATTCGTTCCTCATTTTCTTTGTTCTATCGTTCAATAGTGTCAGTGGGACACTTACTGGTTAGGGAGTGTTCCTAGCTCATTCACTAGAACTTCTTGATGGATGACACCAATGGATAATTTACCGTTGGGGAATGGCAACTCAATGGAGGAAACCTCCCGATCAGCACCATCTGTGACTTCTTTGACTGAGTTAAGTAGTGCTACAAGGGAGGAAATTTATTGATTGTACTTTAGTCTTTGGTTAGTAATTTATTGAAGGCTTTTGAAATTTGAAGAACTTTCAACTATATTATAATTTTGGTTGGCACATATAGAATTAGTATTTTATATTTCATGAATATCAATGCCAAACCTAGAAGCCTAATGCAACTTTTGAAGTCTATGATTAATTACTTTATAGTGAATTAGAGGATGCTTACTTGCTTACTCAACATGTGAAATAGAATATCTTCAAAAATAGAATTATGAAGATTTAGATAATAACTTTTAGATATTCGCAAATGGTGCGGAAATTGTTAAGGCATGTTAGAATGAAAGTAACAGAAATATAATTTTGAAGTCAAGTATGGATGAAGCACATGCTAGGAACCTGCCCCACTCACATTTATCAAAAAAGATTGGGAAAATATTATTCAAAAATCCAAAGAAAAGACAAATCAACTTTATGTAATAAAACAATTAAAGCATAAGCGGAAAGCCCTAAAGAAAGATTTTTACCTATGAGTAAAACTTACTGGAAAGCAAATAGGCATTGGATGGGATCCATTAAAGAAAACAATCCAAGCATTGAATGAGTGGTGGATCAATAGGGAATGTTTTTACATGCTTGCAAGTTCTAAATTTTGTAATTTACATATGTGAATCATTTTATTCTATTAAACTAACTATCGAGTAATTTATTGGAATGTGTAAGAGGATCCAAAGTACTTGAAGTGGAGTTATAATGGTCCTCACTATATAGATATGCTAGAGATATTTTTTTTAAAAAAAAAATTATTGTCACAACTCTATGTGTGGTACTAGCACTCTATTTTGGTACTTTTGGAAACAATAAAAATGATAAAGATGCATTCGGTGATGAACCACATCAAATACATGTGGATGCGGATAGCTTTGGTGTCAAGATTGG
This sequence comes from Dioscorea alata, assembly GCA_020875875.1. NCBI lineage: Eukaryota > Viridiplantae > Streptophyta > Magnoliopsida > Dioscoreales > Dioscoreaceae > Dioscorea > Dioscorea alata. The sequence goes on along the minus strand of CM037024.1, from coordinate 4,817,118 downwards.
ATCAAAAGACAATGTAGCAACTAAGTAAGATCCCTTGACATGTAGAATAAAAGGAAAAACAAAAATAGTTAAAGGTCCTCAAAGGGGTGGTAGGGCATCTGACAAGCTTCAAACTTCACTTGATAGGATTATATATAGGATGGACTAGATCTCCTCGATATCCATATAGATTGAGGAAGAGTCTCTCTATGTTGGATGGCATCTTGATGTGTTGTTTATGAGCCCGACTAACTAAGAAACACTTATGGGAATCATTTGTCCATTTGATGAGCAAAGATGTACAAGTATTTGTCCCTCATATAACAAGTGTCTTTTTTTATTGGCAAAAGTTACCATGTTGATTTTGGGTATTCTACAATGAAAGGTATTTTGGGGATTTATTTGAGCACAAGATATCATCTTCTACAATTTAAGTTATCATGGCCCTATGGATATCCAAATGAAGTGTTCAATAATCACTATTCAAGTTTGAGAAGTGTGACTCAGAGAACTTGTAGTGTTTGTAAGACTTAATGGAGGATTTTGTAAACATAATAAACTATACCATCACAAATCAATTCTCTTTTATATGGTGTAGGTTTTGTAATACCATGCTATTGCATTCTTCACTGCAAATATTGTGGCCCAATACTGTAGATGAACACAATCCATTCGCGCACTATTGTAACTAGTTACTATAGCTCATTACTATTCATTTAAGAATGTAATTCATATTTTTTGGGGCTTTTCTCATGGAAGGGGAAAAAAAAAGTTTGAATTGGAGGTGATGGTTGACGAAAAAATTTGGAAATGGAGGAGAAGAATAAGTAGAAGGGGAAGGCAAGGAAGGACACGGTGGGTAATGATGGAAGATGAGTGGGTTAGATCTTACTTTTGATCCTTGTGATATGGGATGATTTTTTTTTTTTTTTTGTTTTAACTCTTTAAATCCCCTTGATGCTCTTGCCCTAAATCTATGTTAGCATGTGCTTGAATGTTTGTAGTAAGGGAAAAGCTAAATTTCTAATGTTTTTATTAGGTCCAGATGTGGTTTTTAGATTTATATGATTGACGCTTGTTAAATTTTGGTTCATTGTGGATCCTAATATGGAGAAGAGAATAATTATTTCTTGAACTTGAAAATATGAGATTTGGAGTTGCAATTAAAGCATGAATCAACCCCTAATGGGAAAGGAGTTCGAATTTCAAAATCCATGACTGAAATTGGTAAAATTTACACTTCAAATTCAGAGGTTTAAGAAATAGAATTTGGAAAAATGTTGAAATAAAAATTGTAGTGGATGATGTTAGCTAACTACTTGCAAAATTTAGACTTATTAGGTCTGTATTGTGTGAGACATGATTTCTTTTCATATACATGTCATGGAGACACTACAATGCAACACTTTTTGTTTTAGAAGAATTTTCCTATATTTTTATTTGGATTTAGGCAGAATGTCTCTATACAAAGTAAAGAAAACATCTATGATTATCTTAACTTTCTTTGTACAAAATATCTATGCATTTAGAGTTATATTATTAGGGTTATGTATGTTGAAGTGCAACATGTTTGGAATGGAAGTGTGCAGAAAAAGTGTGAGATTCAAATTAATGGTGTAAATTGAGGAAAGACCATAATGGATTGAAATGTTAATATGATGAACTCCTGTGTGTATACTTTTAATTGAGACAAGGTTCATGTAATTCGGTTTATTGTAAGTAAAAGTATGTGAAGAACCATCCATAGTGTAGGTTTGCATTACAATGAGTGTATGCATATTGTAAATATTTCTTCATATTTGAGGTGCTTGGAAAATCTGCTAGGTAGAGTAAGCAAGGCTAATGATTAGCTTGCTTGATTATTTTCGTATCGGTAATTGAAGCTTATGCTCATAGATTGTGGCATTGGAAACCGTTGTTCATGTGATTCTAGGCGTGAGAATTGAAAAATGGTTTGTGTTATATGAGTATAACTATATTTATTTCTTGCATAGATGTTGGTATGATGGCAAATATGGCTTGATTGGATGAATAGCATTCCTTTGATTTAGAGGCAAAACCTTAAAATGGGACTAGCTTTTGAAGTTGGAATCATGGGTGTTAGGTTCAATGGATATATATTTTACCTTATGATCCTTATGGCTGGTTAATTCTATAAGTTTTTGTATTAGGGAATTGATGGGTGGCAAATATTTTAATTGGAAGTATATATGTAATTTGTATTATTTGGAGAACTACCATGAGCTTGTGTTTGTATAGTAAATGTAGATGGTGACAAGAATGCATGGATGTTTATGCTATGGTTATTCTGTTAAAAGCACATGTATTCCTTATGTTGGATGCACTCCTTGTTGTTTGTATGTTTTTACAAGTCCTCTTTTGTATGCTTCTTTATGGTAGAATACCCTGTTTAGTCCCTATATTTTACTCAATCTGCCCCTTTAGTCCCTATCTTTTAATTTGTCCTCAATAGATCCCCATATTGTCAAAATGGGGCAAATTAGGTCCAGCACCTCACTGCTGTTTCTTTGTCAGTCTATTTCTGCTGAGGTGGCATTTTCATTAATTAAATATTAATAAAAAATTATTTTTTATGTTGTGCCTTTTTTTTTAAACGGGTTTGGATCCTAGCATTGAAACCCGATAACCCCTTTTCTCTATTCATCTTGTCGCTCCAACCAGTCCTAGCCCACCATCTCCGACGAAGTCCGTCCAATCTCCATCCACAATATATTGATTTCGCTCTGGTGATCTTCCCTGTTCTCTGATCTATCTACCCCAACATCTCCTCTTTCCAGCCATCTTCCCCATATCCACTTCATTAGACCTTCCTTCCAAGCACAACAACCAAGCCAGCCTATTTAGGTTTGATTATGTATCATTATCTTTAGATTTGAATGTGATAATGCTTTTAATTTGGTTTCATGAGTGTTCTGTGATAATGCTTTTGTTCTGGACACCCTTAAAGAAATGTATATATGGACGAAACATTATGGCCTTGAGGATCTCATGTCAGTATGTGGTAATTTGCATGTGTTGTTGTTCTTGGTCAATATAAAGGACTTCACTATTAAAGTATGTGGCCATGGCCATGAAGATTCCCAACATAAAGTAATGTATGGAGGACCACAACTGACTTTGGTTGCTTTATTTGACAAAAAATGCCAGAGAAGCATGAATTTAAAAAATACACTAATGGGAATGGAGGACCACCATATAATTGAAGGACTATTCAGGATAATTTAAAAATTCATTAACTTAATGTTCTATTTGTCAATGAAAATAGAAAAAGCATGAAAAAAATAGTATTATGGTTGAAAATATCATTGTTGCATTGTATTTACTCTCTTCATTGTTGCATTAAATTTCTTTTTAGGATAGTAGTTTGATATGAGGTTCTCTTTAGAGTCTTAAGTTATGGTCCTTAATATGGAACTAATTGACCACCTCATAATTTCCTTAATATATTTTAATTTTTTGTATCATGGTTTCTGCAGCCTTTGCTTGTTGCTTGAATGAGTTATTTTATATTAGATGAGATGTGTTAATGTAGAGATGACAATGTATACATTAACATTAGTGGGGATGTTAATTTATATAATAATGCATATGGTTTGACTATTTGAATCTGCTATATAAACATTTTGAATATGTTTAATGATGCTCTCAATAATTGGATCTAGTTGCATTGCATTTGTAAATCACTGAATTCAATTTCTTTTGTGGCCCGTAGAAAATGTATGCTTTGTGTACTCAATAATTGGACTGCTTGTTATACAGCATAGCATGGATTATCAAGGGGAATTCACAATTAAATATCATCATGGAGGATCACTGAAGAAAGGTAGATATTGCAATGGAAGAATGGATGAGTTTTGTGTTGATCCCGATAAATTATGTTACTGGGACTTGTTAGAAGATCTTAAGGAATTAGGGCATGATATTACCAAGTCAATGGATTTCTATTACAAGGATAGCGAGGGGTCATTCAAATTAATTTGTGATGATGGAGGAATTTTAGGATTGGTTGATCAAATAAAAAAATTCTGGACATCAGATATATATGTGCAGTCCTCATGTGGTGAACAGCAGCATACCTTACCAAAAGTGTTAGTAAATGATATTGTTAGTCCTGGTAATGTTAATGTCAGTGTGCACAATGTTGTGGAGTTGGATGTTGACAAGGATAATGAGGATGGCAATCTGAACACTAGTGGGGGTGGCAACTTCAATGGCAATCAGAATTTGAATGGAGATGGCAGTGGGAATGTGATTGAAAATGCCAATGACAGTGGGAATGAGAGTAACTCTAGCAAAGAGGATGAAGAAAGGCTGATAGATGTCCCATTTATTGATTATTGCTCAGAACTAGATGATGAAACAGAAAATGATAGGGAGAAATTGAGAAAATATTTTCAAATGGCAAAGGAAATGAAAGGGAATAATGGAGATGATGTTGACAGTGATGATGAAAATGTTGTTGAAAATGATAATGCAACTGAAGATGCATTTAGAAATGAGGGACAACCAAATGTGGCAGGAACTGGGAAAAACACAGAAAATGTAAAGGCTGCAAGTGAGAAGGGTAAAATGATTGGACATGAGAGTGATTATATTGATTCTGATGACCCTGGCAGTTATGATGATACTAGTGATGGTTCAGATGTAGACGATGCTAGGCGGCACAAGTCCAGCAAGATAATATATGACCCGAAAAGACCTCTAGATGATTTCTACTTGGATCTTAGGTTTGAGGACCTGAAAGTATTCAAGAATGAACTTATAGAGTTTTCAACTAAGAGAGGATTTGAATTTAAGTTCATAAAAAATGATTCAACAAGGGTAAGGGCCAAGTGTGTAGCCAAAGAGTGCAAATGGTTGATTTTCTGTAGTTGGTGCAGTGGCAAAAAGATGTTTGTGGTAAAGCACTATGTGTCAGACCATTCATGTTTGCTAAGAGTTACAAAGAACAGAAGGGTTACAGCTCCTTTGATTGCAAAAAAATTTGGTGAGTTGATCAGTTCTATGCTTTCCATTAAAGCCAGGTAATTAAGGGCAATGGTTAGGGCACAATTGGGTGTCTTTGTGACCTATAAGGTTTGTAGGAATGCCAAGACTTTGGTGATAAAAAAAATTGAGGAACAATTCATAGAGGACTTCAAGTTGCTAAATAATTATGCTCTTGAGCTTAAATCTACAAATCCTGGGAGCATAATGGTTGTTTTGGCTGAAAATGGTAACCCAAATGAGTTGCCTGTGTTTCAGAAAATTAATATATGTCTTCATGCTATCAAAGAAGGTTTTTTGGGTGGCTGTAGGAGGATAATTGGTTTCGATGGATGCTTCCTTAAAGAGTAACTCAAGGGCCAGTTACTTGTGGCTGTCGGAAGAGATGGGAGCAACCAATTGTTCCCAGTAGCTTGGGCAGTTGTGCAGAAAGAGACAAGTGAAACTTGGGGTTGGTTTATTGAGAAATCAAAGTCAGATCTATGCATAGGAGAAGGTTTGGGATGGTCTCTCATCAGTGATATGCAAAAGGTGCACAAACATCCTAGTTTAATTTTTTTTCATAAGTACTACATTCTGTTTGGAATAATTTCTATGTGTGTACAAAACTCTTAACTTATTTTCTGGTGCAAACATCTTAGTTTATTTTTCCTTGACAAGTGCTACATTTTTGCTTAGCATGATTTTTTCTTCATGTACCATGCATCCTTTATTGTGTAATGTTTTTGGTTGACCAATATTCTTCCAATTTATTTTTATCAAACAATGCATCCTCATTAGTGACATGCATTCTTTTTGTCAAATAATGTTTTGTAATTTTAGTGACAATGCAATATGTTCCCTTTTCTTTTGTTGCAGGGCTTAATTAATGCAGTGACCAATCTTCTCCCATTTGTTGAGCATAGGATGTGTGCAAGGCACATCTACGCAAGATGGGGCAAGAAACATCAAGGACGGGATTTACAGCTTCAATTTTGGAATATTGCGAGGTCTACAAACCAGCCTGAGGTCAGAAAAAATTTAGACCAGTTAAGTAAGATGAAAGAAGGAAATGCAGCTATGGAAGAATTATTGCAAAAATGGCCTATTCAAGGCTGGTGCCAAGCTTGTTTTTCAGATGCAGTTAAATGTGAGGTGATAGACAACAACTTGTGTGAAGTTTTTAATGGAGTGGTGCTGGATAGTAGGAACAAACCAATAATTTCTATGCTCAAGGACATCAGGCAGTATGTGATGCAGAGGATTGTAGTGAAGAGAGACTATGCTAAAAAGTGGAATGGAGAATATGGCCCTAACATTGTTGCTAAAATTGAGAAAGAAAGACAAAGAAGTGCAAAGTGGATGGTTGGGTGGAATGGGGATAAAAAATTTGAAGTATTTTGGGATGATCTAATGGTGCATGAGAAACAAGCATATGTGGTCATCTTAGTAGAGAAAATTTGTTCTTGTGGCAAATGGGGCAAGACAGGAATTCCCTGCCAACATGCAATGGTAGCTATTGCTTTTCGAGGGCTGGATCTTGTTCATTATGTGGCACACTGGTTCCAAAAAGATACATATTTGAAGGCATATGGCTTTGTTATTAATCCAGTAAAAGGTAAAGCTTTCTGGCCTACAAGTGAAGAAGGACCACTTCAACCACCTTTGATAAGAAAAATGCAAGTCGGCAAGCCAATAAAAGGAGGAGAGAGCCACTAAAGGGTAAAAGCAAAGGAAAAACAAAATTATCAAGGAAAGGCATAATTTTTAAATGTAGTTATTTCCATGCTGAAGGCCATAACAAGACCACATGCCCAAAGAGGTCTAGCAAATTGGTAAGACCCTATGAGTATGTCTTCATTATCTCTAATTTTATTTGTTGGCCTTGATATAAAATGTTGTGGGATCGAAAATACGCGTCTGGCATCGTGTCTATGAAGAAGACACCAGACGGCACATCGAAACACAAATATCATATTTGTTTCGTGGGTTCTTCCATTCCTAATAGGGGCAAGCCCCTATTATTAATTACCCCAGATATTATCTTGGGAACCTCCGATTAAGGGCAAAAGTACAAATAAAAAGACAAAGAAATTGCAAATTATAAATTTTATTATTTATGATATATCTATATTTATTACATTATTCATATGTGAATATATAATTTATTATATATATTATGTCTTGCTGCCGCTGCCTGTGCTTTGTTGCCACACTGCCTGTGTTGCTGCCGTCTTGAAAAATACATATTTCATTCACTTTGCCATTTGTAGGACAAATTGTGCCATTGCCCTTTTTATCGCTTCCGAGTAAATTTTCCCAAGGGACTATGAGTTGTTATAAGGCTACACCAAATGGTCTCTGCTTAGCCCTTTTCTTTGTTGCTTCATATTCCATAATCATCACGGCCATGATGTCGCCATTTATTCTCTCACTTTGAGTTTTTTTATTATTATTTTTTTTAAAACGTAAGCCCATCCACGAAATCCAATTCATAGTAACATACTTCTCAAACACATGAGTATGCATGCATTTCTGCCTACTTTCATCTTCATTCACCTTTTGTATTTTCCGACCAACCATGGCACGTGCGAGTATTTCTTGAAGCCACCAAATATAAACCAAGTGATATTCTCTATTTTTATGGCAGTATTCTAGAACAACCCTCATTACAGAGACATCTCCTACGCATCCAACATCATCAACAATGAGGTCAACAAGTGCAGTGTCATATGTGTGTGTATACATATTTATTGTGCAACCTTCTAGATTTATTTCCAATAATTTGACACATAGCACCAAATTAATGCTAAACACATATGTATGCTATTCATCATTTTTTTTAATTTATTTATTTCTTTAAATCATGCACATATGCAGGAAAGCACATGCTTTTTCCTTTTTTTATTCTATTTCTTTTTTTATGCACGTATGAAAGCACATGTTTTTTTTTATTATTATTTTTTTTAATGCACATATGGGAAGTATTGCATGCTTTCATCATTTTTTTATTTTTATGTTTTTTTTTTAGTCATGCTTTTCATTTATTTATTTATTTATTATTATTTTTTTTAAACATGTGAGCATGCATGATTCTTTCTCTCATTTTTTTTATTTTTTCTCATCTTTTGAATCATGCACCTATGCACAGATAACATTGCATGTTTTTCCATCAAGATTTTTTTTAACCAATATTGCATGCATATGAACCGGGACTTTGAGAATGGTGGTGAAATAATTTGACTGGTTTTTTTATTGGCATGCAATTGCATGTATTCTTTTATTTAGCTACAAACTAGTAGTATCCACATATAAGATGTGCATGGATTTCCAACTTGATCGGTATTTGCACCCCCACTATATTGGTCCTCTTCTTTTTTTTTTTTTATTAGATCAAAAGAGCAATTGTGTTCCATAAAACATAAAAAATTAGGTGAATGTTTTATTGTGATTGATTTCATAGCATATCCTTCTCGGAGGTTTTAATATGAATCTGAGAACAGCCATTTGGAGTTTTTACAAACAATGCATTATATATGTTATGCATTGACTTCAAAGTGGTGGGTCCCTCAAATTTTCCATACCATGCATGTTATGCGTTGATTTTCATACATTCTTGATAAAATAGCTCTTTTTAAAGCATTCTTTGGCTTAAGAAAACGTCATGCTTATTATGTACGTACGTATGCGTACTATTGCATGCTCATATAGTTCAGAGATAATAAACACACTTATACATATCAAAATGCAGAACTTGATTTGCTCATATGCCATCTTCACTAGCCAAATATCATGCATGAATACTTGCAGGAGTACATACAATAGGCCAAGCAAGGTGCGTCTCAAGCAACATCGAGGCCTCCTTTGCAAGCGATATGTGATCCCATTACCCACTTCGACTGACGAAGACAATAATCTAGCACAATCATAATCCATGATCTTCTCTTCTTCCCATTCTCAAAGCCTCTGCATGCTTCTCATTTAGGAACAAGCTTTCAGCATCGATGGAAAGCTCAGCCACAACCATTGCATCTCTCATTGCATTCTTCTTGCTCACTCTACTTGTCCTAGGATTTGGAGCGATTAGTACTGGTGCTTGTGGATGATGCAAAGGAAAGAGACCTCAAGGTCCTTCATTTCTAGCTTTCTCGTTCCCTTCATAGCCAGCAGATCATCATTAGCTTCATTACGTACAACAACAGCTTAATAGCATTCCGTTATGAGAATTTTGCAAGCATTGTGGAGGTGGTGATCGAATTAGGCTCAAGCCCAGCAGCAGATATTCCATGCCTTACGCGCCAGTCCGTGATGCGCATAACCCATCAACATAGAATCACAGTCGGGAATAACGTCAAACACCTTGCGTGCTTTCACAATGCCGCCACACTTAGCGTACATATCCACAGCGAAGCCCAGAACGGACAGCATGCCGGGGTACATCCTCACCATGTTGTATTGATCCAATCGCCAATAGATTTGGGCAACAATCTTCAGAATCTCCAATAAAGAATACAGCAACAAGTTAGCTTTTGTCTTAGCTTCATCTTCGTCGAGGCAGTACTAGAGTAGCAGCCGTGACAAGTGGTGACAGCAACAAGCAGCAACTCATTGTCTTGGCTTCGTCTTCGTCTTCATCTTCATCTTCGTCTTCATCTTTATCTTCGTCGAGGTGGCCAGCGACGATAGCAACAAGCATCAACTTATTGGCTTCGTCTTCGTCTTCGTCTTCGTCAAGGCAGCACTGGGTAGCAGCCTTGACAAACAGCAACAACCTTGACAAACAGCAACAGCAACAGCAGCTTATTGTCTTGACTTCGTCTTCGTCTTCATTTTCATCTTCGTCTTCATTTTCATCTTCATCGAGGCATCACTGGGTTGTAACCATGACAGGCGGCAACAGCAGCAGCAGCTTATTATCTTGTATTCGTCTTCATCTTCGTCAAGGCATCACTGGGTTGCAGCCTTGACAAGAGGCAACATCAACAGCAGTATCGGGCAACATCAGCAATGGTAGTGGCGGCGTTAGGCAGTGGCGGCATTAGGCAGCGGCAGCAACGGCGATAACAGGCAGCGGCAATAAGCAGGGGCATCAGGCAGTGACGACTGAAATTTTTTTTTCATTTTTTCATTTTTTTTTTAATATGTACCTTCGATTTCTTCTTCTTCTTTGAATTTTTTTTCTCTTCTTTTTTTTTTTTGCTTTCTTCTCCTTTTTCCTCTCTTCTTTTTTTCTTTGAATTCTCTCCAAATTTTTTTTTTCTCTTTCTCAAAGTTCTTCCCCCTTTTAAAAGATTTAATTCAATCTTATCCTCCCCATCCAAACCAATCCGCAAAATCATAACCTATAACCTCGCGGATCACGTCAAGAGAAAAGATAAAATCAAATTTAAACTTTTAATTTAAAATTTAAATTTTTTCTAAATTTTAAATTATTTTTTTTTCTTTTTATTTTTTTGAAATTTAATTAATAAAATCAAATTTAAACTTTTAATTAATTTTTTTTGAAATTTAATTAATAAAATTCAATTTGCCTCGGGATTTGTGCTTCCTCTGGTTGCCTCGAGATATGTTCTCTGGCTATATGAAATTTAGGATTGCCTCGGGATGTGTTTTTGGGATATCCTAAGATTTGAGATTGCCTTGGGATATGTGTTCTCAAGGGCAATCTTGTAATTTGCATTTTGCCTCGAGATATTTTCTCAAGGGTAATTTTGTAATTTGCCATTTTGCCTCGAGATATGTTCTCAGGGGCAATTTTGAAATTTAAATATTTAGAACGCCTCGAGATCTGTGCTCTCGGCTGATCTTGAGATTTGAATATTTTAGATCGACTCGAGATATGTTCTCTCGGCTGATCTTAAGATTTAAATATTTTAGATCGCCTCGAGATATGTTCTTTCGGCTGATCTTGAGATTTAAATATTTAGATCGCCTTGAGATCTGTGCTCTCGGGTGATCTTGAGATTTGAACATTTTAGATCACCTCGAGATCTATGCTCTTAGCTGATCTTGGCATTTGAATATTTTAGATCGCCTCGAGATCTGTGCTCTCAGCTAATCTTGTGATTTGAATATTTTGATCGCTTCGAGATCTGTGCTCTCAGCTAATCTTGATATTTAAATATTTTAGATCGCCTTGAGATCTGTGCTCTTGGCTGATCTTGGGATTTAAATATTTTAGATCACCTCGAGATCTGTGCTCTCGGCTGATTTAGGGATTTATATGTTTTCTTATACGTGATTTTAAATTTTTTATTTAATTTAAATTAAGACATGCAATTTTTTATGTAAACAAATGTTTTGTGGAAATAGGTTGCAGGTTCTGACATGGCAAAAACATCAAGCCATAACACAATAAAGCAAAACACAGAGTCAACGAAAAAGAAGAAAAGACCAACTGTTGCAAGTTCTGGTTCAACAACAATATTGAGAGTAAAAAAACAATGAATGCCATTTCAAACTATTTCATGATCTGCACTAGTTTGATAATGCTAAAGTAAACTTACAATTATATTTTGCAGAGTACTAACAGTGGTGGACTTATCATTGGAAAGGAAAATCCACATTTTTCTTCATTCATTACTGCATCTCAATTGATTGTAATCTTATTGCTCACTTTGTAACTATTTTAATAAGTTTTGACCTTTTCTTATTAATTTAATCATTCATTATAATCTCCAGGCAACAAGGAATATAAGGAATTATGTGGAGAAAAATCAAGTTGGTGAGGGAAGCCAACAGATTAGTACTTCATTGGAGTTAGAAGACATATTAACACAACAAAGTGTGGCAACTACTATAGCCAAAGAAAATGCTTAATTGCAAAAGATGAATATTGTATTAATGGTTTTGTTTTTTGGGGTTATGATGTATTCAAACCAATATGTTTTTAATTACTGTTGTTGTTAGGTGTGCAAAACAAAATGTCTGATGTGATATTTTGATCATTCAATGGAATTTGAAGTTAAATGATATATAAGATGATGCTAGGTTCTAATGCAGATTATGTGTTTTAGTTATTGTTTTGTCTTGCTAGAGCTAGTTACATATTGTGATGCAAAGGTTCTAGTTGGATGCACTTCGTCGGAGACACTTGATTTGGCCAGTTTGGGGCATGGCACTTCGTCGGAGAGGGAGCGATGGAGCTTCACATCATGGAGGAGAGGGTCGCCAGGGGGAAAGGCAAAAGCAAAGTTAATTATTTTTCCATTTTGACAGCGATGGTCAGCCGGACTTCGTCAGAGAATGGTGGGCTAGGGCCGGGTGGAGGGACAGGATGAATGGAGAAAATGGGAGATGAGTATAAAAGGGTTATCGGGTTTCAATGCTTGGATCCAAACCCGTTTAAAAAAAAAGCCACAGCATAAAAAATAATTTTTTATTAATATTTAATTGATGAAAATGCCACCTCAGCAGAAATAGACGGACAAAGAAACGACAGTGAGGTGCTGGACCTAATTTGCCCCATTTTGACAATATGGGGATCTATTGAGGACAAATTAAAAGATAGGGACTAAAGGGGCAGATTGAGTAAAATACAGGGACTAAACAAGGTATTCTACCCTTCTTTATAGCATATGTTGGATGGAAGAAAGAGAAAATTTACCTAGAATGGTAACATCCACAAGTATGTAGAGAAAGAAAAGGGGCTTGGGAGAGGTTGCATCTAAATACAATGTCTTATGTAATTTATTTTTAAGTTCATGTATGGGTATTTACTGTAGATGGAGACTTGAAAACTTGCACTTAAATATGGGTATTATGTAAGATTAAAGGCAATATTCGATTTAAATTAGGGACAATATTGATGATTAGGATGATTATAGGGGAATGGAGTATGATTAAGGGATGTATTGTTAAGATTATATGTATGTGTGATATTAATTTTGGATAAATAGTACTGTAGCTTTTTATTGCAACACCGAGAGGTTAAAAGTTGGTTTATTTAATTACCTACGTCCTTGTGTTTCCTTGATGTTAGGCTAGTTAGGAAGAGCTTGAACTAACATAAGTGAATGAGAGGAAGCCTATGTGAAAGAAGAGGACTTACATTCTTTTAGCTATGCATATAGGCCTTGATGTTCTTATATCTTATTTATGTTAGAGATGAATCTGATCATGATACATTAAATCCTTTGGGATTCTTGAATTGATTTTGAATTAAGAATGGTTGAATCGGAAAGGTGTGGATATGTATTTTTAAAGTTTGGTACTATTGAATTTTCATATTGTTAGTTGGAGCTCACTGTTGTTAAAAGGGGCTTAGAACTTGCATAATTGCCTATGTGCACATGTTCCTACAATCAAGTTTTATTAAGTGAAATTGGTTAAGAAGTTGGGTTTTAGTTGAAGTCAATAGACTCAACTTGCCCTATGATGTTCACTTTCTTATCCTTAGGTATAAACAAGATCTTGTTTTGTCTAGTTTTCAAACTGGTTTTGTATTGCCTTGTTACTGGATTTATTAAATGTATTTGAATGTTTTTCTTTAAAGCATGCAGAAGGTTTGCAATATAAGAAATGTTTTGAGAAATGGGTAACATCCCAAAACATTTTCCTTGAAACCGGGAGAAAGAGATTGGTTAGTCTTGATTTAAATAAAGCATTAATTTACCTTATTTCTGAAAATGCTTTTCAATTTATAAGAAATGATTTTATTATTGTTTTGGCTTGCACATGTTTGGCATGTAAATTTATTGTGCATGAATATTATTAAGAATATGAAAAATTATTCCTTATATTCCCTAATGTTGCAATTTGTTGAATACTCGATATGATTTCTTTTGAGGTCACGGGGAACCGAGAGCTCCACCTACTATAGTAGGGGTCCCCACGGTTCAGCCTAGTGAGAGGCGGCATGGTTGATTGGATACATGTTCAAACCCTATTGAGGAGCCGTTGAGAGAACCTAATAGGAAGCGGGGAGGACACCCTCAACCGCTATTAAGACATAATGCATCACCACACATGTGATCTCAAGCCAACACCAAGGCGGGGTTAAACTTAATTTCTATTTTGATCTTCACAATATAGCCTTGGAGGACCTCGAACTAAGCCGCAACCATGGCCAACTTAGGAGATACTTTTGGCATGCCCAATGATTTGATTTTTTTTCAAAATGCCAGGTTAAGTTATTTTACTTTGATAAAAATATTTTATCATTTAGTGTTAACTGCTAGTATGTGTACACAAGGGCTACTCATTAAGTTTTATACATGTGTTTCAGTCATCATGCTTGTTACTGGGAAACTATTTTCCAAATTTTTCTTTGGGATTAGGCTTAATGCGTTTTATATTGTAATTATGTTTATTGATGTTTACACTCGAATCTCTTGACTTGGAAATATTTTCTAGCCCCTCACTAAGTAAATATGTTACTTATCCCCTCTTTTCTTAAATTGTTTTCTAGGTTAACTTTTGTTCATCTCTTGAGGTGTTGGTGAGCAAAGGTAAAATTGAGCCTTGTTGTGTTTTGGAGATGGGTGTACGTTCATGTCACCTACTCTTAGGCATCGCGGTGATTGTCACATGCTTGGCACGTAGGTTGAGGTGTGACAATTTTAGAGTATATAGTTATATTAGAAAGACAGACTCTGATAACTTGGGAATGCTTGAGAGGCTTAAGAACGATCATAAAATGTAAGAAAGAGACCATGCATTTGAAGAAGAAGACTTAGAAAAGACACAACCAATTTTAAAGCAAGTTAAGTGGATGCTCAACAAATGGTGGCTCCAACAGATACAATTAGGGATCAATTGCCTACCCATGAGTGAGACTAGAATATGGATGGGAAATAATAATTTATTTGAACTTGTTTGGTTTGGTGTGACTTTTCACTTGAACTTAGCATTTACATTGCATGTATTGTTAATGAACTAGATTATGTTCTCTTAGTTTGCAATGACTCTTTATTCGTATTATTATATATATATTCAAATGTTACAACTACCTACATAACAAGGTCTATATTATTAATATATAAAGCTTAATGTTAACAATAAAGACTAATAATCTTATCATTAAGATAGTGTTGATTCAAGCTTTTGTTAGTTGAGTGCTTTTGCATGCAAATGCTATTCCAAAAGTGGTTTTTTTAAGCCCTTAATGGTAATTTTATATAATTAAGAAGTATTTCACAAAAGCACACACAAACATATATAAAAAACAATAAATTCTTAATTTACTATAAGAAGCCCTTAGGTGTTATTTGGTTGTTAACAAGTAGATTAAGTAGATGTGATATAATTTATTTTATATGTAAGTGAGAAAATCCGGTGTTTGGTTTGCTACAAAGTTATACTTCCATGCAAAACAAATCATAGATTTCTGTACTTTTACAGTATTTTGATTTACGGTAAAATTTAATGTAAGTTGAAATGTTGTAAAATGTCATAGATAGAGTCACTACCTTGCTTTAGGGAGAATACGATAGGGATGATCCATTCTCATCTCAACATACTCCTCGCTCCCCCTCCCAGTTGTAGCCCTTTCACTACCACAACCACCACCTCCTCTTCTCCTTACCTTGCTTTTGACTTCCTTATCCCTCTCGTCGCCTTGTTTTACCCTAGTTTACAACTACTTCTCTTGTGCTAGCACATGCGTCTTTGTCTCCACCCACAATTCACTCTCCCTCATTACCTCTGATTTTTGTTGGAATAAAAAAGGATATATAAAAGAGGGATGATTATGGGATCATCGTCATCGAACGTGCTTGGATTTCCCTTGCGTTAAGTTCATTGTTTGCACAGCCTCAACTGTGGGAGTGAGCCCAACCTCCTCTTACCACTATCAACACCTCCACTTCATTGGATTGAGATCAATCCAAATCTAGGTCGTGCTCTTTTTTATTTACAAGAATTAATTTATGTATTTCTTTATCTTTTGAATTAATTAATGTATTAATTAATGTATTTTATGTAATTTTGTGTTTTGAAGATATTATTTGTTACTTAAATTTATTTCTAAAAATAATTTTTAATTACAAATTTAAATAAATATTAGATATTTATAATTTTATAATATTTATTGAATTAATTAATATTTAAATAATTAGTATTATTATAAATTAATAGATAATTGGGTAATCACACCATGCTACTTACATGGTAACTATACTCTTTTAACTTACATCAAACCAAACAAAGAAAAAGTAAATGCAACATTTTCAGTTATAGCAAACCAAACAACAATGATGTAAATTGAAATACAATATTTTCACTTACATGTAGGTATTGTCTGTTTTGGTGTATTTGCATGTAACTCCAAATACATCAAATGCCAAAATTTATAATTTGTTTGAATGGATTATATTTTCCTGATGTAACTTCATATGTTTTTTAAGTGTATAGATGATGGATTTGGTTTTATGACAAGAT
Source organism: Dioscorea alata (assembly GCA_020875875.1). Classification (NCBI taxonomy): domain Eukaryota; kingdom Viridiplantae; phylum Streptophyta; class Magnoliopsida; order Dioscoreales; family Dioscoreaceae; genus Dioscorea; species Dioscorea alata. The sequence goes on along the minus strand of CM037024.1, from coordinate 4,800,774 downwards.
ATATGTGTGTGTCTATATATATATATATATATAGACACACACACACACAACCTTCAACCGCTGCTTATGGTGCCCTAGTTCTTTTTCCAAAAGAAGAAGGACAACTCCTTGCACGTTTACATAGACAATCAGGCATTAAACAAGGTGTTAGTGAAGAACAAGTGCTTAGTACCCTTGATCCAGGACTTGTTTGACCAATTGACGAATGTAACCTACTTCACTAAACTCAATTTGTGCTCAAGATATTAGCAAATGGGCATTGTAGAAAATGATAAACTAAAGACTACTTACGTTACTCAGTCTAGCTCATTTGAGTTTCTTGTAATGCCATTTAGCATTGCCAATACTCCAACTCAATTTACTGCCTAATAAATGATGTATTCCATGAGTATATCGATGAGTTTGTGGTGGTGTACTTAGAGGATTTAGTTGTCTATGGTGAGTCCTTAGAGGACTACTTAAGTTATTTAAAGAAAGTACTATTTATGTTAAGGAAACACCAACTTTATATCAAGTTGGAAAAATGTGAGTTTGCTCAGAAAAGCATAAAGTTCTTGGGGCATCTGATTTCCAAAGGAGAAGTCCGAATATACTAAAAAAATGTGCAAGCAGTCTTGGATTGGCTGGTACTAACCAAAGTTCTAGAATTGTTCACCTTCCTCAAATTGGCAAATTACTAGTAGAACTTTATTAAAGAATACTGGAAGATGGTCACACCCCTTACTGACTTCCTGAAGAAGTACCAACTATGGGGTTGAAATGAGGAGTAACAAGTAAACTTTGACAAGCTAAAGACTATTAAACCAAGCTAGATAGTCCTTAAGCTTCCCATCTTCAAGTTGACCTTTGAAGTGCACAAAGTTGCATTAAACAAGACCATGTATGCAATCCTTATGCATGAGGGGCATCGAGCAGCTTTTGAAAGTTGGAAGCTCAAGAAATTTGAATTAAAGTACTCAGCCCATGAGAAGAAAATTCTAATGGTGATGCATTGTCTTCAGGCATGGTGTGTCTATTTGTTGGGCACTAAATTTGTAATCAAACACATAATGTTATAAGCACCTACTTCACCGCTGAAAAGAAGTTGTCTCCGAGGCAAACAAGATAACAGGAGTTTTTGCAAGAGTATGACTTTGAATGACAGCATAAACTAGGAAGCCACAACCAAGTGAAGGTAGACCTGATGGAGTAAATTCAGGAAATGGCAAAGATGAACCCTCAGTATTTGAAGCTGATGAAAGAAGTCAAGGAAGGTATTATGTGCATATTTGGGTAGAGAATAAGTTACTCTATGCTAAGGGTGCTAAACTCTATATCTCATAATGAGGTAATCTTCGACAAGGTTTGCTAAAGGAAACTCATAATATTTGCTAGGTTTAGCATTTTGGCTGAAAAAAGAATGAAGGCCTTATTATCTTGGCACTACTATTAACCAAACATTAGGGAGGATATGGAAGCTTATGTAAAGTTTTGTTATATTTTCTAACAAGATAAGGCAAAGATAAGGCAAGAAGCTGGTATTCTATAGTCTCTTCTTGCCCTAGACTAGCCTTGAGAGTCTATATCAATAGATTTCATCATAAGCTTACCTTAAGGTAAATGACATTTCCTTAGTGTTATCATTGATATCATCTCTACTCTAGTGACATGTACCTCAAATAAGGCAACAAGGTTGATCATGAAGCATTTGGTGTGCTCGAAGATATAGTGCTTAACCTGGATACTCGATTCACGGGACAAGTTTGGACAGCATTATTCAGGTTTCTTGGTACTGAATTCAAGTTCTCCACCACCAACCATCCTTAGATAGATGGGCAAATAAAGAGGACCAATACCTTACTAGAGGAGTATCTCTACCACTATATGTCGGCTTGATAGAAGGGCTAGCTTGATATACTTGATGTAGCTCAATTATCTTATAACTTGTATAAATCCTCAGCCACAGACTATAGCCCTTTCAAATTTGTCACTATCCTTTTGCTCTCGATCCGTAGGAAACAATGGAGAAAACAAAGGATGACCTAAGTGAAGCTTTTCTACAAATGAAGAAGTATGCCAAGCAAGGATGAAGGCCTTTGGAATTCCGGGTTAGTGATTAGATGTGACTGACACTAACTCCACAAAGTGAAAAAAAAAAAGTTGCATCATAAGGATGTGCACAAGGACATGCCTTACAATATGATGGACCATATCATAAACATTAAGACATATATATAATTACATTACATTACATTATATTATATATATATATATATATATATATATATATATATATATATATATATATATATATATATATATGTGGATTTAAACCAAAAAAAAGTCATGGACTATTCATAAAATTTAATAAGGTTCAATGCCTTACTGTTATTAGTTTCATCTTTGAGAAATGTTATTCGGGACAAATGAATGAGCCGAACTTACAAGCCGAATGATGTGGATACCTACATAGAATCCATGTCATCTGATTTCTCTCTCCTACACAAATTATATAAAAACAAAAAAAACAAAAGTAAAGAGATCCTTTTCCCTTTCCCTTTGTCTCACCATCTACCTCCTCTCCACTTCTTCAAGCTCCAGCCGACGAGACTGATATCCTCTTTCTTTCTTCATCTCCACCCTCAGATTCCTCTCCATCTCCTCTAGTTTCGATGAGATCAATCTCGAAAGCTCATCAGATTTATCTCTCACCCTCACTCTCATCCTCAGGTTCCTCTCTGTCTCTTCAAGTTTCGGTGAGATTTATTGAGGAAGATGGCTTGTTAGATTCATTTCTGTCTCCCTCTGCCTCGGATTCCTCTTCTTCTCCTCAAGGTCCTACGAGACTGATCGTGAGAGCAACTTGGTGTGGATTTTTGCAAGATAACCAAAGGCACAAGGAGAAGAAACTTTACCCATGGTTGGCATTGGAAGAGAAGAAATCAATAGAGAAGCCACCATTTGTGAGTTCAGAGACATCTTCATCACCTAACTGAAGTTCATCAATAGGTGAGTTCGGTGAGATTTCTTGTAAAAATCGCATATTTACCTATGTGACCTAGAAAAATTTATAATTATGAATATGTTATGTTTTCATTGAAATTAGTGTGCAAATGTTTATTTATTTGTTATTTATTTTTTATTTACAAATTTATACTAAAAAATTATAAGAATTTTGCTTGTGTGTTTGCGTGTTTGTGTGTTTGCGTGTGTCTGATATGCTTAGTATGAAAACACAAACATTTCTAATGCCATGCAAAACAATTCCTTGTGAAAAGTTGATTATAAAATAATAAACTATCATTATACTATAGGATCTTCTTGTAGTTCATCCTATTGAAGTGTGCTTGGAACCAAATCATCAGACATTACTAGTCTGAGTGATTTCACCTGAAAGTTTGTCTAAAGAAACTTTTGATGTACTGAGTTTCAGTTAATATACTTATGTTGTTATTATTTGTTTACAAATATGGATCCAAATAAAGAACAATATGGTTGAATTAGAATTTGAGTCTTGTGAACAAGCGAAGAATGGAATACAAACTAGATCTTCCAGTTTAGAAATATGGAACAAGGAGAAAGAGAAAATGGTAGAGTTGGAGAATTCAATCTCTGAAAAGTTATTCCCTTAGCATGCATGGTGTTTAATTTAGAAGAAGAAGTTTATAGATTTTACATTGAATATGCTCGACAAGAAGGTTTTGGTATTGCTAAAAAAATGTACAAGTTTAGGAGATGTGGAAAATTGAAATATTACACACTTACATGTGTAAAAGGTGGTAAAAGGATATCTATTGCGAAAAGTACTTTCAACCCAAGGTTGTACACTAAAACAAATTGTAAAGCCAAGATCAATATTATTGTTGGTAATGATGGTTGTTTTACTATCTCTAGTATTAACTTAGAGCATAATCATGCACTTAGTCCACATAAGGCTCATTTTCAAAGGTGTAATAAAAAAATGGATGCATATGTCAAAAGAAGGCTTGAATTGAATGACTAGGTAGGTATAGGTTTAAGTAAGAACTTTCATTCCTTAGTTGTTGAAAGTGGTGGATATGAAAATTTGCCCCATATTGAAAAATATTGTCTGAACTATATTGTAAAAGCAAGGCAATTTAGGCTGGGAGTTGGTGATGCAAAGGCACTTGGAAATTATTTTTAACGCATGCAATGAAGAAATTCAAATTTTTTTTTCATTTGATTGGATATGGACGAGGAAGGTCATCTAAGAAACATATTTTGGGCAGATGCAAGGTCTATAGTGGCGTATGAAGCTTTTGGTGATGTTATATCTTTTGACACAATATATTTAATAAATAAGTATGATATGCCCTTTGCTCTTTTGTAGGAGTAAACCATCATGGGTAAACCATATTGTTTGGATGTGGTTTATTGACAAAAAAAATATAGAAACCTACATTTTGTTGTTCAAAACTTAGTTGAAATGCATGTCAAGCAAGGCTCCTAAGGCAATAGTTACATATCAATGTATGGCTATTCAAGGTGCAATTAGGGTGGTATTTCCAAATTCTCATCACCGGCTTTGTCTTTGGCATATTATGAAGAAGATTCCCGAGAAGCTTGATGGACTAAATCTATACAAAGCAATAAAAAAGATTTTGAAGAGTATTATTTATGAGGCAGTAGATATTGAAGAATTATACAACATTTAATTGAAGATGATAGAAGATTATAACCTTAAGAAAAATGAATGGTTGAATTCCTTATATATAAATCATCATTGTTAGGCTCATGTATATCTTAAAGGAGTTTTCTGGGCTGGAATGCCCACCACTCAAAGAAGTGAAAACATAAATACTTTCTTTTATGGCTATGTTGGTCCAAACACATCCTTAAAGAATTTGTAGAGTAATATGAGAATGCATTAAAAAGTAAGGTTAAGAAGGAAACAAAGCTGATTTTGCATCTTTTAACTCAAGTTTTCCAATGCTAATTGATTGTCATTTTGAGAAGCAACTACAAGAAGCCTATACAAATGAATTATTTAATTTTTTTCAAGATGAATTGAAAGGAATGCTATATTGCAATCTTACATTTATTGGGTCATATAGGCCAAGAAGTACATTTCATATGACAGACATTATATTGGGGAAAAAAGCAAAATCAGACGTCAAGTGGCTTTTAATGTTTTTCACAATGAGGGTGAATTCAATAGTAAATGCTCATGTCATTTATTTGAGTTTAAAGAAATTATTTGTAGGCATATATGCAAAGTTTTTATTGAGAGGAATGTGAAAGAGATTCCATCTCAATGTATTTTACCTCATTGGAGAAAGGATATAAAACATTGGCATACTTACTTGAAGAGTTGTTATGATGATACACAAACTTATGAGCAAAAAAATCGGTACAACAACTTATGTTCTCATTTTGCTAAAGCTGCTGAAATTTGAGTCGAATCTGTCAAAAAATATAATTTCTTGATAAAATGTGTAGATAAAGCAATAGAGAAACTCATGGAAAATGCAAATTATTGGGAGAGTTACTCCAATCAAGTTATATCACCCATATTGTTGGAAAATGATCAAGAGCACCACCAACCAACACCTTCAATCATGAAGTTTCTAACTCCTTTAAAAGTGGGGAGTAAAGGCCGACCACCATCTAAAAAGAAAAAGTTAGAAGTTGAACAAATAATCATTAAAAATAAAAAAAAGGTATTTATATTTTTATCATAGTATTATAATTATTTTTTAGATTAAAATTGATTTTTTTTTTCAGAAAACTCAAGTAAAAGGGAATGTACAAACACAGAATGATGCACGGATTGAACTTTGTACTCAAGAAAGTGTGGTAATATTATGTTCTTCTATATTTATATCTGTTAAGGTATTGCATACAATTTTTTATTAAATTGCATAACTATTTGTCTTCTAGGTGAAATCAAATTGTTATCCAAATGTGTCGAATGTAGATGTTTGCAGCTTCACTTTGCAAAATTTTGGCATTGGTACTTCATCATTGGTAATTAAAAATATGAAATACATCTATAAATGAATTTTAGTATGTAAAATGTTAAACACATTACTTAGATGTTTGAATTATTTGCAACAAGGTAAACCATCAAATTATCCAACATTGGGTGATAATGTAGGGATGCTTGCAAATGAAATTTGCACATTCAATTCATTTGGTCATGAATCAAATTCAGCTCCCAGGACTAATGTCAATTCAAATAAGGTGTTAGATTGTAATTTCATTCTTTTTATTGTCAATGCATACTTCTTATTTTACGTTCTTTTTTATTTCTACAGACTTGTATACAAGCCAATTTGAAAGGTGAGAGAGAAATCCAACTCTATTAAAGACTTTTCTGTAGACTTTTCAAAGAGACTATCTACAGACTAAATCCAATATTTTAATATATTGTTATATTTGCACATTCAACTGAGAGTTGTATGATATACATGTATTTTGTGGTTGTTTTTGCTCATTCAATTGAGTGTTGTATGCTGCATATTTATCAGTGGTCCTTTTGTTGTTGTATTTGCACAGTCAACTTTGTTGTTCTATAAATGCCAAGTTTTTCCAGGGTATTCCTTTCAAAAGTTTCCATACAACATTATTCTTTTTCAATTGTCAGAAAATCAAATAAAATACAATTCAATTGAATAACGACAAATATAATCAAGAAACTACAAATACAATTAAGTATAACAAACTTACAAACCCACAATTCACAAGTTGCATAAATAATCAAGAAACCGCAGTGCAAACGTCAATTACATCATTATCTAATATAGTTAACAACAAATGTAAACAACATTATAAAGAACATTCATTCATGGACACACTCAAGGTTTTCACCCTCCACATAAGGCTGCAATTTCAGTTGTTTTGCAATCTCCTCTAATAACTCATAAATATTTGCAATTTCTAGTTGGCTTTCATCACCAACCAAAAATTTGTGAATAACTCTCTATACTTGTCCTATTGTGACGCCGCAACATATAAATTTGCCACAGGCACATGCCTTATATAATTATCTAGTTTTAAATCGATCGGCTTTTTGCCCAAATACTTCCCACACTAATATCACATTATCATCGTGAATCCTTACAAGTGAAATAATTGCACCCCAAATAGAAGACAAACTATCCACATCCTTTGAATTATCCTCATTGCCTCTAAAGGCCTACCAATTTGAACATAGAGATCAACTAAGCACTAGTGATGAGCAAAGCTTGACTTATTGCCAAACCTTGAGCTCATCATTTCAAAATATCAAACACCCTCCTCAACCAATCCTTCTTCTCCACTCTATTGAACAAAGCTGTTGCACCATTCAACAAACCACAATTACAGTACAAATCAATCAAAGTAGAACTCACATGTGTTGGCAAATGTGACCATGTTCTCAATAGCTACCCATGAATAGACTTCCGAACAATGCATACTTGTAATGAGCGTACAACATCAACAGAGTCACAACCGTGGTATCATTAGGGTCAACGGAGTAAATTCTCATCTTGGAATAGAAATTCATACCTCTACAAAACATCCGATTTTACACAAAGCCATTGAACAAGTAGGATTAAGTGACCATACTCCGATCCGGTGTCGACCAAAACATCTTCTCAGCCTTGTCCAAGTCACGGTTTTTAACGTAACCATAGATCAAAGATTTATAAGAAACCATATTTGCTCCACTTTTGCAAGATCAAAGTCGATCTCGCCGGACCTTGAGGAGACAAAGGGGAATTCGAGGGTGAGGGAAAGGGAGAAGGAGACGAATCTGACAAGCCGTCTTCCTCGATTGATCTCGTTGAAACTTAAAGAGGCGAAAAGGAACCCAAGAGTGAGAGTGAAGATGAGAGATGAATCTAACGAGCTTTCGAGATCAATCTCGACAGAATTGGAGAAAATGGAAAGGAATCCGAGGATTGGGGGTAAAGAACGAGAGAGATATCAGTCCCATCAGCCGATACTTGAAGAGATGGAGGGGAGACATAAGGTGAGACAAAAGGAAAGGGGAATATGATCTATTACTTTTGTATCCTTGCCTTCCGGCCCGAAAGTTCGGCCCACTCACTCGGCGAGAATATCATATTCCATTTTTTTTTCCCCAATTTTGTTATATAAAACCCAAGGGTTATGACACTCGCAAAACCTCCACAAAACCCCGCCTCCATCTCTTCATCTCCCCAAATCCCACGCTCAAACCCTAACTCTAATGGCTTTCTCCGGCCGATTGCGAGAGCTGATGAAGAAGTACGGCAAAGTCGCTATCGGCGTCCACTTCTCCGTCTCCGCCGCATCAATCACTGGCCTCTATGTCGCCATCAGCAACAACGTCGACGTCGAAGCCCTCTTCCAAAAGGTCGGCCTTTCTTCTCCTTCTCCTCCGCCTTCCTTGGACTCTGATCCGACCTCGACCTCCGATGATCGCCCGAGGAACCGCACCGCCGAGCTGGCTGCTTCGAGTGGCGGAGCTCTCGCTGTCGCCATCCTCTTGAACAAGGCTCTCTTTCCGGTACGCGTTCCCATCACCATTGCCCTTACTCCTCCTATTTCTAGATTTCTCCGCAAGAGGAACCTCCTGAAGAATCACTAACAATGGTTGATTTGTTATTTACTCTGAATGCTCGCATTTATTCAATGCTAAAAGTTTACTGTTTTGGGTGATGCTGTTCTTGTAATCATGTTTACAAACATTATAAGTAGGAATGAAATTTGTGGTCTGTTTCTTTTGGATGAATTTGATTCTTATTTCGCAGCATTTTTTACTGCTTGAAATTTGTCCTGCTTGAACTTTGACTGGAATGTGTAATTTTGTTTTATTGTTCTTTTCCTTATTTTTTTGAAATTTATATTAATTGCAGTTCTTGAAGGAGCTAAGAATTTGTTGGATATAAGATAAGAATGATGAGTCGTCCTTGGTAAGACTGCCATTAGCTTCATAAATTTATGGTCGCGGAGACAGATTTGAGGGAAAAAAAAAAGAAGAGCACTGTTGGTACATAAATTAGGTTTCATTGATTGTTTTGGTTACTCAACTGAAAAATTGTTCGTTTCGGCCTCTTAATTGCATGCATTCATTTTAGTCCTGATGTTGATGCACATGTGCCTCGATGGATGCCAACCTGGATGGTTGTTCATGCATGCATCCTTGTTGTGATGTCAGCATAAACGGACACAGTGATGGATGGAGGAACTAAAACAAACAAATTCTTTAGTTGAAGGATGGGAGGAAACAATGCCCCTGAGTTTAGGGACTAACAGTGGTTTTGGATGTTTTCTTTCCAAGAATAATAAGTGCTAGATTTAGTGTTGTAAGATTGAAAATCTTCCTTGTTAATTCTTGATTTTATCTTGTTTTACCTGCATCACAGGTTTTCACTTGCTTTCAATGAAATTTAAGCTGGGATCCACTTAAGATTAATTAGTGAAAATACGAAGTGAATTTGAGAAGTATGGTAAATTTTCAATAGTTTGGTGTTTTCTTCTTCTTTTCTTGACTTTCATTCATCTATCATCAACCAAATTCTTGAACCTTTAGTTAGGCAATGTTTTGCAAGAAGGTTTCAACCTTCATATGATAGACTTGCTCCTAATAGCAAGTGACAGTGAACTGTAACCAGAACATGTCCACAGTGTAAATAATAGGACTAATTAACTAAGTTGTGATGTAATATTAAACAAAAGCTTTTATTGCACGTGAACATAAATGTTGTGTTTACACTTTTGAACCTTCAGATGTATGTAATCTTTGCATGCGTGTTACTTCTCAAATTCAAACTTTGTGTATTCTGTACTGTACTTGGCTTCGAGACATAGGCTCAAACCCTGCAAAGCAGAAGTTCTCCTAAAATCATTTTGCTACCTCCCTCCATATGAGTGTTATCTTTATCAGGCTTTGATCTTTATTCAAGAATCCATTACGTTTACGCTATATTTGTTGGCATTCTTAGTTTAATTGAAGGTTTCTGTTTCAAGAAATTCATGTAGCTTTACTTTTCATTACATGATCAGCACCAAATCCTCATCATCAGCTAGCCTCTTGAATCCTGATCAATGGTATATATTAATGTATGTTGTTTCCTTCTTTTCTTGCTTGTCATTCATCTTTTATCAACAAATGTCTTGAATGATTTTTTATGCAAATGTTTTGCAAGAAGATATCAGGATTTATATAATAAATTGACTCTTAACTAGAACATGTTTACATTGTAATTAAGAGAATGACCAATCAATTTCACTGTGATGTAATATGATGTGAAACCTATTAATGCTTGTAGGCATAATTGCTGTATTTACACTTTTGAACCTTTAGATGTACATAATCTTTGCATGCCTATTTCTTTTAATCAAATTCAAACTTCCAGTCTTTGGCACCATACTTGGCTTTGCTATATAAACTCTAAACCCCGCAAACAGAAGTTCTCCATAGATCATTATGCTACCTCTATATGGGCCTTATTTTTATCAGGCTTGGATCTTTACTCAAGAATTCATTTATTATATCCATTTAGGCTATATTTACTAGTATTCTTAGCTTGGTTGAAGTTTCCAATTCAAGGATTTCATGTGGCTCCTCTTCTCATCTTATGGACACCTCAATCTCTTGGCATGGCTATGTTTATGCGTATGTATTAACCTCATTGCTGCACATCTTTTGAATCACACAAAATAGTTTATAGTAAAATTCTTGCATGTTTTCCAGTAATGTGGTTATAATACAGAAAATCTTCCTGTAATGTGGTTTTCACAGACATAAGACATGTCTGTGGGAAATTGTTTATTACTCCTGTAAGTGCTCAAGGATACCACAAATCAAAGAAAATTAGAGTTCTTTGGTTCAGACTATTTTTGTTTGTAAAATAATTAGAGAACTAGATGTTGTCGCATCACCTGTTAAAAATTTTATGAATTAACATTTATTTTTCCGGTGCATAGTTATATACTCTTAGAAAATGTGCCTCATCTGAGGGTATAAGTGCTTACTAACAGCAACTGAGTGTTTATGCACAAGCCTGCATTGCAATGGATTTTTTGTTTTAAAAAGTCAGGTGCAGCAAACTTCATAAAACAAGCAAACAGAGATCTTACATTTATGCAGGTGAATGAACATTTTATTGTTATTACGTCTTTGAAGTTCAGATCCTTTATGATGCTATATGGCTGTTCTTGTGCACATGTTACCTATATGAAAACTTCTTTACATCAGGAGGAATCATCTGTTCTTTATGTTTGAATTTCTTTCAATAATTTACTGGGACGGGGTTGAATGGTTTTGCAGCAATGTTTGGTCTCTTCTTCAATCCCATGCTTTATGTTCTGATGCAATTTTTTTTAGGTTTTGAATTTCAGAACCTTTGTGATGCTATTTCATTGGTCTTGTTCATGTTACTGAGGATCTTGTGTGTATGTTATCTATTTGAGACTAATCTTTTTTGTTGGCATGATCAATGCAGTGATTTATAAAATGAAAGGAGGAAAGTAACAAAAATTGTTGGTTTACTTGATGCTTATATAGTTTAATGAGTGGAAACAATATTGATTTTGCTTTTTCCTAACTAACATGAACCATAAGGCATTAACTTAAGCAACTTGATCACACAAATATCTACATGAATCTTCTTGTCTTATACTTTGCCTGAATTCGAACACTTGACACTAAACATACAGCATTAATCACTTGTTCCTTTTCTGTCTTAGGAGTAAATTATTGTTTACATTAACATCAGGTGAAACTGCACTGCAATTTTATTCTGGCTACTGAACGTTTAATTGGAAAAAAAAGGCAAATTGATCCCTCAAATTTGGCTAAAGGCATATATTTGTTTTTCAAGTAAAATATGATTTGTATAACCACTGCAACAAGGATATGCTAAAAATTTGAGTTTTTAACTTTTGTACTTTTCAATACACATTTGTCTATATACACTTCCAAAAGAGCATATTTTTGTATATATTGCTTGGGTTTGTTGTGTAGTAATGAACCAGTGATAATAAGTAAATTTTCACACACACACACATGTACATGTACACATGTACTTTTCAAAAGTGCATATTTACATGTTTTGTATGTCCTTCACATGTGATCATGCATGCAAATCCTGTCAAGCACTATATAGTTCAAGCAAACACAAAAGCACATGTACATATGATACCAACCAAAGCATTCTAGGCAAAGGCCTTCTTCTACCCTCTTTCACAGTCACCACTGACAACCGGCCTAGTAGCAGCATACAGATCCGACACAAGACGATAACGCCGCCGGAGAATTCTCTGGTGAGCAGAATCAGCCATGTTCGAGGTTGTGGTTGAGACCGAAGAAGATGATAAAGTCGGAGACACACATTCGCTGTTGCTCTCGCTGAGCAACATCAGTTGCTCCGCCACAAAGATTTCTAATTTTGTGAAGCCATTAGATGTTAATAAAATAGCCATTGGCTTCTCTTTCTGCTTTTGTGTTTATTTGTAAGCTATTTGTTTTGATTGAGTTTCTTCTCTTCTTTCTCTTCTCTGTTTATAAGCTACTTGTTTTCTAAGTTCTACAAGTAATCGAATTCAGAGTTTGTGTACTGCGCCACGTGGCAATTATTGATTTGTTGTCTGTCTTAAATTATATATTTATGACTTGGCATCAAAGTTTGTTTGACGGGGTAAACCAAAAAAATAAATTATATCTATTTATGACCATTTATTTAATAGAAAATGAGTGGGGTTGTTTAGATTAGTTTTTGAAAGCCCATGAATGTTTCTTTATAAGCTAAGTGATTTTAGAAAAATTTTGTTTGTATTAGTTTTTTCTTTAAATATTATTTTTTTTTCAAAAAATACTCATGTGGTGAAAAGCACTTTTTAAAAATTGGGGTTATAAAATTACCACATTAGCCTTTTTTTTTCCCCAAATCTGTTAACAGCCTTAATAGTATTATATTATTATTATTATTATTATTATTATTATTATTATTATAACAATGAATACTTATTTTAATAATTTGTTATTAAAAAAATCTTTTTAATAATATAATTTAAACAAATTTATAAATATAAAAATACTTCTATATTAACTTATTCAAAAATAAAATTCAGATAAGTACTTAATTTATTTTGATAAGCACTGTTTTTACATGTCTTTTTTACAAATTGAACTTTCTTTTAAACCAATCCAAACAAATCCCAAGTAATCTTAGTCAAGCAAATGACCCGAACCAAACTTATTTATATAAAAAAAAAAACCGCCAAAGAACTCGAGATCTCGTGAGAGTGAGAGTGAGAGAGAGAGAGAGAGAGAGAGAGAGAGAGACATGGCCTTCTCGACGTCCTTCACCGCCGCTCAATTGCTCGCCGGCCGGACAATCATCGGCGGCCGAGGCAGCGGCGCATCCCCTGCCACCTCTATTCGCCTTGTCTTCCCCCCTTGCTTGAGCTTCAGCTCCCTCAAGACCTCCGCCCGGCAGCATCTGCAGCATCGCGTGGCTCGCTCTCATCGCCTAGGGCTTGTAACGGCGGCAGCTGTGGAGGCTGTGAAGGGGACGGCGGAGACTACTCCAATGGCTTTGGTTGAGAAGTCGATCAACACGATCCGATTTCTGGCGATTGATGCGGTGGAGAAGGCTAACTCAGGGCACCCTGGCCTTCCTATGGGTTGTGCTCCCATGGGGCATATTCTCTATGATGAGTTTTTGAGATACAATCCCAAGAATCCCTATTGGTTCAATCGGGATCGATTCGTGCTGTCTGCTGGCCATGGCTGCATGCTCCAGTATGCTCTGCTTCACCTCGCTGGCTATGATAGCGTCAAGGTGAGATTCTCTTTCTCTTTGGTTTTATTATTTGTTTGTTTGTTTGTTTTTTTATTTGATTGATGAGCAGGAAAGGTAGGAGTTTGATATATGGTGAAATTTATGGTACTGTGTTTGATCTGTTTTGGGTGATATATCTTTTTAGTTTTTGGGGATTGTATTCTGGATGGATATATATATAGATCATCGTTCTGTTTGTTGTTTTTATGTAAAAGCTTCGCCTTTTTTAGTTCTTCCTTTACTTTATCCTGAGAACATAAAATTTGGTATGCTTCTGTCTTTTACCTAACTGAAAAAGAAAAAATTTTCTTTTTCTTTGTATGGATTTTTTTTTTTTTTTAATCTGAAGTTTAGATCTTGAGTATAATTCGGAGAAAGAGAGAGAATAAAAAAGATCAGAGAGATTTATATCTTCAAAAAGAGTATTAATATCTTTGAGCTGGTTTCAGTAGCTTATTACTCTTTTTAACTTTGCCATAGATCTGGTGGTGCTTTTCATTTTTTTTTAATCCTTATTGTAATAGAAAAATAGTTCAGTTGGATGTCCTTATCTTGTAAAAGAGCAAGCATCTAAGCTGATTCTAAGGCTTAGAACTTGTATTGAAGTCATGAATCCAGTAATTCTTTTCGTTTCTTATCCTTGTGCTTTCTTAATGTTGATGTTTGTAGGAGGAGGATTTGAAGTCTTTCAGGCAATGGGGAAGCAAAACTCCAGGCCATCCAGAGAACTTCGAGACGCCGGGAGTTGAAGTCACTACTGGTTTGTGCCCTAAACATTCTTGGATTGTAATTATGTAATGCTTAGGTGTAGATTTGATTGGAATCATGTAAACCAAATTACTAATCACTTTTTTCCCCTATTTGAAGTAGTTCTGGTTGCTTATAACAATTGTTCATTTTGGATGTGCAACAGGTCCTCTTGGACAAGGTATTGCAAATGCTGTTGGATTGGCACTTGCTGAGAAGCACCTAGCCGCACGCTTCAACAAGTCTGATAGCGAGATTGTCGACCATTACACGTAAGCTAAACTTATCAATTTCTATGAGAAATATCTTATATATGCAAAACTTAGGCCATATGTTAATTTGAACTTATTCATGGCTTTAGATATGTGATTGTTGGGGATGGCTGCCAAATGGAAGGGGTTTCTAATGAAGCTTGTTCTCTAGCTGGGCACTGGGGTCTAGGGAAACTGATTGCCTTTTATGATGATAATCATATATCCATTGATGGAGACACAGAGATTGCTTTTACTGAAGATGTCATTGCTCGGTTTGAGGCTCTTGGGTGGCACACCATCTGTGTGAAAAATGGTAACCATGGCTATGATGAGATTCGTGCTGCAATCAAGGAAGCAAAGGCTGTCAAAGACAGACCTACATTAATCAAGGTCACTGACTTGTGCCTCTGCCACATAGATTCTCAAGGTTGTGTGATATGCTATTAACTTATTTTTATATTACATGCAGGTGACCACCACAATTGGGTTTGGATCACCAAACAAGGCAAACTCCTATAGTGTGCATGGCAGCGCTTTGGGTGCTAAGGAGGTTAATGCAACTAGGCAGAACCTCGCATGGTCTTTTGAGCCTTTCCATGTCCCCGAAGATGTAAAAAGGTTTGTGAACCTCACATTTTTATTGGTTTTTTACTGTTCTTTGTTTGGATTCCATATTGATTTAATACCTTATTTAACATCTCTATTATAGTCAATCTGTCATTTTAGTCCTTCTATTATAATTTGTCAGTTGTCAGTCCCTTTATTTTCATATTTGGGAAATATCAGTCCCTGATGGGCATCTCTTTTCCCGTCATGATGTGGCTTAGATCACTTTTAAAATAATAAAAAAAGGCATTGAGTATAATAATATGAGGTTAATATCTTATTTAACTCAATATTTTTATTATTATTATTATTTTAGAAGTGATCTACGGTACATCAGCGTTTTCGACAGGTAAGAGACAGTCGAGGGAGGGACAGATGTGAAAATAGAGGGACTGACAAGACGAACAAATTATAATAGAGGATTAAAAGGGTAAATTGACTATAATAAAGGGACTAAATAGGGTATTAAACTTTCTATAATAATTAGAATTTTCTTTCTCACAGTTATTGGAGTCGACATATCTTTGAAGGTGCATTGCTTGAGGCTGACTGGAATTATAAGTTTGCAGAGTATGAGAAGAAGTATCCTGAGGAAGCTGCAGAGCTAAAGAAAATCATGTCAGGAGAACTACCAGTTGGATGGGAGAAGGCTATGCCAGTCAGTATCTTTTATTTTATTAATTTTTTTAATGTGTTAACTCTACGGTAGATTTATTAGTTATGAAATTTTCTCCGGATGTTCTTGCAGACATACACTCCTGAAAGTCCTGCAGATGCTACTAGGAATCTATCCCAGCAGTGCCTAAATGCACTCGCAAAAGCTCTTCCTGGTTTTCTCGGGGGAAGTGCTGATCTTGCATCGTCCAACATGACATTGCTAAAGATGTTTGGTAACTTTCAGAGTACCACACCGGAAGAGCGCAACCTCCGGTTTGGTGTTCGAGAACATGGTATGGGTGCCATATGCAATGGCATTGTTTCTCATAGTCCCGGTCTCATACCTTACTGTGCCACTTTTTTTGTCTTCACGGACTACATGAGGGCTGCCATTAGAATCTCAGCATTGTCCGAAGGTGGTGTGATCTATGTGATGACTCATGATTCCATCGGCTTAGGAGAAGATGGTCCCACTCACCAGCCTATTGAGCATTTGATTAGCTTCCGAGCAATGCCTAACATTCTGATGCTCCGGCCTGCTGACGGCAATGAGACTGCTGGTGCATATAAGGTTGCAGTTCTCAACCGGAAAAGGCCATCGATTCTCGCATTGTCTCGACAAAAACTTCCTCATCTCCTAGGAACATCAATTGAAGGAGTTGCAAAGGGAGGGTATGTTATTTCAGATAATTCATTTGGTAACAAGCCTGACCTTATTCTCATTGGCACTGGTTCTGAGCTTGAAATAGCTGCCAAGGCTGCTGATGAGGTGAGGAAGCAGGGGAAAACGGTGAGAGTTGTCTCACTTGTATCTTGGGAGTTGTTTGACGAACAATCAGATGACTACAAGGAAAGTGTCTTCCCCAGCATCGTCACTGCTAGAGTTAGTATTGAGGCCGGTGCGACACTCGGGTGGGAGAAATTTGTTGGAAGCAAAGGCAAGGCGATCGGAATTGATCAATTTGGAGCTAGTGCCCCGGCGGGAAAGATATACAAAGAATTCGGTCTCACAGCAGAAAACGTTATTGCATCAGCAAACTCACTATTAGGTTGTTCCTTATAATATTTACTTTCAGTTTCATCGATAAATTTGTGTCTTATAATCCAGGCGATGCAATGGGATAATTGGGCACCAGTACACTGAAATAAAGTTTTTGGCTCTCAATTTCGCGTAGTTTTGTTATATCATTCTTGGAATGATGCAATTTGTAGGACTTAAATTAGGAATTGCATTGCTCTCTTGAGTTTCATTTGAAAAACTTGTTTTTGGACTCTAAAATGAAGTTCCTTTGTTGTTTCTAAGGTTTAATATCTTATTTATTCTCTTTATCATAATTCATTTGTCCTTTTAGTCATTCGATTATAATTTGGTCGGTTGTCAGTCCGTTTGAAAAATACTAATCATTTCTTTGATGACATTTTTTTTTATCCAAGATTAATATCTTATTTAACTCAGTGTCTCTCTAAAAATTAAAAAGAGGAAGCAGATTTTAAAAATAGACCTATTTTAATTTTTATTGTTAAAAATATAATATATTTAGTAATTAATTATATATATATATATGATTTGAATTGATATTAATTATTTATTAATTAGTTATATATATACTAATATTAATATAATTTACTTTTTATTATAATTGATTATAATGATTTAAATTTTAGTTGTTATAATTGATTAAGGATGTACCGGTAGTATTTTTACTTTAATGTGATTGGTAGAATAATATTTAATCATATTTAGAGCCATATTTGGATGTGATTTGGTTGAAGGTCAATAAATTCAGCCGGTTACGGCAAAAATTAAAACTCATTATTGGGTCGGGCCGGGCTGGGTTAAAAATCCGATCCGAATCTGTTGGCCTTCTTCTCGCCGGAGTTGCCAGAGATGATCGTCTCTGTTGCCGTCGTCGGACAGCAGGTGCTTCTCCATCTCTCCTTCGCCTTCTTGCCCCCTTCTTCTCCCTCAGATCTGATGCTCCTCTTCCCTTTTTTTTTCCTTGCAGAACAACCCCCTTTATCTGCAGAGCTTCACCGAAGCTGGCGATGAGCTCAAGCTCCACCACATCGTCCACTGCTCCCTTGATGTCATTGACGAGCGAGGTTTTCTTCTCGTCTCTTGGTTTTCTTTAAACGCCTTGAATTCTAGCTTTCTTCTGGTTCATAGATTTCAATTTCAAATGCCAAAGATCTTTTCCTTAATTTTTATTTGAACCAGATTGAAATCGTAAATCCAAATCAAAGAAGAGAATTATCCTCGAGTTTTGCAGTTGAAAAATTGCAAGCCTTCTACTTTTGCTTGTGTTTTCAAGGACTTCTGTTTTTTGGAAACCAGATTGAGAGTTATCTGATTATAACTTTCTTATATGCATCTCAAACCCATATTTAAGTGATCAGAATCATATTTATCTCCCTTTCAATTACAAAATCACAAGCTTGCTGCTTTGCATTCTCGCCTTTTTTAACTTGTTGCTCTTGATTGTTATACTTCGAAATTTCTTTAGAAGAATTTCTTGTTGTTAATACTTTCATGTTGGCAAGGATCTAATCTTTAATTTTTATTAGAACGAGATTGAAAGTGTAAGTCTAAATCAAAGACTATCTTGTGTGACAAGAATTATCTTTAAGTTTTCTAGGTGAAAATTTGCAAAATACCTACTTTTGCTAGTGTTTTCAAGCACTTTCTGTTTAACAGATTGAGAGTTTTTCTGATTATAACTTTCTTTTATCCATCTCAAACCCATTATCTTAAGCAATCAAGAATCATTTTTATCTCCTTTCAATTACAAAATGACAAGATTGTTGCTTTGTATTCTCTCCTTTGTGACTAGATAATCTTGATTGTTACACTTGGACATTTCTTTAGAAGAATGTCTTGTTGTTGTTCTCATGTTGGCAAATATCTAACCTTTTATTGTTATTAGAATGAGATTGAAAGTGTAAATCCAAATCAAAGCCTATCTTGAGTGAATAGAATTATGTTTAATTTTTCCAGTAACTTATTTCTCACCTATCGAATCCAAATCAAATCCTATCTAATCTTTAATTGTCCCTTTCTTCTTTGGGCACTAGATTGAGAAATTTCTTTTTATAACCATTGTCTTAGCTGTTCGGAATCAGCTTTATCCCTCTTTCTATTTCAAAATCACAAGCTTACTACTTTCTCTTCTCACCATCCTAATTTGTTGCTCTTGATGGTTCTCAAGTTGGCAAAGATCTATCTTTAAATGTTATTAGAACCATATTAAAAGTGTAGTTCTAAATCAAAGCTATCTCAAGTGGCAAGAATTGTACTTTAGTTTTCCAGTTGAAAATTTGTGAGCTTTCTACTTTCGCTAGTGTATTCAAGGACTTCATTTTTTGGGAATCAGATTGAGAGTTTTTTTCTGATATAACTTTCTTATACCCATCTCAATCCAATTATCTTAAGTGATCAGAAGCAGAGCTTTGTTCCTCTTTCAATTACTGAATCACAAGCTGGCTATTTTGTATTCTCACCTTGTTGTTATTCTCATGTTGGCAAAGATCTAATTTTTAATTGTTATTAGAACTGATTGAACCATAAATCCATCTCAAAGCCTATCTTGAGTGACAAGAGTTATTCTTAAGATTTCCTGGTGCAAAATTGCTAGCTTTCTACTTATGCTAGCATTTTCAAGCACTTCCTCTTTTGGAAGTTTGCTAAAGTGGTAACTAGCAAAAGTTGTTATGAAACTGGATATTATTCTGATTATAGCATTCTTATATTAATTCATCTAAAAGCCATTAGTGATCATCATCACCTTTGTATCTCTTTTGATCACAAAATCACAAGCTTGCTACTTACATATTCTCACCTTTGCAATTTTTATGGCAAAACACAGCCAACTGATATAGAATGAACTAAGTGCTCTTATGTTTATAATGCCTGGCTGTTTCAATAACATGTTTTTTGTTTCTTTTAATAGTGAATAATCCAAAGAAGAATTGGCCTACTCTGAATGAGACATTTCTTGGTCTTCTGTATCCATCTGAGAATTATAAAGTGTAAGTGTGTGGAGTTTATATGGTTTTACTTCCTTGGTTGTTGCTTTTTTTTTTAATATCTTCTATTGCCAGTGCATAAATGCTAATCTCGTTCATATGCTAACTTAGTGAAGTTAAGATATAAGCTCACTTTCTTTCCGCACAAAACCATTTTGAAAGCCAAATAATTGATTAAATAAAATAAGTATAAAAAAAAGAGAAGAATTCATTTTGTGGGAAGCGGCTGGAGTTTCTTCAAGCCCAAAAAATGAAGAGAATGGCAATTGTGTCACGAAAGGTGGGTTTTTTTTATAGTGCATTATAGAATTGTCAGTCCCTGTTTTTCTCCCCCAACAAGGTTTCATTTTGCTGAGGGTGAGAAAAATCACCCAAAAGATGGAACCGGAGCCAACTTAGAAAAAAAAAACCATAAAAAATAAAGAGTATGCATATTTCTTTTTGGAATTTGCATGTAACCTTGTCCAAAAAAAAAAAAAAGGTTCAACTATCCTGCCAAAGGCTTGCCTATGTGTTACTTTTCTCACTTGGTTTTCTTTCTTTTTGTTGTGCAGATATGGCTACTTAACTAATACAAAAGTGAAATTCATTCTGGTCACAAATGAAATCGATGTCAAAGATGCAGACATGAGAAATGTAAGATTTTTATCCATAAGATTTTCATATTGGATCTGTCATCAGTATTTTTTATATTCTTTAAGTTTATTATCTTTCAATGAATTCCATTGTCACACCTTAGTTTACCAGACAAATCAATTCTATTTTAGGTTTGGAACTTGTATATAACAAAGTTACACAATGGAATAAACTTAAACTGAGATGTTGTTCTTTAGTTAGATCCTCATATTTTCTTGCCACAACTTGAAACTTGATTGCTTAAACTGAGATGTTGCTAACATTGATAAGGTTGTCTGAAGGATTTTCAATAATTGAGAATTTCTTGGCAAAATATCCAGTCTATAAATTTTATGTTTCCACTCATACTTGGACCTTTTTTTATAACTACTTTTTGTCAACCTAAAGTCAAAACATCTGCCTCAACTTTATGTACATGGATTGCATTGGTGAACCTATAGCCAATTTATCCTAGAAAGAGGTAAATGGTCGAATGTACCCGCCACTGGATAGCACTTTTATAAATCGAAATGAAAATTGAGATGCACTGAATTTTGAATGGATGTGAAATCTTGGATTCCTGTGAGGTCTTTATTTATTAAATCTGATATTATCTTGGCTGGGATGGTAGAACTTCTATTGATTTATTTGATATGCATTGTTTAACTAAAGGCATACTCTCACTTTATACCAATATGAATAATAAATTTTGTTTGAGGGTCGGGTGTTTTGTATTTGGATTGAAGGCAAGAGTTCATGTAAAGGTCGTATGGGGTTTGTGCCTTCATTGGCCGTGATGAGTTATTTTATTTTCATTTTTTTATTGTTATTATTATTATTATTTTACTTGCTTTATATTTTGGTTGGTTGAAGCCTCTTACAAGGGGATTTAACCTTTTTATCAGTTTGGAAGACTTGAACATCTTGAACTTTCTTTTAGTTTCATCCTTAGCAAAGGTCAAGTTTGTCTTTCTTTTTTTCAATTCCTTGAGCTTTATGTAAAGCAACGTCAAGATCCTATGATTATTTTTTTTTTTTTTTTGTGTGTGTGTGTGTGTAAGAGAGAGAGAGTTTATATCATTCAGATTTCTGAAGAGGCATTGTAGCTTAACGATAAACTTGATATAATCCGCATTAAAGGCATAAGATTTTTATTTTAATGCTGTTTCTGAGAAAGTTAAGCATTGTTGTATTTGGACAGAATTACCGTAGAGGTACTTGTTTTGGTAAATCAGACCCAAGTGCCTTGTTTTGGACTTATATAAACATTTTTTAAAGAAGCACCAAGATGGTGCCTTGAGTTAAAAGTAGTTTTTACCACTTCTGCTTCTCTTCAGAAGTCAATCCAAACACCCTCAAATTGCCTTGTAAGTTTTTCTCTATTAAAAGAACTGCTTTTTGACAAATAAAAAGCCAATCTACATGTACCTAAATCCCACACTACTCTGCTGTAAGAAGAGCACCTGAGCTTCAGAAGTGTCCTGTCTTGAGAGATGCTGTAGTCTTCACTATGTTTAAGATCCTAGAACTTCTTACTGCACATGTACTCTCCTACACGACATAAAAGAATCTAGTGCTATTTTCATAAAACTGATGCTGAGGGATAAAATACGATCTAATATGGTTCTTCATGTTTATTATTCTGACCATTAATTAAATTTACTGAATTTTGGCCTTCTGATATAACATGTGCTTGTTTATCTGAACAGTTATACCACTTTATATAATTGTGTACTTATGTAAATCAATATTATTATATTTAACTTCATTAGCTGTTCTTCTGGAAATGGAAAATGGAGAATACCTATGAAGGCCTCATGCTAATTTCTGTAATTTGCTTCTGAGATTCCTGTGGGGCTTTATTTCAAAATTCTGACAATACATCTATCTGTTTCTGGTTCTTCAGTTTTTCAGGCGATTCCATACCGCATATGTAGATGCAGTCTCGAACCCTTTCCATGTTCCGGGAAAGAAAATAACATCCAGATCTTTTGCGGTACGGGTTAGTGCCATCGTCAAGTCTTTTGAATCTGGCTCAAATGCATGAACATTTCTTTCTTCATTCCTGTGACAGATATCACATAGCAACTGTAAGTGCAAAATTATTTAGTTCTTGAAGTTCTTGTGGTTGTATACCCTTCGCATGCCCAAAATTTCTCAAACCAAGCTTTTTAAACATGTTAATTATTGTTTATTCTCCGCATTATCATTCCCGATCATTGCGCTTTCTTCGTTATCTAAAATTCAAGTTGCACTTCAGATTTTCATTTTTGGTGTTTGATATATCACCGAAGTGATCTTTTTTTAGTCACTTCTTTTAATGGTTATACTTAAAAGCAAACTTGAGCGTGTCATATTTCATGAAAAAAAAAAGAAAAAAGTGGGAAAGTGGAAATCTTTAACCTCTGGTAAACTTGAACAGTTGAAGGCCATGTTTGGGCAAGAAGTGTTTGTCTCAAATTATTTAGTTCATTGTTTCATGAAGTTGCTGTGTCCTTTACATGATTGAAATTTGTCAAAACATGATCTGCTTCAAGCATGGTAACCATTATTTATTCTCAGTGTTATTATTCTAATTGTGTAGTGTTTTGTTCTTTTATTTGCTATCATTATACTTTTATTGTTCTCGAAATTGATATTGGTACAGAAAACCCAGTTAGACAAGTTTTACTGTATGTATTATTCCCCTTTCAAATAGTAAATACCAACCATGTCTACTATAAGAAAGTGGTAATTTATTTCTCCTCTAAAGAGAAAGTTGTGGATCTGATTTTCTTTCAATGCAATGATTGAGAGGTTGTAGTTTTTTTATATTTATTAAAAAAAAAAAAACAAAAGTTATGCATGTGCTTATAAAATTTCTATTTCCTTAAATTCTTCCTTTTGTGAAAAATTGAGATTTTTATTATTATTTAATAATAGATGAAATAAAGAAATTATTTTTAATATATTTACAGTTATAAACATTTAATTTTTTTATATAATTATATGGATTGCATCAATTTTTTTTTAATATAATATTTTAATATTGAGGTGTAACTATAAAAAATAAATTTATATTATCTATTTATTATCAAAGTATATGTATAATCTAATGTCATAATATTTGAAGGAATAAATTTAAATTGTTTTTATTACATTTAGATTTTTGTTTATATTAAATATAATATTGATAATTAAAAAAATCAATTATAGTTATTTATTTGTGCAATAAATATTTATAAACTTTTTCAAAACTAAAGTAGGGTAATAATTTCAGAATTTTCATTGTAATTATAAAAACCCTAATATGAAGTGAGAATTTATCTAATATAAATTATGTTATTTGTATACAACAAAGTTACCCAAATGAATAAAAAGTTTATGTATTGAGGTTAATATTTTTTAAAACAAAACAAAGTATCCAAGTATAATTAGGTTTCTGCTAGCCAAAAGATCAAATCAAAACTGTCTTAAGAACCAATAGGAAAACGTCTAATTAAATTAAAATTGTTTTATTTTTCATTTGTGTATTTTGAGTATCTTCTATTATATTAATAATATACTATTTCTACATACATTTCAGTTTTAAGGAAAAAATTACCTACCAGATCAGTCTTGACATTTTTCATATTTTCCAATCCTTCGTTTTTAAAATTCTCTTTTTAATCCGTTGCATCTAAATGATTTTTTATAATACCAAAAATATCATTATCTCGTCAAAACTAGGGGCAGTAAATATTCGGTTATGGACAAAATCAAGTATGGGTGCTTAGTATTATAAGTAGATAAACTTGCTTTTCACACCATGTCTAGACTTTGGTTTTAAGTCCTGCTAAATCTAATTTGTGTAGATCCTGTTTCTTTTAAAACCGGGTTGTCTGTATGTCCAAATTTTGTCTAAATCTTATAAGCAACATTTAAATTCATTCAAATATTAAGCTATATAAAATAATTTAATTCACATCAAATATTAAAAAAACAATGTCTAACTATCCAAAATCAAAATCAAATTATACAAAAGTTTAAGTCTTAATAGAAAAGCCAATATAAGTTCGAAGTTTTTGGAAAATTGGGCTTAAAACATTTGGGCTTAAGGTTGTGGGCTTTTAAAATTTTAGAGGTTAAAGGGCCCAATTATCTGAATTCCTTGTCCATATTCGGCCTGAATTTAAATTCGAATAACCAAGCCATGTACAGATACCGCCTGCATCAGCACAACTTCTGTCCAAACCTATTTTATTCCAAGCCCGACACAACTAGGCCAACAGGCCCGAACAGAGTATTGGCACCTCTAGTCAAAACCCAAGTTTTGCAAGTGTATGTGATCCCACCAACGTAGAGTTAGTAAAGCTATAGGCAAAGTAGTAATTTTATTTAAACTTAAATACAAAATAAATAATTAAAAAAAAAAGAGTTTTTGTTTACGAAAGTGATAAGCATTGTCAAAGGGCAAGTAAATATGAAGGTGCATCAGTTACAGTGGCTTATCCACCTCCTCATATATATCATAGGTAATTTAAAAATCCATGCAAAACCAGGGGAGAGTGATGTTTCATCTTCCATAATCTCAGATTCAGTAAACAGTAAATAGTAGCTAGGCTCGGAGTAGTGCATAAATCATACTACTACACTGTCAATATAATATTATTACAGTATTTCGGCCCAGCGCTTTGCTCATGTACTGCTTCATAAAACTCCATTGAGTTAATAGGTAGTGATTTAAAAATAATAATAAACATCTTTTAAAAATATGAAAAATTCTTTCACTTTGAGGGATCTTCTCTTACTTTTCTCTAGTTTAAAAAAAAAGACATATTTATATATATGAAAAGAAATTCAAAAAAAAAAAAATTCAGGTGCTTGCCTAGGGTAGATAGACCACTCTAGTGACAGAGTGAAAATGTGAACTTCAAATCTTTGTTGTAAAAAGTGTATTTGTGCCCCTAATACAAAAGTAGTTGGTAGGCATCAAAACAAAGCAATGATGCTTGTGACTTTCCAAAGTAGGTCTCTCTTTTGTCTTGGCTTGTTGTTGGGTTGAATCAAGTAGACTAGACTGGAATCCAATGACTCTACTCCTTTTTGACCATGCTTTTTACCTGCCCTCCCTTTATTTCTGAACCCTCTTTCAAATCTTACCACTACATATTTAATTTTTTTTTTATGTTTCTTGTTTTTACATGCATACCCTTGTTTGTAGAAAAATTTTACATGCATGCCCCTAGTTAAAAATCAACTATCATTATATATATATATATATATATATGTATAACTTCCAATTATCCCTTTGATATCTCAGATATAAGAATTATTTGGGTACTGTTGAAAACTCAGACAAAATTTTTTCCAAAAATGAAAATTTAGATAAAATTAGTTTTTTTTTTTAAATGCGTACAAGCCATCACATATACAGATATACTCATCTTAGTAATGACTCAACCATGTATAAAGAGAGAGTTAAACACTTAACTTTTTTCATAGATGTCAAATATTTTAGCTGCTCAATCAATCGTTATAACAACGACAAATTTGTTTATATATTTTTTACTAAATTAATATTTTTGAGTTATATTAATGGTGTGTGTGTTTTTTATAAATATGATAAGCGCATGTACAATTTAAGATGTGGGCACATGGGCAACGACAATCTGTTTGTATATCCTCATTTGACAAATATGAGATTAGATTGTAAGCCAACTCTCATAATTGAGGACCCTTAATATCACTACGTTCAGTTCGTTTCAAACCCAAGTAATGAAAAATACTAAGTCTTATTGAGTGAGGCCAGTACCACTAGATCAAAAGCCTGTTGATGCATTAAACGTTTATAAACATAGTTTAGGAATGTATGAATTATTATTAATATGAATCATCATCATCATCATTATCATCTACGCAAAAATATGAACAATGTGATATAACACATGGAACATTAGCACCGATGTTGGCCCATGAAGGACCCTATTTTGTGAGAAGTATTACTCATGCAATGATGACCATTCACATTCACATGATGATTATAACTAAAGCCTTGGTACCTTTGTTTTGTTCAATTAAACTTTTTATAGCTTTTCTTAACTCATCATGAAGCTTCATTCCTTTTTTAAATTCTATCTTATTTGGCCACCCTAGTTTATTGTTTTAGACTATAGATGAGGATGACAAGCAACGGCCAAAGTTTGAACTTTGGTGTTTTTTTTTTTCTTTATTTTGATTATTAGGTATGCATTATTGTTTGTTGATTTCAACTTTTATACCTTTATTTTATTTTATTTTTTGAAAAGACATAGGATAAACACATGCAACTAAAATAAAAGGATATTTTTTATTTTACAAACACTTATTATGGCTTAATTAGCTTTGTTTTTTTAAGTCAACGAAGGTGAATTGTGGTAAATGTTGGAAAGGGACAAACAAGTGTAGATTATACTCGTCTCATAGTTAAACAACCAAAATTAATTTCTCTAACTCAATATAGTAATAAACCCAATAAATCAATTAGAAAACAATATTAACAATCCACAATGAAATTGATAAAAGAAACAAACATAAAACACCAAGATTTTTAGCATGAAAAATCTAATTAGAAAAAACCTCTTTGCTTTATTTTGCTTGGATAAATAATTTTTTATATAAAAATAATAAAAATACAAAGTTTTATCTAGCACACACAGATATAACTTTTAGAGCTGAAGCTCCATGTTAGCATTATTTGACACATAATGGTGATAACGTGGCAACTCATGATGATATGACAAGAGATGAGAAGAAGATATAAAATAACTTTTGGAGGATTTATTTTTGGCAAGACAATTATCTTGGAGGACTCGATGAAAAGAGGGCTAAAATCTACGGACAAAACATAAAAATAAAAAAAATATATCCAAAAAAATAATTTTTTAAATGAAGAATAATGTGCTAATATAACAAAAAAATTGAATATACATATTAAAAAAACATAAAGTATAGTTTTAATTTTTGTTATTACCTATAGCAAACATATGCGAGTTTCAATAATTCAACTAATAAGAATGCATCTTAAGTTTGTACTTTTTAAAAATATTGTAAAATCGATTCCTCTCATTATAGATAACCAAATTATTGTTTATAAAAACCTTTGTTTCTTCACTTTAACATATATGGTACATTATAACATGCATATATGTTATAATACATTTGCTAGACCTCATCCTCAATTTAAAAATTTTTTTTAGTAATAAAAATTTTAAAATCCTAGTAATTTTTAAAATAATAATAAAATGTGAAAACAACACATGTACCAAGTAGGATTCGAGGGTGGGTCAAGGTCGTACACTTTATAACTGGACCTACTAACCACTCAAGCACAACTACATTGCACATTTTGATTTGTCCAAATTTTTTTTTACAATAATTTAAGTATAGAAAAACTGAAACCATCAAATCTTATATTGCTTAAAAAGTAATCTCCATTTGTTAAAAGTCAAAAATGGTGGCTGGAACTCTCTTTCTCTCTCATGCTTATAAATAGAGAAAGATGAAGCTTATTCATTCACAACTTTAGTGAATGAGAAAAGTGAGAGTAAAGAAATGAGAGAGAAATAGAAGAGTGGGAGTAATAATAAAAATATTTTGAGAGTTAGTATTTCTCCTAGTATAAAAGAGAGTAGTTGTTTTCTCTTTATTATTACAAAGAGTTTGTAACTTCTAAATTTTCCTACTTAATAAATTCTTTTATCATTACCCATGATTTTTACCATAATTATTTAGGGGGTTTCCACATAATATTTGTGTCTTTTACTTTTCAACATTATTTTTCATTTCTTTTATTGTAGTACTACTTTATTCAGTCTTATATTTTATAGTAAGTGGTATCAGAGCTAGATTTGGGTGTGTGTATACCTACTTATCATATACTCTGTGGTTGCCACTATAAGTGGATAGTCCATATCAGTAAATAAGTTAGATTATTATTCATCGTTTGAAAATACTAATTAGTGCTTGAATTAATTGTAATAGAAGCAATAACAACAAAATACGAGATTGAAAAATTTAGTGAAAGTAATTTGGCTTTTTTTTTTTTTTGAAATATTGTATTTTTTTTAAATAATTACATGAATAAACACTTTTTTTAAAAAAATACCGATCTAAGCAAAACGGTGATTAAATCACCGTTTTTGCCTTAATCAAAGGAATATAGTAAAGGATTTACCATTTTCTGTGCTTTACATGGAAAACGGTAAATTCTTTACCGTTTTCATTAGTTTTTTATTATTATTTTTATTTTTTATACAATTTTTCGTTTGAACCCTTTAAATGTTTTGAATTACATTTATATTTTTATAGTTTTTTAATATAACATTTTTACATTTTAACCCTTGAATAAAAAGTCACAACAATCAATGCACTTTTGGTAGAATACCCAAATTGATCCCTGTATTATCTGAAATATGTCCTTTTAGTCCCTCTTGTTTTATTTGTCCTTGGGAGGCTCCTTTATTATTTCAATGAGTAAAATCAAATCCCGGCCGTAACGGACATGCAATTTACCTTCCATAAGGGGCTGACGTGGCCTGACGATAGCTGATGGTAGCATTCATCATCCAATACTTCGCGACCAAGCCTTGCTTAACGACGGCGACGATGACGTCCGGATCTATCGAATTGATCCCCAACGAGACTGTTCTCTGGACTTTGCTTTCTTCGACATCCTCCAAATGCACTTCTACGAGACATGCCCTTATCTCAAGTTCGCCCACTTCACCACCAACGAAGCCATCCTTGAAGCCTTTGCCGGCCGCCGTTAGGTCCATGTCATAGACTTCAGCATGAAACAAGGGATGCAGTGGATTGCTCTCCTGCAAGTTCTCGCTCCCTATCTTGGCGGTCCTCCTTCATTTTGTATCACCAGGATCGCCCCTATCACAGCCAAACAACACCGACGTGCTCCCACAAGTCGGATTGAAGCTTGCTTAGTTCGTTGAGAAGATCCACATCGATTTCGAGTACCATGGTTTCGTTGCCATTAGCCATGCTAATATGGAACCCTATATGCTCAATTCGAACCACTGCTGCGACGGAGTCGCCGCCGACGCCGATGAAGAACCAGAAGCGATTGTAGTGAACTCCATATTCGATCTCCACCGCCTTCTCGTGATGCCTATCGGCTGTCTTCCAACGGCTGTCATCCAAGCCCTATGGACGACGGCGACAATGACAAATCATGGCAATGGTGACGGTGACGGCGGCTGGGACGATGATAGCACACAACGTTGGATAGAAATTAGTTTTTTTTTTAAGTTTTGACCGGATCTGCTCTTTGAAATTTTAAAAATAGTATTTTAATAATATAATATATATAAAGTAAACCTCCATAGACAGTAAATTAAATGTCCGTCAGTGTTACCTAATTTTACTTATTGGAATAATAAAGGATTTGTCAAGGACAAATAAAACATGAGGAACTAAAAGGGCATATTTCAGATAATACAGGGATTAATTAGGGTATTCTACCTGCACTTTTGAGAACTTACACTGTACACTTGGGTCTAATACTCTTCCTGCACTGTTCTCAAGGCCTGGGTATGGGCTGTTGGAGACAGTGTTTGACCCTTCTAGAGTTATAGGATAGAGAGATTTTTTTAGGAGGTTTGTAAACCACTGTACCTAGTGCACTTCCGTACCTATCTGTCTTTTTGACAATCTCTTAATAGGGGCACTTGTCGTCTATTAGTATAGAAATGCATCAGTTACAGTGGTTTATAGACCTTCTAGAAAAATCCCTCTACCTTGCAACTCTGGAAGGGCGAAATCACTTTCTCCCACAGATGACCAACACCTAGGCCATGAGAATAGTACAATAATAGTATTAGACCGAAATGTACAGTGCATTTTTGAATAGTGTGTTGATTGTTGTGACTTTTTATTTAGGGGGTTAAAATATAAAATTGTTATATTAAAAAACTATAAAAAAACAAAAAACAAAAATGTAACTCAAAACATTTAAAGGGTTCAAATGAAAATTCTATAAAAAATTTAAAAAAAATAAAAAAAAACAATGAAAATGGTAAAGGATTTACCGTTTTCCTTTGATTAAGGCAAAAACGGTGATTTAATCACCGTTTTTCCTAAATCAACATTTTTTCTAAAAAAGTACTTATTTACATAATTATTTTAAAAATATATTATATTTCAAAAAAAAGCCGAGTAATTTCTCACTATGGAAGCTGAAGATGAAGCCAATCCTGAGGAAGGACAGTTGCTTAGCGGCCATCAGTGAGGCCACCTGAGTTCAAAAATGACAAGTGGAATGAGATTGACGGGAACATCGTTGTCAATCTTCATCTAGCACTTGCTGATGGAGTTCCATCAAACATAGCAGAGAAGAAGAAGACAAAGGAAATCTGGGATCACCTTACTAAGTTGTACGAGACCAAGTCACTCCATAAGAAGATTTTTCCTTAAGAGGGAACTTATACCTTATGTATGGTGGAATCCACTTCAGTGACGCAACACCTGAACACACTAAATACTCTATTTTCATAACTCACATCATTGGGACATAAAATAGAATCAGGTGAACGTGCGAAAATTCTACTCTAAAGTCTATCGGATTCATATGATCAACTCGTCATCAACTTAACAAACAATGTCCCTATAGGCATTCTAATCTTCGATGACATTGCAGCTGTTTTGGAGGAAGAGAGTCGGCGCAAGAACAAGAAAGACAAGTTGGCAAGTTCACAACAAGCGGAGGCTTTGACGATGACGAGGGAAAGACCAACATAACGTGTCTCCAGTGGGAGCTACAATCATGGTAGATCAAAGTCAAGGATTAAGAAGACTTTTAAGTGGTGCCACTGTGGTAAGAAAGGTCACTTGAAGAAAGATTGTTGGAGTTTAAATAAGAAAGATTTTAATCTTTAAGGGAATGTTGCAAACACTTCAAATGATGGAGATGCCATGGTGTATGAAACAGCAGCAACAATAGGTAAAAATCTGCTGATGTGTGGCTTCTTGATTTAGCAGCTACCTTTTACATGATCTTCTGAAGAGAATGATTCCATCACTATGAACCTATCTCTTGGGGATCTGTGTACAACTACAATGATCAATCGTTGAAGATCGTTAGCATTGACATCATCAAACTGAAGATGTATGATGACACGGTTCGGACTATATAAAAAGTCCGACATATGGAGGGCCTCAAGAAGAATTTGTTGTTTATAGGACAACTTGATGATCTTAGTTGTAAATTGAAGTCCAGAACAAGATCATGAAGGTAATTCTTAGAGCACTTATATGTATGAAGGGAGACAAGATAGCTGAAGGGAGAAACTTTGTAAGAAAGAGAAGCTTCAGTTGCCACAAGTAGTCCAAGTGAAAGATGTACAATGAAATGACATAAGAAACTTGGACACATGTCGGAGCAAGGAATGAAAATTCTTGCAGAGAAAAATATACTTCAAGGTGTTACAAAGGTAACACTACCCTTTTGTAAACATTGCACTATAAGCAAGTAGTATCGATTAAAGTTCAACACATATAATTCTAGAAGTAAAGCAATTCTAGAATTGGTTCACTCTGATGTGGCAAGCATCAGTTACATCCCTGCGATGAGCAAATTACTTTGTATCATTTATTGAGTAAATATTACTGTAGATCACCTAATTATACCCAATTCTCACTTTGGATACCAAATTTTGATTTGTATCAAAATGGTAACCTCATTTCAATTTAGTTTCAAAAAAATATTACCCAAAGGAATCCGGTGAGATTATGCAAACGTGGATCGCGGCAATCTAACGTGGTCACCGGATTTTTACATCACTTGTCCCAATGGCCTTGCCACGTAGATTAAAATGCCACTATGATCCATGACATGCCATTGGGACAGGTGATGTGATGGCATTTAATCCACGTGGCAAGGCCATTGGGACGTGTGATGTGGAAATCAGTCGACCACATTGGATTGCAGACGTCCACATCAGCATAATTTCACCGGATTCCTTTGGGTAACATCTTTTGGAACCAAATTGAAATGAGGTGACCATTTTGATACAAATCAAAATTTGGTATCCAAAGTGAGAATTGGGTATAATTAGGTGATCTACAACATTATTTACCCATCATTTATTGATGACTATGCCAGGAGATGTTGGGTGTATTCTATCAAAAGGAAGGCAGATGTGTTTCAAGTCTTCAAATTTTACAAAACGCGAGTGGAACTTGAATTTGGCGAGAAGATCAAATATTCGAGGATTGATAATGGAGGAGAATACGTTGACAAAGAATTGTTAGTCAAAAACAATCCCACCAAAAACATTAGCTCGCCAAATCCTCTCACAAAAACCATCAGCTTAATCCATTTGCTACTTGCTTAAACAATGGATTACAAATCAGCATGCGCCCATTTGTTAAAAGTCAAAAATGGTGGTTGGATCTCTCTCTCTCTCTCTCTGAGAAAAGTAAGAGTAAAGAAGTAAGGGAGAAATAGAAAAGTGGGAGTAATGAGAAAAATATTTTGAGAGTTAGTATTTCTCCTAGTATAAGAGAGAGTAGTGGTTTTCTCCTTATTATTGGAGAGAGTTTGTAACTCCTAAATTTTCCCACTTAGTAAATTCTTCTATCCTTATCCGTGGTTTTTACCCTAATTATTTAGGGGTTTTCTAAGTAATATCTGTGTGCCTTTTACTTTTCAGCATTATTTTTCATTTCTTTTATTGTGGTACCTATTCGGACCTATATTTTATAACAGATTGAAGAATCAAACTTCGATGAATGAAGATCAAGTTTGGAAAAAAGATTTAAAGACTATCTTCGGTATGAAAAAGACGCACCATGTAGGGGTGCGACCACGACAATCATAAGTATATTTAAAAAAAACAAATGTATATTTAACTTATGGTTGCATATGTCCCCCAGACATTCCATAAAATAATACATGTTAATTAAGGACATAGAATAATTAACTATTAAGCTTAATCAAAGACAAAGATAAAGAACCTCTCAAGGCACGGCATTGGAATACTGTACAATGTTAATGAATAAGGTATCAAAAATAGAGTTAGATTTACATCCTTTCATCACTTTTACCACACTTGAATGTTTTTCTTTATGACCTGGACACAAATTTAGGCTTTTTTTTTTTCACAAATAACAAAATGTTCCGCAATCAATTTGCTAAATAACAAAAATATATCTAATCTACAGTCGCACATGTACCCTCAGACATAAATAAGTGTTGTGTCAAACTGAGTTACTAATTTTGTATGCTTTTTTTCTTTTGGTTTGTGTGTGATTATGTGAACGTTTGTACGAGAGATTGAGTGAATTCTAACTTACAATACATCCACCGAAATTAACAATAACAACATACATCACCACACAAGTGGATTTACAATAAATTTGTTCGCCAAAATTTGCAACTTAAAAGTAAGTGAATCCGAACATAGTTTATTAATAAAAAATAATTTTTGAAAAAATTAAAAATAGATAGATATGTAGAGTTTGTTGAGAGGATTATGTGATTAAAAGTTTATCAAATGGACAACAAATGACAATAATTATAGACACAAAACTCCTTTCTTTTATTTATTTATTTATTTAAGCTTATTCTCTTAGTTTGTCTTTATTGTTTTCTTGAGCACATATCCATCATCAAAAAAGCATTTTTTATTTCTTTATTTTTTGCTCTTTCTTATATTTTTTTCTTTGAGTTTAATTGATCTAATTGCTTGTCGGCATGAGATGGAAAATCAAACCTACAATAGATGAGAGATCAATGGTAACTTTAATGACAGACATGCAAAATTTGAAGGCCTGAAACGTGAAAAACATGTGATGAAAAATAGATGCATGCACTACTCCAAAATTCAAGAGATGGTACTACTTCATCAAAAATAAACCAAAAAGTTGTGGCCCAAAATTATTGTAATATTCCAAATTCCTTATATTCATTTTTTGTGGTAACCAAATTCAATAAATTCAAATTTATTTTTTTATATTTTTATATGTAAGAATTATTTGACTCAAAAAATTTTCTAATGCCAAAAAATTAGTCCTACTATTAAACTAAGACGCCATCATGAGAACATTTAACATGGTAATTTTTTTAAATACTTAAAATTAAAATAAGCAAATATGAAATCAATAAATGTTGAAAAATTAAATATTTTTTCAGAGAAATATTTGTGAACCACGTGGTAAGACTATACATGAGTTTTCAAAATATAGCACTCGCTCTCACTCTATGCTATAGAGGATTCAACTTTTGATCTCCACTTATATATAGGAGACCAATGCTAATAAACTAAAGTACTGTTAATTAAAAAAACTAAATATTAACTTATATAATTAGATATTATTTATGTCACTATTTTTGTCATGTCAATCAAATAACTTGAATTGATAAAACTATGCATTTTATGCAAAATTATGAACAACACCCATAAATTATTATAAACCTTTATTTTGACTTAAAAAAAATAGCTAAGGTACCTTTAACAAAATTATAACACTATTCGCACCAAATAAATTTATCAAATTGACTTGCCAATGGATGGTGGCAGTTCAAATCATCTCGATGATGTCGATGTTTTAGTTGGTGAGGTTGGAATAAATTAGAATAAAATTATATAAATAAGTAAATTACTTTTATAATATATGAGAAACTAAAATTAATTAAACATGAGAAACACTAGTTTGATATGAAAAACTAAAATCTAAACAATTTGTACCTTAACAGTCCAAACTCACTCCTGATTTTTATAGTGGGATAAAACACCATTATTTAAAAAAAAATCAAATTAATTAGAATCGTAGAGTGTTAAAGCAAATTCAATTTAATAATAAAATAAATAAATAAAATAACTTGCATAGTATTCTCTTTAATAAACCCTTGCAAAATTGAAGTGAATGCTTACACTTTAGAGTTTTAAGTCAAATAAATTTTAAAAATAAAATAAATAAGAAAAATATGCATAGTATTCACTTTGATTAGTACTCTCTGAGTGTTAACACAATATTTTGCTCAAAAATTCAATATTGTCATTGTGCTATAGTATATTTTATTGCAAAAGAGTTACATTAAAAATATCTTTTAAAATTCAAGTAGATTACCAATTAAAAATATAGTTAAAATCTAGATTTGGGAACTATTTTTTAGAAACAAAATAAGGAAATAGAGCAACACTATGTATATAAATTTAAGTTTTAGCACAAATACATAAAAATATACATAATAGAGAATAATATAAGAAATATATATATGATTTATCTAATGGCAAGTCTTATCCTTAGAAAAAAAAATTAGTCACTATCATTAAAAAAATTATAATGATTTTTAAAAATATAGCATTAAGTTAGTATCACAACCTTATATTAATGAAATTCAATTTCTTAGTGTCACAAATTGACATAACAAGTTTTCATGTTCTTCCTTATCCCCCAATTTCTTCAGACAGAAGAAATCACTAAAAAAACATTAAAGTGAGATCACTAAGCCTATGTTTGGTTCAAAGGGGGAGGAGGAAGGAGGGGGAGGGAGGGGGGGTGAGGGGGAGTAAGGGGGGGAGGAGTATGGAGGGGTTGAGAAAATATTGTGTTTGGTTTATGGAGGAGTGTGGAGGAGTGTGGAGGAGTAATTTATTTGTTTTTTGTTTGATTGAAAAGAGGAGTGGGGAGGAGAGAGAAAGAGTGTAATGTATATTTGACTATTTTGCCCTTTACAATATATAAGTAATAATATATATATAATCAATTTGTAGAATAATAATAATAATAATAATAATAATAATAATAATAATAATAATAATAATATACGATAAACATAATAAAACATATTTATACATAATATAATAATTAGGGAAAAATATTTATTTGAAAAAAAAAATTATGAGGAGTCATATATTTATTATAATTGATGAATATTTGAAAAAAAAAATTATGAGGAGTCATGTAATAATTAGGGTTTTATAATGAGGATGTAATGGGGATTATAAAAATTTATGAGGGGTAATCTTGACTTTTTGGTATTATTTAAAAAAATTAAAAAAACCATAAAATACCCACATTTTCTCACCCCTCCTCACTCCCCCAATTTGGGGGAGTGGGTTATGAGGGGTGAGGAGGGGTGAGGCACCCCTCCTCACCCCCTCTCACCCCCTCTCACTCCCCCAACCAAACAACACCAACTCCTCCTCACCCCCTCTAACCCCTCCCCACACCCCCAACCAAACAAGGGCTAAAGAAAAATAAAATAATCTATCTTTTATAGTACAAAAGCTAACACAACTTCTGTTAAAATCTTTATCAAATCTTTTATTTATCTATTTTAATAGATAATAATGATTATTTAGCTATTTTGTCTTGAGCTCTAATAAACCATGAAATACTATACAGACTAAATATAAGATATAAAACTGAAATAAATAAATAAGTTAATGAAAAAAAATAAAAATTTGAGTTTTATAAAATAAAATATCAACATCATATATCATATGGTTTACATTTTTTTTAGAAAACTTTTAATATTAGGTATATTAGGGTTGATGCATGTGAAAAGGGCTATCCCTATTTATTTATTTATAATTTGATATTATGCAAAATATATGTTGTAATATATTAAGCCAATTACAAATTTCATCCACAATTTATTATTTTTGAAAAAAAAAATATTCTTCCCACTCTTGCTTACAAATATACCTCACCAAAATCTTTAGAATATGATTAGGTTTAGAATAATAATAATAATAATAATAATAATAATAATAATAATAATAATAATCCAACTATCTCTTGTATAGAGTCCCTACATAGGATGTTCATGTCCTCGCAGAAAAAAGAAAGTTCAAATATGAAATCACATAAGATAAAAGTATAAGTTAAGGTACTAACTCTTTGCTTATGCACGCTCCTAATAAGTTTTGTCCATTTTATCAAAATAATAATAAAGACCTAGATAAATTGAGGTATTAACTTCTTATTCCATGTACGCCCCTAACATATCTTGTCTATTTTATCATAATAATAATAATATGAAGAAGAAGAAGAAGTAGATATAAACAATTGATAATCTAAGTTCAATTGAGTCCATCATCATCAACAACAACAACAATAATAATTATGGGATAAAAACAATTGATAATCTTCATATCTAACTTCAATTGAGTACATCCACATCCAAACAATTCCACACATTTACATCACATTCCAACAAAGAACTTCACTTGCAAAAGAAGAGCATCAAATAATTAATTGGATTCACTCATTATATGGTGGCATGCAACTCTCATTGGAGAAAAAGAAAGAAATGATGTTGACGCATGACATTTATTTAATACCAGCACCTACTTAAAGTCCAATCCAAGTAAACAAATGAAATGGTTGTGCTTCCTTCATCCAATCATATAGAACACCCTTTAAGGAACAGTCTTTGGCTTCTTCATGGCTCACATTGGCCCTAAACTTTGTATTTAATCAATTACTAATTAATAGGTTATGAATGGCATCATTATTTATTTTGATTTTTTTAAATGAAAAATATAAATTTGCTAGTTTGATGTGTTTGAGATGTATCTTGTTATCATGAGCCCACATAAATTTGAAGGATTGAAACAAATAAATTAATATAACTCAAGGATGAAAATTAACATTTATAATTTGAAGATTAAAAATAAATAATCTTAAATCACATTCATTTGAAAATGAATAATATTTATTTATAGATATTTCTCTAAAAAATTTATAATATAGTATACATTATTATATTTGATATGAAAAATCAATCATTATTTTAATAAATGCAAACAAATTTAAGTTATACGGGGTTTTTAAACACACATGCATATGTACTCTACGAGTAGGGATTCGACTCCTGGTCTCCGCCTACACAGATCATTGGCATCAATCAATTTTTTTTAAAAAAAATTATTGATTTATCTCCATTTTTTTATTGAAAAAATATACAAATGAATCTGATTTTATTTGGCCTTGTTCAACATGTGATATCATTAATATATATATATATATATATATATATATATATATATATATATATATATATATATATATCTATAGATAGATAGATAGATATATAGTTGTCAATTTATATTTAATGAGCAACTTCTCTACTCTATCTATTTCAATAAATGAAAAAAAAAAAAAAACAAATTAGTTGTTGTCTGACTTGCTCCCAATTTTTTTTAAGATTTAACAAAGAATGAAGTGATTAATCAAAGAAGGGGGGTGAATAACATTGCTTGTTTAACTATAAAAAAATAATCAAATTACCTTTGCAACAAAAATCTCTTAAAAATTATAAACAAACTATCATATAAAGAAATCAAACAAATAAATGTTGAATCAATAAATAAAGATAGTGTTAATGAAAAAAAAAAAGACTAAACCATTCATCATTTAGTTTAATCATAAGTTAACTTTTTTTAAGGTAGTTATCATACGTTCAGGGTACACATTTTTTTTTATATTCTAATAAATAATAAAAAATGACCTTTTTCAAAAAAATATATATATATATATATACTTTTCCCATGTCAGTATAAAAATGAAATTGTTTGTAATATTTATATCAAATTATTTTTTAACTGGACAATGAATTCTTTTTCAACATGAGAGACCTAGAATTTGAGACATGTTAGCATTAAAATTTTTGAACATATTGTAATTTTAGTTTTTCAACATATATATTTTTTTCCTAAAGTGAAAGATCAAAATTTCAAAATAAATTAATTTTTAAAAATACTAATGTTCTCTCATACTGTTCATGTCCTGTTTCATCCCAGAACTCTTGTACTATTTATATACTGTTTATACACTACACACCCGCCTCCAGTACTGTTCATATACTATTAATGCAATGTATATCGTGTCCAGTACTATTTTGTACTGTTTATCATCTGGGTGTGAGTCATTTGTGAAAAAAATAGTGGTTTCACCCATCTAGGGTTGCTGGACAGGAGGATTTTTCTAAGAGGTCTGTAAGTCACCGTAACTGGTGCACCTCCATACCTGCCAATCCCTTTGACAAATCCCTTGAGTGGGGAGCGCTTGTCGCCTATTAATAAAAAAAAAATAATAATATTTCTTTTGATTAAGTGATTAAAAAGACTTATTTTTCAGTTTATTGATCAACTTAATTAAAATATATGCGAGATGATTCAAAGTTACATTTGATGATCACTTGGGAAGATATCTTTCTTCTCTTTCAGGCACTATGCAGTATGGTTGCAAAAAAAGCCAAAATAAATTATTCATTTTTAACTGTTTTAAAAAAACTAATTTAAAAAAAATTGGTTCTAATTTTTGTTTTTAACAAAATAAATAAAATTATATTTTTGAAATCTTTCACCCAAAGACATTGTGTAATATTAGTTGAAAAAAACAAAATAAATGATTCGTTTTAATTCTTATTAAAAAAACTGATTTTTAAATTTCTTTCACAGACATATTATGCTAAGATACCATGATGAGTTTGAAAAAGTATCTAAAATGGTGAAATTTTGATATTATATCTGGTCAAGATATTTTGATTAATCATAGACATAATCTTGAAATTAATATTTTTTTATTTTTTATTTTTATTTTTATTTTTTATTTTTTTACCAAATTATTATTTAGGAGCCACCGGTTCATACTTTTCTACATGTGTTTTTTTTTTTTTACGTATATATAGTTTTAAATTTGAGACTACATGTGTTTTTTTTTTTTTTTACGTATATATAGTTTTAAATTTGAGACTATTTATTTAAGTGGTCCAAACTTCTACTATTTGTACCAACTCATGTTATTAATTCCCATATGTTGGTTAGTGAAAACGATGCAAGCATGGTGATTATATATAGTGGTATTTGGTCATACACAAAAAAACATCAAACTCTCGTTATATAAATATTTGCTTTCAAAAATTCAAAACATGGAAACAACCAATTTCAAGTATTCAAATTTCTTCTGTATCGACGGCTAGAAATATTTGCACAAAGTCTTAGGTGATCATATCAATAGAGGTTGTTGAATTTCATTAGAAAACACACTCATAATAATAGTTATTATTATTTTATAAATATGATAAGTGTGGATGGTCAAGACATGCACAAAAATCAAAAATTGATCATTCAATCCAGTGTATTCACACCCAATAATACCATATTTTGGGTTGAAAATTGTACCAATATTAGAGACTTGCACCATGACATACATTTTATAAAACTTCAACTCAGAACACTAAAAAATTCTACAACACAATTTTTATAATGAAACCAATATGATTAGGTTAAGAACCTTTGGTGATAATTATCTAATTATTTAAAAATTAATTTGAGTTAAACTACTTCATATGATCATATTAACTGGATTAATTATGTGTTAAAAAAATGTGTAAGCATTAACGGGGTAATAACGCTACTAAAAATAAAAGTGTCTCATTATAAAGTTTTTTTTTTTAATTTTAGGTGCTTTAATAAAAATCTTAATATCTGTATAAAGTTTATATTTAAAAACTAAAATGAAACAAAAGGAATACTACAATTTAAGGGTCGGTTTGACTGCAAAATAAAAAGATATGGCTTAATTTTATTATGCAAGAAGTGCAAGTAATTATTACAGAACTTTTAGTATATTTTATTCTTACATAATGAGAGTTTGGTTAACAAAATAAAAAAAAAAATTATGAAGACCGGCCGGTCGGTGACTGGATTGCCGGTGGACCAGTCGCATATCGTGGAGGCCGGCCGAACCACCGATGGATCGCTGACGTGTCATTAGAGGCCGTTTGGGCCACCGATGGACCACTGACGTGTCACTAAAGGGCGACAGGCCGGTGGCCGGACCCTGATGGACCGATCTCCAGTGGTCGGCCAGACAAATGGACCGGTCATTAGAGGACGGTTGTACAGGTGACTGGTCGCTAGAGACCGGCCAGACCGCGGAGGCGGACTGGTGACTAGTGGTTGGATAAAAAAAAGAGACTTTTTACAATAAAAATATATCTCACTCTTAGTAAAATATTT
The DNA here is from genome assembly GCA_020875875.1 of Dioscorea alata. Lineage (NCBI taxonomy): Eukaryota > Viridiplantae > Streptophyta > Magnoliopsida > Dioscoreales > Dioscoreaceae > Dioscorea > Dioscorea alata. The sequence goes on along the minus strand of CM037024.1, from coordinate 4,759,128 downwards.
TTTTTATGCCATGATACCTATATTATTTCATAATTTTATACTCTAAACTAAATACCCAAATGGCCAATATAATATAATTTTCAAATAATATTACATTATCGCATGCTATAAGGATTATGTATGCTATAACTTTGGCCAATCCAAACATACACTAAATATATATAATATTATTTTCGCTTCTATGCATCAAGTACTGCGGAGGAAACATCAAGAAGTGACCCCACTTCCAAACGTCTATAATTATTACGAATGAAACACGCCCTAATAAAAAAAAACAAAAAAAAAAAAGTGCCGGTCCCATCGGTTCGATTCATGTCCGTTTAAACGAAGTGATAAGCAAACCAAATCAAACCGGACCGGTTCAAAGACAACTTTGGGAGCACCTAACCGACCAAACCCTAAAATTCCTATCTGGCTTTCAATCATTTGAGGCCCCATAACCCCACATTTCTTTCCTTTAAATCTTGCTTGAATTAATGAACACTTTTATTTATTTATTTATTTAAAGCATATTCTTCTCCCATAGAACATGCCAGAAATGACTTCTTTGTCTTTGTCTTTGTCTTTCACTCTCTATCTTTATCTTACCCTTGTGCTTAATTAATTAATTTTAAATTGAAATCAATGTACATGAGGAGGTAATGGAACCTTTTAGAACTTAGTTTAATGGAAAACATTTGTTCTTATTATTCTTAACCTTTAACTTAACCTTAGTTAAGTTAGGGTTAAGTTTGTTTCTTTCTTTTTAAGCATGTATACTATCATTATTAAAATAATAGAGTGTACAAAACCCTATGAAGATTTGCAAGAATATATAATGAAAGAGAGAGAAGAAGATAATAGAATTTCTAAGAACATACAAACTTAACATACCAACTTATCATTTTGGTTGTTTTTTTTTTTAAAGAAAATTACATATATATCCTCACAATAATTAAAAAACACAGATATATATGATTAATAGTAATATATATATATATATATATATATATATATATATATATATATATATATATATATATATATATATGTCTGGAGTTTGTGCATATTATCAAATAAATAGGTAAATAAAATATTACTTTTAAATTAATTAAATTGAAATAACTTTTCTTTTCTTCTATCACTCCATGTGAAGAAAGAACCGTAGAGAAAAAATTGAGATGGAGCATACATCAAAGAGAGCATAATATTTTCATGGCTCATTTTATTTTTATGAAAGAGATGGTGATTTTGACAACTCTAATAGTTTTGTGTCTTTTGAAAAAATCAGGTTGCTTCACTACTCCGCCTTCCCATTATTTCTAAAAAGATGAAAAAGATAATTTTGTTATTTTGTTTTTTTGAACGATGATTTTTGACTTTATAATATTTAATTAAATTTTTATGAGATATACTTGTAATTAATATCTCATAGTTACTCATTTTGTAGCATATACCCCAAAGTTTCCTATTGCTTTGATTTTTTATTTTTATGGTCCACTTATTGCAAAGCTACGAAACTAAATACAGTATATTATTTTTATACTATATTAAAAAATATGGACAAGTTATTAATTGAACTAGTATCCAGTTTTTTGTACAAGATATTCATGCTATATCAAAAAGACTAGTTTGAGTTTCAATTCATACAAAGTGAAAACATATATTTATTATGGTATTAATTCTATGTTTGTATATATTTATAACACATGATTTTATCCATATTTTATTAAAAAATTATAAATAAAAATTTTAATCTTCAACAGGGAATATGGAGAGAGATAAAATACTCACTATTTTATTATTTGAGTGATTTGTTTTTAGGAAAACATAAATCATCATGATAATGAAATGTTAATAGAAGATTTTCTTAGAGCCACAAGTTGATGGTTTAAAATATCCTTATTATGCCAATGTTTCTTATCTATATTTATATATAACATAAATAAACCAAGTGTTCATAAATTAAATCCATCCATCAAAATAAAAAATACAAAGTCTACAACCTAATTCATTTATTAAAAAACTAATTATTTTTTAATATTTTGTGTTTTATTTTGTTCCAACAGCAGCAAAACACATCCTCAAATTGCCAATCATGACCAAATAATAATAATAATAATAATAATAATAATAATTATTATGATCTCATTGAGAATATCAAAGATTTCCAAATAACACCAAATTGAAATCTCTCTTTCTCTCCCTCTCTTTTCCATAAACACACAAAAAATTAGAAAAAATAATACAATTCCATTCTCATTCACTCCAACGTCCCTCTCTCTCTCTCTCTCTTCTTGTTTCAACCACAAATAATAATAATAAAAAATAAATAAATAAATAAATAAAAATAATAATAATAACATATATAGAAAGAAGTTCCAGCCTCATAATATAGAGTGGGGGAGTCACAGCTCCAACGGCTACAATCATCATCCAACTCATAAAGAAAAGCAGATGATGAGTTCTTCTCGTCCTCTCTCTCACATGGTCTCGCTGTCCCGGTCCCCCACTCCAATCTCCACCACCCCTTCTTTCCCTCTCTTTGCCTTACCCTCTCTGTCACATACATGCTCACTCCAACTACTATTCATTTAGTCTAATCCTACTCCTATTTTATTTCTTAAATAAAACAATTTTTTAAATTTAAATTTACTTCCCACCCTCCCCACTCCCTCCATAATAATTATATATTTTTCCAGTGTATTTTTGAAAAAAATTTACTTAACCAACAACATTTTAATCTTTTAGCATTTATTATCCTCTGTATAATATGTCTTTGTTTTAAAAATGAGTTTGAGCAAGGGTGTGCACGTGGGGAGTTACACTCAACGTACACATGATTTCCGAGATGAAGATCCCTACGCAAAGGACCCGATACCAATTGACTCAAGGGCAGTTGATACATGATTTGTCCATATTTCATTAAAAGAAAATTACTTAATTATTGATATATTTCTAATAAAACTAAATATTACGTATGCCAAACTAAAATACAATTTGTTAAAATATATTATAAATTATATAAATATTTTTAAATTTAAATATAATAAATAAAAGATATATTTAATATTTATAGAAGTATATATATACCAATTTTTTTATTACTTAACATATAATAATAATAATAGTATATTCCAATAATATGCGAACGAAAATACCTCTTACATCATACAAAAACATTCTTTTCAACAAAAATTAATTTCAAACAGAAGAGTTCAAATTATATATTTTAGGGGGATGTAATTGCATTTCCATCCCTCCGAAAAAACCAGCCAGCACACACTCCCCTGCCCACTCACGCTTATCCACACCTCCTTCCTCCTTCTATAAAACCCCCCCTTTCTCCAGCCCTCAAACCCTAACCCTAATCCTAACTCACAAACCAACAACAAGAAGAAGAAGAAGCAAAGATGTCGAAGGAGGTGAGCGAAGCGGCGGAGCACCCACCGGCGAAGGACTACACCGACCCACCACCAGCCCCTCTGCTTGACATGGGCGAGTTCGCTCTCTGGTCCTTCTACCGTGCTCTCATCGCCGAGTTCATCGCCACTCTCCTCTTCCTCTACATCACCGTCGCCACCGTCATCGGCTACAAAGCTCAGTCTGCCGACGACGCCTGCGGCGGCGTCGGTGTCCTCGGCATCGCCTGGGCTTTTGGCGGCATGATCTTCATCCTCGTCTACTGCACCGCCGGCATCTCAGGTGTTCCTCTTTCTCCCAAACCCTAAAACTCATCAAACAAAGGCTTCAAATTGACACTCAATTCTCATGTTTTCAGGTGGCCACATCAACCCGGCGGTGACATTCGGGCTGTTCCTTGCTCGGAAGGTGTCCTTGTTAAGGGCAATTGGCTACATCGTCGCACAGTGTCTCGGCGCCATTTGCGGTGTTGGTTTGGTCAAAGCTTTCATGAAACACAAGTACAACTCTCTCGGCGGCGGCGCCAACATGGTCGCCTCCGGCTACTCCAAGGGCACTGCTCTCGGCGCCGAGATCATCGGCACCTTCGTCCTCGTCTACACCGTCTTCTCTGCCACCGACCCCAAACGCAGCGCTCGCGACTCTCACGTCCCTGTCCGTACCCTTCTCACTCACTCCAAACAAAGTTTTCATTTTTTTTAATTTTGTTTTTAAAATAAATAAATAAATAAATTAATTTTACTAGGTACTTGCACCGTTACCAATTGGGTTTGCGGTGTTCATGGTGCACTTGGCGACCATTCCGATCACCGGAACCGGAATCAATCCGGCGAGGAGCTTAGGCGCTGCGGTCATCTACAACCAGCACAAGGCTTGGCATAATCATGTACTACTACTGCCTTTAAATTAATATTTCATTAAAATGATTTAATTAATGAAAAAAATTATGTATTTATTTATTTATTTATTTATTTGTTTATGGTTTTTTCAGTGGATTTTTTGGGTTGGACCTTTTGTTGGGGCTTTGGCAGCAGCTGCATACCACCAGTATATCTTGAGAGCTGCAGCAATTAAAGCACTGGGATCTTTCAGGAGCAACCCAAGCAACTGAGCTTTGAAGATGATTTGTGAGATGTGAACAAGGGAATGAGAGGGTGTAGTGTTTGGTTCTGTTTTTTTTTTTTTTTTTGTAATTTGATGTTGAATTCTGAATATTGTGGTGGTGGATCATGTACTTTGTTGGTTTGGATGAGTGGGAGCAATTTAGTGTTTGTTGTTCTATTTGTTGTAATGGATGGTAATTTATTTTGTTTACTAGTCTTTTAATGATGACACAATGGAATCTTTTGTGACTGGTTTTGAGGAGGGGTATTTTGGGAAAGATGGAGAAAAAGTACAGGCTGTAAAGAGGTTTACTTTGTGGGGGAAAAAACAAAGTGGTGTGGTTGGGGGAAAATGGCACGGTCTTTGAGGGTATGTTAGTTGTACACGTGTCAAATTCTAGTAGGTTCTTTTGGATGAGGTTCACGTGATAAGTTTGGGAGGTGACCGTTAGGTTAAACCCACCGGGTGGGCAAAAGACATAATGGAAAATGGAGTGGAAGGTGCTAGTGGTAGTGGGCATGGCATCTCTCCTAAGATGGAAAATGATTTGAAATTTCTTTGATGTGATTTTTTGTTTTTTATTGATTTTTTGAGGTTGGCTTTCCTATTTATTTATTTTGGAGAAGTAAAAAGTTTTAATTTTGATGGAAACAATGATGGTAATCACATGGCTTGCAATGTTCATTTGGATAACTTTTTAACTAAAAAGATGTCATTTGGATCACCCATCACAAATAAAACATTTATGATTGTTTGTTAATGAAGTAACAAAAAAATATGGTCATTATTTTGTGTTTATTTAAATGTGATATGTGACTGACTACTTTGTTACATTGAATGAAGAAATAAAATAAATAAATTTATGTTGTATTTAAACATGATAATGTGTTATTCGTCCAAATACCAAAGGTTTGAGTTGGGCTTTGAAATTGAATCCATGTATACAAAAAAAAAATACCGTTGGAAGAAATCTATAGGGTTTCGCTCTCACACACACATTCTTTATTTTGTAAAACATAAACTGCAGTTGTTAATAGAATGTTTGGTGAAAATAGAACAAAAAGAGGAGAGAATTAAATGTGTATAAATAGTATCAAAATCATTTTACTTTCATTGGAGCAACTCCAATGCAGCTTCAAATGTGGCGTTTATAATCAGATTTGGCGCAGGTTTGCTCCATCTGGCGCAAAACCCTGTGCTAAATCAAAGATTTGCTACAGTGGCGCGCAAAATGTTGCGTGCTACTGTAGCAACGATATTTTTTTTTAAAAAAAATCTTTAGTTTAACTTCTGTTTTGATTTTTTTTTTAAATTTTTTTTTAATCTTTTGTTTAAATTTTATTTTGTTTTTTTTTTAATTTTTTTTAATTTTTTAAATTTATATAAATTTTCTGTTTATCTTTTTTTTAATTCTGTTTTGATTTTTTTTATTATTTTTTTAATTTATATTAATATTCTAATTAAATTAATAACTTATAATTTAAGTTTATATTTTTCAAATAATAAGAAATATAAAATTAAAGAAAATAATTTGTGAAATATAAATTCATTAAAATTAACGAAAATTACATGAACGATAAAATAAAAAACATAAAAAATAATCTTAAAACATACATTATCATCGATACTAAAAAGAAGAAAAAAAAAAGATAACACCCAAAATACAAATAATCCTAATGTTTGAATTTGTATTTTTTTTATCAATGTTTAATAAATATTTATAATCAATATAAAAATTAAAAATATATTTTAAATAGTATCATATTTAAATTTAATGGTTACAAGTGAAAAAATTTTAAAGATGATTAAATTTATTTATAGAGATGGTGGTTGGAGAAGAATATTTTTAGAATATTCTATTTTAGAGTTAAAAATAAAGATGGTGATTGGAGAAATTTTCACTATAGAAGCTGTATTTTTTAGTACTGAAACGCCAAATATAGAGTTTTGGGTTGGAGATGGCCTTAGATAAGTGAGTAGGAGGCCGTTTTAATTTTTTTCATAGGGGGTTGAAACGAGATTGGACAGACCAAATTGCATAGCTACTTTTGGATCAACATGGAATGGCTATCAATGCATCAAGCAATAATGTTCATCACACTGTTCCTAAGTATCTACATTGTTCATTACATATTTGCATTGTTTCTGTTAGTGCAAATGTGTAAATGCACTTTTATAATTGGCATAATTTGACACCTAGTCAAGATGACATGGCAAGCATAATGACGTGGCATGGATGAAGACATGGAATGAAGGATGACATGGCAAACAATCTTGACTAGGTGGAATATATCATGAGAGATCTTGGAGGAGTTATTTTTGGCAAGAAATTACAACTCTCATGAAGATTGTATGAAGATCTTGTGAAAAACTATTTTAGGCAAGATGATCAAGCAAGCATCAAGTTGAAGACAAGATCCCAATCAAGACCATATTTAGAAGATTGATTGAAGACTAAATATGGGTGAAGCTAAATGAAGAGAATCCTATCAATGGAATGATTCTTGAAGACTATTGAAGGCAAGATTTGAAGATTCTTGTTGAAGATTTGAAGAACCATAATAGAGAAGATATGAAGTCTATTATGGGTATGTTTGAAGATGCGCCTATTGATGGCAAGATTTGGATGATGGATTGAAGATCCTTGAAGACCAAACTTGGGTGAAGTGAAGACTAAGTTTGGCAAGTTTCATGAAGACGCACATAGGACGTGCGCCCCTTGCGAGGGGGCTGTGTGGTGAGGAGCTGAAGAGGGAGGTTAGTTGCCTGTAGGTCGGATCAGGTGATCGGGCTACATCGACTCAGATGGGGTGTCTTGAGGTCGCTTAGCAATGGAGCCAGAATTCAGCCAAGCCAACAGCCAGGGCCAATGTCGCAACAAATGTTACAACATAAGTTACGACATCTAATTTCGGAAAGTTCTAAAGTTAGAAGCCGCGGAGATTCTAAAAAGGGTATGCGCTATATTTGGGACGTTGAGGCGTCTATATATACAACCTTGGTCTAGGATTGGGTACGACTCTTGAAAGAGGGAGTAGGGAGGTACCGGACAATCTAGAGAGGGTAGTATTCTTTGTATTGAGTGAGAGAGTGACAAGTATGTTTGTACTCCTCTATCTTTTACCTCTTTTAGTGGATTGTTGATCTCCGGGCATGGCCCCCCAGATGTAGGCAAGTGGATGCCGAACTGGGTTACCAACGTCTTGTGTCTCCTCTTTGTGGTTTGTGTTTATTTTTCTTGAGTGCTTAAGTGAGTGAGTGTTCCTCTTATTTCACAAACCCTAACCGGCGGAACTAACAAGTGGTATCAGAGCTTAGGTCGTCGTGTTAACTTTGTTTTCAAGGTCGGCGAGATCCTAACTAGTTCCTTTGATGGCCGGAAGAGAAGGTGCCTCCGTCACTCGTCCTCCATTGCTCAACGGCTCCAACTACCCATATTGGAAGGCTCGTATGAAGGCCTTCATCAAGTCCATTGATGAGAGTGCGTGGATGGCTGTTGAAGATGGATGGACTCCTCCAACTCAAGTTGATGAAGACAAGAACGAGATTGTGAAGAAGAAGATCAACTGGAGTGCTGAAGATATGAAGAAAGCTAATGCAAATGGTAAAGCTCTAAATGCAATCTTTGGAGGTGTGGATGAAGATCAATTCAAGTATGTGGCTACGTGTGAAAGTGCCAAACAAGCTTGGGAGATTCTTCAAACGATTCATGAAGGCACAAACCTGGTAAAAATCTCTAAACTTCAAATGTTAAACACCATGTTTGAGAATCTCAGGATGGGTGAAGAAGAGACAATAGCCACCTTCAATGCAAAGCTTATGGACATTGCCAATCAAGCCTATCAACTCGGCAAGAAGTTCTCGGACAAGAAACTGGTTCAGAAGACTCTTAGATCTCTTCCAAGAAGATTTGAAGCAAAAATTACTGCAATAGAAGAAGCAAGGGACATCACTACCTTGAGACTTGATGAGTTAATGGGATCTCTACAAGTCTATGAGATGAATCTGAAACCAGGAAGAAGAGAAGAAGATATAGCCCTGAAAGCTGAAGCAATAAGATCGACAGTAACAGAAGGCAAAGCAGAAGACATAATCAACCATAATGTGTCCTTACCAGTTGTGATGAATAGAGGTGAAGTTTTCAGAAATTTCAATGTTGTTGCAAGTCCTGTTACAACATCAGTTGCAACATCCACAGAAAAAGATTGTGAAGTGGTTACTGAAAAAGATCTTCTTCATGGGTATGAATTTATGTTAAAAGCTTTCGATCAGGTGGTCAAAGAAAATAAGCATCTTGTACAAAGGTTGGCAGAATGTCAAGAAAAGTTGGATGAAGCACTATCAAAATCTCAAAAATCCAAAAAGCTGAAGGAAGACATGAAGAATGGGAGAACAAAGAAGTGGATTCCAACATGTCACTATTGTGGGGTCAAAGGGCACATTCGTCCAAGATGTTGGAAAATGAAGAAAGACTTGAATAAGGGCAGACATGTGAAGAAGCCATCATCTACCAGAGAAAAGAAGAAAGAAACTAAGAAGACGTGGGTTAGAAAGGAAGACTTAGTGGGATACTCTTCAATGAAAAAATCCGAAAAGGACAATTGGTATTTTGATAGTGGCTGCTCAAAACACATGACAGGTGACAAAGATTTTCTGATGAATTACAAAGAATGTTAAATTGGACATGTGACTTTTGGTGATGGTAAGAAAGGTCAAGTAGTTGGAAAAGGAACATTGATGGTTCCGGGATATCCAAGATTGAAAAACATTCTGCATGTAGAAGGACTCAAGGCAAATCTTCTGAGTATAAGTCAATTATGTGATCGAAATCTGGTGGTAAAATTCACTCAGGACAAATGTGTGGTATATGATGAAGCTGGCCAATGTGTTCTAACCGGTTCAAGATCTTCAGACAATTGCTATTTGCTGGAAAAATTGGAAGTATGTTATAACACTTCTTGCAACATCACTGAAATCTGGCATCAAAAGCTTGGACACTTGAACTTCAGAAACCTAATGAAGATAACCGAAATGGGAGCTGTTAAGGGAGTGCCAAAGCTTACAAAAAGGGAAGATGGTGTTTGCGGACCTTGTCAATTGGGAAAGCAAAGTCGTGCTACTCACAAAGTGCTACGAGACATTGTTACAACAAGAGTGCTAGAACTTTTACACATGGATCTTATTGGACCTACACAAACAGAAAGCTTGTCAGGTAAAAGATATGTATTTGTTTGTGTTGATGACTACTCCAGGTACACTTGGGTGGATTTCCTCAAGGAGAAATCAGATGCTTTTGAAGCTTTCAAGAAACTATGCATGCAACTTCAAAATGAGAAAGAATGCCAAATTGGGAAGATTGTTAGAATCAGAAGTGATCATGGAAGAGAGTTTGAAAATGCTCAGTTTGCAGAATTGTGTAGAGAACATGGGATTCGTCATGAATTTTCAGCTCCAAAGACTCCTCAACAAAACGGAGTTGTTGAACGCAAGAATCGCACTCTTCAAGAGATGGCTAGAGTTATGTTGAATTCAAAGAATCTCCCTACAAGGTTTTGGGCCGAAGCAATCAATACAGCATGTTACATCATCAATAGAGTATATATTCGACCTTCAACCATCATGACACCTTATGAAATTTGGAAAGGGAAAAAGCCAAACCTTAAATACTTTCATATCTTTGGAAGCAAATGTTACATTTTGAATGATAGAGATCAGCTGGGAAAGTTTGACAAGAAAAGTGATGAAGGAGTGTTCATGGGATATTCAACCACAAGTAGAGCATATCGGGTGTTCAATTCAAGAACCAAGAAGATGATGGAGACCATTAATGTTGTTATTGATGACTTCTCTGAAATGGAGACTCAAGATCCTTCAAGCAAGCCAAAGAAACTTATCACACTGAATTGTGAACCAGCTGATGAAGAGTTGCAGGCAGAACAACAAGTTACACTTCCAACTGCAACAACAGAAACTAGTCAGGAAACAGACAGACAGCAGATTATAACTGATGTTGCAACCGATGTTATAACAAAAGTTACAACAGGCGGAATTATTTCAGAATCAGATGAAGAAGATGAAGACATCAGCCTTGAACCATCCTCCAGAATTAAGAAGAATCATCCTATACAGAATGTGATTGGTAATGTGACTGAAGGAAGAAGAACTAGAAGCACTCAAAGAATTGATTATCGAGAATTGGCCGGATACACATGTTACATCTCTCTTATTGAACCAAAGAATGTCAAGGAGGCCTTAGTTGATGAATACTGGATGGAAGCAATGCAAGAAGAATTAAATCAGTTTGTTCGAAATGATGTGTGGACATTGGTCCCAAGACCGAAAGATATGAATGTTATTGGAACAAAATGGATCTTCAAGAACAAGACAGATGACAAAGGCAACATCACAAGAAATAAAGCAAGACTAGTGGCTCAAGGGTATACACAAGTAGAAGGAATTGACTTTGATGAAACATTTGCACCAGTTGCACGTCTAGAATCCATCAGATTACTGTTAGCAGTTGCATGTTGCATGGGGTTCAAGCTACATCAAATGGATGTCAAGAGTGCTTTTCTAAATGGAGTCATAAATGAAGAAGTGTTTGTGGAGCAACCAAAAGGGTTTGAAGATCATCAACATCCAGATCATGTGTATAAATTGAAAAAGGCTCTCTATGGCTTGAAGCAAGCTCCTAGGGCTTGGTATGAAAGACTCACAAAGTTTTTACTTGAGAAGGGCTACCAAAGAGGGGGAGTAGACAAAACCCTATTCATCAAGAAGTCTAAGTCAGATCTCATGGTGGCACAAATCTATGTTGATGATATTATATTTGGTTCAACATCTCAGAAGCAAGTGGATGAGTTTGTTCTTCTAATGCAAGAAGAGTTTGAGATGAGCATGGTAGGTGAACTAAGCTACTTCTTGGGTTTTCAAGTCAAACAAAGCAATGAAGGAATTTTCATTTCTCAAACCAAATATGCAAAGAACTTGGTAAAAAGGTTTGGTTTGGAGAATGCCAGACACATGAGAACACCTATGAGTGTAAATGAGAAGTTGATGAAAGATGAGCATGGAAAAGATGTGGATCCAAGTCTCTATAGAAGCATGATTGGAAGCTTGCTTTATCTCACAGCTAGTAGGCCAGATATCTCTTTCAGTGTTGGAGTTTGTGCTAGATATCAAGCAACACCAAAGGAATCTCATTTGAAGGCTGTTAAACGCATTATTCGATATGTCAATGGCACTGCTGAATATGGAATTTGGTATTCGAAAGACTCCAACTCACATCTTGCCGGGTATAGTGATGCAGATTGGGCAGGAAACATTGATGATAGAAAGAGCACCTCAGGAGGATGTTTCTATCTTGGTAACAACTTGGTTACATGGTACAGCAAGAAGCAAAGCTCTATCTCACTCTCCACAGCAGAGGCTGAATACATAGCGGCAGGAAGTTGTTGCACACAATTGCTATGGATGAAGCAAATGCTTGAAGATTATGGCTTACAACAAGGATTGTTGACTATATTTTGTGACAACAAAAGTGCAATTGATATCTCCAAGAATCCTGTCCAACATTCTCGTACCAAACATATTGATCTTCGACACCATTTTATACGAGATTTGGTTGAAAACAAAACAGTTGTTATGGATTATGTTGCAACAGAAAAACAATTGGCGGATATCTTCACCAAACCCCTTGATGCTACAAGATATGAAAAGTTGAGGGGTGAGATTGGTCTTTGCCAACTTTAATCCCTATTTGGGACTGCAAACGACCTGCATCTGCTACAGTTTATCAATGTCGTTTGCAGCAGCAAGAAGAAGTTCTGAAGATAGGGGGAGCTGATGATCAAGAATCCTGAAGATAGGCGGAGTTGCAGAAAAAGTTATAACATATCTTGCAACAACCAGTGAAGACTTTGGCACATTATGACACAAAGGGGGAGAAATTGAAGAGTTGAAGAGCTCCAGACTGAATTGTCCAGTTGTCTTACTTTTGTATTTTTACATTTATGCTGAATTTGTAAATCACTAGTTGTAGTATCTTGTTAGCAACTAGTTGATATGTCAGTCTGTAAAAGTCTGTGTCCCGGTCAAATGTTGTAACAGAGTGTTGTAACAGTCGTCAGTCTGGGAGCAGAAGAAGTTGTGTCAAATTATGCCAAAGGGGGAGATTGTTAGTGCAAATGTGTAAATGCACTTTTATAATTGGCATAATTTGACACCTAGTCAAGATGACATGGCAAGCATAATGACGTGGCATGGATGAAGACATGGAATGAAGGATGACATGGCAAACAATCTTGACTAGGTGGAATATATCATGAGAGATCTTGGAGGAGTTATTTTTGGCAAGAAATTACAACTCTCATGAAGATTGTATGAAGATCTTGTGAAAAACTATTTTAGGCAAGATGATCAAGCAAGCATCAAGTTGAAGACAAGATCCCAATCAAGACCATATTTAGAAGATTGATTGAAGACTAAATATGGGTGAAGCTAAATGAAGAGAATCCTATCAATGGAATGATTCTTGAAGACTATTGAAGGCAAGATTTGAAGATTCTTGTTGAAGATTTGAAGAACCATAATAGAGAAGATATGAAGTCTATTATGGGTATGTTTGAAGATGCGCCTATTGATGGCAAGATTTGGATGATGGATTGAAGATCCTTGAAGACCAAACTTGGGTGAAGTGAAGACTAAGTTTGGCAAGTTTCATGAAGACGCACATAAGACGTGCGCCCCTTGCGAGGGGGCTGTGTGGTGAGGAGCTGAAGAGGGAGGTTAGTTGCCTGTAGGTCGGATCAGGTGATCGGGCTACATCGACTCAGATGGGGTGTCTTGAGGTCGCTTAGCAATGGAGCCAGAATTCAGCCAAGCCAACAGCCAGGGCCAATGTCGCAACAAATGTTACAACATAAGTTACGACATCTAATTTCGGAAAGTTCTAAAGTTAGAAGCCGCGGAGATTCTAAAAAGGGTATGCGCTATATTTGGGACGTTGAGGCGTCTATATATACAACCTTGGTCTAGGATTGGGTACGACTCTTGAAAGAGGGAGTAGGGAGGTACCGGACAATCTAGAGAGGGTAGTATTCTTTGTATTGAGTGAGAGAGTGACAAGTATGTTTGTACTCCTCTATCTTTTACCTCTTTTAGTGGATTGTTGATCTCCGGGCATGGCCCCCCAGATGTAGGCAAGTGGATGCCGAACTGGGTTACCAACGTCTTGTGTCTCCTCTTTGTGGTTTGTGTTTATTTTTCTTGAGTGCTTAAGTGAGTGAGTGTTCCTCTTATTTCACAAACCCTAACCGGCGGAACTAACAGTTTCTCATTGGTTACTGCAGCTAATATGTACAATGAGTCAATGACATAATCGTTGAATATATATAATGAAAATTAAGATAATAATAATAAAAAAAAACATGTTTAAAACTACTAACAATTAGGGGCGGCTCAACGGCAAGATTAAGGAAGCCACTGCTTTAGGCTCCTAATTTTTGAAAGACCTCTAAATAATTATTTATTAGAATAAATGAATATATTAAATTTTTAAATATATAATTTTAATTAACTTTTTCAAATTTAGAATAACAAATTAAGGTATTAAAATATTTCAATTTAATGTTTAATCAATTCTATATTTTTTCAACTAATTTTTTAAATTTTTTTTATCTTTGTAATTACCTATTTCCAATAACGGACACTTCATAATCTACAATTTCTATAATTATAAAAAAAATAAATTTATTTATATTAATATTATTATATTTTATCTTTATTCTTTAACTTTTGCTTGTAAATATATGAAATCCTAAATCCTAATAGCCATATAAAAGATTAACATGTCATACAAACATTTGTTTGAAAAAAATTAAATAAAAATTATTTTTTACTAAAATAATTTAAAGACCTAATTTTGAAATTTGGCTTTAGACCCGCACCTAAAAATGAGAGATTATTAATTTTGATCTTCCAAGCAAAAAAATGTAAATTTGGTAAATTTGTTTATTTTGATAAATAAATTGATATAATTAATAATTTAATTCTATTTCACAATTAAATAAAATTTTTAACTCTAAAAAGTTTTTTTTTTTTTAAAAAGAAGTATGATAAGTCACTCATAGAATTTTGACTTTCCATGTTTGAGTTGGAAGGGAATGAAATACCAATTACCTATATATATATATAAAATTCATTATAGAGAACTAATTAGATTCACCTGCAACATAATGCAATTAAACTTTTTACAAAAAAAAAAAAAAAATACAAAGATAAAAATAAGAAAATATGACACCTTTTTTCTTTTTTATTATTATTATTTGAATAATACTTTTTATGTCTAGTAAAGTGGAGTATTTGTGAAAATGGTTTTACACCAATTTTATCCATGCAAAAAAAATAAACTTGTCTTGTATAAATATTGAGAATTTATTTAAAAAAGCTTGTATTTTCTCAAATTTTATAAATAGTGATAGGCAACTCTTTTTTATTGTTATTTTAATTATGTGGTTTTTTTTAAAACAAATAGATAAAACATTAACATGTTAATTCGTCTTCGTAAGAGTAAAATCGTCAATTCAGTTAAAAATTTCTATACGCCATAAAAAAAACATGATTTTAAACATAATTTTGTTTGATTTGGGGGATTATACGTCTTTTTTTTGTTTTTTAGTAAAATTTTGAGAGAAATTAATAGAATAAAATAGATTTTTATGGTACAGTGATCAATCTTTAAATAGGATGATGATTTTATTATTACCAAATAAGAAAAAATAACACTATTTACAATTTTTCTCTGTCTGTTAACTACAGATATTACATAGTTTATAATTTTTTTTCCTGTAAAACTGAGAAACCATGAAGTTACTTTTTGAAAATTTTCAATATATATACTGATTTTAAGGATTATATATATAACGTGTGATAATGTAACCAAAAATTAGAAATGAAAATGTAAAATTTTTAAATTTAGATTCAAAATAGTCTGAAACAATAAGAACCAAGATCAACAGCTCTTACTTTTGTTGAGGACACTGTCCACTAGTTCTATCATAGAGTAGTCAAATCATCAATATCTTCATTGGACATCGTAATGGGCATGATGAGCCTACAAACCATAATGGCATGCATGCGCACCTCCACCATCAACCGCTGTTCAAGGAACACTTCCTCTGTCACCACATGAATTGTGTCCATGCCATTCATCTGATTTGAGTGATACATCTTGTCCATGTTGCCATGCTCCCATCAGTAACAGAATTCATGAATAATAAGCCTTATGAATAGTAAAAAAATTGTGATAAAATATACAGTATCTCATCAATTATGGACCGTTGGATCATTGATCGCAACAATGCATGGTTGATTTGAGCTCTACAATCACATTTGCAGTTTTAAAAAAAAATTCATAAAAATCTCATCACTCTCTCACCCCACACGCAATCCAATACAATAGTTTGGATGCTATTTATGATCATGTTTTACTCTCTCTCTACACCAAAATGTCGACAGATTACATTTCCTTTTACTCCCTCTATATATATATACTGATATGTGATCTAAACAACTATAAAGATGAAAAAAATAAGAGAAAAAATGAGTGGGATTTGGGGTAGGGGTTGAATGTTCCAATGACTTTCAAGGATGTCTGTATATTCTGAATTTATAGATGTCCCCTATAATCACAAGAGAGGTTTTGTAATTGTTTCCACTGATATTGAATAATACATGAGCAAGAGTATTAATAGTTACAAAGGAGAGAAGGATCCCAAGAATCCTGAAAAATATGGCAAATCAATCACTAACAACCAATTCTAAATATTTGATTGACCAAGTATGGAAAGATAATATTCACAGAATATTTACGAGATAATACAAGCAATTCTAGAGATTTGATTGACCAAGTATGGAAAGATAATATTCTCCGAATATTTACGAGATAATACCCCTCGGTAAGCTCAAGGGCAGGACCGAACTTGAAGCTTGGACCGTAAAGTGCCGAATGAAGACGAGCTGAGTGGTTTAGTGAAGATGTGGGCCACTTGATCTGTAGAAACAACATGACTAACTTTGAGGAAACCAACATCAACACGTTCACGTACAAAGTAATAGTCTAAGTGGATATGCTTAGAACGAGAGCCAATAACTGGATTAACTGACATGAAAGTAGCCCCAAAATTGTCACACAAAAGGTGTGGTGGATGTGATAGAGAGATGCCAAGCTCAGTTAAAAGCTGCTGGAGCCAGACCAATTCAGCAGTCATGTAAGCAAGGGCACGAAACTCTGCTTCAGTGCTGCTGCGAGCCACGACACGTTGCTTGCGAGAGGTCCAACTGATCAAATTAGGGCCGAAATAAATGGCAAAGCCATACTGAGAGCGACAATCATCAGAATCAGACAACCATCCGGCATCAGAGTAGGCACGAAGCTGAGGTTGAGAACACGGACGAAGGAGAAGGCCATGGCAATGGTGCCTTTGAGGTACCGAAGAACTCGTTTAGCTGCCTTTTAGTGATCTTGTGTGGGAGAGTGCATAAATTGACAGACGCGATTGACAGCGTAAGCAATCTTAGGACGAGTGAGAGTAGCATACTGTAAAGACCCAACAACCTGACGATAGAGACGAGCATCATCAGCAGGAGTCCCAGCCTTGCAAAGCCAAGAATGAGAGTCGGCAGCTGTCGGTGAGGGCTTTACATCAATCACGTTGCAATGGGAAAGAATGTCCCGTATGTACTTGGATTGGGATAGAAATAGACCAGACTCGTGTTTGAGAACTTCAACACCTAGAAAGAAATGCAATGGTCCCAAATCCTTTAAGGAGAACTTGTTGTTGAGCACCCTAATGAACCGAGAAATGAAGGATGGATCTCTGCCGGTAATAATGAGATCATTAACATAGACAAGTAGATAGATTGTCGTTGTGGGCGAATGATGAACAAATAAGGAAGTGTCAGAATGACAAGCCCGAAAGCCAGTAGAGAGAAGAAAATTTTTGAGCTTATTAAACCATGCACGGGCGCCTGCTTGAGGCCATATAGAGCTTTCTGAAGTTTGCAGACATGGAGCGAAAAGGTAGAATCAACGAACCCTTTCGGTTGTTCCATAAAGACAGTTTCTTGTAACTCACCATTGAGAAAGGCATTATTGATATCAAGTTGGTGAATAGACCAACCCTTAGAAAGGGCTAGAGAGAGCATAAGTCGAACTGTTGTGGGCTTGACAACTGGACTAAATATATCAAAATAGTCAACACCTTCCTCTTGGTGGAACCCCTTGGAAACAAGTCGAGCTTTGTAGCGCTCAATGGAACAATCAGCTCTCCTTTTGATCCTGTAAACCCACTTACAACCAACCAGATTAGTATCATGGGGACATGGTACAAGTGACCAAGTGTTATTACGCATTAAAGCACTATATTCAGCCTGCATAGCCTGTTGCCAACAAGAGTGTTTGCTGGCTTGGTGATAGGTTGTGGGTTCTAGGAGGGTAGAGTATGTAGGATCCGGTATGATAGGGTAACGAATGGTATTGAAGGATTTGGGTTTGAGGGTGTGTGTTTGGGCCCTGGTGGTCATGACATGAGAGTTAGTATCCGAGGCCCGAAAATAGGAGGGGTTGTTAGAGTAAGGCTGAGGAGGTGTTGGCGGTGGACGATCATTAAGAGGAGACAGGGGAAGAGGAACATCAGAGTGTGAGAGCTGGTGTTGGTGTGAAGGTGGGGGCTTGACTTGCTCAAGGAGAAAGGATGGTGCAGAGGTGGGTTCGGTGGTCTTAGTTGTGAGAGGCACTACAGACGAGCCAACATGGTTAGCATAGGGAAAACATCCTCATTAAACACAACATGGCGAGCAATATAAAGACAAGAAGAAGGAATATGGAGACAGAGATAACCTTTATACTTGGAGCTGAAACCGAGAAACACACAAGGAAGAGAACGGAAATCCAGTTTATGTTTAGTGTAGGGTCGCAAGAGAGTATAGCAAAGGCACCCAAATGTTTTGAGAAATGCATAATCTGGAATTTTGGAGAATAGTTTTTGATAAGGAGATTCATAGTTCAACAAAGCAGTAATAGTACGGTTATGGAGAAAGGTAGCAGTATGGAAAGCTTGTTCCTAGAATTGAAGAGGTAAGGAGGATTGAGCAAGAAGAGTTAAACCCTTGTCAACAATGACTCTATTTCGACGTTCAGCAGCCCCGTTTTACTCCTGGGTGTGAGGACAGGAGACACGATGAGAGATGCCATGAGTAGAGAGAAAGGTGGAGACATTGCGAAATTCACCACCCCAATCTGTTTAGAGAGATTTGATAGTGCACCCGAATTGTGTTTGAACCATAGCCTTAATGGTAAGAAAGTTAGGAAACACTTGAGATTTGTGAGAGATGAAATAAATCCAAATGAATTTAGTAGCATCATCAATGAAGAACACAAAAATAGCAATTACCACTAAAGGACAAAAGTGGGGCAGGATCCCAAACATCCGAGTATACAAGATCGAATGGTTTATTTGAACTAACATGAGAGCGATGAAGATGAAAACGATGACTCTTTACTAATTGACAAGCATCACAAATAGTAGGAAAGATTTGATAGTGCGAAATTCACCGTTTTTCTCCTGGGTGTGAGGACAGGAGACATAATGAGAGATGCCATGAGTAGAGAGAAAGGTGGAGACATTGCGAAATTCACCACCCCAATCTATTTGGAGAGATTTGATAGTGCACCCGAATTGTGTTTGAACCAAAGCCTTAAAGGTAAGAAAGTCAGGAAACACTTGAGATATGTGAGAGTTGAAATAAATCCAAATAAATTTAGTAGCATCATCAATGAAGAACACAAAATAACGATTACCACTAAAGGACACAAGCGGGGTAGGACCCCAAACATCCGAGTATACAAGAACGAATGGTTTATTTGAACTAACATGAGAGCGAGGAAGATGAAAACGATGACTCTTTCCTAATTAACAAGCATCACAAATAGTAGGAAAGGTATGTGAACTGACAGGAAGACAAAATTGAGACACAAGACGACAGAGGATATGTTCATGAGGATGATCCAAGCGACGATGCCAACCATGTAGAGTTGTGTGGACGCCAAACAATGCAGTGGGAGGAGTCCGGGAGGATGATGATGGTGTTTGGAGATGGTAGAGGCCGTGGTCAACGACCCCTCGAAGGTGGGGTGTGCCCTATAGAATCTTAAGAACACAATGGTCAGGGTAAAATTCCATAAAGGTAGGGTTATCACGAATAAGTTTGGAAACACTAAGAAGGCTCTTAGCAAACAGAATTAGACATAGCAGGTAAAATATTAGAGCCATAATGCGAAATAAATAATTGGTTACCGTTACCAATGAGGAGTTTGTCATCACCACGATACTCATCAGAGATGTTGAGCTTGTTCAAATCTGGGGTGACATGATCAGTAGCGCCAGTGTCGAAGTACCAGGAAGGATCAACAACAGCAGATGGTGACGCATAGTTAGCTGACCGCTCAGAAGGACGTGACGGAAATTGGCGAGCCGGATAATCATTGTGGTTCTTAAGATTAAAGCAATCAATGGCCAGGTGTCCCATCTTTCCACAAATTTGACACTGAGTGCGACGGCGAGACGTGCCAGAAGGGGCATCAGAGGAGCGGTTGTCATCACGTTGGCGGCTGTTATTAAGGCCACGAGAGTCACCATGGCGAGATGGCAAGCGGTTGTTACGGGAAGAATTATGGCTATAAGCAACATTGGCCGAAGGAGTAGTAACTGAGGAGGGTAGTGGCTAGGGCAAGATGGCAGGCTGAGCGTGCCGCCTGGTTTCAAGAGCAAGCCGCTCCTCCTCTTGAAGAAGAAGGCCAATGAGTTCGTCCACATGAGCATCCTCTGTTTTCATCATGAAGGCAGTGACAAACGGACTATAAGAACTATCAAGGCTGTTGAGAATGTGACCAACGAGATCTTCATTGGAAACAGGATGAAGATTTTCAGAGAGATCATCTGCAATATGTCACTTTTGGTCAACATACTCTTGGATAGATAAGGAGCCTTGCATCAGCGACTGCAGTTGATTTTTGAGGGCCATACGGCTAGCCCGCGTTTGAGCTTGGAACGTACGGTCAAGAGTGGACCAAGCCTCATCAGCAAATGTGGCACGAATAACGAGTGCGAGAGCACGTTTAGTCAACATTGATCAGAGCCAGAGAAGGACGAACCAATCGCTACGACGCCAGGAAGCAAAGTCCAGGTTAGGCTCCGGAGGCGTGGTGACGCTAGCACCCTGGGATTGAAAATCGGGCGGAGGATTGTATTGCAGCATTGAGTCCTCCAAGTCAAACGCCTAGAGAGAGGCCACAACAGTGTTACGCCAAAGAGAAAAGTTATTACAGTCAAGCTTGATGGTGACCGACGGTATCTAAAACTGGATCAGAGAAGGCGAGCTGGCGGCCAAGAGAAGCTAGCCGACAGCCGGAACGGCATTAGGGTTGGACATGGAGGAAGAGTTTTGTGTTTTAAGTGGAAAGTAACCCAACGACTGATACCATATAATCACAAGAGAGGTTTTGTAATTATTTTAACTGATATTGAATGATACATGAGCAAGAGTATTCATAGTTACAAGGAAGAGAAGGATCCCAAGAATCCTGAAAGATATGGTCAATCAATCACTAACAACCAATTTTAAAGATTTGATTAACCAAGTATGGAAAGATAATATTCACAGAATATTTACGAGATAATACAAGCAATTCTAGAGATTTGATTGACCAAGTATGGAAAGATAATATTCTCCGAATATTTATGAGATAATATTCCAATGACTTTCAAGGATGTCTGTATATTCTGAATTTATAGATGTCCCCTGAAGATGTGGGATCATATATTTATCTATAGATTTTCTAAAAAAAATAAAGCATAAAAAATCCATAGGTATAGAAAAAGTAATGCTATATACACGTAGCAAGCATCTCGAATTTCCAAAGTTTTCAGATCTGGACGGAACAAGCCATTCGGATTGGGTTGACTTAAACTCAGCCTTAAAGCTAGTCTGGTCCAATATATAAAACCAGATTTTTAATATAACCAGGATTGAACTGGAAACTTGGCCGATTGGATTAGTGATCCGGTGACTCGACCGGGTCACCAGCCCAGTCTGCACATAATGTTTTTTTTTTAATTCTTATTCTATTTTATAATATACTAATGTTTGGGGGAAGGGGGGTTTAAATGTAAAATTATAAAACTAAGGGTATTCAGAATTTGAGAATCATTGAATCAGGACCTTAGGTTCCTCGTTCCCAACTTCTCATTCATCTCTACTTTGCAAACTAGGTTCCTTGACTGATCCTTGGTGCTGATTTCATCGTAGTGCTCCTATCATTCCTTCCCACTGCTTTGATTTGCTCCTCCGGCATCATTGTGAGTAGCTTGAAGACCTCCAACATCCTTTTCACATTTGAAAGGCTTTTCTTTCTTAATATTTGTGATTTGTGAGGAGGCTGGCTCTAAGCCATTGTTTCTATATTGCCCTATTGCATTTGAGTTTCTCGGCTTTCATTTCTTGTTTTTCCTTCTCTTCTCAAGAAGACCTCATATATTTTAATTTCATCTTCATATGCTTAATTAGAAACATTCAATTCATGGCCTATATATAATATATACTATATAATCAGTATATATGTCTTAAATTTATATGTCATTTTAGTATATTGATAAGTTCCAAGTCACAATCAATGTTAAGGATGAATTAATCTTGTTTCTTTTATTTTATATATGTTTACATCAGTTTGGTGTTATGGTCTTCATTCATTCAGATTAGAAGTTTCAATTTATCATCTTCATTATCTTGTAAACTAAAATGAGGTCAAGTTAACTAGATTAATTCCTCTCTCTGTCAATAATGTTGTTGAAGAATTTCCTCTATGAAGATGGCTTGCATCGATGACCATTAATTAATTATAATTATGGACCTAAAAGAAAAGCTAGAAAGCTAATAATGGTTGATACTTGATAGTCATGGTTAATGTCTGCTTTATGGTCGATGGTTATGTCCCTCAACTATGCTTGATTAATTTGCTTTATGCTTGATGGTTATGCCCTCAACTAAGCTTGATTAACATGAAAGGCATGGTGCCTTTTTGTATTGATTTCTCTCAATGAAAATGATGATAGATTTAGAGTGGTAAATACTAAATAGTGGTGGCATCATGCAACCAATTAGTAGCATGTATTTAATCATGAATTTTAGAAAATAATGATTGGTTACTTGGACATGAACTTTAGAAAATAATGAACTTATTGCTTACCTCTTTCCCATATTTTATCAAAATTTTACAATAGGAAATCATAAAACCCCAATGAAACTTTGAACAAGAGGAATTTATCTTACAATTGCTTTGTTTGATTTGAATGTGCACTTTCAGAAAACCAAAGTCTCTCTAGATATGTTTCTCCTTGGTGTTTTTGGTTAATCACAAATCATACCAGAAGAAAGCATTACCTTGTTATTTCATTTAGTTTTCCATGAAATAAACCACAATGAGAAAGACCATGATCTTTGTATTATATATATATCTCGTATTTTTTTTTCAGGAAATGGAGCTTAATACACAATCATCATCGGTCTCTAGCTCTGCTCCTTCAAAGAGTGATTCTGCTTGGGACCATTTTGCTTTAACCACTAATTATCAAGGAAGGAACCAATTTCAATTTCTTTATTGTTTATCCAAATATCAAGGTGGAGGCATTAATAGGATGAAGTACCATTCAGCTGGAATTTGTGGCAACACTACTGCTTGTAAAAAGGTTCCAAGTGATGTTTGTGAGTAGTTTTTGACTCATCTTAATTCTTTAAAGCAAAAGGAGAAAGAATGTGAAGATGCATATAAAGTTATTGAAGTGGATGATGATGAAGAGTTACAAGATTTAAATCCTCCACCGAAGCAACAAGAGAAAAATTTGGCCTTTGAGAAACTACTAGGGAAAATAAAGGCAAATGATCCAGTTGGAGATGATGTGATTCCAAAAACTACTTCAGGGTCTCAACCCAATATCAAAAGTGTACTATGTGGAAAAAAAGCAATTCAAAAAGCACATATGGCAATCCCTTGATGGTTTTTAGACTCATGCATTCCTTTTAATGCGTTGTGGTCTCCTTATTTTTAGTCATCTTTGGATGCTATTGCTATGATTGGTAGTGGGTATAAGGTCCAATCCTACAATTATATGAGAATTCATTTGTTTGCAAATTGCAAAAAAGAATGCCAACTTTTGATTGATGGTTATAGAAGCAATTGGGTTAAATCTAGATGCACAATTATGGGTGATGGTTGGATTGATCAAAGACAACGGACTTTAATTAATTTTTTGGTGTATTTCCCTGTTGGAATAACATTTATCAAGTCCATTGATGCATCGGATATTGTCAAGGATGCCTCAAACTTATGTAATTTCTTTGCAGAAATAGTTGAATGGTTGGGCCTTCTAATGTGGTACATTTAGTTACTGATAATGCAAGTAATTATATAGAAGCTGGAAAATTATT
Organism: Dioscorea alata; assembly: GCA_020875875.1. Taxonomy (NCBI): domain Eukaryota; kingdom Viridiplantae; phylum Streptophyta; class Magnoliopsida; order Dioscoreales; family Dioscoreaceae; genus Dioscorea; species Dioscorea alata. Next base: position 4,735,080 of record CM037024.1, on the reverse strand, counting down.
ACAAGAGAGATATGAGCACATCTATTGGTCTTCTTGTGCAACCCATTGCCTAAATTTGTTGTTGAAAGATATTGGAAAAATGCCTAATGTGGTCAAGCTTGCAAACCATGCTTCAAAAGTGACTATTTTTGTTTATAACCATATTTTCTTGTTGTCTTTGTTAAGAAAGAGAGATGGTAGGAAATAAATTGGGCAACCAAGGGTAACTCGCTTTGCCACCGTCTTTATTACTTTAAAAAGCATTCATGATCATAAGCATGACTTGCAAGCTTTGGTGACAAGTAAGCATTACAGAGATAACATACTAACTAGAAGTGCCACTTGAAAACATGTCAATGCAATTATTTTAGATAATAAAATTTGGGGTGATTGTTTGCTTATGTTGAAGATTGCAGCACCTCTAATCAAGCTTTTGCGTATTGTGGATGGTGACGAAACTCCTTCACTTGGTTATGTTTATGAAGGCATGACTAGGATTCGTAAAGGAATCAGAAACAAGAAGAAGTTTTACACTCCATATATTAATATCATTGACAGTAGATGGGAAAAGCATTTTGGTCGGAATACTTATGCTGCAGCTTACATTTTGAATCTAGCTTTCAGGTATGGTGAAGAAGAAATGGATGAGATAGAAAAGACAAGCATTTTTGTAATATACTAACTATTTATTTTTGCTGTTGTTAGATATGGTGACGAACCATTTATTGATACTCCAGAAATTGTCCATGATCTCTTGAATATGATTGAAAAGATAGGCATGTGTAGAGAGCCTAGTGATAGTGGCAAAGTAATAGATGAGATTACTATGTATCATGAACGAAAAGAAAGTTTCGGCCGTTGGTTCGCTATTGACACTTATAAAGTAAAGAGACCCCGTAAGTGTTAATTTTTAAACCTCTCATCATTTTTCTTACTTGTATGGATTTAATTAAATGTTTTAAAAATGTTTACATAATGCTATTTGAGTTAAAAATGAATGGTGGAAGCTATTTGGTTATGGTGCTCCAATTTTGCAACAATTAGCTATCCAGCTTTTAAGCCAAACCATTTTCTCTTTTGGATGTGAACGCATTTGGAGTGTCTTTAAGCGCATTCACACAAAGAGAAGAAATAGATTAGAGCATCAAAGACTTAATGACATTGCTTTTGCAACATATAATTTGCGTTTGAAGAATAGGTATATAACTTTGTATAGTAATTAAGAATTATTATTCAATTTAACTAGTTGTTAATATGTATTTTTTTCTTACTTATTTTTTTTTGTCTAGGCATCATCATAAGAAGAGGAGTTATGATCCAATAGATTATGAGCACATTGATGAGGTGCATTTTTGGGTGATTGAAGAAGAAGAATCATCTCTTCCCGAACTTGATTATGATGAGATTATAGAAGAAGCAATATATGTGAATGATGCTATTCCCATACTTGATTATGACCACATTCAAGGTTAGTGATAAGTTTCTAGTATATAAAATACAAGTTATGAGTTTGCCAAGCAACAAAAGTTTTCATTACATTAATACTAGTGTTTTTATTTTTTCATCTAGATGACATTGTTGATCAAGAAGTGAATTTAGAGTCATTTGTTGAAGTTGGTAATGCAAACAATGATTTAGAAGATTGGTTGTTAGGAGGTGCTCTTAATTATGAGAATCGCGGCATGTATCCAAGTTTATAGATTTGAGCATATTTTTGTGTTATGTTTCAACTTTCATGTTTATGTTTTAATTTATAAAGATTGAACACTTTTATGTTTCTCAATTAATATGGATTATTTAGTTGTTTATTTCATGTTTATATTTTAATTTATGGAGATTTGAACAAGTTTATGTTTATGGTATTTGATGTATTTGAATTTATGAAGATTGAATATTTTTATGTTTCTTTTTTTATGGATTTCTTAGTTGAATATTTTTATGTTTTTCAATTAATTTTTTACTAGTTTATTTTTATGTTATTTGGTGTATTTCACATTTTGAATGTGGTGTAGTTCAATATTTATTTATGTAGAATACTTGCTTAAATTTTTAAAAATCATGTATTTTTTATTTTTTATTCTTTAATATTTGATTTTTAATCATATATAACAAAAATTTTGATTATTTTTAATAAAAATTGTTGCCAGGGTTCAACCCGGTTGAACACCTCGACCCCTAATCTTTTTCGGGTCAATGCCCAGTCTGGGTCTGAGAACCTTGTGAATTTCTCTCTCGAATGAGCTGGACATCTGCTCTCTTTCTTCTAGTCAGTATAAACAATTAAAAAATTTTAAAAATTTAAAAATTTAAAAATTAAAAAATTTAAAAAAGCAACTCACTTTCCCATCCCCTTTAACCTTCATCTACACACCAAACCCTCCACTTCTGCAAACATTTCATCCCCCTTCACAACTCCCTCCAATGCCAAAGAAACCCCATTTTCCCATCCCCTCTACCCTTCATATGCACACCAACTTACTTTCCTATCCCCTCCAGCATTCATCTGCACACCACCTTCTCAATACTTTTGTCTTCACACCATCTTCTCAAGATGAACTTGTTGCCGCTTCTTGTCTTCATCTTCACGCCATCTTCATCTTCATATGATATTTTTAGTTTTTATTATGGTATTTGTTACTTAATATTTTTTATTATGCTATTTGTGATGGTATAGAAAAAATTATTTTTGATATGTTGGACTATAATTATGTTTAGGTGAACTCAAATTCTCTTCCGAATGTGCTAAATATGCATGTTGATAGCTTCATTTTCCAAGAGCTTGGTTCTTCTTTTGGTACAAGTCTTGGCAATGAATGGATATCTTCACATATGCAACATTATGATTGAGGCAAATACACTTGTTATGTTATAAATTATTTTCTTGTGAGATATAAACATCCTAGATTGAGGAAGATGTTTAAATTTTCAACTCACTAGCATGTGATGTATGTTCTCTATTTGAATAGGCATTGATGCTATTGATGTTGTATCTTAGGTCAAGAATACTCTATTGTTCGGTTAATTAAAGCTAAATTGAGTGTTGCTGAATGGGGTTTTGTAGGTTTTGTTACTTGGAATGGACTGTTGTTGAATGGAGTGTTGTATGTTTTGTTAGCTAAAAGCCAAATAATAAACAAAAACTTAAATAACTAAGCGCCAACTCAAAATAAGCATTATTGTAAGTTATTATTTGGCATTCTTGCTTATTATTTAATTCCAATGGAGAACAAGATTCTCATTCTCATGAATCAAGAACATGATTTTTATTCTCAACACATACATTAAGCATCTTAACGTTAACATAAAAAAAGGTCCATGAACTCATAAATAAAGAATCAGATCCCATCACTCTAACATTAACTACAAAAATAAAAATCAAATATTTCTTTCCTCCATGAACTCATAAACAAAGATGAAGATCCATAGTTTCAAAAGATTAAACATTAAAGACAAGAAAAGGAAAATTATATCAACAATTTGAAAAATAAAAATCAAATCTTTCTTTCCTTCATAAACTCATGAACCATGATCATCATCATCATCATCAACAACAACAACATAACAAAAAACAACAATCTTATCCTTGAATGCCTTCTTCTTCTTCTTCTTCTTGTCTCTTATCTAGCCATGGAGTAATGACAGTTCGGTACATAGGATAATTATAATGGGATTGAAGCCACAAATTAATATTTTATGACCAATTTTTTTTTAGAAGAATTTTTTTTTTCTCTTATACCAAAAAAAAATATTCAATTTTTTCCTCATCATATTATTGTGTACTAATTTTTCAATATTGTTTATTTGGAGGCTCCTAATTTTTTTTGAATCTTTGCTGTTAGTAATTACCTTTTTTCAGTTTCTTTTTAAAGCTTAAATATCGCGTAGCTTTCTAATTATGCTTGATGAATTTATAGTTTACTTCATTGACAAAGTTAGATATTTCTAAGAGACTAGTTTTTAAGCGCCAGTTAAATATTTATTGAATAACTCATTAGTTGGGAGTACAAATTAAACACAATAACTTTGAAACTTTGGTGGTGATTCTCACAGCATAGAAATCTAGTGAGGTATTGACATTGAGTTTGGTTGAATCTTACTTGAAAATGAGATCAAAAGTAAAGAGCACCGATTTTACTTAATCATGTATTCTTATCTATGAAAACAAAGGAAAGAGTAAGAACATAGAATCTCACAACTATGGTAAACCTCAAGGAAGATCCAATTGTGGTAAACCCTGAAATAAAAAGAATGATTGTAAGTTTTCATGACAAAGGACCAAAGACAAAGAAGGATAGAAACTATTGTGGTAATTTCCAATGAAAAGTATATGATCTTATCAACTTGTGATGAAACTTGCCTTGTGGTAATTGGTAGCTAAATTCACATTAAAATTTGCTATGGTGCATATTTACATTAAAATGGTAAAAGTATTGAGTAAGTGTAGTTTAAATAATCATTAATAAGTCAAGGGGAAGAAATAGAATTAAAAGAAATGGTAGTGAACAATATGAAAGAAAGGGCTAATATAGAATGAAAGTAATTTTAGGGATCAATGAGAATAAACATATATATATATATATATATAGCTAGCTTTTTTTAAGACTTCTTATCCAATTTTATGAATTTCTCTTGGTTTTTATTGGGCATTTTTGTCAAGCATCCAATGTCATTCAAGGGACCTTCATCTTTTCTTGAATATTAGGAAGGAAAAGCAGCTATTTTTTCTAGTTTGCACTAAAAAAGTGAAGGCATGCCTTTTCCCTACTTAGATTATAGATGCACTATTAAACTAAGACTTTGGTATAAAATCTTGTGAATCATTTTTCATAGGTTTGAATTTTGCGGTCTTGTGTTGAGAGCAAGGATTTTCTCTAGGCATGTTATGTTCTCATGGATCTAGCAAGCATTATTAGAACTGGCGGTTAATAGTGAACATAGGGCACAAGACAACACATTCTGTGAAAAATCAAAATCAAAGTTCTGCCCAAGTTTACTTTAATTATTTTAATTTTTATACATAACGTTGGCTTTAAAATTATATATATGCAACTCATGACTTTTATTATGCTTTATTTTTTTTTGTATTTCTTTGTTTTCTTTTATGGCATTTTTTCCATTAAATTGTGCATATATACCTAATTTCTCACCTCAGTTATGACTTCAAGTGGTAGGTAAATTCTTCATTTGCATTTTAAAATTATAAGGGGACTTAGTCCTCTAGTTTTTTTGGGAATCAGATAAATAAGTACAACAGCTTTGCACGGGTCTTTCAAAAATCTTACTTATATGTATAGTCCTTGTAGACACTAAATCATTTTTTTTTAATTTCTGTAATAACAGACTGCACTCATTCCACTTTCTTGTTTCTTTTCTTGCATTCTTTTTTATCTTCTTCTTCTTCTTCTTCTTCTTCTTTTTTTTTTGTAAATGTTTCTCTTATTATTATTATTATTATTATTATTTTTTTTTTTTTTATTATTATTTTTTTTTGGACATGTTCCTTTTTTTTGTTCTTCTTGAGTTTAAGTATTTCCTCTTGTCTCTTGTTTTTCTTTTTCTTCTTCTTTTTATCTTATATTTGGTGTAGAACTTTATTAGCAATTCTTATTTTTCTTGAATGAGTTACTATGGATGAAAAGAAGAAGAAGAAGAAGAAGAAGAAGAAGGAGAAGGAGAAGGAGGAGGAGGAGGAATAATAATGAAAGTGAGTCTAATAATTATGAATTAGACTGATTCGATAGTGATACTAACTAACTCCTAAGAGATCATTAACTAACTAGCAACTCTAATCAACCTGGTAAAGAATGGATATGAACTAATCTCTAATAAATAGTTGACTAGGTAAGAGTTTAATATAAATTGATCCTTAAGAGATGGCTGATTAGGTAAGAAATGAATATGAACTGATCCTTAATTAAAAGATGACTAACGAGCTAGTAACTTTAATTGAACCCTAAGAGATGGCTAACCGATTCAAAATGACTTGGTGAGAAATGAATATGAACTAATCCTTAAGATGGTTAACCGTAGAATGAATATAAAATGACCCTTAAAGGATAGTTAACTAGGCAACGAATGAATATAAACAATATGCAATTTTTTTTAAAATTAAAAATTGTGAAATGTGTAAGTCCAAATATATAAATAATTAAAATTTTAAACTAATTATATTAAATGGCCAAGTGGTTAAAGGGTGCGTGCGCGCATGTGTGTATGTGTGTGTGTGGATCAAACAAGCATGAATGCTCGCCCCTAATCTAAACAACTAGTGGAGAAGACAAGACGCCTTTTATACATTAAAGTAAACTTCATGTATTGCCAATGTACATCTTTAGAATTCACACGAATTCAAACATAATAAGGCCATTTTCTCAGCATTAATTGGTAGTGGTATTTTTTTTTTTTGGAACTTAAAAAAAAAGGGACTTCGAGGTTACCTGCAAGCTTGGAAGGACCTCTAAGTCAACTGAAATTATACCAAGATCTTTTAAGATCTTAGTTGAAATAAAAATTGAGTAACCATAATTGTATAATAGCCAATAACCATAAAAGAATCTACAAAATGTTTTTATTAAATGGGAATGCTTTATAACCAACTTCATAGTTGACCACATCATATGGGTTACTTTCATTTATAATTTAAATTTTGAATAAACTGCTGGAAAGAACACAATCAAATTTGAGAGCCAAGTCACTATTACAAAAGTTTTTGGTTTTTCAAAATCATACCCCAAACATTTTTGTGATTTCAAATAATTATATATATATATATATATATATATATATATATATATATATATATATATATATATATATAGCTTGCCATGGATGGGAAGATTGCTCTTGTTTAGTGAGCCCTTACCATAGTTGATGAGTGCATTTTACATCATATTTTGCATACCTCTAATGCACTCTTTAGCTTGTCTTTTAGCACATTTTGTCTATGAATGATGCTATTCTAGGTATGTTTGTCTTGATTATAGGTTTTTAGGGCTCGTAACAAGTATGGAGTGAAATCAGGGACAAAACCAACCAAAGAAGACAATTCATCTAAGTGTCCAATGCAAGCATGGGTAGAGCACGGGCATGCCATCTCCCCATGGTTTTCTCTATCTGGGACTCCTCTGGTTGTTAGCGAGAGCACTGGCAAAGCACGGGGATACTATCTCCCTGTGATTACTTTGGGATAGGAATGGCCTATACTTTCAGGGAAAGCATAGTTTGCATGTTCCTTTCATGGGTGTGCTCAAGCTGAGCACGATCGTGCTCTCTTCGTGATTCTTTCTGGATGACACTTACCCCTTTTCACTCAGAAGCTTCAATAAGAGCACGGTTTGAGCATGACCATGCTCAGACGGTGTCGAGCCCATAAAGTCCTTTTTAATGCCGAGATTTAGGGCTTTTTGGCATCTTTTGTTCGGGAGTCTTCTTCTCTAGCAAAGGAACTCTCAAGAGAACGATGATTAGCCGTCACCACTCGAGCTAAGGAGGCTAAGGGTGAGTTAGAGACACCGGAGAAGTGGAGTTGCCCATCCCATGACGCTCTTGAAATACATTTGAAGAGACTTTGTGAAAGGGGAAAGTCTAGATGTTACTCTTCCTTGTTTATCTTACTCTCTCATTTGTATGAATTCATGTGGGGCTAACCATTCCACGGTGCCCTGAGATTGTGAACTATATTGTCTCTCATACTTTGACTACTTGAGTTCTAATGCCTATGGAGTTCTAGTGTTTTCTTGTGTTTGCCTAAATTAACATGCTTGATTTGCATAGATGCTTGTGTAATACTTGGCGTGTGTGGATTACCGTAGTTGTGATTACCTAGTGTAGTTGCAAAACTTGGTATGTATGAAGCTCGTAGTTACACTTGCAGAACATGGCGTATTTGATAGCCGTAGATGCAACATCGCTATTGAGCACCCACAAGGATCTTAGAATGTACCTTGGCAGGCATTAGACTCAAGTCAGTATCCAGGGAACTTCGGAATCATCCCGGGGCATTGCTCTCTTGTTATCGAAACTCAACCCTAGTTTACTTAGTTCTTCCACCCTTTTGCTTTTAATCTTGTAGTAGTTAATTCCTTTATTACTCTTTCAATTGACTAGACATTAAAGGATCAACTAGTACTTGAAGTCCAGTCCTTGAGGTTTGACAACCCTACCCCCTTGTGGGGTACCACTTTATTATTGGTAATGATTCATGCACTTGTGGAGAGTATATCAACAGTAATCTTAGCAAGCTCACTTAGTACGAGGATAACCTCAGTTATATCTCACCAAGGATACTTGGGTGCCCCAACCTTGGCCTTGGCATAAGCTCGCTGGAGAAGGTGGCAATTAAAGTTAGATATAAGGAAAAAATAATAATTTAGATAAGTTTAATTTAATATTTCTAAAAAATGGATTAAATGGGTTTGATATTGAAATTTTAAAAATTGATTGCGCACTTGAGAAGGTGAAAAAGTTAACCGAAGATGTTGAAATTTGGGAAGGACGTGGTGGTTCTTTTACCATATATATGTATGTGTGTGTGTGCGCGTGCGCGTGTGTATGTACAACATGCATATTTTCTAAATTTTTATAATCATCTCATTACTTATATATTGTTAGCTTAACTTTGACTAATAATAGAGTGACTTTTTAATAGCTTAAGTTCGGCTTCATTATTTAATAAAGGTTTAATACTCAAGTTAGTCCCTTTATTATAATTTCAGCCCATTAAGTAACTTTATTTATTTGATTTTGACAATATTAATTATGAGGCCAATTCGGTTTGTTGTTTGATTTTGCTAACATGGATTTTTTATATTTAAAAATTATTAAAAAATAAAACTAAAAAGAAAAAAAAAACTTAAAATCTTGAATGGATGAAGATCTAAGAAAATGGATCTGCATCCAACCTCATCCTTTTACCATTTCTAATTCCCACCATCCTCCATCCGTCAATCCCCTTGGCTCTAGTGAAGTCACCCTCTCCGACACCTTTCGTAGGAGGACAATGGTTTCCAATAACTCAATTGCATTAAAAAGCCATGGAATGCAATCAAATCAATACAACCAAAGAACAATAATTTTAAAATTAGAACAAGAACAACAAAAAATTAAACAATAAATTTAACCAAATAATGGTCAATCATATATTCGAGAAAAAAAAAATCCTCCAGGAACTATCGTAAAAGACAAAATTCAATATGAATGCAATAAAATCTTAAACAAGAAAAAAAAAAAAGAGATTGGACAATAACGTAAGGAATGGATACCATAGTGGCCAACATAACATAAAAAAAAGAACATCAATAACATGACCTTGTGAAGCGAATTCAGAATCTCTCGTTTGATTCTTCAAAGCTAAACTCAACAACAATTCTCAAACAAAGAATGAAAATCATGCACAAAGGAATAAAATTTATCTAAACCCGCTCACCTCATGCCCTAGAAAAACAAATGCCATTTAATAAAGATGATGGGCACTTGTTCACTGCTGCCAAAAGGAACTGTGGCAGGCTCGCTATGTTCTCAACCCTTGATGTCATGGAGGATGCTGACGAGGGAGGGGATGATAGAAGGGTGGGTGTTGATGGAGCACTTGTTCACTTCGATGATGGTGAGTTTGGTGAAAGTTAGGGTGGTGAGGGCATCGACAGAGCTACCATAGCAGAGGGTGGGGAGAAGAAGATAAAAGGTGTTATTAATAGTGAATTTGACACAGGCATGACCACCATTGAGACTTAAGGGGTAAAAGTGTAGGGAGAGTTCTTGAAGGTCGGGAAGGTCAAGGGAGGCACCATGATGGAGGAGCACAGAGGAGGTAGCTCTATTGCTGACGTCGAAGGCAGTGTTGCTCTTAGCCAAGCAAAAAGCTGTAGAGAAGTTGGCTTTGTTGGCATATAGCAGTAGAGGATGACGGAGATTAAAAAAAGGGGCGCATTTGAGGATGATGGATAGAAAGGGGCATCAACCGACATTTGAGCCGTCTTAGCTTGGAACCGGTCTGCATAAGCCCGTTGGGTCCGCTTACCCGAAGGGCCGGGCTGGCAATGCGTAACCGACCCACAACAGTGCGGGCCGATTACTGGTTGGCCTTTTCCCATCCCATGATCTAGTTGGTAAACCTATCGAGTTGGATTTTTTAAAATTTTTTAAGAAAAATTGTTTTAAAAATACATCTTTGTCCAGTTTTTAACCCTTAAGCTCCAGAGTATGAAATGTCCTTACCAGATACACTAGTATAACTTTGTGTTTAGCTATTGGAAACTGTATATATGAATGGAGACAACTTTTATCTCTCATGTCTACCATGTCAGATATCTTAGAAACCCCGAATCGCCCTACTCGAACTATTCAAACCTTTAGTTTTGAATCGCACTCCATTCAAATGAGCTCTATACATATGAATGGAGACAACTTTCTTTTTTTATCCTAGTCATTTAGGATGTATATCAGAGGAAGGTGGAAGATAGGGTATTTAACCAGAGATAAGAATGAGCCTGTACCTGATGATCCTATGGATGTAACCTTGGATACAGAGAACTCCATGATAATGGCATGGTTAGTTAACTCTATTAGAGGAGGAGATAAGTACAAATTACATGTGTTATGACACTGCTAAAGACTTATGGGATAATGTAAAGCAAAGTTACGCTGATTTTGGAAATCAATATCAAGCCTATGAAATCACCTTAAAGCTGGGAGAGGTACGTCAAGGTTAAAATATCATCACTAAGTACTTTAATACTCTTAAAGAGTATACAGTAGGATCTAGATCTATTTAATGACTATGAATAGAAGTGTATAAAGGATTGTAATCTTTACAGAAAAATAGCTAAGAATAATAAAATTTTGAGTTATTGACTGGTCTGAATGTTAACTTCGATGAGGTTAGGGGGATAATTATTGGCAGACAACCTCTTTCCTCTATTGGAGAGTTGTTTGTTGAGGTCCTTCATGAGGAAAGTATACGTCAAATAATGCTTGGTAAGAAACCTTAACCTCCTATTGAAAATTCAGCACTGATTGTTAGTAGTGTTGGTAGTGTTGGAGGGCATGGAAAGAAAACTGAAGATATAGAGCGTACTGGAAATGTGTGGAGTGATTATTGTAATAAAGAACGTCACACCTAGGAAACCTGATGGAAACTCAATGGCAAACAAGCTAATTGGAAAGGGTCATATGAAGGTAAGTACTCATGAATACCTTCTACTCATGAGGTGGAGAACAATCCATTTAGCTAGGAGCATATTAACTGCATTCAAAAGTTGTTGAGGCCTAAGTCAGCATCATCTAGTGCCCCTAATGGATCTATTACACAAGAAGGTAGTGATCCTAGTGTTTTTACTTGTTCATTTCCTATTAAGTCCAATCCTTGGATCATAGATTCAGGAGCTTCTAATCACATGACTAGTTTGTCTCATTTATTTCACTCATATATTCCTTGTTCTATTCATGGTAAAAATCGTATAGTAGATAGATTTTTTTTCCTCCTATTACCAGTAAAGGTTCTATACATCTCTATTCTAATGTTTTTCTTAAGTCTGTCCTATATGTACCTAAACTTGCTTGCAATCTTCTATCTATAAACAAGCTAGCTCTAGATTCTAACTGTACAATCATATTCTTTGATTCTAACTGAGTATTTTAAGAGCAGCCCTCAGGGAAGATGATTGATAGTGCTAAACTTAAGGATGTGCTTTACTACTTTGTTTATGAGCAATCTGAGAATAAAATGGCTCATGTCTATAGTAGTGTCTATTCGACCTTAGTTAAGGATCAAGTATTACTCTGGCATAATAGATTAAGTTATTGATGAGTGCAATTCATATCTTGTTTTTCTTACTCCCAATTCATTCATTTGCTTTCCTTTTAGCACATTTTGGATATATTTGATGCTATTTTGGGTATGATTGTTCATGGTGTAGGAATTTAGGGTTCAATGTAATTAGGAGTGAAATCGAGGACAAAATAAGCAAAGAATGTAGATTTTTCAAGTGTCTAAGTCAAGCACGGGCACAACACAGTCGTGCTCTGTCCCCATGATTATCACTGTTTGAAGATGCTTGAGTAGCTGACCAAGCAAGGGGGTGCTTCCAAGCTAAGCACGGTTGGAACATGGTCATGCTTCCTCTCGGTGATTTTCTCTGAACTGAAACACCCTCTGGTCACATGGGAAGCACGATCAGTGTGATCCTTGCATGGTCTTGATTAAGCAAAGCATGGACAGAGCATGGTCATGCTCGCCCCGTGATTTTCTCTGGCAGACACTTAGCCGATTCACTCAAAAGTCTCATAAAAGAGCATGGTCTGAGCACGACCGTGCTAGATTGTGTTGAGTCCGAATGTTGCTTTTTAATTCCCAAATTTAGGGTTTCTTCCTATCTTTTTTTCAAGAGTTTTCTTCTCAAAAGGGGAAGCTCTCAAGAGGACGATGATCAAGCTTCACCACACCTTCTAAGGGGATCAAGGTCGAGTTGGAGGCACAAGGGAAATGGAGTTAGCTTATCCATGAAGCTTTTGAAGCACAACTAAGAAGATCTTATAAAAAGAGCAAGTCATGATTTCTCTCCTTTATGCATTCCTTCATTCTTCTTAGTTGTATGAATTCATGAGGGACTAACCATTCCACGGTACCTGGGATGTTGAACTATGTTGTTTATTGTACTTTGACTACTTGTATTTAATGTATATGGAGTTCTGATGCATTCTTGTGTTTATTCATGTGTTTTCATAACTTGGTGTGCTTGATTTGAGTAGATGTTTGTGTAAAACTTGGCATGTGTGGATTACCGTAGTTGTGATTACCCAGTGTAGTTGCAAAAATTGGCGTGTACAATGCCTGTAGTTACACTTGTAGACCTTAGCGTATTTGATAGTCGTAGATGCAACATTACTTTAGAGCACTCGCAAGGATCTTAGGATGTGCTTGGTAGATATTAGAAGCATGTTAGTACACTATAGCATATAGGAATCGTCTCGGGGCATGGTTTTCTTGTTGTTGAAACTCGATCCTTGTCTGCCTGATAATTTCACCTTATCTTTTTATTCTTGTTTAGAGACTGTTCTACCAACCAATTCTTGATATACTAGACATTAGAGAAGCAATTAGTACTAGAAGTCTAATATTTATGGTTCGACAACCCTACCTCTCATGGGGTACCATTTTATTACTTGTTACGATCCGTTCAATTGTGGAGAGTGCATCAGTTATCCTAGTTTCAATTATCTTAAAATCGTTTTAGCTTAGTTGTTTAAAGGTGTTGATGTTCAAAGGTTATTTGTGAAAACTGCATTCTTTCTAAAAGTCATAAAAGCAGTTACTGCTTGAGTCTTATAAGCCTTCTAAACATTTTTATTTAAGACACAGTGATGTTTGGGAGCCATGAAAGATAAAAACTAATAATGGAAAAAATAGTTTGTAACTTTTATGGATGATCACAGTAGGTTGTGTTGGGTTTTTCCAATAAGTGAAAAATCAGAAGTTGCTCCCATATTTCAAAACTTTTATAACATGATTAAAACACACTTTCAAACTAAAATTTACATTCTACACTCTGATAATAGAATTGAGGATATAAATGAGATCTTAGCCAATTTTCTAAACGGAAAACAAACACTTAATGGAGGTAGCTAGATCCCTAATATTCTTTATGAATATGCCTAAGTATTTGTAAGACAATGAGTGCATTTCATATAAATATTTTATGTACTCTTTTTATATATTTGGCTTGTCTTTTAGCTTTCATTTACTGTGTTTCAGTATTACTTTGGGGTATTTGTGCTTAAATGTGCAAGTGAACAGGTATTGGGATGAAAGACCAATATTTGCTACAGATTCAGTGTGAAAAGAGCATAGCTGGACTTTACCAGAAGAAGCACAGTCTTAATATGCATGTGTTTAGCATGTGCACATCCCAGGACTTATAGAATTCACCAGAAGAAGAGAAGCATAGGCACCATCCTAAGACCACAACCATGCTTAGGGCGTGTTCAAGGCTGTGCAGTTTACAGGTTGGTTGATTTTCGCATTGGCATAAATCCTCAGACTTTCTGGTAAAGTGCACAAGCATAAGCACTACTTAAACACAATCATGCTTGTATCGGGAGACACCTTCTTAAGACTAGAATTAGGGTTTCAAGGGACAGCTGACTGGGTTCTCTTGGAACCTCTAGACAATCTTCATCAACACTTTGGAGGGGAAAAGAGCTGGGATGCATGAGCACTGACTAGAGTGGAGCTAAATTGAAGGGAACTTCCTCGGAGCACCATCGGAGAGATTTGAAAAGCAAAAGGGAGTCTTTATGGATTCTTGCTTGTTTGTTTTCCTTATCTATTCAATGTTGTGTGAAACCATGAGGGGCTAAACCATTCTCCAGTGCCCCAGATTATGAACCTTGAGATGTTTTGTATTTGATATTTTTAAGTACATTGGCTATGTTGTTTTATTGGGTTCCTTCTATGTTTTATCTTGGATTGCAATTTTATTGTGCATGATTGCCATAGTTGGATCTGTGCTTATCTTGATGATGATTGAGAAAATAATCTTATTAGGGAACATATAGAGGTTTGAATTCTAGTATGTGCTTAGAGGTAGGGTATATGGTGTCGAACTTTCCAAATTAGGGTTATCTCCTCTGTCAAAGAGAATGTGCCTAATAACCAGTGTAGGAATCAATACAAGTTCCTCAAGGGGCATAGTCCGGGGCACTACTCCATCTCAGTGATCCTCATCCAGTTTTTTTCTTGACCTCTTTTTCCTCTTTTAGATTTTTAGTTTAATATCTTTACAAAAACTTTTGATCAGGCTAGATATTAGAAGAACAATAAATACTAAAAGCTTTCCTGTCCTTGTGGATTCGACTACTCAACCCATTCGGGTGGACTTTACTACTTGTATGACTTGTACACTTGTAGATGATAGCAAGGGTTGCTACTAGGTTTTTGGCACCGTTGATGGGGATTGGCAATTTTTAGAAAAGTTAGGATTTTAATACTCTATCTATTTTTTTCCTTGTTTTTTATGTCATTCTTTTTCTTTTATTTTTCCTTCTAATTTTGTTTAATTCTTACGCATGTGACATTGCATGACCCATGGAAGATCTTCTCCATTGGTTGACCCCGATCCAGACATTGAACAATTTCTTCACAAGATATTGAGAATAGTGCACTTGAGAGAAAAGGGTCAGTGGAAGTTAGTGTGGAGGTTGACCGAGAAAATCATATGGACAGAAATGAAAGGAGTATTTCAGATTATGTAAGACCCAACTTGAATGGAGTCAGTTCTAGTATTGTTCGCCCTTTGATCGTGGCAAAAAATTATGAGTTGAAGCCCTATTTCATTCAAATGGAGCAACAGATGTTCTAGTTTGATAGGTTTCAGGATGAAGCTTCATATGCTCACTTGACAAACTTTTTGGAGATATGTGTGACACCTTTAAGAGGAATAATGTATCCCAGGATGCGATTCACTTAAGGCTTTCCCCTTTTTTAGTGCAAGGAAGGGCCAAGTAGTGGCTAAGTTCCTTACCGCAGGGATCAATCACCACATATGCACAGTTGGTAGAAAAATTCCTCATCCGATATCTTTTCCTATAGGTAGCTTTGTCTGAGACTCTTTACGATACTTAGGGGAGATATAAAGAATTGTTGAGGAAGTGCTCATAGCATGGTATTGTGAAGTGTATACAAATCCAGAATTTCTATAATGTTCTGAACATAGCAACGATGCATATGCTAGATGCAGCAGTTGGGGTTTCGTTATGTAGCAAATAACTTGATGCATCACAGAATCTAATCAAAGAGATGGCCACCAATAGTATTAGTGGAGTTATGATAAGAACAAGCCAGTCAAGGCATCTGGCATTTATAAAGTTGATATATTGACAACTTTGGCTGCATAGGTTGAAGCGATCACCAAGCTGTTAGACACAATGCAAGTGCTTCCCCAAGCCCTTGTAATGAGTTGTGAGACATGGGGAAGCAAGCTGGTCCTAGTTTACCTCCTATGATTTAAGTACTTGCACTTTAGAGCAAGTATATTATGTTGCCAGTATCAACCAGTACCAAAACAACCCCTACAGCAACACATACAATGCTGGGTGGAGAAACCATCCGAATTTTCTTGGAGCTAACTGAGACCAGTCCAAGGGGTACAAGGGAAACAAAGGCCAAGTCAACTGCAACATTTCCAATAGCCCTCTCAGGAAGGGAAAAGGCCCTCTCTTGAAACAATGCTTGCAAGGTATATTCAAGCCAACAATGTTTGCCTCACTAAGCATGAAGAGACAATGAGGACTCGACAGGCTTTATTGTAGAATTTAGAACATCAAGTCGCTCACATTGCCAAGTCTCTTGCTGAACGAGCACAAGATTCTCTCCCAAGTAACAAAGAAGTGAACCCTGAACCCTCACGAGTCCCTTAAAGCAATTACGCTGAGGAATGAAAAGGAACTATTTCCTCCTTACTCCCAAGAGACAGAAAACAAGGTTGCAGAAGCCCACATAGGTGCAAGAAATTCTAAAAAGGGAGCTTTTGTGGTTGATGTAGAGGAGAATACCAAGGCCAAGGGTGAGGACCAAACATCTGTACTAGAGTTCCAACCCAAATTACCTTACCCCGCCAAGGTAAAGAAATACTAGCAGGATGAGCAGTTCAAAAAGTTCTTGGAGATGTTCAAGACCTTGCACATTGATGTTCCATTTGTGGAGGCACTTAACCAAATGCTCCACTATTCCAATTTTTTGAAGGAACTTCTCACTAACAAGAGAAAATTGGAAGAAGTGTCTACTATGATACTTAGCAAGGAGTGTTTAGCTATCCTCACCAACAAACTCCCAAAGAAAGAGAGGGATCTAGGGGGATTTATCATCACTTGCACAATTGGAGGGGTTGTTGATGAGAAGGCACTCGTTGATCTTGGAGCGAGTATTAACCTTATGCCATAAACAATCTTTTAGAAGTTGGGGCTTGGAGGGCCTAAGCCAACAAATATGACATTTTAGCTTACTGATCTATCCATACGCCACCCTAGGGGAATTATACAAGATATTTTGGTGAAAGTGGATACGTTTATCAGTCCTATGGATTTTGTGATCCTAGATTTTGAGGATAAGGTAGATGTCCCTGTGATTTTTGGAAGACCATTTCTGACAACATTTCAAGCTTTGATTGATGTTAAAGATGGGAGGATAGTCTTACAAGTTGGTGAAGAGGAAGTGATGTTTAAATTCGGGGATGCCATGAGACTTTCGATGGATTTTGATGATACTTGTTATTATGTTGATGTCATTGGTGATTATGTGTCTAATTTTATGTAGGAAACATGGATGAAGGACGAGTTATAAGTATTGCTTGAAAAAGAACCTCAATGAAGAAACATGGATGAAATAAAGAAAGAAGGTTGCCCTCAAGAGGAAAACATTGAACAGATTCCAAGAAATCCTGGAAGTAGGGTGCCACCAAGATGAAGGAGCCCACCATCTTGATAGGGGCCTGAAAGTGCACGGGTTGTCGAAGTAATAAAATACCTTGGTGAGTAGGTAGTCGTATCCACAGGGAATAGTGTTAAAAAACAAGCGTTATGGCTATTTTAGTTATAAATGAAATCGATGATAAGAGAAATCAATATGTATATATATATAAAAGAAAGTAAAAGAGTGCAAAAGGGCAATAAAGGTAGGAGAGGTAATCGATATAAAGATGGGGTACCCGGACAAAGCTCCCCCTAGGACTAATGCTTCTAGTGCAAGACTAGTATTATACCCTATAATTGATGTCTAATGAGTTGTGGAAATCCTTAAGCACACGGTCCCAAACCTAAGGTTCACCGTGACTAATCCCACACTATACCCGGCTCTAGACTTCTCTACGACTCTTGACTCTCGATGACCTGTCACCTAAGCCCGAGGGGAGTACATCATACTAATGCCTAGCACCGTGTGAAATTGCATGGAGTTCTAGGGATTCCAAATGAAAGACCCTATCCCTAATTATAGTTCTAACCCTTTGGTCCAGGTGGAAGAACCCTAATCTAAGTTAAGCCCCAATCTTAGGATTCACTCAACCCTTCGTAAGGGAGTTCATCTCCTAGTACTTCACTCTACTTCTATCGCGATTAACTCTTGGGATACGGAGGTAAGGAAAATTCACACCGGAGGGGAAAGGGGACGTTCCGCTACCTCTTGACTCACCCTCTCAACCCTCTCCAACCTTGTGTAGTCTAATCCTATAGAGGTTGTCACACCCTCAAAAGATAACCTAATAGATTCTCAACCCTAGTGTCACGGCTAAGGAAAATCTCATACAATCGGCATGCAAGATTGGAACTCAATAAGAAAACATCAAATTAATAAAGCATAATAAAAGTTATAGAAACACAAACATCCTAGGGTTTACAAGTCCGAATACCCACTAGGGTTTAGCTCTCCATGGAGCAATACAAAGTCAATAAAGAGTTTAAGAACATATGCATGAAAACCATAAAGAAAACCCATTGTAGATTGTATCGATGGTCTTGTGGAGTCGCACGTCTTCTCCAATGAATCCCTTGTCAAGCCTAGGGCACACCTCACCGAATCGATGCCGACGAAAGCTCCCCCAATAGCTTTCTTCCAATAGATGTCGATGCCGATACCGTATAATCACCTCCAAAGACCTCCAAGAACCTCTCCAAACCCTAGCCGAAAGCCCCCCAAAAGATAGGCAAGAGATAGAAAGGGAGGGGGGGGGGGGGGGGGGGGGGGGGGGGAGGGTCCCCAAATAGATCTGAAAATGGGCTATTTATAGGCTGAAATCGGAGTTCCAAACGCCCCTGTGGATTTTCCACATGGGCCTACAGAATTTCCACACGGGCGTGTGGATTCTCTGTTTTTTTATTTTCAGCCGACAGTAAACAGTAACTTGCTACAGTGTTTTTGCTACGGTACTTCGCCGAAATGCTCCCGAATTCATTGTTCTTCATCGAGGGCGTTGAATTGGGCACACAATCAACGTTAGATTATGTCGATTACTTCATTTCTCTTCATTGGCAAAGTTCTCCAATGCTACACGAGTTAGACTTTTGTGAATGTGACTGCCCTTGTGCCCCTCTAATGGAGGTTGGCACACACCCACAAGTCTAGACTCGTACCTTGTTCCTTGCTTGGTCCGAGAACTTCTCAACAATGGCGAACATAACCTATTCTTGCTTCGTTTTCTCCAAATTGGCTCCAAACCCTACAATGCACGAAAGCACACAAATGCACACACATTAATGATAAAATCTGATTAAAGTAATGCTCAATGTAAGATAATAATACTTCGTATTACTATAACACGAGCACTTATCACATCTCATCTCAGGCATAAATGCCACTCACAAAACTAATTGTTAGTGATATCCAACTGATAGAAACATTAACTCCTTATTATTGTGTCTTAATATCAAGTGGAAATGAGAGGATTCGATAACATGATCCTCCGTGACAAGTGTTTAGGTACGTTAAGCTAGTGGCGTTAAATGAGCCCTTCTTGGAAGGCAGCCCAAGCTTTGGTTGCGTTGTGTTTACTTGAGTTTTCTTAGTTAAGTTGGTTGTTTTTCTTTTGAGCTTTTGTGTTGACTGGTGGTTTCTCAATTTGAGCTTTCAATTCTGGGTGTTTAAAGTAATTTTCATTGCAAATATACTCCGTTAGCTATTAGGGACAAGCTCCAACCTTTTAGAGCTTCCAATATTGGGGAATCTAAGGCTTGGAGATTTTCCTGGCCCGAGCTTGGGTGTAGCACGACCACATATTATGGTCGTGCACTTTTGCAAGATTTGAGAAAATTGGGCGTGGAGCTAAGCATGGGCAAAACACGCCGTACTTAGGCCGTGTTTCCCTAGAAACACTACCCATATTCCTATATCACGACTGTGCATTGCAATCCTGTACTTTAAGAGAAATACCTAAAATCTACACGACCATGACCATATTGGCAGCATGACCGTGTTCTCCCAAGTTTTATTTTCCATCATTTTACTAGGAACAACACGACCACAAACACGCCTGTTCTTAGGGCTTATTCGGGTCCGAATGTTCAGATTATGAGAGTTTTTATTTAAGGAACGACCGCCGGTAACTCCCTCGTCACCCCAATCTTGTGTCGACCTCTTCTCCCTTATTTTCTAGCATCATATTATGTTTTTGCAGTGTTTTCATGCCGATCAAATGTGCCAGATCCCATTACCCTGGCCATTTTTCTTCCTCTTCCTCAAGCTCAAGGTACACCCTTCTTCTTTAATTTATTTGAGGAAATGTATTTTTTTCTAGCTTTAAATTCAATTTAAATCATGTGAACATGCTTTGCAATCATTTAGGAGCTTCTATTGTCGAATTTAGAGCTAGAAAATCTTGTTTTAGTACGTTAATAGAAGCTCCTAAATGATTACAAAGCATGTCTACATGGTCATGTTCGGGTGTGTTTTTGTTAAGCATGGTCATGTTCTTTTTAAGCATAGTCATGCTTAAAGTAAGCATGACTATCCTTCCTCTGAATTCCCTGCTATTATTGATTCATTTTAATAATTTTACAACAACACTTTATGGCGAGAAAAATCAATGTTCATGGGTCTTCTTCGAAGAGGGCACTTGGTGAGAGCAGCTTTTGGGACACTCCATGGGAGCCAGAGTTTGGTGTACTAGCTCATTAAGAGCGGTGCAACCATTTAAGCCACTGATGATTCGGTGAGTCCCAAGAGATAGACTGGGAAGTCCAATAGGAGGTGGGACTTGTTGGAGAGGTTTAGCTCTTCCTCAGCATTTAGGCTTGGTGTCAACTCTTTGCGATCACCAACACTATGTACAAATAATTGACGCTGGAGGTCTCGGCCACGTTTGATCTTGTACGTGGCATCATAAGCTTCCATTAAGCAGATTCAATACAGTTATAGTTGCTCGGTACACTATAGCGGATGAGCTTCACAGAGTTTACCGTTTGCTTGGGTTTATATGATGAGGAGTTTACCCAAATTCTCACATTGTACTACTCATCGCTGGACCACCTAGAGAGTCCCATGAGGAGTGTTGGCCCTGGCTTAGCATCGACAAAAGTTATGACCTCCTTTGGTCTAACTGATCTCCTGCCCTCAGGTACATTAACTCCCTCCTAAGTCATTCATTGGCAATATGAGGAGACAACACAGGAGTCATCAACAAACGTGATTTTCTATTTCCTGTTGAGCATTGTCGATGGCTTTCACCTTCATTTGAGGTACTGGATCACCTTTCCATTCATCACTAGGGGACAAACCCTCGGGTGCCCGTATTTTTTGTGGGTTCTTATACTACTTGGCTTGTTTGGGGGATGCGCCTTTTAGAGGGGATCCACAAGATGAGGATCATGGGAAACTGTGCACCAATCACCATTGACATGCTTCGGACAATGGGCATGCTCAGAAATACAAGTACTGCAAACAGGACCGAGTATCGCATCATCGGCGCACTTGACCCCAACAGCTATTCCAGATCCTTCATCATCTCCTCCATCTCCTGTTTCTCCTCAAACACCCCCTTCCATGGCCTCCACCAGCCGCACCACGCCATCGATGAGCTCACCATTATTTTGGTGGTGGCTGAGGAGGAGCGTCATGAGGATCCCTGACCATCTCGGTGACGAGGAGGATTTCACCAAGAGTGACGAGTTCTGAGTACCACCAGTCTTTATTGTTCTATCTCTATTTATGTTTTTCTCTTTTATTTCCGTACTTGTATTTTGAAGTTAGCAAGGGGAGTCCCTTTCTAGATTGAGTTTTTTTTTTTAAGTTGTTATTTTAGGTCTAACTTTTTTAGCATTTTCTTTTGTGTTTTATTATTTTCTTTATTTGAGCTTCACTTGTGCACACTTTTTACTTCTCAGGACTTGAGCTTTATTATTACACGGAACCCCCACATTGGGAGCATCCACATCACTCTCCATGTTTAGGAAAGTCCCAAACTTCTCCGTGAGTTAATTTTGCAGGTTCTTAATTTCAATTTCTTCATGCATGCATTTTGTACATTAAGAACAATGTATGGTTTAAGTATGAGGGAGGGTTTTACTTTTGTGTTCACTGTGAAGAGGCATGCCTTAGGACGATCTATGATTAATTGGACACGAGTATTGTTATTTATTTTTATTGAACTAAATTGTATGTTAGTTTTACTCTTATCTTGGAAACCACATCCTTTTCTAACTTTGTCTTGATTGTTGAGCCACTTACACTTAGGAAAGACTTTAGGTTAATTACCATTAGTGTTTTTCTTCTTCTATTAAAAAAAAAACCTCTGGAAAGTCAGATTCTTTTGAATGCCCTACTGGCAATTTCTAAATATTGTTATGCTAAAGATTATAGAAAGAGCTATTGCCTTAGACATATGAAAGACACTCTTGAATAGTCAGATTTTTGGGCATCATCAATGTTCACTTGATGACCAACCGGGAGAAATTACTATCTCTAGGGTGTATGAAGCTACTACCCATTTAGTTTTAGTCAAGAATAAGGTCATAGTTAGCTAGCTTGATCAACAGTACATGGGGCAAATATTGTAGGGTAAAAACACACACATGGGGAATATGAGTTAATGGTCAAATTTATCATTTTTTATCAGCTGAACACACACTGACAACATGTCTTTCTCTACACTTCTGTAATTCCTATTATTTTGAGATCAAGGGTCATGTACTCATCTTCTTTCTTTTGTGCTGAGTGTTCTTACTTGAGGATAAGCAAACATTCAAGTGTGGGGGAATTTGATGAGTTCATTCTATATGCATATTTTATATACTTTTTCTTTTGTATTTCACTTGTCTTTTATTGTTCATTTATTGTGTTTTGATGCTACTTTGGGTATTTATGCTTAAATGTTCAGGTGAATAGGTCTTGGGGCAAAAGAACAAGATTTGGTATAATTTCGGCATGAAAAGAGCACAATTGGACTTTACCGGGAGAAGCATAGCCCCAGCACTCCCGTGTTTGGCTTGTGCACATCTCAGGACTTAGAGAATTCACCAGAAGAAAAGAATCATGGGCATCATCCTCAAACAATGGCCTTGCAAATCGAAGCAAGGTCATGCTTAAGCAGTGTAGTTTACAGGTTGGCTGATTTTCGTATCAACAAATATCCTCAGACTTTCCTGTAAAGTGTACGGGCACAAGCACGGCCATGCTCGTATCGGGAAACACCTTTTTAAACCCAAGGTTAGGGTTTCAAGGGACATCGGATTGGGTTTTGGTGGAACCTCTGGAAGATCTTCATCAACACTTTAGAGGGGAAGAGAGCTGGGATGTAAATTGAAGGGAACTTCCTCGGAGAACCATCAGAGAGATTTGAGAAGTAAGAGGCAGTCTTTTATGGATTTTTTCTTATTTCTTTTCCTTATTTATTCAATGTTGTCAGAAACCATGAGGGCATAACCTTGAGATGTTTTGTATTTAATTTGTTTAAGTACATTGGCTATGGAGTTATTTTGGGTTCTTTCTATAGTTTATCTTGGATTACAATTTCATTGTGCATGATTGCCATAGTTTCATCTTTGCTTATCTTGATGATGATTGAGAAATCCATCTTGTTTGTGTACACAAAGAGGATTGTTTAAGTATGTGCCTAGAGTTGAGGCATACGGTGTCATACGGTTATCCCTTTTGTCCAAGAGAATGTACCTGATAGCTAGTGTAGTAATCAATACAAGTTTCTCAAGGGGAGTAGTCTCGGGTACTACTACATCTTAGTGATTCTGATCCAATTACTTTCCTAACCTCTTTTTACGCTTTTAGATTTTTAGTTAAATATCTTTAGCCAACCTTTTGATTTGGATAGATATTATAAGAACTACAACTACTGAAAGCTTTCTGGTCCATGTGGATTCAATTAACTAACCCATTCGGATACACTTCATTACTTGTACGACCTATGCATTTGCTGATAGCAAAGGGTTGCTACTATGTGATGAGTCTATTATAACTACTGCATTCTAATTAATAGATTGCCCAATAGAGTGTTAAATTATAACTCCCCGGTAAATGTGTTTCATAAGAGTTTTACTAATAATAGGTTGTTCTCTTATCTTCCTCTTAAAGTTTTTGGGCGTTTTGTCTATGTTCCCTCAACAGGACAATCTAAACTTGATCCTAGAGCTATCAAATATGTGTTTATAGCCTACGGTCAAATATTATAATCCAATAACTAGGAAAATAGTTGTTTCTATGGATGTCACTATCTTATAAAACCAGAAATATTTCCTTCCGGGGGAGAGTAAAGATATTGAGGAAGGAAATTTCTGGGGCATTATACCTAATCCCTTACCTACAATAGTAGTAGAGAGTGAATACAACCTTGAAACTCAAGTTGAAACAAGAGCCAATCAACCTAATCTATCTACTCAGAATAATATAGACCCTATATCGGGGGGAGAAATACTACAATCTATGCCCAAGGACAAAAATAAGGAGCTATTAGTATATCTAAAAAGGAGGCATCACTAAAGGATAAAGTTCATGCACAAGTAGAGGCAAAATTGAATGCTACTCAAGGCCAATCACATTCCTCGGAGATTGAACCTAGAAACACTCAAAATTCAGGCAATTCATTTGCTACTTTTCCTATTGTTGTCAATGAAACTAAATCTAGTATTCCTATAGATAACATTGTTAAATTACTTCTTGATCATTATTTTCCTATAGCCTTTAGGAAATGTAAGAGGTCTTGTATTACTCATCCTTTGTCTAAACACTTATCCTATGGTAAACTATCCCAAAATCGTAGTTCATTTGTTATTAAGATTACTAATCTGTTCATTCCAAAGAACATTCAGGAAGCTCTAGATTATTTTGACAGGCACTTGGTTGTAATGGAAGAGTTGAATGCTTTAGAGAAGAATAGGAAATGGGACCTAGTTAATTTTCCTATGTGCCAAAAGCTAGTTGGGTACAAGTGGCTATTCACTGTCAAATTTATAGATGATGGTAGTATTGGAAATAGAAAAGTGACATTGGTGGCTAGAGGGTTTACGTAGAACTTTGGAGTAGATTATCAAGAAATCTTTGCTCTAGTGCCAAAGATAAACACAATCAAAATTTTGTTGTCTCTAGTAGTGAACCTTAACTGATAGCTACACCAACTAGACATGAAGAATGCTTTCCTAAATGGAGACTTAGTAAAATGGGTGTTCATGTGTCTACCACCTAGTTTTGAAGGTACATATGGATTGAATAAAGTTTGTAGACTGAAGAAATCTTTATATAGCCTAAAGCAGTCCCCTAGAGCATGTTTTGACAGATTTAAAAAGGCTGTAAAAAGTCATGGGCATCATCAGAGTCAGGCTGACGACACCATGTTCCATAAAAGATCAGAAGAAGGGAAATTGATAGTGTTCATTGTGTATGTTGATGATATTATCATTAGTGGGGATGACGAGGTTGAGATATAAATACTAAAAAAGAAACTAGCTCAAGATTTTGAAATTAAAGACCTCAGAACTCTGAAATATTTCTTAGGAATGGTGTTTTATAAATCAAAGAAAGTATATCTTAGATTTACTTGATGAACTGGGCTATTAGGGTGCAAAGCTGATGATACACAAGTAGAACCAAATGTGAAGCTTAGCTCAACCAATATTAAGGATGTAATTGATAGAGACAAGTTCTAGAGACTGGTTGGAAGACTGATATATCTATCACACATAAGGCCAGACATTGGATTTGCAGTGAGTATGATAAGTTAATTCCCGCACTCACCGAGCCAAGTTCATTTTGAGGTAGCTTATAGAATAATTTCCAAGTGGAAGTCTTAGCTTTTGCAAATTGGTCTGGAGAAAAAACTGATAGAAGGTCAATCTCTGGATATTGTACCTTCATTGGAGGGAACCTAGTAACTTGGATAAGTAAGAAACAAAGGGTGGTGGCAAGAAGTAGTGAAGAGGTAGAATTCAGAGTCCTAGCTCTTGGAATTTGTGAGGCCATATAGATAAAAAGGGCCCAAGAAGAATTGAAGGTTCCTATTTCTATACCTATAGAAGTCTATTGTGATAACAACACTGTAATCTGAATTGCACAATCCTGTTCTTTATAACAATACCAAACACATAGAAGTAGACAAGCATTTTATTAAGGAAAAGGCTGATAGTTGATAAGTGCTCGTTTTATAGTAATATGAAGTATTATTATCTTACATTGAGCATTACTTTTCTCAGATTTTATCACTAATTGTTGTGCAATTGTGTTCTTTTGTGCATTGTAGGGTTGTGGAGTAAACTTAGTGAATAAAGAGCAAAGTTAGATCATGTTTGCCATTGTTGGGAAGTTCTCGGACCAAGCAAGGAACAAGGCACGAGTCTAGATTTGTGGGTGTGTGCCAACCTCTGTTGGAGGGGCACAAAGGCAGTCACATTCACAATAAGTCTAACTTGTGTAGCATTGGAGGACTTCGCCAATGAGGAGAAGAAAGTAATCGACATGATCTACCGTTGATTGTGTGCCTAATTCAACAGCCTCGATGAAGAACGATGAAATCGGGCACATTCGACGCACACACACTGTAGTAGATTGTAACAATTAATGTAGCAATTTACTGTTCATTGTGTGCCAGAAAACCGAATCCAGAAAATCCACACGGCCGTGTGGATTCCGATTTTGACCGATTTTCCAGCCACGACTCAGACTATTTAACAGCCTTTTTGGGGATTTTTTCAGCATCTTTTCTCCTAGTTTCTTGAGGTTCGCGGCTAGGGTTTGGAGTGGAATTTGGGAGGATTGGAGAGAGTCATTGGCACCGACATCGAAGCCCGTTGGAAGATAGCTATTGGGGGAGCTTTCGTCGGCACCGATCCGACGAGGTGTGCCCTAGGCTTGACGAGGAGTTTGGTGAAGAGACGAATCGGCCGCACATGACCACAGCTACGCTACACAAGGGGGTTTTCATCTATGTTTGCGATTTGTGTTTATTCATATACATTGATGGATTTGTTTAGCTCCATGAGGAGCTAAACCCCTTGTGGGTATTCAGACTTGTAAACCCTAGGATGATATTGTTTCTATGACATGTTATCATGCTTTCTTAATTGATGAATTTAGTTGAGTTCCAATCTTGATTGATTCTTGTATTGATTTTCCCTTAGATGTGACACCAGGGTTGAGAGTCATCTAGGTTGTCCTTTGGAGGTGTGATAACTCCTATAGGATTAGACTACTCGAGATAGGAGAGGGTCGAGAGTGTGAGTCGTGAAGTAGCGAAACGTCCCCTTTCCCCTCCGGTGTGATTTTCGCTACTTTCATGTTACAAGAGTTCTTAGCGGTCGAGATATAGCGAAGTGTTAGGAGATGGACTCTCCTGGGGCTTAGTTGCACGAGCGACAGAGTGAAGGGTTGTAGCGAATTCTAGTCCCGGGGCTTAATTGAGACTAGGGTTCTTTCACCTGGACCAAAGGGTTAGAACTACATTTAGGAATAGGGCTAATCACTTGGAATCCCTAGAACGTCAAGCAATCCCACGTAGTGTGAGGCTTAGGAAGATAGATTCCCCTAGGGCTTAGTTGATAGGTCAATGAGGCTTAAGGGTCGTAGTGAAACATAATGCCGTGGCATAATGTTGGGGTTAGTCACGGTTGATCTTAGGTTTGAGACCTTTTGCTTTAGGATGTCCACGACTCATTAAACCATCAATAGGAGAGTATAATACATTGTCTTGCACTAGCAACATTAGTACTAGGGGGAGCTTGTCCGAGTACCCCTTTATTCATATTTGATTGTTCTTCTATTTACTTTGTGCTTGCGCTCTCTTACTTTTTGTATTTCTCTTTTACTTTCTTATTTGTTTTAATTACTCTTGCACACACATATTGATCTTATTCTCACTTTCCGTATTTCACACTAGTTAATTAACAAATTCTCTTGTCTACAATCCCTACTCCCTGTGGATTCGACTACCCTCTCACTGGGGTACTTTATTACTTCGACAACCCATGCACTTGTGGTACATACGCAAGGGGTGTGTCAATAGTCTACTCGTATACATTACCTATATTCCTACAGCTCAGCAAGTGGCTGATATTCTCACAAAAGGACTTCCTAGCAAGAAATTAAATATGCTAGCAAGCAAGCTAGTTATGGAAGATATCATCAAACCAACTTTTGGGGAGTATTGGAAGATCTTAACGAAGAGATTTAGTTAAGAAATTAGCTCCTTGAAATCAGGTGAATCACACCAATGATTTACTAAATCAGATGAAATTAGCTCCTATAAATCAACTAAATCACATCTGTGTTGTTAGTATACTGATCATTGTTTCCTAGTTTAGACTCAATGTTGTACTATATGTTGTTGTACATGCATAGTGTAAATAAACTGTAAATCTTTCTGGTGCGAAATTAGCCACTGAGCCTGTATCTATCGGAATTTAAGTGGAATGCCAATTTATTCCATCACTGTATCCTTCTTTCATCTTGCAATTCTTATGGAAAAAATAAATTGTCTTGTTCTATTAGAAAAATATAGGATTAGCAATTGTAGAGACAAGATAACCTCGAATATTCAAGGTTTAATTCACTCTTTAGATAAAAACTTAAGAAGAAGCAAGACTTAGAAAACATGTAGAGAAGGGTAAAAGCCATATATCAGAGCTAAATGGATGGTATTTCATTACCGATCCAAAAAAACTATGATAATGGAAAAGTTATATCCAAATTATATAACTTATCGATACCTTAATGATATTTTAGGACTGATAAGAGCCTAAAAGAAAATATTAATGCTAGAAAAGTGATGTTGTTTGATTTATTTTCTAGATTTATTCAATTTAGAAATATGATGAATAATCACCATCATTTATTAACATTTAAGAAATGGAGAAATCTGAATTAATTATGGAACTAGAATCCATAGAAAACTTAGACTCTTAAGGAATTAGAGGAAATGATAGATTATGTAACTCTAAAATTCAGACAAGAAAATGAAGAATTAATTAATAATGTGAGAGATTACACAGATTATAAAAATTTGAAACACATGAAGAATGAAATTGAATATTAGGAACTTAGAATTCTATGGAGAAAAAACCTCACGAGGAGGATAGAAAAAGTAATAACAAGAAGAGAATAAGAAACACAATTATATAAAAATCAGGTTAGACATTAATTAAGGATTAGAAATTAATCAAACAATAAGATATAATTCAATCTTAGTATGAAGTTCAGGGAATTTACTTACAAGACTTCTTGATGAGGAAGGATTACCATTTTACTATTGATCAATGGGAAATGTTTGAGAAGGCCAAAGAAAGCTTGGTAAAGGCCTCTCAAAGGATGAAGAAATATGTTTATCAATGTTGGGGATTGATAAGTGCTCGTGTTATAGTAACGCGAAGTGTTATTATCTTATATTGAGCATTAATTTTATCAGATTTTATCATTAATTAGTGTGTATTTGTGTGTATTTGTGCATTGTAAGGTTGTGGAGCCAATTTGGAGAAAAAGAGCAAAGTTAGGTCATGTTTGTCGTTGTTGGGGAGTTCTCGGACCAAGCAAGGAACAAGGCATGAGTCAAGATTTGTGGGTGTGTGCTAACCTCCTTTGGAGGGGCACAAAGGTAGTCACATTCACAATAAGTCTAACTCGTGTAGAATTGGAGAACTTCGCCAATGAGGAAAAGGAAGTAATCGACATGATCTACCATTGATTATGTGCCCAATTCAACGGCCTCGATGAAGAACAATGAAATCGGGAGTATTTGATCCGCGAGTATTGTAGCAGCTACTATAGAAGATCATTGTAGCAATTACTGTAGCAATTTGCTATTCACTGCGCGCCAGAAAACGGAATTCAAAAAATTCACACGGGCGTGTGGAAATTCCACATGGCCATGTGAAACCCAGATTTCAGTCGATTTACAGCCGCGACTCAGCACTATTTAAAAGGCCTTTTGATGAGTTTTTTTGGATCTTTTCGCCTAGTTTCTGGATGGTCGCGGCTAGGGCTTGGAGAGGACTTTGTGGAGGATTGGAGCGCGTCGTCGGCATCGACATCGAAGCCTGTTGGAAGATAGCCATTGGGGGAGCTTTGTTCGGCACCGATCCGGCGAGGTGTGCCCTAGGCTTGACGAGGAGCTTGGTGAAGAGACGAATTGGCCGCACAAGACCATTACCACACTATACAAGGGGGTTTTCATCTATGTTTCGATTTGTGTTTATTCATATACATTGATGGATTTGTATAGCTCCATGAGGAGCTAAACCCCTTGTGAGTATTCGGACTTGTAAACCCTAGGATGATATTGTTTATTTGACATGTTATTATGCTTTCTTTATTGATGAATTTAATTGAGTTCCAATCTTGATTGATTCTTGTATTGATTTTCTCTTAGATGTGACACTAGGGTTGAGAGTCATCTAGGTTGTCCTTTGGAGGTGTGACAACTCCTATAGGATTAGACTACTCGAGATTAGAGAGGGTCGAGAGGGTGAGTCGTGAGGTAGCGAAACATTCCCTTTCTCCTCCGGTGTGATTTTCCCTATCTCCGTGTTCCAAGAGTCCTTAGCAGTCGAGATAGAGCGAAGTGCTAGGAGATGAACTCCCCTGGGGCTTAGTTGCACGAGCGACAGAGTGAAGGGTTGTAGTGAATCCTAGTCCCGAGGCTTAATTGAGACTAGTGTTCTTTCATCTGGACCAAAAGGTTAGACCTACTTTTAGGAACATGGCTAATCACTTGGAATCCCTAGAAAATCAAGCAATCCCACGTAGTGTAAGGCTTAGGAAGATGGACTCCCCTAGGGCTTAGTTGATAGGTTTGGGACCGTGTGCTTTAGGATGTCCACGACTCATTAAACCATCAATTGGAGAGTATAATACATTGTCTTGCACTAGAAACATTAATCCGGGTACCCCTTTATTCATATTGATTGTTCTTCTCTTTACTCTATGTTTGCACTCTCTTACCTTCCGTATTTCTCTTTTACTTGCTTATTTCTTTTAATTACTTTGCACACACATATTGATCTTATTCTCACTTTCCGTATTTCACACTAGCTAATTAGTAGATTCTCTTGTCTACAATCCTTACTCCTTGTGGATTTGACTACCATCTCACTGGGGTAATTTATTACTTCGACAGCCCATGCACTTACGGTACACATGCGCAATGGGTATGTCAGGGATCGATTATGGTTGAAACTCGCACCCTAAGTTTGAAAGAAGCTACACTGGATGGATGTGCGTATAGGCTTAGATTCATGCTATGGTACCCCTTTTTGAAGTATTTCAAAAAGTTGGCAACATAGCATACTGGTTGAATTTGCTTGAGCAGCTGATGTTGTATTCAACTTTCCATGTTTGCTATCTCAAGCTCTACCATGATTATCCTGTCAATATGGCAAGGAACAAGTATGAGCGGACACCCTTCAACTGTGCACAAGGAGTTCAAATAGGTAGTCGAATGAGTACTTGATCGTCCAATGGAAGAGATAAGCAAGAAGATCAAGAGGACATTCTTTCATGATAAATAGAAAGGATTGACAAAGTTCGAAGCTAGTTGGGGAAAAGATACAATTTTGTGGTAGTTTGAAGGGTTAATTTTGGAATACTTGAACATGGTCTATTTGACAAGGGTGTCGGGCTCTCATGTTTGGTGAGGTTTGTGGCAGCCATGACGAGCACTCAACAAAGATGGGTATTGCTAGATAGGCATGGATGAGAAAATGAAGGCCAAAAATATTCTATATCTGGGGACAACCAAAGTTGGTTGGCGCAGGTGGACAGGTAGTCGCTCGTGGTTAGAAATGCACGGATTGACTAACTCGTATGACTAGGGAATATGGATGAGTGGGCATAGTAGAACTAACGACCACACATGATCATGAGACATGATCGATCGGTGCAAGTTGGCTGCTAGCTACAAGTGCATGGAAGGGCACGTGCTTGCTGGCAACTGAGCACAACCGAGTAACTTGATTGATGGGCACGTGCAAACCGATAGCCACAAGCGCATGTCCAGACTAATACAGCTTGACAACCTCATGTGACCTGGCTAGCACTCTCCAATTGGCTGTCATGTGTGATTGAGAGACTTGACCATCGACTAGAAATGAGACATAAATTGAATGATGAGAGTTGTAAATCAAATATAATAAAATGTATGAACTAACACTCATCAAACTTTCCCACGCTTAGTCATTTGTTTGTCCTTGAACAAATAATCATTGTAGAACAAAGGAAAATCACTTTTAACCTTAGATTTTGATGATGGGGAGTCTTAATAACTAGGAGAATTATAGAATGGCAAGTTAAGCATCATAACTCTAAACGTGAGGAGTTTTAATCTAAGGTCCTCATATGTGTGTGTGTGTGTGTGTGGTGTTTCTCCTACTTCATACTCTTCAACTCAAAGCTAACTAAGTAACCATGGACTAATTGATTTTTTTTTTAATAAGTAGGGAAGTAGCTGCAAATAGCCTTTGAGGTAGCCATTTCTCTAGACGCCAAGGGCGGCTTTCATGCTTTTTGGGGTAGTAGCTCTTGCTGCCATCTTACCAACTAGAGCAATAGCTTCCACATAACCCATAAAGTATCTCTTTCTCGCGATAAGGTATACAGGGTATCTGACTTATTAGGAGTAGCTGAGCACTATAAGGGTGGTAGCTCTTCCTGGTCTTTTATTTCAAAATTAGTTAGAATTCTATGAAAAATCTCTAAAAATTTCAACATCTAGATGAATCCCTAACCACGAAGCCTTTTTTAAGTGTCCAATGTGTGACATAAGAGAGTTACATGCTTGAACTTTATGAGAAAACAAAAAATAGATCGAACTTCCACAATTAGAGCAATCATGAATTCTCAACACCTATCATTTCACTAGATTAAAGAGACTCCCATTCACAACATCATAAACCAAAATATGGATACATGATGTTTCACTAGGTGGTTTCACTATATAGTCACCCACGATGTAGCACCCACAGTCTAAATCCCCTAGGCCTCATAAATCTATCCTGGCACTTTGACGAGTCTCATGATATATAGTTCAACAAAGATGATGCCTGCACAGACGTTGTAAGTTTGGTGTTGAATAAACCAAGGCAACACATGGCCCAAATAGATCTTGATACCTTACACTATGTTGTACAAATGAAAACATCTTATTTGTTCACAACCACCGTGTTAACTCTACGTCCAGACAATGTACCATTGATGATGGTATGAATAAATTAAAGAGTGCCTTAGCTACGTCTCCTTGGATACCCTGAACTGTATGGGATGCCCCAACAATCATGTACCAGTGCTCAAACACTAGAGCTTGAAGATTGACCATTAGTTGAATACTTAGTATGCATGTATTCCTCATCATAGATACCCACCAACACTGAAAATCGGCTATAGTTCATCTGGATTTGCTTCCCAAACAATCTAAGGTAGCGTTTGGATTGCGGAATAGGAATGGGGAGAAGGGGAATGAGAAGAATGGAGGAGTGGGAATGTCAATAGGGGGAAAGGGGAGGATAATGATGAATGTGTTTGGTTGGAGGGAATATGAGTTAGGAATAGGAAAAAGTAAGAGAGGGATATGATGAAAATTACATGTATACCATTTTGTGTAAATAAAATCATATGTATAAAATAATGAACCACGATTGAACTGCTTTTTGAGCCTGTAACCAATGACCTATGAATTTGAATAATGTTAGACAGGATTGTTTTAAAATTGGTTAATTTTTTTTAAATGATGACCTATTGATCTTTCTACTTTTCATGATGATATTATTGCTTGTTGAATTTGAATACCATCTTTGTTATTGTTTGTTGGATTTTTTGAAATTTTAATTGATGATTGCTAATTACTTTTTACAGAGGATGTCGAATTTGTACTTTTGGTAATAAAAGTTTGATTTCACTGACTTACATTGTTTGTGTTTATATATATATATATATATATATATATATATATATAAGTTTTTATATTGATTATAATTTATTAATTTTTCTTTTTTAATTTTTTACAAATTTTTCATATTTTTTTGAAATTTTATTTGTTATAAAAATATTAAATTCAATTGAACCAGACGACTCAACCTGTTGAACCAGTTCAACTATAATAGATCGGTCTGATTTTCAAAAGATTGCCTGTGATGGTGACCTATAGCCCATCCACAGGACCATGGATGGGTAACGTATTTTCTTGCATTTTCCGCTTTTGCTTCAACAAGACTTCCATGTGGTATATTTGCAATCCACAACTCATTGGTATGGCATTGATTCATCCCCATGCTCTACAACACCCTATTTAAATCATGTCCCAACACCTTTCTATGTGACAATGTTATGCGCACACATTTTTTTCAAACAAAATAAGGTGATATGCTCATCATTCAATCATAAAAAGCAAGATCTACCAAATGAATAGGCATAAGACCTAAAACAAATTATTTGACCGCAAACTAAAGACAACTAAACTAGAACACAAAAAAATGAACTTTGGTTGCCTCCCAAAAGGTGCTTGTTTGGCTTACCTGCAATGTGCCATCATAGTGGTTTAAAAAGATGCAATACTTCCCTCTTCTTACCCATCAAGGTGGTTCAAAAGGACAGAATACGTTTCTCATATTACCTAGGTCTTCATCTTTGGTTTCCCCAAAGTGATTGATATGTCTGTGGTGATGGTAAATTGTAGCCCTATTTATGAAGTATGTTATCTTTATCCTAGCGCAGCAACATGTCTTGTTGACAAGGTAGTGGAGCTATTTTTGAAACATGTCGTGAAGCATTTTGGGGTATCCGAAGACATAATGAATGATCATAACTCTTTATTCACGTAGAGATTTTGGGCCGAATTGTTTAGTTTTATGGTAATCGAACTCAAGTTCTTTATTTCCAATCATCCCCAAGCTGATGGAGAGATAGAAAGAACCTATACATTGTTGAAGGAGTATCTCTGCCATTATGTGTCGGTTTCACAAAAAAAAACTAACTTGATTTACTAAATGTGCTTAAGTTCTTTACAATTTACACAATTCCTTAGCCACAAATCACAGCCTTTTTGAGTTAGCTTATGGGTATCGGCCCCTTACACACCTAAGATCACCAAGCAAAGGACTAGTGGCAAATCTAACCACCTGTCACTTTGCTTTTGATCAATAGGAGATAATAGATACTACCAAGGATAACCTTGCTAAAGCTTCTCAACGAAAGAATAAGTATGCAGACAAAGGAAGAAGACCCTTGGAATTCTAAGTTGGTGATTGGGTGTGACTGAATCTAACTCTATAAGTGTAGAAAAGTTATACCAGAGAAATGTGCAGAAGGGGTTAATGCCTTGCTATGATAAAATGTTTGAAGTTGTTCAAAAGGTTGGCAATGTAGCCTATTGACTAAACCTCCTTGAAAGATTAAAGATCCACCACATTTTTCATGTAACTTTCTTGAGGCCTTGTTGTGATGAACCTAAGGATACGAGCAAAAACAAGTCCAAACAAGTACCCCGACAATGAGCAAGGAGTTAGATCGAGTGGTTGAACAAATCCTAGAGTGCATAAAGGCCAAAGAAAAAAAGAGTCACCAAACCTTCTTCTTGGTGAAGTGGAAGGTTTTCCCAAAGTCAAGGCCTAATGGGTTAAGGACAACACTCTTTGGTAATTCGAAGGATTAATTCAAAAATACCTTAGAACAAGGCTGATAAGAACATCGGGTTCTTCAAGTGTGGGTGGTTAGTAAGGGTTTTGCTGGAATGCTTGGTAAAGATTAGAGCTTTGCTATACCAGGAGGCTATGGCAAGCCCTGAAGAAGTCCATAATATCTTGATCGACCCATATGATTGGCTAGAGCGATGCATATCCAAGGATCCCAACATAGGGTGTGGGTCAGTCAGTGCTCTAGCATGAAGCGGGGCATGATTGAGGAGTTTATATTAAGTGGGAGAGGGAGCAGACTTTCACACAACTGAGAGCTTGGATCATATACACGTGCACATCTAGGCTAGTGCCACGCATGCCGGATTGAGAGCCTAGCATGAAGTGGACACACGCATGATCGAGTAAAGAAAGTACACATGCAAACTAGTGCTATACTGTAGTAAATGGATAAGGATGAGGAACATGGCACCTACAAGAACCATTGTAGTGGATAAGAACAAGTTAGTGGGGTTAGCCGAGAGCAACCTTTCACTCATTATGAGCCATTGGCTAGAATTCATCCTAACCATTCCTTGGGTTAGGAATGGGATATATATAAATATATCCCTTAAGGGAGTCTTGATCCTTGGTTATATGAAGGTCTGGTTCTTGATCGTAATACTATTATTATAATAGAGTATTTCCCATTATCTTTCTTATTCTTGAGTAACTTTGATGTGTTCTTGATACATGTGACTTGTCTAGATAATCTTGTTGGTAGGCTAACTTAGTGTTGTGGGACAACAACCAAGTGTTGCCCCATAACATAGATAAGAAATAGATACATGACTGCTACTAATGGAGTAATCGAAAATTAGTTAGACCGGCAAAGCTCGTTCATTATCAGTCTTAAGACACCAAATAGTAGGATGCATCTTGATCTCTTCAATCTTACATAGATGTGATGTAAGTTTTGAATATTCTATATTCTCTGAAAGCCATCCACTTGTTTATGGAGTTTTGGCTAGTTAAAAGTTATGGTAATATAATTCATTGCATAGGGTTCATCCACATTTCTATGAACTTTGGTTGGTTTTGTAGCTAAGGTTTTGGGGTATTGAAGCCATGAAGTTGCAAGTTATCTCCCAAGGTCATCAGTTCTTTTATGGAACTTGGGTTGCATGTACAGATTTTAGAGTGCCAAAGATATATACCTAAGCTATTTTTCAATTTGTTCGTTCTTTTGCAGAGTTCGGTTGCTTTTATAGTAAAAGACTTTAGGATGTTAAAGACAGGAAAATCCAAATTATCCCTCATAGTTAACCCACTTTTTGTGGAGTTTCATTGCTCGTAAAGTTACAACCTATTAGATGTCAAACTCATGAAGAAATAAATCATCTGTAGAAACTTCTTTTCACAATTCGTTTCTGTATAATATGAGAGGCTTTAGGATGCAAAAACCATGAAAATGAAGTCATCTTTTGAGGTGATCCATTTCTTTGTGATGTTTGGTTATTCGTAATATGAAGACCCGATCTATGTGCTCATCAATTCCTTAGTGGAGCTTGGTTCTTATACAATGAAAAGTTTAAGGAGAAAAGGTAGTAGTAGGGTCATTGGAAATTTGATGAGTATAATTTTCACTAAATTATATAAACTTTCTTTAACTCATGATGAATGAAATGTGAATTATTTTGAACTAATTTTACTCGTGATTTTATTGTTATTGCATTGCAGGAAAGAAAAAGAATGATTTGAAGGAAGAACACATCAAAAGCACAATATTTGAGAAAAGAGGAGCAAGCTTCAATAAAGAGCAAGGATTTAAAAACTGGACTGGTTGGTGAACCGATTGGCCAACCAGTTCACGGTTCAACCGGCCGGTCCAATATTTTTCATTTTTTTTAATTTTTTTAAAATAAATAAATTAAAAAAAGAAATTTTCATAAAATTATAAAAAAAATCCAAAAAATCAGAAAAAATGGGGAAAATAGAAATTTAATAAATATGACTATAAAATTAAAATTTTATTTCTTTTACTAGCTCACAAGTCACAATTCCTACATGAATTTTATTTTTAAAATATAAGTGGCTGTTTGGTTCTAAGGAATGGAGTTGAGGAGGAATGAAATAGGAATGAGATAGAAATGAGAATAAGAGGGAATGGATTAGGAATGAAAGGAAAACTGTGTTTGGTTGGAGGGTATGAAAGAGTAATTCATTAGGAATGGGAAAAGTAAATAGATGAAATATATGGGAAATGCCTATTATGCCCTTATAGAGTAAATATTAAATAAATAAATATATTACCAAATAATATTATTTTATTTTAATATGTTGTCGTTATTGTTATAATAATTTTTTGTTATATTTAATTTTATAATTATTCTTTTATTATTAATATTGTTGTTTTGTTAAAATGTTATCATATTATTTTTATTATTTTAGAATTAATTTAAGTTATTATTATTGTTTTTTTATAGCATTATTTTATTTGTAATATGTTATCATTATTATTTTTTTACAATGTTGTCAACATTTTTTATAAATAAATTATTATTATTATTATTATTTATAATAATAATTATTATTATTATTATTGTTTTTTTATGTAGTATTATTTTATTTGCAATATGTTATCATTATTATTTGTTTACAATGTTGTCAACATTATATATATATTGTTTTTCCCAATCCATTGTTTTTTTTTTTTTTTTTTTTTTTTGACAAAATGCAAAAAATTTCCAACCAAGGAACAAGAATAAGCAAAGTAATTTTTTTGACATAAACAACCAACCATGTGAGCATGTCAACAAGATAGAAACAAGTACAGAGTAAGAATGAAAGTAGTGTCTTCAAACAATTTTCTTGCATAACTAAACAAACTAAGGAAGCAAATCAGAGACATAGTCAACATCATTAACAACTTTAATTTGCATGGAGATGCTAAATAAGGTCGTATCTTGTGCTTGTGTCCTCGATCACTTCTTCAACTTTTTAGGTGCTCTGCAATCAAGTAAATCAAGAAAATAGAACAATTAATCTATGACCAAACAACAATTGGAGCTACAACGTAGAGTTAGCAGTTTATGTAACATTCAATAATCTGGCGAGACAACATTCCAAACTGCTAATCGGGGTTCCCTCTATTAACCTAGGCAAACAACATTCAATCAATCAATTACTCGTCATCAACCTATCAAACAAATATTACGAGAGAACTTAATATGAATATTGATACCTGATAAACACCTAAATATACGTATTTCCTATGTATTCGGGCGTATGTATTATGTATTTTTATATGAGTTGACGCCCGTTTTTGGTCTGAATTGGTTTCTTTCATGTTACAGGTACCAATGAGACCCCAGCGAGCTCGATGACAGAATTTGAGAAGAAATCGGCATCGAAAACACTATTTCTGAGCGGGGGGTACTATAGCAACCACTATAGCACGAAGACTTGAAGAACGGCTTGGTTAGGAGATTCATGCGGGCTACCATGCGTGTGCAGTGGTGGCCGCATGTGGTACTGTAGCAGTTCTACTGTAGCGGCACTGTAGCAACTTACGCGATTTTCGGGATTTCTCGGAAATCTTCTCTCCCCGTATGCAGGGGCCGCATGGCAAGCCGCATAGCTCACTGGAATGTGTTTTTAAGGGCTTTTAGGGCACATTTGAGAGGGGGGTTTTGCTTGGAGACTCTTGGGCCGCCGCCCCATCCCCTTTTGCCGGCGATTTCCGATGATCTACGGCACAAAGCTTCACCAAGAGGGAGGCAACATCGAAGGAGGAGATTGGAGGAAAGATCCAAGACATTGAGGCATATTTTCAAGGTTTTCATCCATCCAAGGGGTTCCAAGGCTAGAGGGAGTATTTCTTGCTTCATTTCTTGTTTTGTTATTCCTTGGAGTTGTATAAGTTTTCCTCTTTCATGAGGAACTAACTTATTTGTGATTTGGACATGATGAACTTTGGGGTTGTTTGTTTGTAATTTGGATGATCATCTTCATTAATGCATTATGTGATGTATTTCTTTTATGGAATCTTGTAGTTTGTGGTTCAAGCCTTGAGTACTTTGATGTGTTGATTTGCATGAGAACTCTGTATTTCAACTTCTAGATTGTACTCGGTTGCGTGACCATCGCCCTTGTACTAGACACACTAGGCTTGGAAGGGATACATGTACGAATACGTCGTGAGCATCGGGTATTTGTACCCCTCCAACCATTAGGGTTGAACCTAGATATTGTGTTTGACCCTAATTTGATATTTTCCTAGGCGTAAGGCAATCGTGTGAGGATTTGGGCGAAAGTGATTCCGTATTCCAATACTCATACCGGATTAGAGGTTATCACCGTGGCAATCGGGGTGACCTAGATTAGGAATCTCTTGGCCCAACTACCATCATAACATTTCATCCTAAATTCAGGGCTTAATGACAACCCTAGGGGGATTCGTTGTCCAAATCACGCCTTCGCATGTTTGATTCTCCCTTGTTTGCTAAATGTGTGTAGTAGTAGCTCGGATTTCATTATAGTTATTTCTTTCTCCATTTTGTAATTATTGCTTGATAATCGAATTACTAGGTTAGGAAACAGATGAAGGGGAAGTAATAGTAGTTCCTTAGCCCTTGGGAATACGACCCCCTCGTGCTTGCACGAGAGGTATTACTTGGCGACCCTTGCGCTTGCGGTCAAGTCATCAATACCATGTGGGGAAA
This sequence comes from Dioscorea alata, assembly GCA_020875875.1. Lineage (NCBI taxonomy): Eukaryota > Viridiplantae > Streptophyta > Magnoliopsida > Dioscoreales > Dioscoreaceae > Dioscorea > Dioscorea alata. Next base: position 4,694,809 of record CM037024.1, on the reverse strand, counting down.
ATGATAATCACACTAGAAATACGCGACAAAAGTGCAGTTTCCTGCTGTCCAGTAAGTTGAAAAAGATTTTCATTTGAGTGTCAATGTTAGGCAATTCTTGCAAGATAAGCATTGTCTCATTGTCCGTCAACCCATCAATTTCAAATATAATTTCACCTAGCAATGTTATCTTTTCCTCACGCTCTGCAGGAGAAACTTTCTTGGCCTCTATACAGGCTGCTTCACGAGCTTCTTCACGATTTGCAGAATCAGCTAGCGCCTGAAACTCCTGGACCAACCATGTCTGCAAAGTTATTCAAATTGTCATTTAGTTTATCAAATGATTGGTCCGTTGTTGCCATTTTCCTGTTACGACGCGTTTTTGAGGTACCGGCATCAGATACCATAGGAGATTGAGTAGGAATGTGTTCTTCTATTGACATAACAAAATCATCGGTGGCCATTTCAAAGAAAGCCCTGTCATCATTCAAATTAATGTCGTCATGCTGATAGTGCTCTGCATCATCACCAATATATCTCCTCCTGCAGTACCCTATGCTCTATCTTTTGCAAATACTTGGACTAGGTCGTTGAAAAATGGAAAAGATTTTCCATAAAGACCTGCAGCTTCTTTGTGAGCCTACTTTGCAATGATAAGTACAATTAGTAATAAAAACAACATATAAAATAACAATATAAATTTACCAAATAACAATTTTTACATACCTTAACATACTCATCATATGCACTCTATCACATTCGCTAGTGCACCTTTCGTGATTCCAAACAAAACCACTTATTCTTAGTATGACGGCAATTGCAGTGGTTTTGTTCCTAAATAATTTAACTCGGGACTCAATATTGGGGACGGCCTTCAGTGTTGTTTGGGGAATCTTCTCCTTCATCATTTGTTCCAATTGATTTTGGTACCCATTTTTGAACCCATTTTTTGCCCTCCAATACGGATTTGTAGATAACTCAATTAATGAGTCAATAAGTGCTCTATCCTCATCTAAAGTCCAGAAATGCTTGTTTTGTCCCCTGCCCCATGATTGTGATTGTGACTCCATACTAGGAATAAAAGAAAACACAAAACGCAAATGACATAAGCAAGAAATGAAATCAAAATGGCAGAAAATAACATAAGTTCTCTTATTGATTTATTAGTTTTAAATTTTTGTTCCTTTTTCTATTGTTGATTTAAAAGTAGAAGAATTAACTGAGATTTATTATTGAATCCTGTATGGCCATCTAATTTATTCTTGAATTAACTGTGCAAAATGTTTTTCATATGCCGTATTTTGTGTTTTCCGACACTGATTCCCTGTTTGTTGTGGATAACACATCATCACAGTGTATTTCCAAGAGAGAAAAAGATATATGTCTATAGAAGCAACAGACAAGAAGATGAGAAAGCTAGCAGACAAGCAAGTGAGAAAGCAAGTAAACGTCATCTAAAATTGGTCAATATGTGTCGCCAATATTGGCATTTATCACTTTATTGCTGACAGCAAAAGAACACAAATAGGTGGCAAGAATGCCACCAACTTCATATTTCTTTACACCATGAGTTCAGAATCAGTTTCCAGTTTTGTTCAGGTAAAGCCTGCCGTAACACTCTGGCCAAGTTTCTGCAACAATATGACACAAACTTTATTTCTGCAAAAAAAAAATGGAAAGAAAGAAAGAAAGAAAGAAGGAGAAAAAACACACAATGAACTGCAGAATTTTGGAGACACACAAAGAACTGCAGAAAAAAAAGCAAAGGACATAATTAATGAAAAGATTGAACTAATCTTGCCAGCAAATTTTGCCATTTCAAGACACACAATGAACTGCAGAATTTTGGAGACACACAATGAACTAATAGTATCATTTTCTTCATCAAAAAGTAAAAAAAAAAAAAAAAAAAAAAAGCATTTCTCAGAATTATGAATTTCCACACTGCACTTTTGATGTTTCCATACAGAATCGAGTAACATTTCCACATTGCACTTAAGCAAATATAGAGTAACAATTCCACATTGCACACAAATATAGAGTAACAATTATGATGTTTCCATACAGAATAGAATAATGAAATTAAAAATTCAAAAGCCCTGTAAATAATAAAGGATACAGGTTTTCTGACTATTTCCATAATAAGCAAATTAAAAAGCCTAACTATTTCCATAAACAAACATTTTTTTTATATTAACAACAAGACAAACAATAGCAATAGTTAACAACTCAGAAGAATTAACTGAGAATGATCATCATGATGAAGCACAACTCTAATACCAAAGGTTAAACAAAAAAAAATATAAATATCAACTATCATCCATCTCAAGAACAATGACATCATACTGTAAATTTTTTTTTAACTACTTAAGCTTGCACATCCATACTTTAGATTTTTTTTTTTTTAACAATGCTACGAATAGAACAATCAAGTGAAAAATCAAATAATGAAGGTTTAAATAGGAAAGGTAATTTATCAAATACCTTTCCAATTTGTGTTTTTCACATAAATAAAGGTATGATTTTTGCCGTATAAAATGAAAACATCAACTAACAATCTCACAAAAAATAATAACAGTATTTGTCAACCTAAACGCCAACTGTTATACAAATCAATAGCCATATCAAGTCTAAATTGTGTTCACTCCTCAGTTGGTTCAACAACTGTGATATTCTCCATATCATCTTCTTCTTGCTCGTCCAAGTTTTGGTTATCAATTTCATCTTCGGCGGGGTCTTCTGCCATCTCCATCCTAATGAAATTATGTAACAGGCAACACGCATTGATGATACGTCTTTGAGTGATTATGCTATAGAAACTTGGACTAGATAAAATTTTCCACCGATTTTTTAGAAGACCAAATGCCCTCTCGATCACATTTCTCGCACTTGCATTTTTCATATTGAAAAATTCTTGAGGTGTGCGTGGTTGATCTCCATCGGCCCAGCCACTTAAGTGATAACATTGCCCCCGAAAAGGAGCAAGAAAATTAGGGCTATTTGCATATCTAGCGTCCACTAAGTAGTAGAAACCTAAGAGATGTAAAAAAAAAGGTACAATTTGTTTTATGGATCGTTGTGTTAGCAATATTAGACAGACAAAAAAAAAATTTAGAGGAACATCTTATTTACCATTTGGAACTCTCAACCCATTACGCTTTGTTATGGCATTCCTAAGAACTCCCACCCAGACAAGACATACGTAAATTGCATATCTTGGTCACACACACCGTGTACATTGGTTGTTCTTTCAGACTTTCTTGATCTATATCTTGGACGATCAGCTTTAGGCACATTTACACGGATATGTGTGCCATCTAATGCTCCTAGGCAACCCAAAGTTGAAAAGAAATATCACTTACAAAATATAAATAATCCTACAAGGGAAAAAGTTAAGTTATTTACCTTAAACCATTTCTATCTAAAGTCAGTTGAATTTTGGGTACAGGTTCTAGTTTTTTTAATAGAACATCATGGCAAAGAATGACTGACTTCAATACTGCATGGAAATGTCGGCTAACTATCTCCCTGGATCAGGGCGAAATCAAATTTGATTATCCTATTCTTGACATGGTGTGCTATAATGTTAAGAAACATTGCCGTCATTTCTTGCACCCCGACATTTACAGTGCCTCGCAACCCACCAGTAGTAGTTAGTAACTCACACAAATTATGGAAACATCGATGGTCCATACGCAACTTATTGATGCATTTTATATCACTTTCGTAAACCACACAGTGAAGGTATTGTTGTTGTCTGCGGTGACATGTTGATGTTGATACAATCTCCCGTTGAATCATTTTATTTCTATTGTTTCGCTGTTTGATTGCACATGTGGCGATCATGAGGCTTAGCACGTAGATGTAACACATAATCATTGCGGCATATCGTTGAAGGTGTTTAATATTCTTCATATCTAAAGTAACAATTACATAATCATTAACTTATGACCCAACATTTTTCAATTTATGGACATTAACTATTTCAGTCTAATGTTTATCCCATAACATAGTTAAAACATAATAATAAAATGCTATATCAGGGAAAAATATCGATTGATTTTTGCCACTAAGAAGCACATGAAGGATCGTGCATTTTAAGTATTTTCATGGGATCATATATGCAAATAGTATGTTTTATATGGGTGTATATGTAAAATTCCAAAGCAAGAACACAAACATGGAAAGAAATGCTCAAAAACTCAATACTGAACAAAGCTAACAATTTCAAACACACTGAGCATTAATGAATACAACCATGTTCATTTACATCTTTAAAAACAAACAAAATCCATAGCATCATAGCTAAGAGAAGCGAATAGTGTCTTACCGGCTTAAATAATAATCTTCTTAGTGTGGTTGATAAGAAACCCAATTCAATTGTTAGATTTATCCTGCATCAAGAAGGCAACTTGGCAATGAAATGAAATTGATACGGCTACAACTTAAAATTCTAGTTTTTTAATCCAATAATAAATTAACCATCCATGCTTGCAAATTTGACTGTACATCAATCATGGCAAAATAACAAATTGACATCATACTAATAGTGACTCTTCAATGATTCATTTAAGGCCAAAAGCTATTTAAAGTATCAACCTATCTAAAAATGCTAGTCTTTTGTAAAATTCGTCTTTCCAAATCAATGAAGTTCGTTGTCCAACAGAGAGTTAAAATGGAAGATCTATTTTTAGTTGAATGAAGAAGATAAAATGGATTGTTCAAAAAGGAAAACAAAGAAAAAAAATGAAAATGTATTGATAACTCATTTCCCCTCAATTCAAACACAAACACATTACTAATCAAAACTGCATTAGAATCAGTCAACATGATCTACACTGAAAATATAGATACAGAGCTTCGAGTACTACTATCTGATGCATTTGCTTTTATAGCCATGTTGCACCTGAAAAAATTATCATACTGATTTACTATTAAAAAAATAGTCTTCCATCATTCTTTGAAATAAGCTATGCTATTGTCATGGAAAAAGGGTGAGGAGCCAATACAAGCTGTAAATAAGACAAGACTCATGTCATCCAACAAATATGGACAGACAAAACAATGAACAATAATAGTTCAACACTTCAAATTCCTCCAAAACATAACAGACTTAACACAAGCAAAAGATGAGTAATTTAGTAAATGTTATGACCCAGGATGATTAACAAACAGATCCAAAGATGTAAACCGCCAACCATATTAATGTTCTTTAAAAAAAAAAACACTATTTTCACAAAGCATTTATTAATTACACCGTCCTTAAGTCCTCCCCTTCAATCCACAAGATTCATCATTTCTTTATATTAAAGATGCAATTTTTAACATTGCAGACATCCAACATTGCCGATTAAGACCATTCAAACTGACACACCCCTTGCGTGTGTGTACCGCAAGTGCACGGGTTGTCGAAGTAATAAAGTACCCGGTGAGTGGGTAGTCGTATCCATAGATAATAGTGTTTAGAAACAAGAGGTATCACTATTTAGATATGAAAGAAGTCGATGATGAGAGAAATATATATATATATATATAGAAAATAAAAGAGTGCAAGAAGAGTAATGAAGGTAGGAGAGGTAATAGATATAAAGATGAGGTATCCCGACAAAGCTCCCCTAGGACTAATGCTTCTAGTGCAAGACTAGTATTATACCTTCTAATTGATGTCTAATCAGTCATGGAAATCCTTAAGCACACGGTCCCAAATCTAAGGTCAACCGTGACTAGTTCCAACTCTATGCCCTAGCATTAGGTTTCACTACAACCCTTCACTCTATTGATCGCTCAACTAAACCCAGGGGAGTCCATCATCCTAAGCTTCACACTATGTGGAACTGCTTAGGGTTCTAGGGATTCCAAATGATAGACCATATCCCTAAGTATAGTTCTAACTCTTTGGTCCAGGCGAAAGAACCCTAATCTAAATTAAGCCCCAGCACTAGGATTCACTACAACCCTTCGCTCTGTTGCTAGGGCAACTAAGCCCCAAGGGAGTTCATCTCCTAGCACTTCGCTCTACTTCGACCGCAAAGAACTCTTGGAACATGGAGGTAGGAAAAATCACACCGGAGGGGAAAGGGGACATTTCGCTACCTCTCAGCTCACCCTCTCGACCCTCTCCAATATCGGGTAGTCTAAACCTATAGAAGTTGTCACACCTTCAAAAGATAACCTAGATGATTCTCAACCCTAGTGTCATGGCTAAGGAAAAATTAATACAATTAACATGCAAGATTGGAACTCAATTAAAAGCATCAATTAAGAAAGCATAATAAAAGTCATAGAAACAATGTCATCCTAGGGTTTACAAGTCCGAATACCCACTAAGGGTTTAGCTCTCCATGGAGCAATACAAAATCAATAAAGAGTTTAAGAACATATGCATAAAAACCATAAAGAAAACTCCCTTGTAGTCCGTATCAATAGCTTTTGTGGAGCCGCCTCGTCTTCTCCATGAATCCCTTGTCAAACCTAAGGCACACCTCGCCGAATCGATGCCGACGAAAGCTCCCTCAATAGCTATCTTCCAAAGGATATCGATGTCAACGCTGTAGAATCACCTCCAAAAACCTCCAAGAACCTCTCCAAACCCTAGCCGTGAGCCCCCTAAAAGATAGGCAAACGATAGTCCAAGGGGTCCCCAAAATAGATATGAAAATAGGGGTATTTATAGGCTGAAATCGAGGTTTCACACGCCCCTGTGGATTTTCCACATGGGCGTGTGGATTTTTGGTGAATAGTGAAAAGTTAGCTTACTACAATGCTACTACAGTACTCTCGCCGAAATGCTCACGAATTCATCTTTTTCATCGAGGCCGCCAAATTGGGCACATAATTGTGAGGTAGATCACGTCACATCTTCAAGTGAACCACATTGATGAAGCTCTTGATGATGTTACACAAGTCGGAACATGTGAGTGTGACTGCCTTTGTGCCCCTCCAATTCAAATATTCACTCGAGCCCAATTGGAGGTTAGCACACACTCACATGTCTTTTAACACAACTTGTGCCTTGTTCCTTGCCTGGTCCAAGAACTCCCTCAACAATTGCGGCCATGATCTATTCTTGCTCTTTTTCCTCCAACTCTTCTCCACAATCCTACATGCACAAAAGAACACAAATACACACTAATTAATGATAAAACCCAAGAAAAGTAATGCTCAATGTAAGAAAAGAATACTTCATATTACTTATACACAAGCACTTATCAAACTCCCCCACAATTAAGCTTTTTCTTGTCCTCAAGAAAAAATATAACATGAAAGTACTTGGGAAGAACAATTGAAAGTGCTCGGCCTTAAGTTCACCATAAGTATGCAAAAGAAGCATTCTAAGAGTAAGGGGAAATTAAAACATTGCATAGAAGGTATCATTGCTCTAGCTAAAAACTTGAATAAAAAAGGACAACAACTCGATAATGTGTGAGTGTGTGTGAACTCACCTAAGTCAACCCAAAAAGTACTCCTCAAGCTCTTATTATAAGGACTTATTTATATACAAAAGTAGGGCAGTAGTAGCTTCACACAACCTCTAAGGTAGCCCTTTCTTAGGCGGCCGCCAAAGGTGGCTTTCACACTCTCAAGGAAATAGCTCTTTCTACCGGGGTAGTAGCTTTCACACATCACATGAGATAGCTCTTTCTCTCATTAGAGCATAACTTGTATCCGACTTATGAGAGTAGCTACATACTTCATAGGTGGTAGCTCTTTCCACCCCAAATGCACAAATAAAACTAAACAAATATTCACAAGTTCACAAGTTTTTTTTTTTTTTTATATATCAAAACAGGAATGAAAACCCAACTAAAATGATGATAAACTAGTCCTCAAAACATTAAATCTGAGTTTCCAAAAAGTTTCAAGAGTGAGTAGTGCAAAAAAACATAATCGAGCAAAAATTCCTTAAAATTCAAGTAAAAACTAGAGCATGATGAGATACAATGTTAAAAATTCTCCTAAACTTTAAGAATACAACCGTTGCAACTAAGATGAAGCGCCACGGGCTACATGAGCATAAACAATTAAACACACAAGTATAAGGTGTGTGCAATGTGAACTCCCCCCCCCCCCCCCCCCCCCCCCCCCAACACACACACACTTAAGATGTACATTGTCCTTAATGTACGCATGTAACCATAATTAAAAGTATAACATTTAAAGCAAAATATGTGGAGGTGGGAAATTGAAACAATACTTCCCTGAACTCCAAGTGTTGCGTTTGATGGAGCTATGTTCACTGAGAGTTGAGTCTCAATGGGTTGTGGAGCACACATGGTCCCATGACCATGTCTATGACTATTCCTTAGTTTCCAAACATCCAAAACCATCTGCACGTATACACAAAGGGGTTCAGTGAAGCTCAATAAGTAAAATAAAACAAAAGAAACATAAAGCTAAAAACACCTCAAGCATCGGTGTCGTCTACTACTGGTGCCGATGTTGTTGCTGCTGTCGATGGTGATCCTAGTGCTGAAAAAGAAAGAAAAGATTGACGAAGAAAAGGAGAAAAGATGCTTACTGACGAAATGGAAATCAAAAACTTCGAATATGGCCGGAAAACAACTTAAAACCCCCTTAAACAGAAGAAGTGAGGGTTGGGAAGACGGGAGGAATCATCCCTTGAGTGTACAGGCATTTAGAATTGAAAAGGCACAATTAGATATTAAAAAGAAGTCACAGCCTATTGTGTTCTGCGCATCCACACGGCCGTGTGCCTTCACTGTTAGGGTTCACAGGGGCAGTCACACACCGATGTGTTTCCTCTATTTTGCTTCTCAGAACATCTACACGGCAGTATGCCCAACCTGGCCAACACAAGGCCGGCCACAGGGGCACCCACACCGCCCTTTGGCTTCTCTGGAACTTCAGAAATCCACCCAAGTGTTCCACACGGCCGTGTAAAATTTCCACACGGCCGTGTCCCATTCACAAGCCCATCCACAGGGGCAACCACACGCCCTTGTGGACTATCTGGACGGAGACTTGGTTCTGCAGAACATCCACACGGCCGTGTGCTATACACATGGGCACTCACAGGGGCACTCACACGGCCCCTGTGACTCTTGCGATGGAGAATTGTAGCTCTGCAGAGATCCACACGGCCTTGTGCCCTTCACAAGGTGGTTCACAGGGGTAGTCACACGCCCCTGTGTCCTCTCGGGATAAGCTCTGAACAGTGACACACGCCCATGTGAAAATTCCACACTGCCGTGTGTCTTCTCTGGACAACTTAGAAAAATTTATAGACTCTGCAGAAAATTTCAGAAACTCAAATACAGCATTCAGGGCCTGCATATACGATAAAAATTCGACCAGAGATCCTTAAAAACACACTCAAACGACCCAAAACTTCGACAATCACAATTAGGCACAATAAAACACCAACAATCCATGAGAAAATCACAGCACACGCATAATAAAATGAAAACACCGACACTAGGCAATTATTTATGCTAAAACTAAACTAAAGCCTAGAAAAACAATAAAAAAACTTGGGTTGCCTCCCAAAAAGCTCTTGTTTAATGTCACTAAGCTTGATGTACCTCTTTCTTACATTATGGAGGCTTTAAAAGAGTGTGTTCCTCCCGACTAGAATTTGCATAGCTACTTCCTTTGAACAAAAAATCTAGTTGCGCGGGTGGAGTATTTATTAGAGAGTCTAACGATCTTACTTTTGGCCTCCAAGGAAACAATTTGGGTTGGGAATTGTCCAAGATTAGCATAGGTGGGTCATTGGATGGTTTAAATATCCTCCCCACATCTTTGTCCCTTCCCAAAATCTCTTTCTTGCTTTTTGTGAGTTGATCAATCCCAAAGATAGATGCTGGCTCCATTACCTTAGGGTTTGCTTCTTCTTGTGTATTTTCAGCTTGAAAGGAACATGACATTAGCAAATCCCTTGAAAATTTGCTTGCTCACAAGCACAATCTTCATTCAAGCAATCCCAATTCTCCAAATGATGTTCTTCTTTTTCCTTTTCAATTTCTACAGCAACGTACTTGGTCTGGCCCATTTCTTCATTATCGTTCACTACCACATCATCTCTACAAGGAACTTGAGTTGCTTGCTCAAATACTTCATGTTCCTTGGAGATTGTGTCAAGTATCCATCCTAATTGATGCTCAAGGTTGTTATAGGAGGCTTCATGATATTTTCGTGTGGCTTCCATACTTTGGCAAGAGGCATCGGATGCTTCAATAAAGCTAGCTAGCACTTTTTTCCACTGAGGTGGATCCTCTTCAAGTATCTCATCCTTTTGAAATTGCTCTTGAGGTGCTTCCCAATGTTGTCCATCATTATTCCATAAAAAATTTGAGTAGATCCTCTCATTTGGATGATATGTGCTGTAGCATGGATTGCTCTATTGTTGTGAGGTAATAATTCTATCAACCCTTTTACTGAGAGCTTCAACTTGAAAATATAGCTCAATGACTGGATCAATCGTCATCTAAGCTCCTTGCAAGAAAAAGTAAGACAAAACAAAATAAAACAAATAAGAATGATGAAAGAATAAGAAAGGGTGAAATAGAATGAATGATGAATAGCTAAACAACCCAATCCACAAACAACCCCTAAGTATACAACTAAAACTCAACAAGTCTACAAGACTCAAGACAAGACTACATTAAAAAACTAGACTAACAAACAAGCCTACCACAAGGTCCACAACCACAAGGCACAAGCTTGAAGAATTCACAACTTCCACTTCTCCATAAAGTTTAATTTCTCAACATAAACATACATAGTTATATACAAGAATACTACAAGTCTACAAAGTACAAACAACAAGCACCAAACAAGTCCACAAGCATCAACTAATTCAATTCACAACTTTGACATAATAAAATTCAAAATTTCCAATATTAATACAACCATGAAGGCATGAACCACCAAATAAATTCACAAGCATTATGAATTCAAACTCCTACATAATAAAATTCATTGTTTCAAAATACAACATTCAAATTCATACATGTCCAAAATCATAAGGAATAAAATTCAAATCATAAAATATAACACCACCACAAAAAAGTAAAATCTAAAGTTTTCATCTTTTCTCATTCATGATTCATTAATTATTATCAGTTCCATGAATTTCATCTTCTTCATTGCCTTGGTTGACATAAAAGAATGAGAAATTAATTCCATCTTGAACAATCAAAACATCCTCATCTTGAACCGCCAAAACATCATTATCATCATAATTTGCTGAATCTATAAAAAGAGTATTTTGTAAACTATAAGTAATTAATGTTAAATAGAATATTAACTTTAACTTGCAATCATACTAGTTAATTAGTAATTCTTTAGTAACTTAGTACTAACCATGAATATTATGGGCAAATTCATTTTTCCCTCCATCGCTTTGTTCTTGTCCTTCTCCTTCTCCTTCTACTTGAGCAACTATATTTTTTAAATCCTCAAGAATAAGTTCGGGTTCCCGTGGAGGCTCATTCTCAATGACCCAAGTGTCAATTTTGTCAATACACTGATAATCTATCAGATCTAGATTGTTGCTCCTGTTGAAGTTCTTACAAATGGAAAACAATTTATCAAATTTATAATAGATGAAGTCTCACATTAATTAAATAAATGAACAAATCACATACCTATTCTTCAAACAAAGATTGTAATATATATAGACAAGATTGTTTAACCTTTGATGCTCCAACTTATTTCTCCATTTTGTGCATATCCTCTCGAATGCACTCCAATTTCTTTCAAAACCTGAGGAAGAAGCTGTTTGACTAAGAATCTGAGAGCTAGCTTTTGTAAATTAGGAGCACTATGCCCAAAGAACCTCCATCATTCGTCTAAAGGGAAAAGAAAACATTTATGTTATTGATGAATAATTGAATATGTAAAACTCTAATTAAAAAGAAAATACAAGTTATTTGTCTATTATCCTACTTGGCCTTGTATTTTTGCTAGAAGATTTGGTCAAGGTATTTCCAAAGCTATCCAATCGCTCTCAAAAAGTAGAAGATTCAACTATCCTTTTGTTATAGTTCGGAGTAATATTATGGTTGCTAATTATAGTTATAAACCCATCCATAACATCCGGTGAATGGCAAACTTGAACAGTGTCTTTATCATATTGAAATGTTGGATTCAACCAAAATACGGCCGCATGAATATCTTGACGCATTTGACGCTCTTATCTTTCCTCCAAAATTGAGATATAAAGTTGGTACAATCTCCTTGCATATTTGAATGTCTCTTTTATTGCTTAGTTTGCTCTAATCATTCCTTCATAAATATAACCCAAAGAAGGTCTTTCATCAGAATCAACAATGAGTAACAATCGCACAAGTGGATAGGCTATTTTGACTACTACCAAGCAATCATTCCAAAATTGATTATCCAAGACAATATTGCAAACATCTTTTGCTTTTTTTTGCCTTATATCCATTCCAACCAAGAAAGTCTCTAGAAGTAATCATAGCTTGCAATTAAGACTTATGATCATGAAGACTCTTCAAAGCAATGAAAGTCATTGCAAATCGAGTATCACTAGGTCGAAGAATCTTTGTCCAACCTTTTATATTTCTTAGCCAACTCAAAGTCCACTTGTGATTGTACACAAAAATAGTAATTTAGGAGGCACAATGAGCTAAAGTCTCTATGTGAAGAATTTTAGCAATATCTTTGAGCATCAAATTCAAACAATGAGTTGCATATGTTGTTCACAAGATATTGGGATACTTGTCATTAAGTAAACTTCCCACGGCTTTGTAATTGGCGGCATTATTTGTCACAACAGGAACCACAATTTTCCGCCCAACAATCTCCACAACCTCTGCAAATATTTTATAAAGGGATGAAGCATCTGAAATCATGTCTGAAGCATCAACAGATTTGATGAAAGATGCTCCTTTTGGGGAATACACAAGAAAATTGATCAAAGACCTTTGACAAATATCCTTCCACCCATTGGCCATTATTGTGCATCCACAATCTTCCCAGCTATAGCGATAAATGTTAACAAGCAATTGCAATTCTTTCTTTGACTCCTTTAACAAGTTGGTTCGCAAAGCATGATATGTAGGACCTTTGTATCCCAATCCCAAACATGCTATATCATCTATCATTGGTTGAAAATAAAATGAATTTGAAGCATTCATTGGGATACAAGCATCATAGAAAAATCGGACAATAGCCAAATCCACTTTAGGCCATCTTTCTTTGCTTTGCAATGTCGCTTTAATAGTGGGTTATGATCCATGTTTGTTACCACTCGGAAAAAAGATGCAATGCCATTTTTTTATTTCTTGATAAATCACTAGGCCCACTATCTTGGAGGCTTTCATTATCCGGGTCTTCATTCATGTCACCTTCAAATGGATGCAAACTACGCCCGAATGGATTCACCAGTTCCCGCTCATTAGCCACTTTTTGTTCATGAAATTCCATTAAATCTTCTTGTAATCTATAATGAACTTCTATAGGAACTTTTTTACATGGCCCTACATCACCGCTTTGGCCAGTGAGATGCAATTTTATTTTATGAATGCCTCCACCTTTCACCACTTTAGTGCAAAAATTACAAATGAACATTTTTTTTCCCATCATTGCTTCTTGATTCACTGATATAATTCCATGCTAAATTTGATTTTGAACAGACTAATCGGGAAGATTGCTCAAATGAAGATTGAGTAGGTGGGGCCAATGTTGGTGGTGTTGCGCTTGCCGGGTTTGAGATGTCTTCTTCCATTACCAAACCAAATAATCTATTGGATAACAATTCATAATAAAAGCCAAAAAAATATCAAGTTATATAATTCCATTTGGCATTTTGATTTTTAGATTTTGCTAATCATTTCCTAATAGTCTAAGTAAATGATTCTACCTTCATATTAGCAATTATATTATCAATTATATATTTATATTTATGTAACAATGTAGCATAGGTAATTTGAGGACATTGCTCATGCTAGTAGTAATAAGTGATCAGATTACTCTAAATAAAATTAATAAATCAATGTTGATACTAAGATTAGATATTTAGATCATAAAACCAAGCACAGCAATATGAGGATCTCATTTACTCTAAAACATATATGATAATTGATTAGATCAAATAATTTTACTTATATTAATTAGATCAAATAATTTACTCAAAATTTTGGACATATTTTGGACATATATGATAAGATGATCAATCATTTGATTCATTTCACTGTATTGGAAATTGGAATCACATAGATCTATTCCTTTCCTAGACCCTGATAAAATAATAAAATCATTAGCCATGCAAGGATTCATGCCGTGAATTCATTCTAAATACTCAGATTGAATGATGGTGTCCTGGTATGCTGGTTCATTGGCGTAGAGGTTTCATAGGAGTCGAAGGTCTAGGGAGCGGGAAAGGAAGGGGAAAGGCCGTGCCACCGTGGAGGTTGTTGCGTGACTTGCTCTAGGGTTTCAGTGATGGCAACCTTGGTCCTTGGATAAAGATGAAGTCCCTTGAGTCGTGCTTGAGTCACTTGACTGCTTATGAGTTGTGAGAGTGAAGTTTAAACTTTGACTAGTCAAAGTTCAAACTTCAAAGTTTCTTTTAAAATTAAAAATTTAAGAGTTAAAACAAACCAGTGATAAGTGATTACTGATTCAGTGATTTGTGAAAGTGAATCAATGTTACTGAAGTCTGAAGCACTAAATCAGAGATTCATTTCACTCATTTCAGAGAATTTTTTTTAAAACCTGCTGGTCCGATCGAACCGGTTCACCGGTTCTCGGTCCGACAACGGTTCATTATCCATTCAATCAGAACCCAGTTTAATATATATAAATGAATAGGACTGGCGGTCTGTTCTCGGTTGAACCGGTTGAACTGACTGGTCTGGTCCGATTTTTAAATCCTTGATAAAAAGTGAACGAGCAAAACGTACTATTTAGCTCCTAGCTACAAATAGAAAGTATGGTGCCTAGGTGCTACACTTTTTGGCGCCTAGGCACTACCCTGATATTCAAGTTATAAAAGGGACTAGGGTTTGAGAAGAAAAAAAGGAAGGGAATTTTGGAGAGAAAAAGGTTGGGGGCGAATATTCATTACCACACTTTACTTTTTAGTTATTCTTTGTTTATTTGATTATGGGCTCTGTTAATATATCGAGCTTTGCATTTATCATGTTCTGAATACCTTTTTCTAGAGCTATGATGTAACCGGACTATGAAAACCTAGATTCGTCTTTGTTTAATGTAATTGATGCTTGTTTCAATGTTATGTTGGATATTTTAATCTATACTAAATTCTTGTGATTGCATGACTAACAATTGCATGATTGGTAATTCGATTTGAGACTGAAATGTGATATTTGAATTAGGTCTTGGTTGAAATATTATATAATCATCATAAGATAAAGATATTTATAATGTTGTATGCATCATTATAAATCTCCAGAATTTAATGAGCTTCATAGATTCATAGTTATCTCACAGATAATGTTAACTTATCTAATGGAATATGCTATTGATGCTTGAGAAAGATCAATAGGTAAGTTAGAGAAATTCGATGACAACATAAAAAATAAACATTGATTGATTGAACAAGACGATTGAGATAGGATTAGTCTAGGTGAACTTGAAAACCCTAGAATCTCTGAACATTGATTTCTCCTCGTCAAACTATCTCTCTCTATTTCGCTAATTAGATCTTTCTAAATTAAATCTTTTCAAATTCATTAATTAAGTAGAATTAGGATTAGAGTAATTTTGACAATTAATATACTCAATCCTCACAGGATGATAGTCTCTTATCATAATATTCCCTGTTACAATTGCGTAAACTTGTGTTATAAAAATTGCATGACAGTTTAATTGTCTACGCATTGAGTCTTTGTGGATGCCAAATGTAAGAAGATCCCAAGTTCTTTATTTGGGTGACTATCTATTTTGTAAAATTTGCTTAACAACATAGTAAGTTTTGGATGCCAAAGACATAAGAATCCAAGTTATCGATCAATATCAGCCAGTCCTTTGTGGAATTTGGTTGTCTATAAAATGAACAAGTTTAAGATGTCAAAGATACAACAGCCCATACTATTTCTTAGGACACTGATATGGTTGTCTGAGTACCAAAAAGTATACTTTAGAAGATAGAATTTCCAATTGGACAAACAAAGACAGGATTTCTTCATCTTGGTTTCACATTTTGTGGGTTGTGGACATATTTAGTTACCAACAACAACCTTAAATTCTCTTCAATGATATGTAGCTGAAAGTCAAGAAGGCAATAAAGAGTTAAAGACAAGGAGGAACAGCTTCTGGTTGGTTGGCTTCTCTTGTTTAAAAACATCAATGCAATGATAACAACATACTTATGTTTTCTTCATGTGAACAATGATGTTATCTGCTTTTCTAGTCCTTTGATAAACATGTGACTAAAGCTTATTATGGAAAACTAAAACTAATAATCGTTTCTTCTAAAGTTGCAAAATAATCAAGACTGCAATCTTTTTGTCCCTAGAGAACTATATATTGTGTGTCCATCAAGTTTGAATTGTTTTGTTTATGTTCTACTTGCTTAATCTGGTTTTTATTTCTGATATTATAGATTGTAGATGGAATCCCTTGTCTGGTGCTGAAGGATGGTAAATTGCTCAGAAACGAACATTTGCCAAGACATGCCGATCCATCTTTAGTGAAAGACAGGTATTTGAGAAGCCTGCCATGAAGAATAATGATAACAATCCGGTTACGAATGCTATGAAAGCTTGCACCATCCCTGTTCAATATTGTTTACGAACATTTTCTATTAATTGTTTCAATGTGCGAATGAGTATCAGTTTGTTTTCATATGCCAGTGACATCAATTTCACGCTTGTGTAGGTAGGGCCTATGTCTCATGACCCTAACTTGATTTGTGCATGAAATCAGAAGAGAATTTATTCACTGCATCCACCACTACTTTTCTGGACCATCTTTACAAGAAGAACCTTCAGTAGTATGCTGTCAAAATTCTATCCAACCCTTTTTCTTCCTTACATTAAGTAACAAAGTATATAAATTAAGTTTTTTCTTTTTTGCATGAATAATAATAACCGTTTGATTTTCTTTTTCTTACCATTAGACAATTTTGTAAATGAGGTTTTGCACATGTTAAAATAATTAGTAGAGAATTTAGTGGTGTTCTTGTCATTATTGTCAATTTTAAGTGTACAACAACTGTTATTATTGGGCCTTACTTATAATAGCTACAATATAAACATCTTTCCCAATCCACTTTCAATTTTAAGCCCAACATGATTTAGTGAAAAGGAAAAACAGTAAAGAAAAAGCTAAAGCAACATGAGAATGACCTTCCTCATCTCATACTCTCTCTAATCAAGACAATAGGGGCATTATTTGAAAAGACAAAGCTGAAGATGAGAGCAAGAAACATCCCACCATGTCCAAAACAGTGCAAAAGCTTTTTACATGCAAAGAAAACCCTTCAATTCCTTTCTTGAATTTGCATCAGCACAAACTCAAAAACACACACACACACACACCAAAATGCTAACAATTGTACAAGATTTTTGTGATAAATAGCACTGGATTCTATTTATGCACAAACAATCCCTTCCTTCCTCTTGAATGCACACAAAAAAAAAAAGAAAGGAAAAGGTAGGGCTTCCTTTTCAAGTTCTTCATCTTTTTTTTTTCTCAAAATGGTGCTGTTGAGGTTCTCTGCAGTGTTCTCTTCTTTGTCTGCTGTGCTGCCATTGTTGTTATCATCTAGTCACAACCACAAACCATCTCTCATTCATTAGCAAACACAAAAACAGAAACTTTATTGTCATTGTTGTTGCTGTTGTTATTGTTGTTGGGGTTAGGTTTGAATATGTAAAGTACCTCATCATGTTGTCTTCTGAGTTTTGCATTTTCTTCAACAAGATGAGCAACCTCAAGTTCCAGTTCATTAGTATAGGCCTGCACAAAAAAAAAAAAAAAAAAAGAAACTTAGATAAAAATAACAGTGAGAAGATGAGAAGAAGAAATTAAATAGAAAGACTCAAAGACTTGTTTGCGGGCGCGGGACCGGGCGGCAGACTCGCGGTTCTTGATCATGCGTTTGTGGCGGCGGTCACCGGAGTCGGAGGAACGGCGAGGAGGACGGAGAGGGAAAGGGAAGGAGCCGGAATCCATGGCAGAGTTGAGGCTGAGAATGGTGGGAGGAGGAGGAAGAGGTGGTGGAGGTGGAGGAGGGGGTGGGGGAAGAGATGGGGGAATGGGAGATTTGAAAGCTCCGGCGAGGAAGTCTTGGAGGATGACACCACGGGAAGGGTAGGAAGTGGTGGAAGTGGTGGAAGTGCGGAGACGGGGGTGATCAATAGGGAGGATCGGAGGAGTCATAGGGCGTTCATGGAGGGTGGGGAAGTTGATGTCTTTCCAAACTTCTTCCATGGTTCTTCTTGGAGTTTGGGGGAGGATGGAGGCAGTGGTGGAAGTGGAGGTGGAAGTGATAGAGATTGTTTTGGTGGTGTTGGTGGTGGTGGTGGTGGGAGGGTCTGACCACATGGTCAAGAAATGAAGAAGGGAAGAAAGGAAGGGGGAAGGGGTTTTAAGAGGTCTTTATTTATTTATTTATTTATTTATTTTGGGGTGTTTTTGTTTGTTTATTGGAGATGGGTTTTTTTTTTTTTTTTTTTTGTTTGAAGAAAAAAAAAGGTATTTATTAATTTGTTTGTTTATTCTTTGTTTATGTTGTTGATGGGATTTGTTGGGGATTGAGGTACAAGTAGGTACGGATATACACATGGTGAGGCAGTTGATTGTATACGAGAATATTTAAAAGAGAGGGTATACCAATAATGTTAAATATCATTATTAAATGGGGTATACATAGAGAATGTATGTAAGGTTGAAACATGAGAACATTGGGTTAAGTGATGTTTTTTTTTTAATTTAAATGATTTTTTTAGAGGTTATTAAAACAGAGAGATATGGATGAGACCCTCACAAGCTTGCATTTGATTATTCAATCTTTTAAAAAAGTCAACTGTTTTTTAAACCCATTTTAGGTGATGTTTGATAGGATATAATTGAAAATACAATAAATTTCAAGTTATAATGTATTTGTAAATTTTGAATTTAAAAATATAGGAGAGTCAAATCTTGTGTTTCATTGGACATATTCTGAAAATTATATTATATGATTTTATGTTTAGTTAAAATTAAAATATAACCACTTTATGACCACTTAGCTATATATTTAATTAATCTAATATATGATTAATATGTTATTGATATATACTAATAAACATAACAACTTTTTTAATATATTTTTCTATACAAAAGAGAGAACAATTATATATACATTTTTAAAAATAAATATTTGAAAACTTATTTATATTGCGTTCGTTTTTAATTAAATTTCTAAAATTATTTAAAATTTGTATTAAATTGAGATAAAACTAAATTATTAACAAAAATCGCAAGTATTAAATTATATATAAGACAAAATGTTTCCATTAAAAAATTTAATAATTTTAAAATTAAGAGTATACAGTCAATATTTGCTTTTTTTATGACATACATAAATAATATGGTGTTAATAATTATTATTATATATTATAACTCATAATATACTAAATGAGGGATTTCAGTTTACAATCAATTTGGCAGTAAAACCAAATCCTCTATCTAGTGTATTTTGAGTTACACTGGATTTCATAATCCATTGTAATCCAATGGACCAAACATCAGATTTCCAGAGTCCTAGTATTTTTAGTTACATGTAATTCCAAATTCATCCAAACAAACGCCCCCTTAAAGTTTCATATCTTTATTTAGAACCTGATTTTTTTAAAATTTAATTAAATCTTTTGTGAAATTATACTTTTACCCTATTCCCCAACTCATTCAGGTGACCTTGTTGCCTCCACCAACTAGCTTCCAACAACTGATCCTTATCAATATTTTCGTTGCCCTTGTTCCTTTCAAAATATGGCACATTTCTCCTTAGATCTTGCCGTCATCCCATTAAATGCAATCTCCATTGTTTGTCCAAGCAATAAGGTCTTTTTTAAGTTAGTATCAGCAATAAGAAGATTTTCAATACTAAGAGTTTTATAAGCAGGTAAACTTCTTGACATCTTTTGACACAATTTTTTTTATATATATAAATGTTCAAGTTAAAAACTACTTGCTTAAGTTACCCAAAGATACCCGCAAGTGATAGATATTTATAGTGTTAGGTTAATTTATCTGTGTTAAATCCCATGCTAGTTGTTTATCTTAACAATAAATTGTTTAATGGGTTTATTTGTGTTATTATTATTATTATTATTATTATTATTATTATTGATGATTTACATGCGTGTGCCATGGTAATTAGTTCGTTAGTCCAGGCAAGTATATATCACATGTTATTAATTTTTATGTTCAAATTGATTATTTAATGCCACAATAAACCGTGGGATGGTAAAATCTAATGTACCATGAAAGCTTTTGTTTTTTTCCAAGCCACTCACCATAATCAATGTTGTGGGAGGAGGAGTTCATCCGTCAACCATATGAAACAAAGTTACTATTATTTTAATGCAAAGATTTTCATCAATGCAAATATAGTGAAAAGCATAACTCTCAAACTCTACATGTCGCAAACCCATTTATAATAGTTATTTGAATTCTCAAACCTACCACATCGCCCTAAATCATTAAATATTTTAAATAAAAATAAATGTTATACATTTTTAGAAACTTAATACATTATTTTAAATGATCATAATCATGGTAATTAAATAGATTTACATATATTCAAAAGAAATTAATAAAAGTATAGAAATTAAAATTTAAAAAAATAACTGAAAGGTTCAAGATCAATGTGTTGTCACATGCTAGACAAGAAGATGCATTTTTGCCTTTTCACTTTGAAAAATAATTAAGGTTAAAAACTTTTAAGTAATAGTATTGACATTAGAATAAAAAAAAAGTTATTTAAATTACAGTAACAAACTAATAAGATAAAAAATTTCCAAATAATAATAGTCATTAAGTTAATAATACAGTTATATACAAACATATAATTCATGGCTGAATTAAGTACTTTGTGTTTAGATGAAAGAATAACATTGAATATCTTTTTTAACTTAAAAAATCAAAATTAACAATGACATGTATTTGAAAGATTAATAATGGCTTTAACCCATTAATTAAGCAAGACTTGGCTTGCTTGGGTACCATATAGATGACCGAATTATATAAATTGAAGCATTTTATCAAGGTTTTTGTAATATTTAAATCTGAAATAAGAATTTGAGGAAAAAATAAAATAAAAACAAACCGAGCTTGGATATTATGATGGGATTGTTGAATGCACACTCACACATTGTTTTAAACCATTTTTTTATTTTTTTATTATTATTTTATTTTATTTTGACGAATAGGCGACAAGCGTCTAAGCTTATTAATTTACCCTGGACTCGACGGAAAACCTAATTTCCCAGGCTGACGAGGGTGGGGTATGGGCTAAAATTCAAGGAACAGGGCCAAGGATAGGAAATCCTTCCTCGCCCCAACCCCAAATATATAATTTTAATATTATATATATATATATATATAGAAAATTATTTATATAAAATAAAAGTATATATATTATTAAAAGATAATATATTTGATGAGTATTTAATAGATTTCAAAAACATTGGAGATGGGGCTGAGGATGGGTTTGGCAAGTCAGAGTTGGTGCTGGAAAATACATCCGCTAACAAATTCATGCCCCATTGAGATGCCTAGAAAAGCTCCTCATGTAAAGGATTGTTAAAAGGGATAGGTAGGTATAGAGGTGCACTAGTTACGGTAATTTACGGACCTCTTAGGAAAATGCCCCTACACTGTAACCCAGAGAAGTGAAATCACTATTTCTTCCACAAGGGATCCACACCCGGGCCCGTGAACACAACTAATGAACAAAGTAGACCCACGTGTACAGTGACTGAACAATACATGAACAATACTAACATAGAAAGAATTTGAACTCTTGCAAACCTATGTACTTTTGTATCATACCATTGGGCTATCCAATAATTGAATTAGGCCTCAACTTTAGTACAATATGACACTTGAATGGATAATTATACCCATGTAGAATATTTTAACAAAATTATTTATAGGTCCTTGAAACCTTTCATTCTTCTTATATAGGTTCTCATACAATCTAATATACCTTTTAGTCCCTTTATTTTTTAATGGATTATCTTTAAATCCCCTCTAGTTACCCTTAGCCCTCTAAGTTCTTTAAAAACTTGAAATACCTTGTATTTGGAGGGAAACATTTCCTTAAGGCAATAGAACATATAGCACACAATAAACAAAAAAATAAAATAAAATAAATAAATAATAAACCAAATGAATGCATAACATTTATCATACCTAAAAAGTAATGAATAAAAATCAAAACTTCAGAGAGAGAGAGAGAGAGAGAGAGAGAGAGAGAGAGAGAGAGAGTGAGAGAGAGTGAGCGAGAGATCTAAATACCTGTTAAGGAATATAGTAGGGCTATACAACAATTATTCATTGAAAAAAATTGAATACATTGCATTCAGATCACAAGCCAAGCAAACCAACTCATATCGCCATCTGTATTTCCCCCTCTTTTCTTCCTCCTATTTTGCTAGCAAACATATCGATTATGCCAATCATTCAATAAGTAGTTCATGAGTTGCGCTGTATGCAATAATGCCTAAAACACTGAACTTATAAAATAAGTATTCTCAAGCTTATTCAACACTCTTAGCCTCAAAAGTAACCCAGATCCAGTAGGAAACGACATTAGGCTCCATCTTTTCTTGACCACAAGGCTTAATTGATCCTGGAGTCCAAGGCCTACAATCCATCCTCTAGCACTTCCTTAAACGCCTAACCGCTGGTGAGGAAGAGGATGGCACAACACCATAGGTTAATAACTCAAGTATATTGTTTATCATATGTACTTTATTTCCTTCTTTTATTTAGCAATTTCCTGATTTTGTAATTATCTATATTAGGTGTGGTGCTCAAGCCCTTTTTCTTTGTTTTTGTCGTTATTTCCAAGTGTAATCAGAAGTGTTTGGTTTTGTTAGAGGAGTTTTCAGTTGTAGAATAGCCTTTTCGGTCCTGTTTCAGTCTAAAAACACAAACACGCCTATGTTCGGGCAGTGCTTTTTGCCCATGCACTTTATGGGAAAGTTGGAGACTAGTTTCAGTGTGAAAATCAACCAAATTGTAAAGTGCACAGCCCAAAAGCACGCAATACGTACGGTCGTGCTTCTGTTTGCCCGTGCTTAGCCTTTTTCCCAAACCAAAGCCCCTTTTTAAGGTCTTTCTCCTCTCTATTCCTCTCATTTCTTTCCCTTGTTGATTCTTTGGAGCTAGAGGTGTGGGCTTGGTTGATCCCTATTCTCGTTAGTTTGGAACTTCAAAATCCTTCATTGCTCTTTGAGATCTAGAGGTAAGTTTCTCACCCTCTCCCTTCTTTCTTGTTGTTGGAATAAATGGTAGATCTAGGGTGGGTGTGAGCTTGAAAGGCTTGATCCTTGTTCTTCTTCTTGCTTATTACTATTGGAACATGAGAAAAGTATTTGCAATGCTTAGTATGCCTTCAATCTTGTGGAATCCATGAATCTTCTTCTTCCTTGTTATTGGTACTATAGCACTACTGTAGCACGGGTAGAAGTTGGTTGCTTCTTCGGCTTCTTTAGTTTGGAGTGAAGCACAAACCCTTAGGATTCCATTATTAACCCTAAAATCTAATTGTGAGCCAAACTTAAGCCTCTTTAGGGTTGTATTGCTTGGGTGAACCTAGGGTTCATTCTTGGCTTCTTTGTTTAACTCTTGTTTGTTGTTTGTGTGTATACTTGGGCTAGGAGGTGAGAGCTCAGCTCAAGGCAAGGAGCCGGAGGAGGAATAGCATATTCGGGAATTAAATCGCCTAAGTTGTGAGTGGGATTTGTGATTTTCATAATTCTATTAGAATACTATCTAAGGATTTCTATTACTTTATTTGAAAGTATTTCATGATTTTATCACAATGAATTGACTCTTTACTTGGCTTGGAAATGAATTTCTATATTATTGAATCATATATGAAACTCTTGATATTCGAATGCAAGTGTTTATGATTATACCTGTATTTTGAGTGAATTGATTTATGAGGCTTTTGGTTATTCTAGCATGCTTTTAGCATTGGTAATTATGGAAATGACATTTATTCTTGATATTTGAATGTTGTCCTAGTTATGGACTCTATGATGAGAGATGCATGTATTGCATTATTTGGTTGGTGACATCCTACTGTAGTAGGCGGTCTTCGCGGCCATCCTCTTAAGGTGATGTAGAAAACTGGCTGATTTATTCATCCAATTCAAGAGGGGGATTTAGGACCCTAAGTAGATGGTCATCTAGAAGCCGTAGTCACCATACGGTGGACAGATAGATCAACATCAAGGGCATGAGTACCTTGACAGCTTTGAACCTAGCTGCAGCCATGGCTAGAGTTTAGAGAGGTTTCTATACCACTACTTATTTGCTTGCGATGCAAACTTCATATTTTAAAGAGCTTATGTTTTATGCAAAGTAACCTTGAGATGTGATCTCTTGTAAATCATTAGAAAAGTAAATTGATTTGATGATGAGAAAAATGTTTTATGGTTTAAAACGCGTATTTGACTATTCTTGAGTTTTGAATATTGAAACCCTTATTTGAGCAAAGAGGATTCTTTTATGTCATCAATGGGTTTCTTACACTTGTATATACTGTTATATGTTATTTTGTTCTAAAATTTTTGTAGTATGGCTAAAGTCTAGTTTTGTAGATTTTATCAATTGTATTGATGTATTCTATTAGAACTCTACTAACTCACTCACTGAGTGATTTGGGTTACTCACCCTCTCTCTTCTTTCCAAGCTCTAGCAACCGTTAGTGTTGCGGCGGGACGAAGTGCTAGGCATACCTTTGCTTGTCTTTCTTTAGTTTTAATCCTATGTATGTTCATTGTTAAGCATGAACTCGTTGTATTAGGATTATGGATCCACTAGTGTGTTTGTTCCCTATGTGTAGTAATTGTATGGCTTGTATGTTGTCAACTTTTATTGAAAACATTGTGGTATTTATGACACGTACCCTCATTGAACTCTTTTATCAGGCTTTGGTGCGTTGCTTCCTCTTTGCTATTGTTGTATTTCTTGCGTTGTATATTGTGTATTTGAGATTTTTGGTTCAAAGTTGTTATTCCAGGGTTTTGTTAGGCTTGCGCCGATTCGAGGGTTGAGTGACGTGGGTATCCCTCCTCCGATCGTCGCGGCGGTTGTTATGTCCTGGGGCCTACGGTTCAGCACTTGACATTAGGCAATTAGTATATGTATATATATTTGAAAGGTAGCATAATAACAATTTGAGTGATTCTTCCAAAGCTTGCTATGGTACCAAAACCATAATAGGTTAACACCCAAAACAAAAAAAAAAAAAAAAGGATCTCAAGCACCACAAAGCTTTTTTGGGCACCATCATGGAAATCTAACCTCTCATCGTAACTCTCAGCTTCCCATTGTGATCACCTCATTATCTCCAGTATCTAGTAATGCCATTTCCAATATACAGTTGTCTTTTTATACCTTTGAACCGCAAGTTTTCTATCCATTATCTCATTCATTGTTACCGGACATGTGCCACTCAAACTTACAAGCACTAATTATATAGCTTAGAGTCTCTAATTTTCCATTCTCTTTGTCGAGTATGACCTACATACTATGTTGATGGCACTCACCAATATCCTACACCTGTGATATTCCAAGATGGTAGTTCCATTTTTAACCCAAATAACCTTGCATGTGCTCACTAAGATTAACTTATATTTAATGCTATTATTGGTGCTCTATCTCCCTCACTAATGCCCTTCATCTCAGGAAGCGTGGTTAACTCTTATAGCAACCTATGGGAAACCAACATGAGGTCATATAACACAATTAAAGACATAGTTAAAGAATTCAGTTTAACGCTCCCTGTCCATTATTGAGTATATATGCAAGGAGTTAAGATGCAAACAAATGAACTACCCTGTTGATGTTAAATATCTCACTATCAATATCCTTAATGATCTTGATGGAGCTACAAAGACTTATTCAATGCTATTCAAGTGCAGGAAACATCCATAATATTTGCATAACTATATATGAAGATCCTAAATTATGAAGAACAATTGGCAATGAAGCAAGATTCTCAACCTCTAATACCAACCATCACCACATCCCACTACTAAGCTAGGATCACTAGCCTGCTCTCAAAATTTCTCTCTTCCCACTGAACAGCCAACAACACATCCTCATCGTACTGTTAGCTCATAGACTCCATGTTCTTGGTTCTAAGTCTTAGTGGGTTCCTCTGTCATATCTTGGTCATTGTCAACATTTCGAGCAATAGAGGCATTCTAATAAATGGTGCCCAACGTTCAAACACATACCATAGACTAACACAAAGTAATCATGCTCCCACAATTAGTCAGCTAATAATCCTCCTGAGGTCCACATCGTTATTCGTTCTATGGCATCAACTGCTTTTGAATGGCTCCTCAATTTTAGTGTGCCACATCATGTCACCATGCACCTAGCTAACCTAACCATCCATACTCCCTATAGTGGCTTGGAAGACATTTTTATCAGCAATGTTGTAGGCCTATCCATCACTCACATTGGTTCGTTATCTTCCTTTCCTACCACTTATCCTTTTAAATTTCATAATATCTTGTATGTGCCCTCATGACCAAGAATCTATTATCCTTTCTACAACTATGTCAAGCTAATAATGTGATTATTATCTTTACCTCTTCTTATTTTTGAGTGAAGAACCCTTGCATGGGGATCAACTTCTATCAGGGTCATCCTAAAGATGGTGTCTATATTTGGTCTCTTTCTAAGAGCCACCTAACATCTTCACCGTCTTTTACTGTGTCTTCTGAGTTTTTTTTTTTTTAGTTTTGGCATTATCGTGTCTTGCGTCATTTATGTTCTTTTAAGTTTGTATCCTTCTCTACTAGTTGTTTGAATAATTTCAATTGTGATTCTATTAATTGCAATCAAACGCACATGCTACCTTTTATGACTCATCCCTTATCTCTTATTTTCTACTTAAATTAGTATTTTCTAATGTTTGAACGTCTCTAGATTTATCATGTAATGGTAACAAATATTATGTTAATTTTGTTGATCACTTCATAATATATATTTGGTTTTATCTACTTAAATACAAATAGGATGTTTATGTTGTTTTCCAATGCTTCAAATCTCTTATTGAAAAATGTTTCAATCGACCAATTTTTCTCTTTACATATATAATGGTAAAGAGTCTAGCATTAAAAACCTTTTCTCGCCTCTCATGATATTTCACACCTTACTACTCCACCACATACCTGAACACAATGGGTATTCTATGCATCTCCACCATCATATTGTTGATACTGATTTAACCTTCCTTTTCCTAGTGGTCATTTGCTTTTACTATTGTAGCTTATCGAATTAATCATATGCCAAATGAAATCTCTCAATGAGTCATCTTTTTAAAAACTATTCCACATACCCCCAAACTTTCTAAACTTTTGCTTTTACGGTTGAATGTTTATCCTTGGTTACGTCGATACACATCTCATAAACTAGAGTCTCGGTCTCATTCTAGTATTTTCTTAGATTATTCATCATGATAGAGTGCGTTTTTTAGTCTAGATTTGTTGTTACAAAAAGTTTTCATCTCTCATCATGTTATCTTTGTTTAAACTGAGTTTTCCTTCAAAAGTCACCTCTCTTTGTGCCTGATAGCTTTATTTCCACATAGTTTCCCATCTTTACTAGTATTTACATTCAACTATCAATAGTATTTACATTCAACTATCAAAGATTGTGACAAGAAAGGCATTGCCTTAGGTGGTCTTTCGGCTTCCTATGGGAGGGACTCTTTCATTTGCCCTTATCCCAATATCTACCCTAAGCCTGCAAAGACAAATTTCCACCTTGATCTTGCAATCAATTCAATAGCCAGATTCCATTCAAACTACCTCACCTCATGTCAAAACTATCTTGCAATCTCCTCCTTCCCAAATCCTACCAATACTTACCATTTCTCGTAATCTACTCAACTCTTGACCAATGACTAAACCTTCTCATCCATTGGTTATTTGCTCCAAAAATAATATCTTCAAGCTTAGCTATAAATAGCTTTCTTTCAATCACCTTTGCTAATGACACCAAGCCCTCAAGGATCCCAGGTGTCATGCTGTCATTTTTGCAAAATTTGATGCTTTGGTTCACAATGACACTTAGGACTTAGTACTTTCATGTCAGACACAAATAAAATGGCATTGTTGATTGCTATAAAGGACTACTTGTGTTGAAAGAGTTTTACCAATGATTGCCATCGACTATCATGACCCTTTTAGCCCTATTACCAAACCAACGATAGCACGGGTGGTTCTTTCCCTCATCATTTACTGTGTATAGACTCTTCAACAAATAGATATCAATAATGCTTTCTTTCATGATCATTTTGATGAGGATGTCTACATGAATAAAGCACCTAGGTATGTTGATTAGAACTTTCTTTTTTACGTGTGTAAGCTCACTAAATCTATTTATTGCCTAAGGCAAGTTCCTTGTGTGTGGTATTATGAACTTCAACACTTTCTTCTAGAAGTTATTTTCATCAATTTTAAATCTGATGCATCCTTTTTTTTTCGCAGTGATGATATTACTATATATTTGCTTATCTATGTTGGTGATCTTATTCTCATTTGAAGTAGTAGTGTGGCTCTACAAACTTTTGTTGATCAACAAAGTACTCAATTCTCTATTAGTGATACGGGCTTCCTCTTATATTTTCTTAGCATAGAAGTCACTCCATACAATAGCGGCCTTGTTCCTTCTCATTGCAAGTATATTCTCGATGTTCCTGCCAAGATGAATATGGATACCTTTAAGCCGGTTCAAGCTGCTTTGGCATCCTCCTCTACCTTGTTGCTTCCTGATGGCTCACTCCCTATTAATGCTATCATCTACCAACATAACATTGGAAGTCTATAGTATCTTCTTATCAATCTATCAGACATTACTTTTGTAGTCAACAAATTGTCAAAATTCATGCATACTCCATCAGCAAATCACTTCGAGAAAGAAAGGGTAATGTGAAGACTTCTTCAGTACTCCAATGGTACTCTTAACTTTGGTATTTAACTATATCGCCATTTATCTCTGTCTCTCCATGTATTTTGTGATGTTGAATGGGTCCGAGATCTTGATGACCACATCTCTATTAGTATATACCTTGTGTTACTCAGCCCTAATCTAGTGTGATAGAGCTCAAAAAATCAACTCTCTATCACTCGCTCTTCCACTTAGGCTGAATAGCAAGCCATCACCTTGGCCGCTACAAAAATTCAATGGGTCTAGTCCTTACTAAGGGAGCTTGGGGTCTCCTTTACTACTCTGCTAGCTCTGTATAGTGATAACATTAGTACAACCTATCTTTGTGCCAATCTAGTTTTCCACTCACAAGTTTAGCATAGTGATGGATCATCACTTCATTCGTGAACTTATTCAGTGTTATTCTCTTCATATCTCTCGTGTCTCATCCGTGAATCAATTCATAGATACTCTCACCAAGTCCCTTTCTTACCAATGTCTACATAGCCTTTTTGACCTAATAGAGCATCCTTTTATTCCTCTTATTTTGCAATTTCCTAATTTTGTAAGGGAATGGGAATGGTCACAGACAGTAGTATAAACAAGGCGGACATAGAGAGGGAGGGAGAGAAAAGGACTACAAGGGTCACATTGGAGAATCTCATGGGGGTTATGACGAATCTCATCCCAACTAGGAGGGTGAGGGTGAAGGCTATGTCGGAGGGATACAAATGGCCTAGAGATTATTTCCTAAAAACACACTAATGATCCACTCCTAGCTATTATTTCCTAGGTATTACTAGTATTCTCTACCTATATCATGGCTATTTTGTTCGACTTCATCTTCATCATCAGTGGATTTTAAGGCCCATATCATATTTTTTATTTTTATTTTTTTTTAAAGATTTCTAAGCCAATCTAATGGCTTGGGAGGGGAGGTAATGTGTGTAAAGGTATGGGAATGGTCACAGACAGTAGTATAAACAAGGCGGCCATAGAGAGGGAGGAAGAGAAAAGGACTACAAGGGTCACATTGGAGAATCTCGTGGGGGTTATGACGAATCTCATCCCAACTAGGAGGGTGAGGGTAAAGGCTATGTCGGAGGGATACAAATGGCCTAGAGATTATTTCCTAAAAACACACTAATGATCCACTCCTAGCTATTATTTCCTAGGTATTACTAGTATTCTCTACTTATCTCAGGGCTATTTTGTTCGACTTTATCTTCATCATCAGTGGATTTTAAGGCCCATATCATTTTTTTTTTTAAATCTCTAACCCATCAATTTCTTAAAAATACGGATTCTAAACTAGTCCACCCGGCTAGATACTAAGAATTTTATAAAGAGATAAACTTCTTTCAATTGTTGTTTTTATGTATACACAAATTCAAACTCAAAAACGATTAAGTTACTCAAGCTTATATTTTAGTTTGGTTTACATGTTGTATCTTTTGGTTTGTTTGTTATTTTTACATTTTATCTAAATATTTTTTTAAAGATAAATAATTTAATTTATAACCTTATTTTATTTCATTTAAAAAAAACCTTATTTTAAACTCTCGATATTATCATCCACATTCATTTAGGTGGCCATCTGGTACATGTCCATAAATTGATCGTACTACACTGGTCCACGCAACATCGATGCGAGTTTTGAAGATGGTGAGGACTCCAATAATTTAGAATATATATATATATCTAATCACTTTTGGAATATAAATTAGAGGAAAAAAGGGGAAGTGAAGTTGGTAGACGTCAATGTGGGCACATGGAAACAATGAAGGTGGGGCACTGGGGGATGTGAGCAAAAGATGATGAAAATGAGAGCATCTACAAAACCGTTGCTTTCATTAGGGACAAATTTCTTTGTCTAGCATAAAGAAGATACCAATCCCCATCTTCATTGGGCCCTTTATTTTCATCCCTCATGTGTTTTTTTTTTTTTTTTAAAGCAGTGAAGTACTAACAAAAGAAAACAAAATTCAAAAGCTTATAGGAATTACATTCATCTCACTAATAAATTTTTTATTAATAGACATTGAATCTCTTATGCAAAATATTTATATTTTATCAAAAAAATAAATTTAAATTTTAACTTATATAGAATAAAAATATAGGTATATGAAATCTTAAATTTATGTATAAACGCACCCTAACATAATTTGTTCACTTTATATATACAGATATATATTGATCACATATCAAGTATTTATATAATGTTTTTTAGATGTTTTATGATAAAATTCATGTCATTTTAATATGAGCTATATCTTTAACATGAAACAAAATATTTGTTGACTATTGTTTTCTAAATTCGTGAGCACTATTACTTAAAAACTATTAACATCAATGATAGAAATTGTGTGAAGATGACGTGGTTTGGAGTTGATTTATGTTTGGTGTGTAGTACATATGTAATTTGTTTATATGAAAAATTAGTATTTATAAAAGTATAAAATTTATTTATGAAGATTTAAAGTATTCATATAATATTTTAAAGCATTTTTAGTTGTTTATTTTATCTCTAAAATATTGTGTTGAAAAAAATCAGCTTTTTAAAGTGCAAAGGACATGTATGAAAATAATACAAAATATATTAAGCTTTCTTTTTTTTTTTTTAATCTGTAATCTAAGTCAATATCCCATCACCTTTAGTTATCTTTAGCTTATTTATTAATAACTTAGATTTTAATAGGGTGTTTGGTTCATCTTTAGCTTATTTGTTAATAACTTAGATTTTAATAGGGTGTTTGGTTCATCTTTAGCTTATTTATTAATAGCTTAGATATTTAAAAGGGTGTTTGGTTCACTAAATTATAAATATAACTGATAAATTATTATTATTTTTTAATCAAAGTTTTAACAATTTTGAGAGTTTTGTGGCAATATTGTATATGAATTGATTAAATAATTTTTTACAATAGAAACTGTTACCATACTTTATTTTTGAAAGATGCCATAAACATTTATTGTATAAATTAATAAATAAAATTAATTTTTTTAATTATTAATATCATTTTTTAGTATAAACAAAAACTTAAATATAATAAAAAAATATTCAAATTTGTTCTTTCAAATATTTGAGAACAAATTATACATCTATTTTAATAAAATGTATAGATATGATAAAATAAAATAATGAAAACAAAAACAAATCTCTTCTAATGAAAATGAAAAAAAAAACTATAATATTTTTTCCCATAATTTTAAAACCTTATTTTTATTATTGTATGGAATCGGATAGTATCACATCAAAATTAGATGGTCCTCCACACATCATTAAAAACTACCTATCACCTCCTTTTTTTTATTTATCTGAACCTTTGCAATTTCTTCATATAAATTTGATTTCCTTTATTTGTTATCCTTTTATGTTCATACACAATTGTTCATTTACCTATCATCATGTTCTTTTCATTCCAACAAGGCAACTACCTACTTAATCATTATATTTATTTTTAAATGAATTTCCTTAGATTATGCACTTTATGGAGTCTTTTTAAAGTAATTCTTTATACGTGTCAGGTGAGATAAGATTGGTGATATAAATTTTGTTTTTATGACACTACAATAAATCTCTCAGAATACATATTAATACATAAGAAAATATTCAAATATTAATGCTGGAAACCTGTATGAGCCAAGCCATTATATATATATATATATATATATACAAATCTAAAACCAGAAAACAATTCAAATATAAGATGAGTAAGAGGAGGAAAAATCACAAATTCTCTTATATATGGTAGTCTGATTTAAGAATTAAAAGATCCCCTAAGCACTGGCGCTCAGATAACAGATCACTTATTTTCTACTTTATTGACAAGAGAGGCAACATGTTAATCAATAGCTAAGATATTTCATTAAGAAAGAAACTCGGAAAATCGATTTTATAATTAAGATTCAACTAATCTCTATATGCTAATATCAGCATCTCATCAATCTCATTAATGGACAAATTTTTCTAACAATATGTATCATATCAACTCTCCCTGATTTAATTCTTACCTTAATATTTTGATTAACAACTATTTATACATGAATCTATATTAATCTAAAAGGTTTATCATATCCTTCCGGCATTTTTAACATTCCAATAAATCCTTTAGCATTTTCAACAACCCAATCAGCTTTTTTATTGCAAAATCATATTTATTTAATAAAATTGGTTTTTATAATTTTATTAAAGATATCTAATATTCTTATTTTACTTTTATACTTAACATTATGTGTTTACGTGTAACTACACAAGTTTTTATTTAAAATGTAATGTCCTTGTTTAATATTTGTTGTTGATGTTTAATATTTTAGTTTGTTATATACTATTTTGTGTTTCCGTTTAAAATCATTGAGAGGCATTTCTAAGAAAAGTACTATAAAATAAACAATCAGATGGTGTCAGAAAAAAGAAGGAATTTTTTTATATATGAAATAATCCAGGGATTTTTTTATCAAGTGAAAAAATTATAGGGATGATCAAAAAAAAAAAAAAAGAATATAAATGGGAGAGGTTCTTTATAAAATAATTTAATGAATTAGTCAAGTAATTTATGGTGAACCACCAAGGAGGTGTATATAACTTTAAGAATTAGTTTTGACCAACAGGCAAAAATGCAATTTTAGTGTATTACAATATATTACAAAATGTTTTAGTTTAATAAATGTTGAAGGATTAATTTGTTAGAAATTAATTATAATCAAAACGTAAATTATAGAATTTGATAAGAGTGTTAGAATTTGATAAGAGTGTTATTACTAAAAGATTTCTCCAATATGAATATAAATAAATATTTCAAATTTAAAATTTATACATTTTGTTAGCTGAAGAAAGATTGTGCATGACAGATATAAAACAGCCCTACTATATATTTTGAGTAAATTTTAAACATGTTGACATATTGACCAAGCTTTGCATAACAGTAGAAATTGATTAATAGGAATTTCCCCATGTACGGTAACTTTTGGCTGTTAGTAGACTCTGTAACCTAATAAAGCAGACAAACTTATATTTGATTTTTTATAAAAATAGATTATTCAATGGTTTTGTAAATATTATATATATATATATATATATATATGTGTGTGTGTGTGTGTGTGTGAACATGTATTATTGAGTGACTTGATATTTATATATATATATATATGAACCTGTATTATTGACTGACTTGATTGATGGGTATCTTTGTGATATACTCGAGAGAGGTATATATAATGTGGAGATATGTAGTTAGTGTGATGAGATGGGCAATATGGTTGGACAAGGAGCAATGTGGTACACTGTGCTCAACTCTGCACTTGAGTCACTCTCTGCCGTCACTGTGCATTTTTGACCTTTCACAGAGTTCGAATGCTGCCATATAATTTCAAGGTGCTAGTTACTTTTGCCTCCCAGTTTTGTGCAGAGGGTAAAGACATTATAGATGGATGGTTTTTTTAATAGAATTATTTATAGATGCGTGTAATTGTCAACCTTATTAGACAATTTCTCAATAATTTCATAAACAGTTTTAGTTTTTTTATTTTATTTTATTCATCTTTTATTTTTTAAGTGATTGACTCTTCAACCTCAATAGTTAGATTAACCATATTTTTTTTGAAAATATTGCAAATATCATTTGGATCTGAGAGGAAACCACATGCTCAATCACACCCCTTTTTTATGCATGAAGCAAGGTTGTGGGTTTCTTTTGAGACAAACAACCTCATTGTTCTTTTTTTCATGTTATTCTTCTCATCTAGTTGAACCATCACTTATGTGTAGAGCAAACCACTTATCTTATTTGACACAACCATCTCTTTTTCTTCTTCTTTTGTGACACTCTTCATCTAAGTTGGGCGAGAAACTTCCATTTAAGGTTAATTGAAGGGTCTTAATCGAGGGTTAAGTGAGAAGCCTAATGAAAGTGTAACGTAGAAATGATGGAAGTGTTAGTGAGAACCCCTCTTAGAGATGCAAGCTTTTTGCCTTTTACCATGAGTTTCTTAGTGGTTGCATGAATGATTGCCTCAAGTTTTAATATAGGCTTTGAATGGATACCTTTTATAATATTACAAGGTACGAGAAAGAGAGTTGTTTCTTAGAATTCATTATCTTAATGGAATGAGAGTCAATATTGGATGAAATATGGGAATATTGGGGCCTTAAAGCTCTTTGGTGAGAGCGAAGTATTTAATTCGAGATGATTACAAGACGATCTCTTCAGTGGGTGATTTTAAGCATATGTAATATTCATTATATGTTCAAAAAAAATATGATCAATATGATAATTAAGGTGATGAATTGAATGACAGAGGCCCCTCCACATCGTTAATGCCCTCGTAAATATTGGATCTGTTTAATTTCTCAGTTCTTAAGGATTCTGGTCCCTCAAAATTTATTGTCTCTTTTTGGAAGTGGATGTGTATTATGGTCTCTTTTTGGAAGTGGATGTATACATAATACGTACACTGAGTTGATGATCCTTATTATGATTTAACCCTTATTTTAAAGTGTTTATACATATTCTATTTGGTTTATGGTTGGTGAGTCCCATTATAATTATTTGTTAATGGTTGTTTCGGTCAATATTTTAACACTAACTATTTGCTTATATCCCCATATTTATTTTATGACATCTTCAACCAAATTTCTTCAAAACAAATGGATAGGTAGGGAAGGCATTAAGGGGCCGTTTTGTTCGTTGTAATGTGAAAACATTACCGGGAATGTGGCGGTAATCTGAACATATTTTCATGTTTGGTTACTGTAGCAATAGTACTGTTAATGGTAATATGAGATTACCAATAGTGATATATTACCAAATAAGTTAGTAATTATATTACCACCAAAATAGGTGTCTATCCATATTACCAGGTTGGTGGTAATCTATATTATTTTTCCTAATTATGCCCCCACTCATTTAATCTAATTCTTTCTTATACTTCAAATCAAAACCCTACCTTTTTTCTCTCTTACAATAATTTTGGTTGACACCTACGCCTCTTTCCAGGATGGTGATCTATTGTCGTTATCCACACAGTCTTACTGTCGTGTCGTGTTGCCACCATCGAGATTTCTGTCAGCAACCTCATTGACAAGCAACCTCATCAATTCAAGTATGTGACAATCTTTGTATTTATCCTCTTTATTTCTATTGGCTTTCATTTATCATGTTGGGATTAGATATTTGTATTTATCCTACCAAACGTATGATTCCAATTTGTTTGGATTTCTTTAGAGCATCATTCAACCGAGCTGTAATAAATTTGTTTGGCTTTTTCCATATTATATCATTAATGTTTTCATTTCTTTTCAATTCTTATGAACCCCCCTCTTTTAAAACACTCTAAGGAATCCCTTTGAGGTAATGCTTGATCTGAGATTTTAATTAATGCATCAATTTTAACATATGATTCTTTAATTTTTCATGTTGTTTTTGATAATTTAGATGTGATTCTTGATAATTTAAGGGTTTAGAGATGGAATCGTGGAATAGGAATTTATAACTATCTAACATTCTATGTATAATTTGTTGATAGTTTTTTCCTTTTCTTATAATTACAGTGTATGCTGCAAGTGGCTGATATTTTTTTTCTGATATTGCTTCTATTACTGTTTTGATAATTTTATACTTAAAAATTTAGTTTTTAATCTATCTTCTAATGCTATAGATGATTAATTGTTGTTATTTTGATCATCATTGATTTGTATGCAAATCCTTGCATCCCTGATTGCGTGTGGTTGGTTTCTCAGATTCTACTACTTTTTTTAATCGATTATGTTTTCAGTGAAATGTGAGTTTAGAATAGTGGACTGTAAGCTCTGAGACAAATGTGGCAGAAAATTTACAAGTCATTCATCTTATTCAGAAATTTGTTTGGTTTTCTAAAAACAAACAAAATAACTTTTTTTTTTTTGGTGATCTATTCCTAAAACTTTGCACCAAAAAAAAAAAAAAAAAGATTTCATGCTTTTTACTTATGAATGTATTCATAGAACCGGAGAAGCCATCACTATAGTATTCATTATGCTTCCAATTCTTTGTGAATGTTCATTTATGTTATGTTTTAGATATGGTAAAAAGTCTGAACTTTTATGCTTTCTAATTAAGATACTTAAATAGCTTGTTTACTTATAATGGTCATTATACTTTACAATTGCGTTCTATTATTATTATTATTATTTCAATTTTCCCCGATAAATGATCAACTACAAAAGGATTTTTTTTTTTTTTTTAGGGCATAGAGGGGGAGGTCATAAGCGTCTATACCGTAAAATCGATTTTCGACATGATAAATCATAGATAAATTCTATATAACTAAGGGATGTATGGATTCTCGAGAAGAAAGGATGTGAAACCTTCGGCTTTTTTCCTCTTCCTCTATCCCTATTCCATAGGTACAGCTGTAGAATTCTTTTAATATGTTTTTCCTAGAGCGTTCCACCTTAGAGGGAAGCACCCGCGCAAGCAGGCGTGGACGAAGCGGAAGCGAGAATTATTATTATTTCATAGTGAATATTTCTCATATATATATATATATATATATATATATATATATATATATATATATATTGTAGATGAATCTTTTCTCTCCTTAAAATTTGGGTTTGCTTGTAACCATAGCTTGTTTGTATGTAGAGACAATGAATACACTAGCTATATTAGTTTATGTCATTGCCTTAGAGCACAGTCGTAGAAGAAAAAGGCTACGGATTGCCTATGATAGAGCGAGTAAGCAATTGATCAAGGGTGTCAATATATATAGGTTGGTCTTTAAGAGTGATCTAACTTGCATTTAAAGTATTCATCATTATCTTTGTGATTTACTTACCACAATTGGTAAACTAGTAGATACTAGGAACATGTGCATTGCGGAAATGGTCGCATTTTTCCTATATACCAGTTCACATGACCAAAAAAAAAAAAATAGAGTACCAAAAAGGGAATTTATTAGATCTAGAGAGACAATAAGTCAACATTTTATAGGTGTCTTAAATGCAATTTTGAAATGCCATGAAGTTTTGGTCAAAAAACCAGAACAAGCTCGTGAGAACTCAACCGATGATAGGTGGTGATGGTTTATTGTAAAAAAATTAACTTGTTTATTTTTTTTTTAAATCAAAGCTTATTATACTAACATTAGCCTATTTTATCAAATTGTTTTGGGGATTTAGATGGACCATACATCAAAGTAAATGGTCGTGCAATTGGCAAACCTATGTATCGAACAAGAAAAAATGAGATCGCGACTAATGTCTTAGGTGTGTGCTCCCAAAACATGCAATTTATTTACATTCTACCAATGTGAGAAGGTTCAACAGGTGATTCTAGGGTGTTACGTGATGGGATTTCTAGGAGAAATGAGTTAAGAATCTCACAAAGTATACTATCGCTTAGCTTAGCATATTTAGCTTTCAAATTTGGGTTTGTTAAAGCGCTAATAACCTTTAGCATGGTTGTAGGTTACTATTATTTATGTGATGCTGGTTACTCAAATGGAGAAGGGTTTCTTGCTCCTTTTAGAGGGCAAATATACCACTTAAATGACTGGAGGCAAGGTAGCCACCCCACCACACCTAAGGAGTTCTATAACTATAAGCACTCTTCTTCTAGAAATGTCATCAAGAGATGTTTTGGTCTACTAAAAGGAAGATGGGCCATTCTGAGGGGAAGGCCATACTATTATGTGAAAACACAATGAAGGATTATATCTGCTTGTGCATTGCTACACAACTATGTTAGGAGAGAAATGCCTATTGATCCTTTAGAAGAAACAATTGGAGAAGATATTGTAGGAGAAGACTTAGCTGGTGATAGAATTACCTTCGTTAAAACATCTGATGCTTGGACAACATGGCGTGCTAATTTGGCAGTTGATATGTTTAATTAGTGGAAGCGTAGTAAGCGCCAACATATCATCGGGTAATTGATATTATTTGTAATCAATAGACATGTAATATTGAATGTTTACCCATGTGCTATTATATGTTTAATTACTAGTATTGTTGTTGTATAATTAATAAACATGCAGTGTTATATGTTTAATCATGTGCAATATTATATAGAATTGTGTTGTTGTTATATAAGTACTTTTTATGTAAAACTTTTATAGAATTTTTTTTGTGTGTGTGTGTGTGTGCGTGTGTGTATTTTTTTTTTTTTTTTTTTGGACATGGGATGGCCGAAAATGCAAACAGTGATGAGATTGACACAAGTGAGAAAAAGGCAAGAGGCAAGAAAAACAAGGAAGCAAATATGTTTGGACTACTAGAAAAAGATTTCATGTTAGTTGGATGCTTAACTAGGCTTGCTTAATTTGGCAGATGGAAGGTTAATAATGGTCAATTTCATCTTTGTTATTTAGCCCAACTTGAGAAATGGATGTGTGAAAAGCTACCTGATTCTAATATTAAGGGTTCACCCCATATTGAGTCAAGAGTGAAGCTGTGGAAAAGGCAATATCATGTCATTCAAGAGATGGTGGGCCCAAATGCAAGTGTTTTTAGTTAAAATGATAAAACAAAATGCATCATATATGATGCTACTATCTTCAATGATTGGGTGAAGGTAATTTTGTTCTAATCATAATATATGATTTTTAACTTTTTTGGTTATACCCATTTACAATTTATTAATCTTGTTGATGTTTACAATTTTTTTTCTTTGTTTGTTTTTAGAGTCACCTGGGCGCTATTGGACTAAGGAGCAAGCATTTCCTCTTCTTAGAAGAGTTGAGACAAGTATTTGAGAAAGATCGAGCCACCGGGGAGGATGCTGAAACTCCAGCCAATGCTGTTAAAGATATTGCAAATGAAGAAACACTAGGAAATACTGAACAATCTATAAGAGATGCTTTTGTTGACTTGGAACATGAAAGTAACACATTAGTTGGGGAAGAAAATGCAAGTGTCCCTGATCTAAGCTCAACTAAACATTTATTAGGTCAAGATGTTGGCAATGATGAGTTCTCTAGCACCATTAACTCTATTGGAACTTGGATTGATAGTTCTAGGGAGCACATTTCAAAACTTGCTAGTTTCTTCCAATTCCTAGTTTATTAGATTGAGGCAAAGCAGAAAGTTTATACTAAGCTAATGAAGATTGAAGGCTTGTCCCAATGGGAAATGATCAGAGATGGTGGGTTGATTGTATTTGACACCAGTAAGATGTTATATTTCTTCTCACTTCTTGATGAGTGTAAAAAGGAGTATGTTGCTTGGGTTTTAGGGGGTTGCCAGTAGAATTAAAACTTTGTGGATTTTTATGACTATTTAAATTGTGTGATGTATGTTGAGTGCAACAAGTAATGTGTGTGCTATTATGTGAACTACTTGTTATGTATTTTTTGTGTTGTTTACATATGCTTTGTGTTATGCAACTAGTAAGGTGTGACTAAATTTCATCTTGGTTGCTTGAACATTTTATATGCTTTATGCTGTGTGAAAATTAACTTTGTAGAATATGTATTATTTTTCCATAATTTTTCCAAATTTATTATTTGTAACATGCATTCAATATGTGGAATACATATTCAATTGTGATAATATTATCATGGCAGATACATAATTCTTTGG
Organism: Dioscorea alata; assembly: GCA_020875875.1. Classification (NCBI taxonomy): domain Eukaryota; kingdom Viridiplantae; phylum Streptophyta; class Magnoliopsida; order Dioscoreales; family Dioscoreaceae; genus Dioscorea; species Dioscorea alata. The sequence continues at coordinate 4,654,146 of CM037024.1, read as the reverse complement.
ATTAACTTTATCCTTAATCAATGTATTATGTATCTCTTTATTCTCTAATGCCTTCTTCATGTAGTATATAATGATATGTTGTTCTTTAGGAAATTAATTATATAGAGACTAGCATCAAAGCCAAAAGAGTGGTTGAAATTAAATTAAATTTGCTCAAAAATTTAAGCACAAAGGTATTTAAAAAAATGCAAAATATTTTTTTTGATATTTTATTTTAGTTATTTATTAATCTAAATAATTTAAATTATAATTTTTCAAAATTTTATGTATAGGGGTATTTGGGAATATTTGAAATATTACTGAGGTGATTACCATGACTAACCAAACATGGTAATGAAAAATTACCAGTAATATAAGTTCTCAACCAAACATAATAATCCCATATTACCATAACATTCCTGGGAATATAGCATTTCCGACCTCATTACCACACTAATCTCATTACCGTGGTAATATATCATTATTGTGAACCAAACAACCCCTAAAGGATAAGTGCTAGAGCTTAATTATGACAAAGTTGCATATACCTACACATCTACATAATATGAAAATGTTGCGAAAGACATCTTACTTACATTAGTGCATGTGCATAGTTAGTTTTTCCAAAAGTTACACATGGCACATTACAACAATTATTTGTTTAGATGAGGCAATGTTGTGAGATATACTCGAATGTCGTAGAGTCATTCAATGCTTAGATAAAGGAGACATGTCACACATATCTGTCCAACATGATAGGCTCAGTTATTATGTGTGGTTCTTAACTATCGGAGGAAGTATATCTTGCAGCTAGTAAGTGATGTGTGGGTGTGCGATGTCACCCTCCCGGCCAGAAGTGCACAAGTCATCAACTAATAAATTCTCCCACACATGTAGAGAGTCGTATCCCTAAGACCCCAACAATTACTATTACTTCCTCTTCAAGTCACTATTTAGTTTACCAATCAAAAGAGTGTTGTCTTAATAGAAACTAAAGTAAACAAAGAAAAGAATACTACCAAGCAACTCAATGGAGATAAAGACTATGAAAAAAGTAAGCATCATACAAGGATCCCCTTGAGAGTACTAACAGTGCACGAATGATATGAAATCCAAAGTAGCTGTTAGCAAGTTTGGACCGAGAGATTCTAATGTTAGCTACCTTGAAAACCTTTGATGAATAACCCAAATCCCATATAGGTTCCATCTCTCGGGCACCCCTACGATTGCATTGGGTACAAGAAATCTCTAAATCTAGGGTGAAACCTTAATGCGGAAGGTCATCTACACCCAAATAATTAGGTGTGTAAGTATAATAAAACCTCATTAGTCTTTGTATAACTTAATATATACAAACATCCTGTTCTACACATACAATTCAAAATTAAACTACAGAATCCATCCATTGTAGATTAAACATAAAGCATCATAGAGTAAATCCAAAGAATAAGCCAACATGCATTAATAAATAAATGTAATCATCCATACAAAGTTTTCCTCCCAAGGTTTACCAATGCTCGGTGGCCTTGGGAGTTTAGATCGACATAAATAAAAGGAGAATTACAAAATCAAGATGAAAATAAATAGAACTCATGATGAAAGTTCCTATCTGTCGATTAGTGTTGAAGGTGGAGTAGCTTCTAGGATCCTAATGATACCTCCCTCCAAGAGTCCCCAAAACATGGTGTTGCTTTGATTTCCACTCCGTCAAAGCTCCAAGGTTGAATCACTCAAGATCTACCTTCCTCTTTCTTTAATTTGAGCCCAAAAGAGTCTCCTCCTAAAGAGATTTGGAATTTATGATGTGTGGACTTGAATGGTGGCCTAGTTCCTTTCTAAAGGCCCTAGCTTCACCCTTCTATGCTTCCCCAGGCATGCAAGCACATATGCAGGGGCATAGGGGCCACATGGGTTGTGAAAATAGGCTTTTGGCAAAGCTGTAGGTTCATGTCGCCTCTGTACAGCGCATGAAGGTTGCATGGCTTTTTGGACCGTTCATGCGGCTTCTATGTAGTCACATAGTGGTCGCATGGTATCCCAGACGGGTCATGCAGTTACTGTGCAGGCTTTGGTCCAAAACAATGTTGCTACAATAATCCATCTCTTAATTTGCTTCTTTCTCGTCTTGACATTGGTCCAAAATACATCCTTGAGCTCTTAATTCCCATATATATATAGACACTTATCAATAAGTATTAGTTGCATCCAGTATGCTATTCACTTCTTTGGTCTTCATTTTTCAGTTGTTCGAGTTATTGCGAGTAGTTTCCATTTACTTTCAATTCCTTTAGTATTCCAATTTCCTATGATGATATTTTATGTTTCCTTCAGTATCACATTTAACTAGTTTAGTTTTTAGTGTTTAAGTGCAATATCTAACATTATTGTTTACTTTGGTTGTCCTAATTTAGTATTCTACACTTCCATTTATTACATAATAACATAATAACTCTATATACCATTTTTTTTTCTAGTGAGTTTTCTAGCTATGTAATTGTCACATTTTGAATGGGTACAAATTCAAGCTGATGAACATGATGTATGATCAACAGTAACTATACAAGAAGTGGGAAACTCATTTTGGCATCAAGATTCATGGCATACTTTTGGAGATTGTATAGAAAAGTAGCTATTTACTCATAGGTTGCTCCTATAATTGATAGTTTCATAATAGTTTAAAGTTGTTGACCATTAGGGCAATTCTATTAACTTACGAGAAGGAACACAATTCCGTGGATGTAAGGAGGTATACAAATATACATGTGTAGCAATCATGCACATGGATACAAATGTTCATTATTTTCTGGATGATCACAACATTGTTGGCTTGTAACAGTAACATATTCGAGGCCGATATCCCCATCCTAGATGACAACAAAATAGATTGACCAATCTCATCATCATCTTCATCTTCCACCACCTATCTTAATGAAAAAGGCAGGTTGTCGTTAGTGAAACAGGATAGAGTCACAAGCATTTGGTGTGCAAGAGCTGCAATGTAGCCATTGTTACCAAGTTCGACATATTAGGGTAACTTGTAATAAACTAATTGTAGAATGACTATATGTTACATACAAATTAATTTTGAAGTTCTACTTCTCTTGTTGAGGGGTGTATGAAACAAATTATTATGCATAAAATCCTTGTACATAAAATGCACCCACTAAATAATGAACAAAAAAATCAAATACAAAAGGCTAACCGGAAGATATTACTAGAGAGTTGGACTATTACACAAAAATAACATTGGTGAACAACAAGCGCTAATAAAATTACCAAGCCAATTGTTAATGAACACTAATGCTCGGTAATAAACAATATGAGAGAATTTCAAGAAGGAACTGTTGATCTTGAATAATATCATCTGATGTTAACGGTGAGTAACTTGTACTAAGTGGAAAATAAAACCATAATAAGTAGCACTTTTATATGCTTAGAGCATGTGAATGTTAGAAGGTAACTCTAATAATGGTTGTAAGCCTCAACAAATAAATGATTTCATGGCATTCTTAAGCTTCTTGAGTGTCTAGTGGGTCAGTTGTTGTTATTACTTTTTATTAGGGATACAAGTGTACATGCCAATTCTGTAATAAAGTGCTAAAAAACAGGATATCGATCCACAGGGAAGATGAAAAATGCTAGTACTTATCCCTATCCCGAAAATTAGCCTAAATGAACTTAGTGATATGTGAACAATACTAAAAAGCAAGAGAAAATAAATAAAAGAAGCCAAGAAATCAAGGGAAGAAGGGATGCAAGGCCTAGTATCCCTCTAGGATTTGTTAAGTTCAGGACAAAGGTTGAACAAGTATGCAATCTTATTTGAACTGAGAGAAATCCTAAAATATACTAAACCCCTCTTGCAAGGGTGATTAGTAATTGATTCAGTAGAGTGCTGATGCAGACAACCCATAATCGTTTTGCACTCTATGAAACCTCAATGTGGATTAACAAGAATTTCTGAAATAGATAATCCTTCTTGCGAAGAGATTACCCTTAATCCCATACAGAATAGAAATGCTATTTCTCCTAAAATATATTTACTACAATTGCAAAGAGCATGGAAATAACTTGTTAATCCACTCGGGAGAATTAAGGGAGGAGAACTCTCAACTCCAAAATACCCCATTACTAGGCTTACTCACAGTCCTCTCCAATCGCGGCATGTCTATGCTAGGTGGGTATTTCTACTCGTCACAAAGCACATCAAACATGTGAACTGGCGCTTTTGCCTCAATAGCAATCAAGTCATACACAACATGTAATTAGATTCAAATAACATAGATTGCAATTAAGAAATAAAAAAAATCAACAAGATTCACAACCAATGTCAAATAGAATGAAACCATAGAGTTCAACTATGCTCGAACATCTAAACAACAAGATACGAAGAAATAAAACTAGACATGAAAACCCTCTTCTCAATCATGCCAGTGGGTGATTGTCGGAGAACGCCCAAGGACCTTCCATGAACGCCGCCAAGCTAGTCTTAACGGCTACAATCCTTCCTTTCCAAGATAGATTGGTTGAATATCCCTCTAGAATGGCCTCTAAAGCCTTAGAGATCCACCCCTCTTCTTCTCCTTAGCCTCACCTCTAAATAGAACAAAAGATACCCTACAAACCCTCGTCAGGAATATTTATACTATGCCACTTACGGGCTACTTACAGTTGTAAGGATGCGGCCGCAAGGAGTTGGGGATGATGGGTCATGAGTCTTACGAGATCACTTATGACCGTAACCCCCATCCGTAAGGTATTCTATCTTGTGTTACTATCCAGCTTATGGCCGTAAATACTAGACCATAAAATTCTCTGTATGCTTTTTGTGACAACCCTTTTACAGGAATAAGCTCTACTCATAAGCTCCTCTAGATGATTCTTACGATCATACTTATAGGCATAAGTCTTGCTTGTAAGTCCCTCTGAATGTCTTTATGCCCCTTCTTACGGGCATAAGCATGCCCGCAAGATTTTCTAGAAAAGACTTACGACAGTAAGCACAGCCATAAGGTGCCCGTAAGCAAGCCTGTTTGCCTTGTACTTCTTTGATTGATGCCAAGAGAATTCCATCTTCATCATTTTGTCTTTGGACCACTTCTTTTGGCTCTCTCTCTCTCTCTCTCTCTCATCTTTAAGTACTTTCCAAAGCCCGAGAATGCAAAACATACCATGTTTTACATTGACTTCCACAATAGAACCCTAATAGATGCCTAATGAGTGTACAAAATGATATAAATAATAAAGAATTTTACACTCATCGAATTCTCTCACACTTAAGTTTTTGCTTGTCTTCAAGCAAAATGAAAACATTACAGACCATGAGGAAAAAAATGTAAGACATCTGGTGCTCAAGAATTGGGAAGTTTCAAAAGTAATATGGTGTGAACAATACAAAAATGTTAAAAATTTCAACTTCCCAAAAATAGTTCTAACTTTATTCAAGGTTATTTCTTGTGTATGTGTGTGTTACAACTCTCTAGTTCACTTCTTTTAACCTACAAGACTTTAATAGCAAATATTCACAAAAATCTTCCTTTTCTTTTCAAGGTGGTAGCTTCGTACAACTCCTATGGTAGACACGGCCACGGTTCAGGAACCGCTGGTTCCGGTTCAAAGAAACCTTGAACCGGATCCGAACCGCCTAGGCAAGGTTCTTGGTGGTTTGGTTCCAGCACGGTTCCGGTTCTAGTTCTTGTGGTTTGGTTCAACGGTTCCGGTTTGACGGTTCATACGGTTCGGGTTTTTTTAAAACTAAATAATCCAATATTTTAAATTAAAATGAACACAAAAATACAAGAATTAATTTAATACAATATTTTATTAAAAAATAAAAGTATTAATACTTTAAAACAATATTTTGCAATAAAAGTACAATAGGAGAAGAAATAAAAAAAAAATAAAAGGCTTGAACTTAATTATATCAAGTTGCCTACGTATCCTTTTAGGGAATCAAAGCCCACATAGTTTTTTTATTTTAATTATACACATTTCCCATATTTCCATAACGCCTAATTGCTTGCATCATCATCAGAGGAGTTGGAACTAGAAGCCGTCGTTGTTGTACCAAAGCCATCACTTACCCCCTATTCTGATGATAACTGTATAAGGTCTTCTTGACTTTGTAGTCTAGCTCTTTCCCAATCATCGAGGCAAATTTGAGAGGCCAAAAAAGAGAACAAAATAAAAAGTTCAAAACCTAATCAAACATTCAAACCTAATGCTGGCTAATCACTAATGGTCCTAATCAATTGGTTCAACTGTTCAAGTCAAGTGTTCAGATGAATCAAATCAGACAATCAGATCTAATCAATTTGGTTATTATCGATCACAAGACTCAAATGGTCAAGCCTAATCAGATATCATGAGTCTATAACATTATTTATATAATATACATAATATTTTGATTCAATTGGAACCGACGGTTGAACTGCTGGTTTGAACCGCCGGTTGAACCACCGGTTCCATGGTTTTCAAATTCTGAAACCGGAACCAAACTTTGTATGAAGGTTCAAGTTCCGGTTTTAGGACGGTTACGATTTTTCCGGTTCTGATTCCGGTTTTGGGCGGTTCGGTTCTAGTTCGGTTCCATGGTTTTGGTTCAAAATGGCCGCGTCTATCCTATGGTAGCCTTTTTCTCACGTGGCCCCATAAAGTGGCTTTCACTCTTAAGAAAGATAGCTCTTTCCACATCTTTTCCTAGAAGATCGTAGCTTTCACTCTCCTAAAGAGATAGCTCTTTCTTCATTAGGGCATATATGGTATCCTATTTATCGAGAGTAGCTCCACACATTTACTAGGGGTAGCTCTTTTAGCTTTTCATATTTCTCTTTTTCAAACACATTCTTTCAAATTTGCAAAAATTTTCTTTTCAATTGAAGTAAATTATACAAAGTTATATAAGGTCTAAGTTGCTACAATAGAAAAGTTGTGTGCTTCAATTGGGTGAACAACCATAAATAGAGTGCAAACTAAAAAAAAAAAAAGAACTTAAAAAGGAACAAACTTGCATTTCCACCCCAATACTAAAAAACTCCCACTAGATTTCAAATGCACCCTCATAAGTCAACAACTTGGCAAATAAAAGAATTCAATGAATCCTAAACCCCTCCCCCACACTTAAAACCATACTTTGTCCTTAATGTATGTAAAAGATAAATAACCAAGACATTGCAATCTAAAATGGTAGGTGAATGAAAAACAAGTACTTCCCCGGTTTACATATGAATGGTGATAATCCTTGAAACCGGTATGGTGTGTCCTTTAAAGTGCACAAGTGGTTGGGGTCACTCAAGGTCAAGAAAAGGCCAAGTGAGCATTCCCTTTACAATTGAGGATGCTTGGGTGTTACAATAAAGATCCTGTGAGTACAATGGGGAAACCAATTAATCTCAAGAAAAATAAAATACAAAACATAAAACAAAATCCACTAAATATCTCAAAATAAGTACAAGACTTGGTAGGGCCAACCCTGCCTGAAAACTAAATACATGAACTGAAAATAAAAATACCGAATGAAAATAAAATAAAATCAATACTCGACAGTGTCAAATGGTGCAGAATCTATAGGTGGATATCGATCTAGAGTCGGAGGAGGTGTAGATGCCAGAGGAGGAGGAGGTGGACTAGCCTGGAAAGAATCTCCAAAGCAATGCTGAGGTCAGCCTTAAGCCGTGCTTGGGTTGCAAGAATTTCCTATTGATCCTCGCGGATCTGTCTGAAATTAGCCCACAGTTCTTGGATCTCTAATCTACTTCTGGGAGGAGTTGCTGCAGTTGGGGTGGCCGTGGCAGACGGGAGTGACGAATCGTTCTCACTTGACTCATCGTCAGACTCATTGCCCGAGTCCTTACCCCATTGGTCGGCTGCTGGGTGGGGCTCTGGCTGAGAACGTATCTGGAGCCTCAGGGGTGTCCATCCCTAGGTAGTCGTATCGTGAGCGATCTCCTGACCCTGAAGTTGATTTGCCAGTCCTATCCCCCTGATCAATCTAGTAATGTAGGGGTTGACAAAGATCGTACCTAGACATACGTGCTAGCCCTGATGAGCAATGAAGTCCACCAGTACGTAGCCTAGGTGAATGGGGCGGCGCGTAACCAAGCTGTATAGAAATAATAGCTCTTGGTGGCCCACCACTATGGTGCTATCTTCTTGACCTAAAAATGACCGAGCGATGATAGCATGAACGTACCCGAGAGACAGCCGGGTAAGAAAAGATGCTTTCAAAAGGCTTGGCTCGTAGCTCTTCCCGCGGCTCAAATGCAGCCAAGCTTCCTTGGTTGTCACGCCCAGGAGAAAATCGATAAAGGTTTGCTCATATCGCGGGGTGCTGGTGAAGTTTGTGTCATATAGCCCAGATAGCATAGCAAACTCCATATGCATCAGCGTCCACTGTTCCCTAAATAACTAGAACCAGATTGCTCTCGCCCAATCGAAGCCCACTAATCCCCTATCCAACTTAAACGTAGACAGAACCAATCCTCCAACCCTAGCTAAGAAAGAACTTGCTAGTCCATAATGTGGGATTGGCAAACCACTTCATCCTTAAGCAAGCGAACTGCTCTCGAAAGCGTGCGCTAGAGAAAGTAGGTGCCAAGGTGACTATGGGTGTTGATGTGCCCGCAGGCTCTGAACAAGATGTAGATGGCTCAGTCCTCTGCCTCTTGGCTCTTTTGATAATGGTCTTCTTTCCCTTAGTCATCTTGCATAGGAAAATATGAAGTTTAACTCAGAAGAATATGAATTTTTCCTAAATCAAGAGAGCTTACTGGTAGAGTTATAACCGTAAGACTCGAGGAACCCACCTTTACGACAAGCCATACGGCTATAACCTCAAGCTTAGGTAGTAAGGAACCCTCCTATACAATGGAGCTCCAAAATTTACAAATTTTGTGATACAATTAAATTTTATGCATTCCTAAGCATTTAAACAATCAGTCACCATAGAAATCACAAAAAAGTTTATATATTTGAACAAGAAGAAGAAATCTGAAAACTGATAGATGAAATGGTAAAAAAAAAAACGCATCCAATCCCATTTCAAAACACTCAAAATCAAAATAGAAGAACGAGGGGAGTGGAATGGGAGGAAAAAGAAGAGTTGTCAACCAATGAATGGAGAGAAAATTTTGAATTGAAGATCAAAGGTTGACGGCGGCGTTTAACGCTATTTGCTTACGGGTGACTTACGAGCGTAAGATGCAACAGTAAGTCTCTCTGTCTGCGCTTTTACGGGATGCTTATGGCCATAAGGCATTTCCAGTAAAGTTTTTATATCCTTTACAACCTAGGTTTCGACCGTAAGAATATTTACACTATAACATATAAAGTTCTCTGAATTGTTCTTACAGTCGAGCTTAGGTTCGTAAAGAGCTTGTAAAGCACCTAGGTCATAAGTACTATGTTACCGCCCGTAAGGAATACAGTAAAGTAGGCAGTAAAGCTCTATGGATTGCCCTTTCGATTATCTTATGGTCGTAAGTAGGCCTGTAAGAAACCCAGTACAATTACCATGGAGGTTACGGGTCATAAAGGGCTCTTGGTATACCAGTAAAGTGCTCTAGATGACCCTTATGGCTCGACTTATGGGCGTAAGCAGCCTGTAAGGTACATCTGAACTGTGTTCTTCAAGACATAGGGATAGTAAGTGCACTCGTAAGGCTCTCTATAATCCCTTTACAGGGTGGTTTACAGGCGTAAAGACGCCCGTAAGCTTTTATATTACGAGTGTAAGTAGCCTGTAAGCAGTCCTAAAAAATTGGGCAGTTTCCCCTATTCTAACAAGTATGGACTAATACACATGTGACCTGGTGAGTGCAAAAATGAGTGTCTAGGACTACATCCAACCAACAGAATCATGGAAAACAATGACAAGCCAAGCATTTTATTACTAACTCAAATGAAAACACATAACAACAACTAAAAGCAAGAAAAACTAAAAGTATAGAAAATGCTTGGGTTGCCTCCCAAGAAGTGCTTGTTTTACTTCATTAGCTTGGCATACCTGGTATGTGCATGTCAAGGAGGCTCCAAATAGGAATACTCGTTGAACCAACATGTGTGTCTCCGAAATAATTCCCAAGTATGAAATCGGAAAAAAATAGGGAACTTACCAATCCATTGGACCGACTCAGAAGTTACCTCCTTGGGCAAAGGTTTCTCCTTGCCTTTCTTTGGGGAAGTGACTACCTTCCAATGCTTCTTTCACGTGCGTTTCTCAACTAGAGTTCTTATAAGCAAATGTGATGTCTCCTCGTCTTGAGAGGCATCTAATAACTCCTCAAAAGGCTTCTTGTGCACCATTTCTTGCACAAAATCATCCACAATAGAGTCAGTTATGTCCATAAAATAGTGAGTATCATAAAAACCAAGAGAATGTTTTATGGCATCAAATAAAGCAAAAATAACTTCCTCATCACCAACCCTAAGAGTTATTCTACCATTACTCACATCGATAAGGGCTTGAGAGGTGGCTCAAATACCCAACCTAAGATGAGGGTCACATCAACATCCTCATCAACATCTAAAATCACGAAATCAACCAAGAAGATGAATTTATCTACTTTCACAACAGCATCCTCAATAACACCTCTACGATGCCTAATGGATCGGTTTACTAACTGAAGGGTCATCCTAGTGGGCCTAAGGTCTCTAAGCCCTAGCTTTCTAAACATGGTAAATGACATAACATTAATACTAGCTCCTACGTCCACTGAGGCTTTCTCATTCACCAATTTACCAATATTACAAGGGATAGTGAAACTCCCTAGATCCTTTATCTTCTTCGGCATCTAGTTTTGCAAGAGTGCCAAACTCCCCTCACTCAATGTTAGCATCAAAACCTCTTCAAATTTTCACTTATTAGTTAATAGGTCCTTAAGTAACTTCACATACTTCGGCATTTGGGATAGGTCTTTAATGAACTGCACATTAATGTGCAGCTGCTTGAGCAAATCCAAGAATCTTCTGAATTGTTCATTGGTGCGATCACTCTTCAATCTAGAAGGGTATGGAAGTCATAGAACATACTCTTTTACCAGTGGTGACACACTCTTCTCAACACGTGGAGTAGCTTCTCCCTCTTTCATAGGATCTTCAGGCACTTCAATTACCAGCTCTTATTCCTTTTCCATCACTCCTTCTCTACTCATTCCCACTTTCTTACAACTCCTAAGTGGTCGTTTGGTTCGCGGAAATGATATATTACCACGTAATAAAATTATTGTGGTAATAATATCGGGAATGTTATATGTCCAGGAATGTTGTAATAATTTATGATAACCATGTTTGGTTGGAAACTCATATTATATAGTAATCAACTTGGTAATGTTCTAAATTTCACAAAATACCCTTGTTTCTACTATTTTGTGCAAATTTAAATTTAAAGCAAAATAAAATTTTGGATAAAAAAATTAAATTTTCAAAGTTGAATATATTCCCAAAATAATGTTATTCAAATATAATTTTTTTATCCAACGAATGAAGTGTGAAAATTATTATTTTTAAATAAAGGGCATATTTGTCCAAAAAATGTTTCAGATTATCACCCACTTGGTAATCCAACATAGCCACCCATTTGGTGGTAATGGGATTACCAAGTTTCTTGGTAATCTTTGAAGGTTGGTAATAAAAATTACCATCGATATTACCACCGCCACTAATCCAAACGTGGTAATCTTTTCAGATAACCACGTTACAGGCGGTAATATTTTCACATTACCGCGAACCAAACACCCCCTAAGAGTGATACTCGGTAAACTACATTATGGTCGCTCGGATAATAATTTAGCAATCTGGCCAACCTGATTCTCCAAGTTCTGAAGAAACATTTGCTGGTTCCTCATTGTGGATTCTATACTCTAGAACCTAGCATCTGATTGTTGAAACTTTGTGTCCCTGATTTGTATAAACCAAGTAAGGACATTCTTAAGTGTAGGCTTCCGATCGGACTGTGGGTGAGAAGAAAATCCAGGTGGGGGCTTCTACTATTGTCCTTGGTTGCCTCAAGAGAAATTAGGGTAATTCCTCCAACCTTAACTGTACATGTTGCTATAAGGTCTCCCTACTGTCAGAGGGCACTACCAACGAAATCAACTTGCTCGATGGATAAGTTATCGATCTTTCTGCTCAAGGCTTCAACCTAGACGACTAATACGGTAACCTCACTAACCTCTAAGATCTCAGCTGGCTTGCTAACTGACATTCCCCTACAATTCAACTAGTAATTATTCATGGTAGTCTCCTCTATCAACCATTTCGTTACCTTTGGGGTTTTATAACCAAGTAATCCTCCTACTGCTGAGTCTATCAGCTGTCGAGTGTTTTGGTTGAGGCCCTGGTGGAATATCTATACCTCTATTCATTCAGGGAGATTGTGGTATAGTTACCTCCTTAATAGATCCTTAAATCTCTCCCATGCCTTATAAAGTGACTCTGAATCAAACTGAACAAAAAAAATAATCTCCTAACATAACTTGGTCATTTTTCTTGGTGGGAAATTATAAGCCAGAAAAGACTCGATGAGTTGTTCCCACGTCGTGATAAAAGCACGGGGAATGGCCTATAGCCCCTGCTTGGCTATACCATTTAAAGAAAAAGAGAATAGTCAGAGTCTAATAGCATCATTAAAGACGTTGTTCATCTTTAACATGTCGCAAACCTCAAGGAATCCTCCAATGTTGTTTAGGTCCTTATCTGGAAAACCATAGAACTACACTAATTGTAAGACCATCTTCGCAAACTCCGGCTTAAGCTCGAAGTTGTTTGCAACTACTAGTGGGCGAATAATACTGGATTGGGAGCCATTCAGAGTGAGACGTGTATAGTTGAAAAGGGTCCTCTGTCGATCCCCTTGATTCGCCATGTTTCTTGATTATTCTTCTTTAACTCCATGTCAATGAACCTGTTTTAGTCAACAATGCCATCATCAATCTAGTTCCAATCACTCTCTCAATACTGTCTTCACCTTCTACCAGTCATGCTAACTTGCCCTTAGGTGGCATGCACTACAATCAAAACAACATAAGTGAAATCAGAAATAACAAAATAAAGAAAGAAATAAAAGAAACAAAAGAAAAATAAATGGCTAAAGTGACGGAATACACAAAGTGTTCCTTAAATCTCAAATCCTCCTCAGCAACGATACCAAAAACTTGATAGGGACATAAGTGTATATGCCGATCATGTAATAAAGTGCTCAAAAGCAGGGTATTGATCCACAGAGAAGATCAAGAATAGTAGTATTAATCCCTACCTTGAAAATTAGCCTAAATGAAAGTAGTGATGTGTGAACAATATTAAAAAACAAGAGAAAAGAAATAAATGAAGTCGAGAAATCATGAAGAGAAGAGATGCCCGGCATAGTATCCCTCTAAGGTTTGTAAAGTTAAAGACAAAGGTTGAACAAGTATGTAATCCTATTTGAACCAAGAGAAATCTTAAAATATACTAAACCCTTCTTGCAAGGGTGATTAGTAGCTGATTCGGAACAGTGCTGATACAGACACCCCACAATCGCTTTACACTCTATGAAATCTCAATATGGATGAACAATAATTTCTGAAGTAGATAATCCTTCTTCCAAAGAGATTACCCCTAATCCCATACATAATAAAAATACAATTTCTCCTAAAATATATTCCCTATGATTGCAAAGAACATGAAAATAACTTGTTGTAGAACTCTCAACTCCCCATTACTAGGCTCACTCATAATCCCTACAATTGTGGCATGTCTATGCTAGGTGGATATTTCAGCTCATCACAAAACACATCAAATATGAGAACTAGAGTTTTCACCTCAATGGCAATCAAGCCATACAAAACATGCAATTAGATTCAAATAACATCGATGGCAACTAAGAAATAAAGTAATCAACAAGATCCACAACCAATATCAAATAAAATGAAACCCTAGAGTTCAACTATGCCCGAACATCTACAAAATTAGCCCTCTATTAATGGAGGGCTAGCATCCAAACTAGAAATGAAACTATGACCGAACATCTACAACAAGACACGAAGAGAATAAAACTAGACATGAAAATCATCCTTCTCAATCGTGCCTGTGGGTGATTACCGGAGAATGCCCAAGGACCTTCCACGAATACTGCCAAGCTAGACTTGAAGGCTACAATCCTTCCTCTCCAAGATAGTGTCAATTCTCTCTAATCAAGCTTGTTGACCAAGATCCGTGTAATCATACTCATCATCTAATGCGTAGTATATAGCAAACATCATTAGTCCTTTACTAGATTGAAACATTTGGAAATAATAATGGATAGCATTTAGGATGATAACAATTAGGAAATCGATGAAAAAGAAAAAAAAACAAGAATATGTTACTAAAAATTAAAATGAAAGTTACACATTAATATACCATATTTTCCTACTCTCATCTTGTCATATCAACCATGTTAGTTATAGACATTGTTCAAGCTTCCTTGATCTAAGTATTCAAGGATTCAGGCACATTATCCATCCATTAAAGGGGTGATAAACTAATGTTTTCTATTTACCTTCTCTTGTAATCACCTATAAGCTTGTTCAGATACAACTTATAAGTCCACAACAACATCCGTATATGTTTTTTTTTATTATAGAAAAAGCTATCTTTTTTTTAATAAACTCATACACTTCTCTAAGCATTTTTGTAAAAACTACCTAATACTTTATGGAAGTTAGTCTCAAAATATCAAAGGCAATAACCATGAGATGACCCATTGAACGTATTCATGATGGCATTTATCAATCCCTTAGACCTATTAGACATAAACATGATGGTACTATTAGATCCATCATCTTCTATGTGTAATACCTAGAATAAGTTACATGTAAACTGAGTCCAATTTATCTCTGATTGTTGACAATATTGAAGGTGAGATAAAGGAATCCCTTATTGCCAAGGCTTGCATCCATGCTTGAAAGCATGTAAAGAAGCAGCAAAACAAAAGAAAACCTCTTGAATAGGTCTTAACCCTTCTTATTCTTCACAATGCCACTACGGTTAGTAATTACTATCTTCTCAATATACCATAATAGAACATCATAACTAGCTACATGAGAACCACACATAAGTCCATTTGTGATCTCTTACCTCCTCACACCTATTTTTATGGCAAATCTACATAGTGATCATAAAGTAAATCATGTTCTATATTGAGTGGATCTATACATTGGGTGATCCTTTAGCTTTTATAAGATATGTCTATAAACCCATCTTTTAAAGGCTCAACTACGAGGTTGTGAGAGTTATCGAAGTAGAGCAAGGGAAGCAAGGAAAGAAGGTTAGGAATTGATGGAGAGGATCAGAGAACAAGAGCAAAAGCTCAAAAGCTATTTATCAAAGACTTGTCTCTGTTATTCATAATCCAAATGGTTACAAGGGGTCTCCTTACATAGAAGGAGAGATTACTTTGACAAGCTATACCACTAAGTCATCCTATCTAGGAGTAAGTTTTGACTAATATATTATTTTATATTATATAGACTTATTAATCAAAACCTAATAACCCTAACCTAATCTATAAGGTTTAACACTATTTTAACCATAATAAGTATCTGGCATGGTTCTTATTACTTCTAAGTGATCTAGTCTTGCTCTTCTTCTAAAAGTTCTATAAGATTGTTCTAGATAATTATAAAACTCATAACTACTTTGTTGTCTAAGAGGCTGTGTTGTTCTTGAGCCACTTGCAGTAGTTATTAACCTTGCTGGGTTAGATGAACTGGTACTTGCTTGATTATTACTAAAACTTGCTTGATTATTACTTCCTACACTTTGCACATTCATGTGTATTTCATCATAGTTATCTATTATCCCTAAATTTTTTATTAATTCATCAATATCTATATCTTCTAATTGTCTAGCAATTTCTTCTTCTTTTATTAAAAGATATTCTTCTATTTTTACTTTTTTTAGAATACTCATTATGTTCATATCTACATTCTATTAAAAAATGTACATCATCTATATCTGTTGGCATTTCTAAAAAATCTTCTTCCCAATCGTAATTAGGATAAAACTGTTCTATTAAGCTTTCCATTAGTCAAGATTTAATTGATCATCTACTTCTTCAATAATTTCTTCAATTTTAATATTTTTATAATAGGTTTGTGTTTTAAAACTGACTAACCCATCTTCATATTTTTAATATTTTATATCTGACGGCTCTCCTATTGTATGTGTTAATATATTACTTAATTTCCATTTTGTCCCTGTTAAACTTTTTGAACTATACATTTTAGCTGGATATGCTTTAATTCCTTGTGACCCTAAGATTTTCATAATTTTGTCATTACTAACAATATATCTTATTTCATTATTTGATATTTGCCCAATAAAAATCTTTGTAAGTAATATATTAGGTTTCATATTAGTCATATTATATCCTTTAGATTTTATTACTAGTTTAATATTTTCATATAATGTATCTAGTGTTACTAAAAATTCTGGGATATATAAGTTATTTCAAAATTATTTGTCATATCTACTTCAGCTTTTGTTATCTGGGCTTTAGCCATATTTTCTATTTGTCTAGTATCTACTAATGATAGTGCTAAGTTAGTTCCTAATTCCAATCTATGTAATCTTGTTATACTAAATAGCATTAATCCTAAATGTAATAAGTAGTAATTAGCATTTATTAGTTTCTTGTAAGATTCTGCTATTAGAAAATCAATAACTATTTTTGCATTATCAATATTACAACATATTTCCATTTCATCATATCCTTCATACATTTTATTTGGAAATCAAAAATACCAAGTTTATATAATTGTTCACCTTGTACTAATTTTAGATTTTTCTCCTTAATCCTTTTAATTTGATCATCTGGTATACCAATTGTTTCTAGTGTCCTAGTATATCTAACTCTATTAAATGAATTAAACCTTCTAATATTATCCACTGATCTAATAATTTTTAAGGGCATTTTTATTCATAAAATGTTCTAACTTCTTTCAATTCTTCTAGATATTTTTCTCTAGTTTCAAACCCATAATTATTCATTATTTTTCCTAATAATATGATATGATAATATTCAACTTGTTGTTTAACACTATAATCTTTAAAATCTAATCTTATTAATTTATTTTCTAAGATTAGTTCAGATGCTTTTTCATGGTTCTTAGAAGAAAAAAAAAATTTAATCTCAAATGTTTTTCTTATCTCTAAGCAAATATTTCCATAAATATATTTTTCATATAAGAGTTATATGTGGAAAGAAAACATATGAAATTTTCATGTTTTTGAATTTTAAAAAATTTGATATATTATGATGTTATTGGATTTAAAGACTATAATGAGAAAAAAGACTTCACATTCCGCAGAAATCTTACATTACCACCTATTGAGTTGGTAATCACATTACTGGTAATGTTACAGAAGTTATCAAATTCTAGGAATATAATATTCCCACTCTAAGCAACCAAAACAAGGTAATCTTACATTATCTAGTTCTAGCTCAGGGGGTAATCTAATATTACTCCCAACCAAACTTCACCTAAAGGGTAAGTGATTCAGATGCTAACGGTGCCTATTTGTATGATCTAAACGCACTGTATGTGTAATCAGTAGGGCCACTAGTCTAGTGATTTCCCAATTTCTCCAGAATGTGAACATATTGGAACAAGATGGTACATGTGAGAATGGGACTAGAAAGAAAGTCCATTGTGCTCCCAGTGAATATGACATTAATTATGAGTCTGAGGATCATAGTAGAATGTATGCGGTCAGAAAGATGATACTCGCACTAAAGTTGGAAGACAAGAATTAGAGGCATAAGTATTTCCCCACTATATGCACCGGTAGTGAGAAACATTTCTTTTTTAATTATTGATTATGATAGTGGTGAAAATCTTGTGAGTAAGAAGATTATTGATTTGTTGAATTTTCTTGTTGAGCCACATCTCAAACCTTACAAGATAGGTTACATTAAAGAAATTGGTGGGATAGATATTAATAAGAGGTGCAAGTTATATTTTACTATTGGCTTATATCAAGATGAGACTTGTTGTGATATTGTTAAGACGGATGCATGTCATATATTGTGAGGGAAACCAAGGTAGTATGATGTGGATGCATACTATACAAAGAGAGCAAATATGTATACAATGAAAAAAATTTACCACTTATACCCTACATCATACGACAAAGAAAACTTAACCTAAAACTTCTAAAGTGAAGGGGTAAGTCTTGCTTGCTGATCAAAAGACTTTAAGGTTGCTTTAAGATAGATAAAGCAACTACATATAGTTATTGTGAATGATGTGTTAAGTGTAGAGTAAAAAATCATTCTGAATGTAATCCAGTGACTTTGAGAGGAGTTCCATTCTACCATGCCAAATGAGTGGTTAGATGGATTACCACCTATGAGGGATATTCAACACCATATTGATTAAATTTCTAATATTGGTTTTCCAAATCTGCCACACTACATGATGAGTCCAAAGGGGAGATAAATTTTAAGGAAGAATGTAGATGAGTCGTTAAAAAAGGGGCAAGTTCAAGTAAGATGAGTACATGTTCATTTCTTACCTTACTTACTCCAAAGAAAGATAATAGTTAGAGTATGTGGGTTGATAGAAGAGCTGTCATCAAGATCACAATTACGTACAAATTTCCTATCCTAAGACTTGATAAAGTGCTAGATAAGTTAGATAGGTCTAAGATATATCTTCTCTAAAATTAACCTTCAAAGTGGCTACCATCAAATCTATATTAGAGAAGGCAAATAAGTGAAAGACTACATTCAAGACAGAGGATGGCTTGTGTGAGTGGTTGATGATGCCTTTTGGTTTGTCCAATATGCTTAGTAATTTCATGCAACATATGAATCAGGTAATTTGACCATTTATTAGCCCAACTATAGTTGTATACTTCAACAATATTTTGATATATAATGCTAGTAAAGAGGAGCATGTAAGGTATTTGTCAAAGATATTACTTGTGCTTTAGGAAAATTAGTTGTATATTAGTCTTAAGAAGTACAGCTTTATGATCAGCTAATTATTGTTCTTAGGTTATGACGTTAGTGGAGATACAGTCCTTGTGGATAAGGAGAAAGTCTGTGTTATCTGAGAGTGGTCAACTCTAAAAATTGTCTCTTAGGTTCATATCTTTTATGAACTTGTAACTTGTGGATAAGGAGAAAGTTGTCATTCAACTTTTCACAAATTAAAAGGGGAAAATTTTACTAAAGTACCCTGTGGTTTAGCCCTTTAGAACCTGTGCTTTAAATCTTAACACTTTAGTACTCTATACTTTGAGCAGTTTGCAAAAACATGCCAAAACTCTTAACCCCATTAACATTTGCTGGCATGGCATAAAAATATACATGAGTTTACCTTTTTGCCCTTAAAATTATTTTTATCAAATGAAGGTTTATGGTTAGAGTTTTTGGCACTATAGTATCGTATAGTTTAAATCATTTGCAAAATTTGAGCCAAAAATGCCTAATCTTTTTTTTTTTTTTTTACCACACTAATTTACATTTTACCTAATTCACAAGCAATGTCATTCTATTTTGAAGAATATAAAAGTAAATATAACTTTTATAAAAATATAATATATTAATTATTAATTTTTATTGGTTTAGGCACATGAAAGGACCTTAACAAGGCTATAATTTTAGAATTTTGTAGGTATTTAAATTAAACATACCTTCTAGTTCAATCAAGTAGACATATAATTTTAGACCTTTGAGGGGTATACGTGCAATAATATCTCACTCCACCGCCTAATCATCTTGTTCACGAGTTTCTCTTTTTAGTGGTGCCTAATTCTTGAAACCCTAATTTCTCTATAACTGAAACTATCCATTGTGCATCCCACCAAGAAGAGAAACAAGGAAATCCAGTCGTCCATGACATAGGTATGGCTTCTTCAAAATTATAATATGAATTTTATAATTTTATTTTAAGATTATTGTTTCTGTTCAAATTTATGCTTTAATTTTATATGCTAAAAAAATTCTAAATTATAATTTAAAGGAAGATATGGTGTATGAGGAGGATGTTATGCTGCATAAGAATCTCGTTGATGGATAATCAAGGGAATTAAATGATGAGCAAGGAGAGGCAATAGATGGAGGAAATGCAGAACATTTAGATGTAGGTCATGGTAATGCAAGCAACAAAGCTTGAGTTAACAAATCCACTAGTTTGGATTTTGCGTGGGGCAATGATTCTGATGGCACTGATTATGAAGCAAAACATGGAAATAATGCAAGTTCATCTGAAGTGGAAAGTGATTGTAGTGAGCCTAGTGAGCTGTATAATGTTCTCGAAGGCTCTTATGATGACATATTTGCTGACACGGATGATTATGGATGAGTAAATGCAAAGGAAGATGTGGTTAGTGAACATGTGGAGTATGAAGATGATAATGGAGAAGAAAGTGAACCTGCAAGAGAAGAACCAACAAATAAAGATGTTAGATAAGGAAATAGGTTCAGTCCAAGTGATCTGAATGCAGAGGATATTGGTGAATTTAATGAACCTGCGGAGAATCTAGATGAACTCCATCCTGGTATGATTTTAATGGTGATCAAGAAAAAGGTGTTGATTTGAATGAAGAGACACAAGTGAATGATCCTCCTTTGTGTGTTGGAATGAGATTTTCAAGTGCAAAAATTTATAGAAAAGCTCTAAAGCAATGGGTTGTTCTAAGAGGCTACAACTATGAGTTGTGTAAGAACAATTCGTCAAGGATAACAACAGTTTGCAAGAAAAGGTGTGGCTTTGGAGTTCATGCCTCTGTTATAAGAAACACCACTACATTTCAGATAAAGACTTTCAAGGCTGTCCATGGTTGCAATAGAGAATTCAACAATCCTTTGGTCACCTCTACATATCTTACTGACAGGTATTTAGAAAGCATAAGGAATAATCCTAAGTGGGAGGTTGCAGCTATGCAAAGAACTTTGCAAAGAGAGGTGGGAGTTCAGGTGAGTATTACTAAGGTGTATAGGACAAAATGGAGGGCAAAAAAAAAAATCATCAAGGGTAATGTGGCCTTACAATACAAGAAATTATATAACTATGTTGCCACTATACAAAACACTAATCATGAGGGCTTAATAAAGCTAAAAATAAAACTTATAGAAGAAGAGGTTGCACCAATTCAAGAAAATGAGGTCAATTCCTTGCCTAAAGAAATCATTAACTTCCATTATATATATGTCAGATTTGGAGCACAAAAGCAAGGATATGCTAGTGGGTTAAGATCAATTATTAGCTTAGATGGCTGCCATATTAAGACTTCAATGGGAGGGCAAATTCTAGGAGCTATTGCAAGGGATGGTAATGATAATATGTTCCCACTTGCCTTTGCTATAGTAGACAATGAGTGTAAAGAGTCTTGGTCATGGTTTTTATCACTTCTACATGAAGATTTTGGCAACATTGATGAGACGAGTTGGGTCTTTATGTCAGACCAACAAAAGGTATGTCTTGCCAGTATTTTGGATAATATTTGATAGTTATCTTTTCAGGATTATCGAATGCCAATGAGGATACTTGTATTAAGGTATTTCATTTGTATTATACATTCTTATTATCTAATAGCATTTATTTTGATGTTCATATAAATCTTGTGATGGCATTTTAATTAGTTTTGAACATCACAGTTCATGTGTATTAAATTAAATATTCTACTCTTTGTGGGATAAAGAGGAGAGCACTAGAAGGGTTTTATACTTATACACTTAAATAGATCATATATCGGAGAATCTTTAATTGGGCGTTAAAGGTTCGTAAGGATTTGCATGACATATACTTTGACAAGGAGCTAATTGAACACTATGGAATAGTGGGAGCAAATGTCATAAATACATCACTGGGATTGGTGTATTGAAACATGACTTGCGACAATCCAATCAAATATGTTTTACTTTTTGACAATCAATGATTGGGATTATTGGTTATGATTATATGAGTGGACCTTAGACCTAATGTATCATGATCACAATGTGCTTGTGACGTCTAGTCTGTTACTAGTGTCGTTAGGCTCACTTTACCTTTTGGTAGAGCTGACCTCAAAGTGCGACTATGTCGGGCAAGTAGCAGTTATGAGTGATCATCTGAAGGAATTCATTATCTCGAAGCAAACAAGTTACTATCCTATGCGATTATAAGTATGTGAGATTAGAAAACCTTGGTCAAGGTAGTCAAACTAATCGTGTGGGACACCAAAGGTAGTTTGGTAATCTTACTCTACTATAGTTTTTAGCATACGATCGAGCTTAGTGAGTTTGACAATTACCATGGCTCTCACTCAGTTAGGATACAAGAATGAAGGGTTTATACACATATGGTGATCATAATCAGAAAGGTTCTTAATAATCTACTCATTCGTGTTCAATTGGGTTATAACGTGGGGCCACAGGGCTGGCTAGGTATCACCCATGTCCTTTGGTATCCTTCCATTGCCAAGCAGAACGAACCTAGGGTATCACGCTTAAAGGGGTTAAGAATCAATCTCGCGGAAGGCTGCAAGGGTAGGAACTATGAAAACATTGCAAGCATATATGGAGAGTTTGAAGAAAAAAAACAAGAAAGCATATGATTGGATGATGGCAAGGAATCCTAAAACTTGGGCTAGGTCTTATTTCTCACCACACACCAAGTGCTCAGCCTTACAAAATAATATATGTGAGTCTTTTAACTCCTGCATAATGACTACGAGAGACATGCATATTTTATCTATGGTTAAATAGACACGAACTAGACTCATGAAAAGATTTTATATTAAGTTGACTAGGATGAGATGCTATAAAGGAGATATTTTCCCTAATATTCAAGAAGAGTTGGAAAAGATTAAGGTACAAAGAATGGGTTTGATTTGTACTCCAGCTGGTAGATTGAAGTATGAAGTTGATGATGGTAACTACAAGTCTGTAGTTGATTTGGATGCCAAAACATACAGTTGTAGGAAATGGGACATCTCATGAATTCCATATAAGCATGCAGTGTTAGCAATATTCACTAATAGACAATAGCCAGAGTCAAATGTTCATATGTATTATAGCAAGGAAACATACTTGTTAGTGTATCAACATGTCATAGTTCCTGTGCCAAGTCAAGATGAGTGGGTCAAGACTGATTTACCTAATATCCATCCTCCAATTATTCGTAAACCTGTTGATAGGCCTAAGAAAAGGAGAATTAGGGGGGTTAATGAACTGAGGAATCCATTCAAGATGACTAGAGCAGGTGGTCCCATTACATGTGGAAATTGCAATAAACAGGGCCACAATTCAAGAAGTTGTAAGGCAGCTATAACTGGGAAAACACCATGGCAAATGATGCAAAGACGTAGACAAGCTAAAGAGACAACTAACTCATCAAGAGGAAAAAGAAGAACACGATCAACTACTACATCTAATATAGATGTACATCAAGTATTTACAAATAAAATATGACCATGTCGTTTATGTGTTAGCTTTGCATCTCATGCATGGAACTTGGTTGTAATGTTTTTATTTTTAAGGAATCAACACAAACTGATGATCCAAGCTCACCAAGGAGAAGGAAGAAAACTAGTGGCAAAAAAAGTATAGGGTTTCCAACTCAAGTTTATGCATATCATCCACCACTTGCAATGCGTGCTCAGTTACTATTCCTATTATATTCAAGTTATTCAAGAGGCATGAATAGGGTTATGGTTTAAATGTGATTTATTATTTTTCGGATTCAACAAATGTAGAAAGATTTACAAGTAATCAGACTGAACCCCACACTACTCAGTTTAACCAAACACTGGTTTGTACATGTTTGCTTTCCAAGAGAACAATGTATGCAATGTATTGGATAATGAAATTCCTTTATTTTTTTTATACTTCACAAGCAACAAACCAATTCATAGCAACAAGGCCCACCATAGTGACTAAGAAGAAGCTTAAAAGTACAAGGCCAACAATTTCAAGTTTAGCGAAAGCAAGATGTATTTCAGAGAATACTATTACATAGATACCGTCATCAAGTTATGTGAATTTTAAGTGGGCAAGTGAATTAGCCAAGCTGCACATACCGGAAGCACTAATCATTAAGTTATTTTCATATGTAATGGATATATCCTGGTCTATGGAAAACATATTTTGAATATTTTGCTAGTTTTGAAATTTTCTCTTAACAAGATATCTTTTGTTTCATGATAAACTCAAGCCACATATCATATGTAATGTATATTTCTTTGGTAAGGCATTAGTTTAAATAGTGTATTAATAAACTACATATGTTTAGTAGTCATTGTTGTTATCATTTTCATTTGGTTCATTAAAATAGGTTTTGTAAGTTCATTCAAGAGTGCAGTTTGTCCCCTGGGTTTTTCTTCATCTAACAGTAAGCAACTTATGTAAAAATATTTAGGATAATTAGGGATTACAATGTTTAATAAGGAATAGGAATGATTTTTAAATATTATAGGTTTTGGTAAATGTAATTAAGGGCAAAAAGTGAATTTAGGCATATTTTTATACCACATTAGTAAATACTAACATGATTAGACGGTGGAGTGAGATATTATTGCATGTATACCCCTCAAAGGTCTAAAATTATGTCTATTTATTGGAACTAGAAGGCATGTTTATATTTAAACACCTAAAAAATCTAAAATTATAACTTTGTTAAGAGCCTTTCACGTGCCTACATCAATAAAAATTATAACACAATTAGCGATACTAAAGATTGCACCACACAAATTGAAAGATCATGTAGTGATACAAAATGATGTTATGTCTAAAAGCTTAAAATAGTTCAAGTTTACAGATGTTGAAGATTTCAAAGTTAGAAGTTTTTTTTTTAAGAATCTTAGTCTTGTAACCTATCTCCTATATCCACCTAAGGTGTATACACATTTAAAAAGAAGCACTATTAGCAATTTTTTTAATTATATTTACAACATGAATTGTAGATTTAGATTTTAATTGTTTAACATTTCAATATTTCTTGTCAAATTCAATACTCATATACCCTACAAACAGATGCTTTGACTAATATGTGAAATTTGCATAGTATAGGTTATTAAAATTCAATTTTAAACAAATTATATAGTATAGTTTGGTGGTTAAGATATAATTAATTGACCATGGTTTAAACTTAGAAAGACCTCAAGGTCAAGAGCAACTATGTTAGGGTCTTTTAGGTCCTTAAATGTATTTTTTTAGCATCATTTTACATGACCACAATATATTCAAAATTTTATTCTCTTATAATATTGATTTATTTTATATTCTTTATTTTAATATATTACATATATATTATTTATTCTTGGCAATCACAAACACACGTATCATAATAAGTACAAAAAAAACATAATAGTTGAACATCTTAAGGGCAACTTTAATCGTTAGATTATCCTAGAGTTTGATGTGTATGCCACACATCAATCTATTAAACTCTTACCCATTAAACTATCTCTCATAATAGTTATACTATAAAATGGGGTATAATTATTTAATAAAACCTTAAATGTTGTTAATAAAATAATTAAATAATATATTTTAAAAATTATATTATAAAATAAATAATTAAAATATATGAATAATAAAAAAATTTATTATATTATTTTTAAAAATAATTAATTTGTGATGATAAAAATAAAATTAAAAAATTGAATTAAAAATGTATTTAAAGGAATGGATCCTATCACTTTTTAATTTAAAAAAATAAAAAATAAATCGGACTCACTCATTGACCAAACGGTCAATGGGCATTAAACCCTCCTTATGAAGGGTTAAATACTCATAAGCTCAATAAACCTTCATAAAACTCCCATTAAAGTTGCCCTAAGATAAATTAAAGTATGACAAAAAATAATCAACATAAAAAAATTTTAAATTTGCAATACTTTGATTTTTTAAAAAAAAATTCCAATTGCAAGTCCACTAAATGGCAAAAATGACATTCACTATTTCATCATATTGAGTGCACCTCCACTTTCCTTGCTTTCATCATTTCTACAAAAATGAAAATAAAAAAAATCTTTATGAAAAAAAATCCTAAGTGTCAATGAAAAAAAGAAAGAAAAAATAATTGAGTATGATATGAGAAGATAAGATAAAGCAGAGTAGAAAACACATTGAGGACTAGCAACACTAGAATTGTTGATGTTAAATCATATATATAGAGATAAGAGATTACAATGAGATTTGGCAGAGGAAAAGTTATAGTGTATGCTTATAAAGTGTGTATGGTTTGGGCCCACAAACTTGAAATCTAATGCAAAACTACAATATATTTGTACTAAGGCAAGTCCCAATATCACTTTCAGTATGAATAATTCAGCAACAAAGAGACATTCAGGGGTGGGGGGCCATGTCCTAACAAAACTTGCCATTTTTCCTTTCCATGTTTATTTCCATTGTAGGAACACCATTGAATATTCTTTGTGGTTAAGGTGCAACAGGATAGGACATAATTGTTGTCTGAAAAGCAAAATAAATAAATAAATAAATAAAATGTTAAAAATCAACCACATGAAAATAAACAATTACTTATATATCATAAAAATTATTATTATTATTATTATTATTTTGGGTTATGTGGCTCCAAAGATCCAGGTCTCAAATATTTTTCACCTGCAAAATAAATAAAGCAAAATCTAAATGTAATATGGTCAGTGCTTCAGGCACTAGACAACAAAATATTATTTTGTAAACTTCAACAACCACACAAGATCCAACCCACAAAAACAAAATCTCCACAGGTTGTGTCCATTATCAGAGCAAACTGACATTTTGGTACTGACACAAGTATGGCCATATCTCCAATGACTCTGGAAACAAAGGAAGCCAATTAGTAGACCATAACTGCAACAAAACATTATAAATGCTCACATACAAACAAAGTGAACCAGTTAAAAGTATCATATTCACAATGGCTGCACTCCTTTAATACCTAAAAGGTTTATATATATATAATATATAAGCAAGTTCAAGTTCAGTATTATGATATAATAATATCACAAGTCTTTTGTTTGAATTTTATTGAAGCACATACACAGCGAGAAAATACTAAAAAGAAACAGCAAAGGCATATAATAAGATAAGGATGATAAAGATTGCATCTCGGTCAAGGTTCTACCAATTCCATCCCTCTTCCTCCAACTTTCCAAATAAAACCCCCCCAGTAGAGTTCTGATCCTCCCCAAAAATTGGAGGCTTGCAACCAAAAAAAAATAGCTGAGGAATGGTCCAGCAGCATAGCAGTCGAAAAGCAGTAACCGAAACCGAAACCGAAACCAAACTATACAAGCCCTTGATGATAGTAGCGGCAAGACTGGATATATCCTTTTTATGTATCTTATTATTTGATGTTTGTCTTGATTTTTTTTTTTTAATTATTATTATATTCCTTTGAGAAACCAACACTTCCCTGATCACAATTGGTGGCTGGCATTGTTCTTGACAAGCTCATCTCTCCATGCAGGCCCTTACATGCTCATAATGTGTCGCTTCTGCTCAAGCTTCTTGCAGACCTAAGATGCCTATCAGTATAACCAGAATTCCCATCCACCAAAGGGTCACGGCCAACTTGTGATTGTTCATTGAGGTTCCCTGATGATGATCGACTAAGAGCCAGTGCAGCATGAGTCGAACCTCTCCTGCTATTGTTGTTAGTAACCCCATCCTCTAGACTGATACCTTGCATGTGAACTGGAAGAGTCTCATAGTTGGGCTGGGGAAGCATCCAATTCATCCAATCATTGCGCCGCCTAATTCTGTCACCCTGCATTCAGATGCATCATAACAGAATAATATGTCTGAGAGGCGTACAAAAAGATCCAGTTGACCTCCCTTGTAAGTTTTCTATCTACATTTATGTACTGAATGATTCCAGTAAACTACGTATCATATCACAAAACAAGGTACACTTTATAAAGCCATAAAAATTTTTGTCATTGCATAAACTTTGCAAGATGTACCTGCACTTCCACTACTGTTGAATACTGCACTGTATCCAGAATATAATGTATGTTATTTGTCAACTGTTGGACCTGCACAAAATTGCAATCAAGCAATTAACATTGGCATCAACGTAAAGTATGCATGACACGAAATAAACATGTCCAAGATATAAGGACATAACACGGTTAAATTTTCTGAACTGGTTTGCATCAGTTTATTACCAAAACTAGCCCGTGATTACCAGAACCTCTTTTATTAGATATGAAATTAGATGAGGCTAGAGGAATTTCACATTTTAATTCATAGCCAGCAAGTGTTTTAGGTTAACTGCATATGTTTGAGAATTAATATTTCCATAACATATTTTTAATATTTATGCACTCAAAGTAAATGAACTCAGGTGCTCCATCACAACAATAAAAAGAAACTTTATACTGCTTAAAAATGCAGAAAACACTAAAATAGAGGTGCTGGACAAATACTCTTCCTATACAGATCCTTTGCACTAATTGAAAAAATTCTTCTGGTGAATCACTTCCACCTCCCATAAGGGTGGCCTCAGAAAGTTCTAAAGGTAAAGTTGAACCTCAGATCCTGAAAATCTCATCACCTAATTACAACACATTCTAAGTCAAGTCCCATTTCTTATTTTTATTTTTTATTTTTTATTTTTTTTTGAGAATATTATGAATACCAGCCAATCAGATGCAGACCTTCATCTCACAAGATCAAAGGAGATAAACAACCATAACAGAAATCCTCTTCTAGAGGTGCTAAACCAAAATGGTACAAGAAGAATGTGTGGAAGGGTGCTAATCTACTATGCTACATTTAGTGAATAAAAGAATTTACCCTAGAACCTTGGAGGCAAGGACAAGGCCATTGGAAGATTTTCCCAATTGAATACATCCATTTAACATGTCAAACAAAAAGACAACGCTTATATGTGAAAACGTGGATGAGCATAGTTTGTGGTATTAAAATATGGTCATTTCAATCCTAAAAAGGTACACTTGTTGACATGAGTGTGGCTGCTGGATAGCTCACAATCAAATTAAAAGAGAGGATGAAGGGCACAGGAATGTCAAAATGCACAAGCATTGGCACCCCTAGAACTTGTACATGCTGACATTTTTATTGAACATGATCAACTCTCTTGACAATTGCGACTACATATTGTCTGGATGATTACACTTACACGTATAATATGAGGCACCTTTTTCAGCATAAATCAGAAGAATTTCTTGTTAATTTAATTGAAAGCCTATGTAGGAAGGAAATGTAAAAGACACAAAAACCTTGAGAGCAGATTGAGATCAAGAATTCACTTTCAAAGCCTTCCTAGAATATTGAAAAGAAAGGAAGATGAAGAGAGAGCTCACACTACAAACCTGTGGGCAATAGAACAAAGCTGTAGAATATATATATATATATATATATTAGACATAATTAGGAGCACATTGAATGAAAAAATGCTTTCAAACAACTTCTGCAGAGAATCAGATGATTCTGCAGTCTATACCCTTCCCTTTGTATAAAGACACAATTAAGCTATTGTACATGTGGCGCAATAAATTACTTTAATAGGGGCATTATGAGTCAATTTGAAATACAAAAGATTTTGAGCTCACAATTATTTTTTGGGGATACAAATCAAGCAAGAAAAAGGTATGATATTTAACTCATAAGTATGCTACTAATCTATTGAAAAAGTTCAACATGGTTGGTTGTAGATCTCCCTAGGGCAGATGAAAGAGTAGTTACCAAAGACTAATAGCTCAAAACAGGCTGATAACACAATCCAATATATATATATGACCTCTGCTTTATCTCACAAACACAAGGCTCATTGTAGTTCATCTTATTAGTATTCTATTCTAGATTAATAAGTGACACTATCAGCATCCATTTCGCAGCAACAAAGAGAATCTTGAGATAAACACAAGGAAATAAGCACTATGGTATATTGTAACAGGCAGGTAGAGAAAAAAAAAACAATGATCTAGTGGGTTTAAACAACAGTAAATAAACAAGCTATATCCATGATAGAAGAAGTACATCTGGATGTGTTTTGCATGGGAATAAAGGTGTTTTTATGATTGTCCCAGAAACTAAAGAATGTTAATCATCAGGAAAGGTTGAGTGACTCTCGTCTAAGGTAATAATCGGAGAAGTTTATCTTGACCTTGATTATTGTCCAAGAACCTAGTTTTAGCATTGCCCCTGGCACATAGACAATTGTCATCACTTAATCAGGGAAGATGTTGACAAGGGTACAATCAAGCTACATTTATATTCAAAATAGAGGATCAGATGTTGCTATCTTCACCGCAACAGTTTGAAAAGAAGTTTCTCTAACTTGGAGTGATATTTCAAATTAAGGGTATGTTAAAAGGCTAATAATATGGAAAGACACAAGTATCTGGGGACTAATGTATATGCATACTTAAAAGTAGATGCACTTAATGTGTTTCTAGACAAATTAAATAAAGTTAAGTTGCCATAAATGTGGAAAACAAAAAGGAACATTAAAGTTCTTTCACTGCTTTCCCTCAAGATGTTAAAAATCTTCCAGTGAATTATTCCTCCCATCAGAAATAAAACCTAATGTTTGAAAAAATAAATCATAAACAGGTAAATATAGAAAAACAGATCAGAAAGAGATGTGCACACACACAGATACACACATACGTAAATGTCAATACACAGACATATATATGGACATAAGCCACCTGAACATCAGTCATAACAGTCTTGCAAAGAATGTTAGTACCATTATTAGTACCATTATATTTAACTTTAAACAAGTTCAAAACAAATCAATCACAAAAAAAGACAAATAAAGCATCCAAAAAGAACTAGTTTCTTTAAATTGTAAAGAAAACTAGTTCCCTTTTAATAAAGGGCAAACAAGATATCACAAAGTCAATGTGAAACAGCAACAAATGCTTTAAAGCAATACATCACTTTGATATTATGCTGCAAAAATAAATCCTTAGCACAATAAAAAGTACTTCCGCAGATGCTCATGTGCTATTTTCCTTTTCATTTACTTCCATTTGTCATTCCCCACCCCACCTACCTTTTATTACATCATCCTATTCACTTAATTTTCTTTTCGTTCCCCACTTTGTTCCATTTTTACTTCACCCCTCAGTTCCTTGATTTCTACTTCACTTCCTCATTTCCTAATTGTCCCTAATCACTTGAATGATAGGAGACAAGATGAATGTAAAATAGTTTGA
Organism: Dioscorea alata; assembly: GCA_020875875.1. Lineage (NCBI taxonomy): Eukaryota > Viridiplantae > Streptophyta > Magnoliopsida > Dioscoreales > Dioscoreaceae > Dioscorea > Dioscorea alata. The sequence goes on along the minus strand of CM037024.1, from coordinate 4,623,018 downwards.
ATGAATACAACGGAGACAAAACTCAGTAACAACCCAGCTCAGAGAATCAGAAGACAAGCCCATATATCTATCAAGCATGAGTCAAACAGTTTTGAACAAATAAGCCAGAGCCGAAGCAAGTAGGGTCCAAAAGGACAAAATTAGATAACGACAAGCACAAAAAGAATTATTAAATTTTCCCACCTGAATCTAACTTGAGCGGCAGCCCACAATGGATCTGGAAACATACCTTATCATTACTAAATATTTCTTTTGTATTTTGTTTTAATATGGCGAAGAGCACTCAAATTTATTTATATTTACTTTTGGATATTAGTTAAAATATTTTTATCAAAATTATTTGAAAATTTTAAATGATGCATAGGGGAGATGGGCGGTGATACATGGTCGTTTCTTCTTACCCTTGCCAGCCTCTAGCTAGTGTTCCATCTTTACATGTCTTCTTTGGCCTCAACCTAGCATACTTCATCTTAAGTTTGTGTTTTCCTCTCTTCTTGACCTTCAGCCAGCGTCTCTCTCCTTTCCATTCCAACACAATACTCTATGAGTTCTCAATTTTTCTTTTGCCTCTCGGACATATTTTCTACTTGAGAATTCCTTCTTAACTTTTAGTTTGATTTTCAGTCTTAATGTTCTATTTCTTGAATCTACCTCATCCGTTCTTTATCCTTTTAAACTCCATAAACATTTTCAGCATTTTATCTTCTTAAATATCCTTCTAATATTTTGATTCTCAACGATTTTTGTGAATTTTATTTTGCTTTAATTCGAATTTTAATATAATTTAAATGCTTCATTTATAGTTCTACTCTAAATAGTATTGTTAAAAGATAGACTTATCCTTTTCTTATCATTGCAAATATCTTTCTAATCTTTAAATCCTCAAAGATTTTGTGAATTTTATTTTTCTTTAATTTGAATTTTAATACAATTTACATGCTTTATATATATATATATACACCCTAAATTCAAATGTCAAAGTCTACAGGGGTCAATCTATTTCCTTTTAACACTGTCCTATAAAAGATTGACATTTTTTGGTTTGTAATAAGGATCGCAAATCCCCAAGTAGTGGGGCTTTGTACGTTTTGTCCACGGTTTACAAAACACATACGACAATAATAAAACAATTTTATCATCTAGTCATGTCCAACAGCTACCTTAACTTGGCCAGATGTGATTAATAGGACAAAGATTATTATGATGTAATATTCCCAAACATCAAGCCAACAAGCAATCAAGCTCAAAAACCTTAATGGGGAGCTTGCCCTCAACCACAATTAAATCCAAAATTTAATTTTAAGACTTTGTATATCTAACTTTTTGCTTGATCCTCTACCACCCCATTAACCATAATAATGTTGATTCCTTCCTTTAAAGTCATAAAATATAGACGGATCCTCACTTAGGCTTAGTGAGGTATTGGCAGCATCTAAAAAGAAACAATCAAGGAATGCAGCCATCTACATCATAGGAACATCATAAATATGATACCCCATGAAGGTCAGGCAATCAGGCCAAAGCATACCAGTTTTTGAATCCAGCAATCAAATAAAATGCTAATATAAAAATAATCAAGTTTGGAACTTCAATATTAGCTTGAGAATTCACTCTCAGCCAAATGTCATGCATTGTTCAGCATGCAAAACAACCCATGATAATGAGGGCAGATTCAAATTAGTGATGACCTATAAATGATGATGCAATCACTAGAAAATCACAGTTGATTTCCAGTGATGCCACAATCATTAAGAAAGCTAATCCATTATTTAAGATCTCCATATGATATGAGCACAACAAGAAGAAACTGATTCAAGAGTATATACAAATCTTATGAATTTCCTACAAGTAAAGGGAAAAAAAAGAATCTTCTAGAATATGTTTGATTGTTGTTGGAATAAGTTGGAATTTCTAGGATATGTTTGTTGTTGAAATAAGTTGGAATAACGATATTACATGTGGGTTTTTAACTTCATAGGAGAAGAATGATAAAAAACCGAAAAATTAAAACATTCATATTTATACTTAATTTATTTGCTAATTATGTCAAGAACACGAACAAAGCAACTTCTTCATCCAAGGGAATGGAATCTTATATATGAAACTCTGGCAAGTTTGTTGCCAACAGACATATTATAAAACAAGTGACCTTCAAGAACCAGGCATCTGACTAAATATCACAATTCCAGCTACATCTCACCCTAAAAGAAGTGAAGGGAGTGAGCTGGTCCAAATACAATTCATAGTCTATTCTCTGATGCTACGCAATCTGGTACTTCAAGGCATGCTATTATATTAAATTAGACTAATTTGATTATCTATGATGCTTCACATTCAGAATTATCCCAGACCAGTAAACTTAATCAAAGTGATAATTGGCATTTTCCCTGCTAACAAGAATTACCAACAGAACCAAAGAAACAAACCTAGTTCAGCAAACCTTTGCTGTCCTCTTAGACCATTGATTAGATAGTAGGGAAGTATATTGACTAAATTTGGAAATGCTTACTGCTGTTTTATAATGAGAAAGAGGGTTCTTCACTATGCTTTAAACAAAACATCTGACAAATTTACTCAACAATAACGATGTATAAGGAACCATCAATACTTTCTAATGATAAAACAAGAAAAGAGAGATATTTCTGGAGGAACAGATTGGTGCCTTCAGAAACATCAGCCTACACTGAATATAAGATGCATTATGCTTTGGAAGATTTTTCTGTGGAACCAGCAAATTATATCATGAGAGTGACAACTAACAAGGATAAGTACTACAAAGTTGATAAAAGTCAGCGCCAATTATTCTCCATAACACCACACCATAAAAAAATGAAGTGGATAAAAGACATTGCAGTTCTTAAACAACTGGACCAATATACATAGATTGCAATTCGCCATCGAAGGTTATCTCCTGGCGTATCTTGTGAAGTGGCCGTCTTCTATACCCAATGACAATACTTATTGTCACAAACTTTTGTTAATCATAAAACAGTCCAGATCAGGCAAACAAGGATCAGAAGCATAGAGCATAACATACAATGCAGACCTACTCCCACAAACACCAAGCATACAATTTATGCAGAAACTGATTCTTGAGAATTTCAACTTACTTTGTTAAAGCCAGCAATCAGAGAAACAGGAACCCAGCCTTGTTCATCCATTTTTTGCCGCAAGTATGTATCTTTACATAGATTTTCAGTACTAACAAAAGAAAAACAAAAGGCCATCAGAGTTGCACACAAAAATATCAAGTAGTCAAAATCAAATTTGAAAAGGAAGATAAACCAACTAGAACTAAAAAATTACCTAAAATAATAATCTATCTGTTTCAACAATGCAGCACGATGAGAAGAGTCCATAGTTGGTATATACAGAGCTTGGGGCACCGCTGTGATAAAAGGCACGCCACCAAAAGGCTCAAGAGGTGGCGCCATAGGGTACAATGCAGAGTTCATATCTGATGAGAAAATCGATACCATGAATCAAATCATACAATTCCCATTACAAGACACAAAAGGCATTGAATGCACAGACCAAACTCACCAGGGAATCCAATAGGAGGCGGCCCATACGGCTGGCTCTGTAGAGGAGGTGGCCCAATGAATGGTGATGCCACAGTAGCAGCAGCCGGAGAAGCAGGCCTAATATATGGCCGAGGGCCACCACCTCGTGGATTCTGCACTGGTTGCATATGGCTATCCCTACCATTAAAACTCCGATGCCCCCAATCCTGATCTCGTCGATGCCCAAAATTATTATGATGGGGAGCATTGCCGCCATTGCTCCCCCTACGACCACCACCATAGCTGCTGCGTTGATGATCAGGCCCACTGCTCCTAAACCCATGATCCCCGTTGTGGTTACCCTTAACAACCTCTACAGGAGGAGCTTCAGCAGGTGGCAGCTCCCCACCATTCACCGGCCCACTATTGCTGCTACTCACTCCATCACCACCACCGCCGCCACCTCCGCCGCGCTTCATCGATTTATGCCGTCCAAGCGCAGGCTGGTTCCTCGGCGAATTAGGGTTAGGATTCGAGTTGCTAGGGATGGATTTCTTTGTGGGAGAAGAGATCACAGGTGGCTATCATCAAAATCCAAACAACAGCACAGCACAGCAAAGTAAAAGCAAGCTCAAGCAAACAAAAATCCAGAGAAAAAACACAAAAAATCAAACAAACAAAAAAAAACATTTTTTTTTTTGAGAAATCAAACCGGTGATGGATCCTTAGGAGGATCAGAGAGAGAGGGCTTTGGGGAGGAACGGGCAGATTCCGGGAGAGGGGGCCAGGAGGCGGCTCCACCCATGACAGGGCCAACATCCCCAGAAGTGCAGCTTGACGATGGCTTGCTCCAAGCCGCCGGCTTCTTCGCAGATGCTCGGCCAGCAACATTGCCATCGATCGCCGGCTCCCCACCATCGGAGCTCACCGGAATGGCCTCATCCAAAGGCGATCCGGCGGCGGAGAGGAAGCCATAGATGGAGATGCAGATGGAGACGGAGATCGAGATGGTGGTAGCTAGGGTTTGAGATGCAAAGAATTAGGGAATTTTAGAGGGGCTTGAATCCAAAATTCCACAAGAACTCCAGAGAGAGAGAGAGAGAGAGACTTGTGCGCACTCTCTTCTCTTGCTCTTTCGTTTTTTTTTCTTGGTTTCGTCACTGAATGGGAGTTTGGGAAGAGCAGGGGTGAAAGGATGAAGAGGCCCTGAATTTTATGTTTATTTACCAAAATACCCTTATTCTTTTAATTTAGTGTATATAATAATTAATTATATTTCATATGTGCGCCATTATAAGTAAATGATTCCAATTTATCTTTATTTTTTAGACAAAAGTTCCAATAAACAAAATTTGTGAATTTTGACTTTTGTACAATAAAGACAAGTGTTTTTTTTTATTATATGATATGTGATTTTTAGATTTGTAAAAAAAAAAAAAAAAAATCGTTGGCAATCCAATGTTAACTTACGTGAATAAAATAATTATTTTATTTATAAACCAATTTATATGAAAATACAACGTGATACTTTTTACATGAATAAATGATTTTTTTCTTTTTAGAAAAAAAATTAATACTAGTGAAAGTTTTTTTTTTTTGCAAATTTGAAAAACCACCTATTATTTGAAAAAAAACTTATATGTATTTTGTAAAAGTAAAAAAAAACAAAAATTTTTTATATATATTTTTTTAGTTTTTATAATATATAGCATATCATCTGTTTGGCCTAATAATATTGAGTCTCTTGTATAAAGTTTTTGTTTCAAATAAATTGAACTCCAAATCGCATATACTTGTATTGAATATATTACATACTTCTGCACGTCCCTCACACGCACTTATCGCCTTTGATAAAAAAAAATTAATATATAACAACTTTTTTCACTCATATACATAATATATTCCCTCAAAATAAATTATATGATTTTATATTTAACCTCTGAGCATTAGCATTTGTTGATATGTTTATTTACCAAAATAGCCTTGGTTTCCAGTAACTACGGTGCATAGTAATTGTGGGATAATTTTAAAATAAATTATAATGCAGTGTTTTTTATTTTAAATATGTTTTAGATATTTACAAAATATAAAATGGGTTACTATTAATAGGATAGTTTTTAAGTCTATGTCTCTATATGTCTCTATATGTCTTTATAAAGTAGATTGTGTAATTTTTCCCAACGTAGACTTAATTGTTTTTTCTTTTCTTTTTTTTCTTTTTTTTTTTTTTTTGAAAAGGACATAGACTTCATTGTATGCTTGGCCTCTAAAAATTACTATTTATTTTTATTTTTGTAAAATATAACAGTTAAATCATTTTTTTATTGTTGTTTTAATATTGGTGACCTAAATAGGCTAAATATCAAATGTAATACATTTTAGGGGTTTTGTGCATAAAAATGAAAAATACTAGGTTTTGCAGGTAATTTTATTAAATTAAAAATATTTGGAGCTTGTTGTTTAATTTCTTTTGATAAATAATTTTTGTTTACTTGAACATTAACTTAGGATATTTATTTATTTATTTATTTATATTTTGATAAAATAGACAAGCTATATCGAAATCATGCATAAATGAATTAATACTTCAATTCAAGTGTGCTCTCAACTTGTGTAAGGGGCTGTTTGGCTGCAAAATAAAAAAATATGGCATAATTTTATTATGTAGGAAGTGCAAGTGATTATTACATAAATTGTGACATATTTTATTCTTATAGAATGAATGTTTGGTTAACAAAATAAAAAAATTACAAAAATCTGTCAGTCGGCCACCGGACCGTCAGAGGTCATCTGGTAGTTGACAGGACCACTGGTGGACCAGTGGCTGGTTATCAGAGGCCGCCTGGACCACTAATGGACCGTCGACATGTCACCGGATGCTGGCTTGCTGGTGGTCGGACCCCTAGTGGACAGGTGGCCGGTCGCCAGAGGTTGGCCGGACCACCAATCGGACTAGTTGCCAGTGTCCGGAGGTCCGCCGGACCGGTAGCCGATTGCTTTCGGACCGGTAGCCGATCAACGAAAGCAGGCCGGACCAACAATGGACCAATGACTGGTGGCTGGATAAAAAAAAAGAGATAGATTTTTACAATAAAAAAATATTCCACTAAAAGTGGAATATTTTTTTATGCCATAATACCTATATTATGTCATAATTTTATACTCTAAAATAAGTACCCAAACAGCCAATATGGCATAATTCTCAGAAAATGTAAAATTATGATATAATGTACAGATTATGCCATAATTCTGAGCTATCCAAACAGCCCTAAGCTAAGGTTTAAACTCGTCTCCTCGGCAAAGACACGAATACTTTACTCACGGAATTCGTATAAATAGACCCAGAGATAATTGGTTTAATCAAGTTATCAAAACAAATTTTCAAATACATAAAATAACTAATAAGTTTGGAAATTAAATATATGATAAATAATTAAATATTCATATTTTATTTGTATGTTGATGTGAATAGTTATTTTTTTATTTTCTTTTGTGAAAAGTCAGAATAAAATAATTCTTGCTCCTAACGAAAATTACATGCATATCCCTGCTTGCATGGGCCCGACGAAACATTCATTCAATGCAAAGTAAGCTGGTTTTTTTATAAATTGTCGTATTATCAATTTTTCTTTTTTATTTTTATAATAAAAATGGTTTTTTTCTTTTAGGCTGTTTACACATAAACCCTTCTAAATAGATGAAATTATCATAGACTTACAAAAAGTTATATTTTACTGTATATATATAAAACATGAATAAATCATAATTTATTGAAAAAATAAAAATAGCAAACACAAGCAACTTGACCATACAACCAAAAACAAATAGTATGATATTATGAAACTAAAATTTGATTAAAAAAAAAATCATGATATATGGATAGATACCACTAAAGCAAAATTGTAATGGAAGAATTGAAGCGGAAAAACACAACATAGGACTACACTTGAGGATGTATCGTGACCAGATTAGGTCATTAGGGATCCATCTTCTACGGCTGGTAGGGGCTCAACAAAACCAAAACTCTGTCCTATGGCCGGAATAGCTTCTTCTAATTTTGTTTTTTTTTAGTAGGGACTACATTAATCCAAACGGTTAGCCTATGTCTAATTTTGCATATTATGGAAAGATGAGAAGACAATACCCAAGAGAAAATACAATTATTTTAATTTGATTATATATATTGTAAAACTTACTTTTTTTAATCTTAAAATATCAAGGATTCGAACCATCAATGTATTTTAAGATCTGTTACTATATACACCCCTGTAACCTATTTATATTCGGGTAAATTTTTTAGTAGGTCATTAAACTTTGGCTCATTTTCACTTTGATCATCGAACTTCAATTTGTATCAATTTGATCACTCAACTTTAATTTGATTTCATCGGATAATAAATCAAGAAATTTTGACCTCCAAATGAATGATGTAGTTCTTTTTTGATGACATGGACACTTCCAATAAACTTAATAATGTGTTATGATAAAAATTGACTCAGATTTTTATACACCTATGTAATTAATTGGGGTTTAAAATATTTGATTTATTGCCCGGTGAAATTAAATTAAAGTTGAGTGATCAAATTGATACAAATTGAAGTTCGGTGATCAAAGTGAAAATGAACCAAAGTTTAGTGACCTAGTAAAAAATTTACCCATTTATATTCCATAAAGTAACTCCACATCATTTGGAAATTCAAAATTAATATATATAATTAAATGAAAAAAAAATTAATTTAGATAAATTTGTTAGGGAGCAAATTGCAATGAATCTAGAAATACAATATTTCCATGGCAAAAATCGAGAAAGAAAATTTCTTGCATACCCTTGTAAAACTAAATAATTACTAATATACCCTTATTATGATTATATTTATTTATATGACTCTCTATTAATGTTTTTATTTGCTTATGACTCTCTATTAATGTTTTTATTTGCTTATATATATATATATATATATATATATATATATATATATATATATATATATATATATATATAAATCGGGTAAACTACTATTTACATTATGTCATTATTCAACATGCATGTTAAAGGATTATACCTCCTAACCTCCCAAATGGAACTCCTGTTAGGATCTTATCAACAAACAAGGGAATTGGCATACAAAAAAATATATACCGATACACAACGAATAGCAAATTTTAACGGCAAGTAAACATAATAAAACCCTATTGCATGCCAGAACTAGGATTAAAGGTTTTTTTTTATATCTTCCTTTTGATGACGATTCTAAGTGTACTCTTGTTTGCCCGAAATCGACAATCACATATACATGAACATCTCTGGTAATCAAGCATGTATGCTAGCACCTCGAGAAACAATAATTGTTTCTTGGTTCGAATAGCAAGCACCCAAGATCGATTTCTTAAGAGAAAAAAGGGTTGTAGGCTCGGCGGCGGCGGGACTTAATAAGACCCAACTCGAATAAGCTATTTGGTCCACCTAATTAGGTTTTTCACCAAAACCCTAATCAGGTGGTCTAATAAATAACAAATACTGAACCTTGATCCTGGCATTCTTAGTGTACGATCCTGTAGGTCTATTTAACATTGACAATGAACTTAAATAACTTTAACGCTCATAAATCATAATTATTCTCTAGCAAAATAATACGATAACCCAATATTAAATGAAGACCAATTTCAGGAAGTAATGGAACTTATCGCAACCTCATACAATCATCTGCCACTGAATATCTTAATTAGCATAAGGCATGGAGCGAGTCACCCTTATTTTAATGCTAATTAATTTCTTAATCTCTTAACTGACTAGGTCAAGTAAATGATAACTCTTATAATTTCCCTTGGGCGTGGCCACGCACTACTCAGTCTCACTAATCAAGTGCCCGGTGATATATTCACTCTCTCTATAGAGAGGGGCAATCCCTTCACTTCCCTCATGTATCTCAGCATGAACCGTGACATGCCCAAACATACTCTTACTTGCCACTCAGTTACAAATGACATTAGGCGTAAGTTAAAGCATGTAAGGATTCATCCGAGATCTATAGTGATTTCAGGTCAAAAGATTCGAGTGCAAGAATTGCTTGAGAAAAACACTTATGATTTTATAACCATTCAAGAGTGGATCGATCAAAGTACACTGTTCCCTAACATGTATCTATGCCCTTTGATTGATATCTCATATTCTATGATTCGTAAAATAAGGCCATCTCACAAAAAACATACTAGTCTTAATTTGTTTTCATTCCCATGAAAATAATCGACTAGGGACATTTAGAATATTGTTCTAGTTTATGCTCCAAGGTTTTACTATCCAAATCAAGCATTTGATAACTTGAGCAAAACCAATATTCAAGAATGTTTTATCTTGTTAACTATGCATAGAAATAATAATAGATAAAACGATGTTTCATGACAATTATCCAAATAATAAGAGTTCATACAATGTATTGGGGCTATGGCTTACACTAACAATTCCCGCCTTATACAGTTAGAGTTGTACCAATGTTGGCCATATATATACTTCCAAATTTTATGATGATATATTTTTATTATTCTTTATTTTCTAAAATAAATAAAGAGAAGAAGGTAGAAAAATAGAATTTTTTTTAAATTTTTTTTAGGTTATTTTTTATCTGAAGGTAATGTAATAAGTAAAGAAAAATGATTTATAGTATTAAAAAACAATTACTTTTATTAAGTTATGTAACTAATTTCTCATTTTTGGTGGGCCATTCAAGTAAAAAACAAAAGCCACAAATAAAAAATTTAAAGAATAATGGAGAGTTTAGGGCAAAGCATAGGGTTAAAAAAGTAATTTTACCCCTAAACATTATTATGAGAATCACATTCACATGTTACTCTTTCACTCATAATATCTAAAGTTGAGATTTAATTCTTTTAACAATGAGTACATGCATAAATTAAAAGAAGTTGCCTAGATTTTGATTCTTCTTGCAAAATCTCATCTCTTTACGGAGACAGAGATATACATATATAATGAGAAAATTGCAAATACACCCCCATAAACATCAATATTTATACCTATACAATAGTGGAGCAATCCATGAAACAGCTCACCTAGAAGAATTAAATTCACAAGAGTTTGGACTTCATACGGATTACAATAATTTAAGAAAAAAAAAAATAATAATAAAAATAATAAAAAAATAAATTAGGATAAGGATGTGTGAAACATTGGTTTCATGTACATCTCTTCAATAACTCTAGATGAGGACATTAAATATTAATTACATGCACGTCTCTTGATTAACCCGGATTTATCCTCTTTGCCTAAAATTAAATAATGAAGCATATATGTATAGTGTGGGAAGTTTGTACTTATACCCCATGAAGCACCAAAATATATATATATGATGATGATGGTGATTGATGATGATGATGACAACAATGAACAATTGACCAAATGGACATATAATTAAATATTGATGTTTTGTAGGGCTTTAAAAAAAAAAAAAAAAAATCAATTCCATAGTACATGACTTCTCTGTGTTTTAACTACCAAAAATAAATATTTGAAGATTTTAAATTTAATATTTTTTTGCCCATATTAAAAAAATACAATGTTAACATCATTAACGGTTTTCCTCTTTTTGCAAATTTAGAAAACCACGTATCATAAAATCGGAAAAAAAACATCACTCTTTATTTTGTAAATCTCGAAAACCACAAAGTTTATTTATTTTTTACTTTTCCCTAATAATAATTATAACTTATTATTATTTAATATTAATAAATAATAATATAATTAGATCTAAGAAAAATTACTAAAAACTCTCTGCATGTTTTCTTTCTGATTATATAGTCTTTTAAATTTTTTAATTTACTTTTTAGTCCACATTCCGGTGCTTTTAATATTTAAAATAAAAACCAAAAAAATCTCTTGCAAGTTGCAAGCATGAATGCACTTGCAAAGAGGTGGAATAAGGTAATTTTATAATTTAATTTAATTTAAATTTTAAAAATAAAAATTTAAATTTGTGCACTTGGGATACAAAACTTTATATTAAATCACTACCTCAAATAGTTTAGTAACAATACACTTGACTCTCATGTGGGAGTTTGAGAAGGCGAGAATTTGATTTCCTCCCAATGCATGATTGAAGTTCCTGTCTTTTTTACTTGTTTCATTTTAGGGATTTTTTTTCTTTTTTTATTTAATATATTTTTTATAATTTCTAATAAATTATAACCAATTACACATTTTATTAAATAAATATTTGAAATAAAAGTAATTATAAAAAACTAATATAATTTTTTATAATTTTAGATTACCAATTAACATTAACTGATTTTTTTTTAATTCATGTGAAATTTTTAAAATGTACACTTAAAAAAAATGGGATGGAGTAATAAAAAACATGTATGCCAAGTGGTTTGTTGATATTTTAAAAAAAAAAAAAATTAAAAAGAGAAAAACACAGGCACGCAGCAAGTTGGAATGAGGAAGGCCATGACCCAACAAGAAGTACAATTTGCAATTAATACCAAGAGAGAAAATGGACAACTTTGGGCATCAAATGATGAATGTCTCATTGCATGAGTTTTTAGTTGGCCCATGCTAATTTCATGCATAAATTATTTAATATTTTGGTGTGCATTTATTGTAATTTGTTTTAATAACATTAATGATGTCATTAAATGTAACGCTTAACACTTTAAGATTTCACTGAATATGGAGTAACTAGATTTGTCAAACACGTTTAATTAAATATGGACTTCGAGTTTTGACGTTCAAACTCGTTTAATTAAATATGAAAAAAAGGCATTAAAAATAAATAAAATTTGATTTTTATGATGACTTAAATAAAATATGAGTTTTTTTTTTTTTTAATGTAACACCCTTTTTTTTTATTATCAAAAGGACCTTAAAACAATTTTATTAACCCTAATAGCCTTTAAAATGTCAAATCAAATCCATGTCACTATGTTTTTTTTAAATGTAATTTCATTTTTTTTATAATTATCAAAATGCCCATATATACTTTATTCATTAATATGGGTTTTAAAATATCACATCAAGCCATATTATCATCTAAGTAATTACTTGATATTTTAAAAATATTATGATATTAATTTTTTTTCATGCATATCTATCTCTTTTTTTTTTTTTTTAAAAAAAAGACATATTTTTAGATTTTTAAACCATTTTTAAGTTATTATTATTTTTTAAAAAAGTTATATTTTTTCAACCACTTTGTTATTATTATTATTATTATTATTATTATTATTATTATTGGATAGAGAATACATTTGTTTATTGTAGATTTCAAAACTATACATTTATTTTGTACATATTTTATTTTTAATTTTGGGGTTTAAAAATGATGGATGTAGTTTTTATTAATTTGTAGTTGAATGCAATTATTGTTATTTAAACTACAAACAAGTTGTTCAAACAAAACAACAACAACAATAATAATAATAATAATAATAATAATAATAATAATTTTTTCAAAATAATTACCATTTTAAAAAATAACTTAAATATTTAAAAATTTTCACTTTTGTGATTGTTTAAAAATTAATTATGTTAATAATAACAATTTTTAAGAATGGCTTAAAAAACCAAGAAGATGTAATACTAACAATAACAATAGCAATAACAACAACAACAACAATAATAATAATATATTTTTTCAAATTAAATGCGGTTGAAAACTTGAAGAAAATGTAATATTTAAAAAAATAGTAATAACTTGAAAAAAGTTTAGAAATAAAAAAAATTCTCACTCTTGTGATTTTTTAAAAGAGAAGAGTGTTAATGAAAAAAGGTCAATAACTTAATATTTCTAAAAGACCAATTCATTTTCTTGGTGATGACATGGCATGTGAAATTTTTAAATTTATTTTGGTGAATAAATTTTAGATAGGGTCATTTTCATAATTATAAAAAAGAGAGATGTTATATTGGAAAAAAAACCAAAAAGAGATGTTGCTTTTATTTCAAAAACACCCTTTCTTGTTTTTTTTTTGTTTTTTGTTTTTTTGGAAATCTTTTTGTTTGTATAATTTTTTAAGATATTAGTATTTTTTTATAATTTTTCTAAACAATATTTATTTTGAAAAATACATTATTATTATTATTATTATTATTATTATTATTATTATTATTATTATTATTATTGATTTATACACCTTCTTGGGGATTTAAGCCATTTTTTTAAAATTATTATTATTATTATTATTATTTAAAAAATCACAAAAGTGATATCTTTTTATCTTTATAAAATTTTTAAGCTATTATTGTTTTTTTTAAAACTTAGTTTTTTAAACGGCTTTTATTTTTGAAAAAAAGATTATTATTATTATTATTATTATTATTATTATTATTATTATTATTATTTTGGTTGAATAATTTTAAAAACAATAATTGTATTCAAATACAAATTAAAAAAATATATTCATCACTCTTCTTACATTACATATTTCTAAGGGTGAGAAAAAAATCAGAAAGATATTCAAAATTTTTAGGAGATTTTTTTTTTGGTACTCGATTTTTAAGATACAAACCGAATTGGATTAGGTCGGAACAAAACAAAAACTAGGGTACGTTTAGATCCGGTTTTTAACATATTCCTACATATTAAGATTTTAATATTATTTTCAAAATGCATAAGCTTAGCCAATCCATTCATTATAATTCTGCAACGTATTTAATATATTTATTTGACTTGTAAAAATATAAATGCATATGGAAGTTTCCAATAGAACAATTATAAAAATTGAAATATAGATAATTAGTAAAACTGGTAATTACCAAAGAAACCCCCAAAGTTTACAATAGTTACAAAAAAACCCCACGAATTTTGATATCCCTAAAAAACCCCTCCTTTTCTATAGAATGAATTTCAAACCCCCAGGGCTGTAACGGAGATTGACGGAGTTAAATTTGAATTTATTTGACGAAATTGCCCTTACGTGGGAAGTTGTGAAATCGCGACTTGGTTTGACGGTAATGCCCTTACGTGGAATGATGTTACCGCTTATAGAGGAAGCGGGTTATTTTTCTTTGTTTATTACCGAAAGAACACCATTTACGCTGCCGGTTAACTGCGATCATCGCCTCTTCATCTTTTCCGTTTCCGAAGTTGTCGTTGTTGGTTGGGTTATTTGCGATCATCTCCTCTTTACCTTTTCCGTTTCCGAAGTTGTCATTGGCTGGGTTATTTGCGATCATCACCTCTTCACCCTTGTCTGGAAGGAGAACTCCCGCTCAAGGCTTCGGAATTTCATCAGTTTTCACACCAAGGTAAGGAGGCCGTTGATGAATCTGATGATTGACTTTTCTGTGTGATAAATCTGATTTCGTGTTTTATAATGTTGTCTCCGTTTAACAATTTATGTCTCCGTTTAAGTATTGAGTTTACTGTTTAACTATTTTGCTTTATGTTTAACTATACGACTCTAAACAGATGTATTATTCTTCTTGTAGGGTTTTGGTCATGGCAGTCAACCTAGTTAACGGTCGATGCTACTTGACACATGTTGTCGAGACTCTGAGTGAATTGAAAGCTCACATGAGTGGACGTCACTGGGAGATCATTAGAAGGACACCGTTCGCGGCTTTGACCGAGATTGAAGCCGTCCTCCAAGAGAGAACCCTTCTTGATTCTCTGCTGCAGAGGTTTGATGACCGCAGCAACAAATTCAGGATCGGGGCAAGCCTGGTCAGTTTTAGGCCTCAAGATGTGGCTCTCATCCTGGGGCTACGGTGTGTTGGAGACGCTGTCGTGTTCCACAAGAAGAAACCACGCTCGGCATTCGAATCGAGGTTTCTATCAAAAGCGTACGAGGGAAATAAAGACTCCATCAAGAAAACACTTGAGCAGCTAGTTCGGCAGAGGGAGGAAGAGGAGAATTTTGTAAAACTCCTCATGGTGTACCTCATGGGTACTATCCTCTTACCGAACACCTCCTGCTCTGTTCCAATCTGGATCGTTGACTACGTGGACGACCTAGCGGGCATGGGACGATATGCATGGGCGCAAGCGACCCACAAGTGAGAACAGACCAACACGGGGTATGTCAAAGGTTGCTCGGTTGCGCTAACGACTTGGTTGTATGAGCTCACCGGAACCGGCAAGAAGATTCGTTTTGGCAAGACCCCGAGGATCCTGTGCTACGGTGAGAACAGCTACCGGAAGCAAGTGTCCACGAGAAACTTATTTTCATCTTTTGAAGGAAAAGAGGTAATAAATCGATTTAAGTATTGTATTTGTCGTTTAACAAACTATATTAATGTTTAACCATATAATTTAACCTTTAACTATATTGGTTATTGTTTAACTGAATTGTTTTTGTTACAAATATAGTATTTAGTGTTTAACAGTATTGTTGTTTACAATTGTTAGTTTCCGGAATTGGTCGCCGCGAACCAGGACGAAGAAATATTTCTTGGGGCGAGGCGTGTCGGTGATACAACTACACACGGAGGTGATATTCCCGCTCCCGTTCCGTTGTCGTCAAGGAGAGATGATCGGCCAACATCCTCGAAGCGCGTCTGACGCCGACCACCTTCTCGGAGCCCACCCCGCGCACGGACTGATCGGCGACGGGCAAGCCCCCCTCCACCCCCCCGATAGCAACATCCGATGACCTGACCGCACGTCTATTGCAGGCGTGTGAGATATTAACTGTAGAGTTCCCCAGGCTTGTTGCTCGCGTGGCTGCTTTGGAGGCACGGTCACAGGCCGATGTTGACGCAAGAGCCCCCCTCCATCCGCCGGGTGATTGTGCTACCATCTCCGATGACGACGTCATTGCGAAAACAGTCCCGCGAGGCCGACGTCGGAAGAGGCTTGCGTGGAAAGAACCGACAATGTCGCTGCCTTCGCCGGCAGACGTCGTCGCAACGGAAGCACCAATTGATGTTGAACTAACAATGGCTGAGGTTCAGCCAACTTTAACTCCGAGCACGCCATTGGAAAAGCCGCAAGCACTGTATGCGCCGGCTGCACTGGCTGTGGCCCTGCCTGTCGATGCCGCTGGCGATGTCGACAGGATAATAGAATCTCTTGCCAGTGAAGTCCCTTCGTTGGAGGCACTGGCACCGGCAACGAAGGAGAACACCATCCAGGCGGTGATTTCCGTAGAAACGGAGAAAGACCTTGGCTTGTTACCGGTAGTGGCACCGGCAACGAAGGAGGACCCAATCCAGGTGATAGTATCCCTGGAATCGAACAAAGACGCTGTCGTGTTACCGGCACCGGCATCAGCACCGGCACCGGCACCGAATAAAGACTCTGTGGCAATACCGGAGTCTAATAAAGACGTTGCAGCAGCTACCGGAAATAAACAGGCTGCCACCGAAGGGCAAGGAGTTGTCAACGAGCGAAGAACGCTCACTCAAGCTGAGAGGACACTCCTTGCAAATCAACAATTCGATGACGTGTCGAAGAACTTTTTTCCGAAGAAGAAGAAATATGCCGGGTTACCGCGTCTTTCGCAATTCGAGCAGGAAATTATATCAATATTCTTGAACTATTATATGGACTCGTAAGTTACGTTTAACTATCTATGTTATCAATTAAGTACTTTAAGTTTATATTTACCTATCCGATGTATTATTTAACTAGGTTATATATGTGTTTAAGTATGTTACTTAGTATGTAATTTGTTTTATTTTTCGTTTAAATATCAGGACTGTCGTATGGAGGAATGGCTATGTTTTCACTACACGAGCCAACGTGTTCACGTTGTTAGACGGGAAGGAAATGGTGACAGACGACGTCGTCGATGTTCTCGTCTGCATCATCCAGAAGGCGCTGAAGAGATCGCAGTCTCCTTATAAGAAACGCGCTGCCATCACCCGGCCACTGGCCCTGTGCCTGTCCAAACAAGAGGACACGGCGGAACACTCTCTCAGCATGATCGACGATGCTGCGCGGAACGTCCATGTCGACATCGTAATCATGCCAATAAGTTTAAATAGCCATTTCCACGTCGTCGTTCTGGACAACGTCAAACGAGAGTACAGGCATTACTCCTCTTGCGAAAGTGAGGAATACGACAGAGACGCGATCGATATGGTGAGCTACAGGTCACGTATAGCACACACATCGGAGTTCGTATTTGTCCATACTAACTTTAAAGCTTATTTCGTTACAACAGAAACTATTCAAAAATTGCGTCGAGATGGAATTGGGCGTGTCGGCGATGTCCTCGTACCCCATGATTCACGATAGGAGTGCTCCACGACAAAGAAAAGAAGTGTCGACTGCGCAGTGTACGTGATGCGGTTCATTGAGCAAATTCTAAATGGTGAAAAGCTACACCTACCACAAGCGGATGTCCCTTACCTACGAGCGAAGTTTGTCGCACGCATACTCATCGATAGGAGTCCAGCCGGTGTCAGCGACAAAGCCGAGAAGAGTACCGCATCCGATGCACAAGTATAAATTAGTTTGTTAAATACAATGTAAATTTTCTTCTTCAGTTTTAACTTTGTAAATATATGTTTGACTATTAATGTTTGTGTTTAAATAAAAAGGTCTATGTTTAAATATCAATATCTTCGCTTACGTAAGTAGGCTTCTGTGCTATAAACACTAATTGAGAAATAGAAAAGTTTTTGTTTGAACTCTGCATGGGAAGTCGTGGGACTGCGACGTGGTATGATCGTAACGGTCACTGTAATAATTTCTCCGTGTTGGGAGGAGAACAGGGATTTTGAGATATATTATCTTCTCGGCACTGTACGAGCGGAGTTAACCATTCGGTCACTGTCTCGACGGAGGGCTTATGGCGGCAACCCTAGTCAATTGCCAATGCTCCATGACAGCGGTGGCAGACACGATGGCTGGCTTGAAGGTTTACATGAATGGACATCACTGGGAACTTATACGATTGACACCGTTCGAAGCATTTACTGAGGTGGGAGCGGTATTCCACGATAGGGCCCTTCTTGATTTTTTGTTGCAAAGGTACGATGACCGCATTAATAAATTCAGGATCGGGGTAAGCATGCTAAGTTTCAGGCCTGAAGATGTCACCGTCGTTCTTGGTCTGCGTTGCGATGGAGAGGAAGTCGTCTTCCAGAAGAAGAAATCACGCTCATCTTTCCAAGAGAGGTATTTGTCAAAAACCTACGAGAGATACAGCGACTCTATCAAGAGCACTCTTTAGCAACTTGTTCAGCAGAGTGGAGAAGAGGAAAATTTCGTGAAACTCCTGATGGTGTACCTCATGGGTACAGTCCTCTTCCCAAATACGTCATGCTCGGTGCCAAATTGGGTCGTTGATTACGTCGATGATCTACTTGGCATGGGCCGATACGCTTGGGCGCAAGCGACGCATAAGTGGCTTATGGATGACGTCCCACTAGCTGCTGCAAGAGTGCGAGCAAGATGCGCCGGGGAGAAGATCTAGACGGGGTTCGTGAAGGGTTGCTCGCCCACATTGAACATATGGTTTTACGAGCTAACCGGCTGCGGAAACAAAGTGAATATTAGCAAGACGCCAACGATGCTGTGTTACGACAAGCAAGGGTCTATACAAACCATTTTGCCATCTCTGGAAGGAAAAGAGGTACATATACCGAAGTCTCTATTTAACTATATGGAGTAATATTTAACTATGTCATTTAACGTTTAACTTTTTACTTCTTCGTTTAACACGACATGGTCTCCACAACTTTATCTGATATATGTTAGTTTCGTGAGCTGGTTACCGCGAATGCGAATGCGAATGAAGATATAATTGTTGGGGCCGCCCGCCAGACAATGCAAGATGAAACTCCAATCTCTTCCAAGCGCGTAAGCCCCCATTCACGTACTACGGCCCCACAGACCTCGGCAGCCACCCCGACAGAACAAAGCGACGATGTCACCGCACGTCTGCTTCAGGCGTGCCAGTTATTGACAACTGAGTTCCCTCAGCTTGTTGCTCGGGTTGACGCAATGGAAGGACGGGCACAATCGACTCCGATGAGGTAGTCCAGGCGAATGCGGGGGCCTTTAGTGAGATGAGCTCAGAAATTGACTCCGATGAGGTTATTGGGGTCTCCATTCGAAGACGGTCACACTCGAGGAGACGTACAAAAAAAACAAAAAGAACGAAGCGAATCTACTAGCAGGTTGCCGACGAGACAATGCCAGCATCACAGACAGACAGAGATCCGGGGAATGATGTCGTAGTCGCCGTATCGCAGACAGACAATAGCAACAATGAACCATACGACCAGGTACGGCACGACTTCATTCCAGTGCAAAAAAAAATACCCCGGGTACTCGCGTCTCGACATATTCGAGCAAGAGTTAATAACGATCTTCGCCAACTGCTATATTGACGAGTATGTATGTAGTTCGTACATGTGAGGTTAAATATTAACATTACGCCTTAGAAATTGACATTATCCTTTAGCGCTATATTTTGACGTTTAACTTAAGCTTTCAACATATAAATACTTCTGTCTTTGTTTAACTAGAGCTGTTACCGTTTAACCGCAGCACCGTCGTCTGGAGTAATGCCTTTGTCAGCGCCACACGAGGACAACTATTCACTCTGCTAGAAGGGAAGGAAATGGTGCCCGAGGAGTTGATGGACACGTTCGTATGCATAATGCAAAAGTCCATGAAGAGGGTACCATACCCTTATAAGAAGCGCGCCTCCATTACACGTCCACTGGCACTGTTTATGTCCAAGCAACCTGACGCGTGCGAGTTGTCGCTCGATATGATCGGAGACGCCGCGCGAAACCTGCATGAAGTTGACATTGTTATCTTTCCAATAATCATGAACGGCCGCGTCCATGTGGTGGTGCTGGACAATGAGAAGCAGGAATACAGGCATTATTCCTCATGCCTTTACGATGATTATAACATAGACGCGTTTGAAATGGTACGTTCCTTAGACATAGTCACAGTTTTATGAATAGTAATTTAATAGCATCAGGTTGTATATCTCAACAGCGGAGACTATTTGACTACTGTGTCGATATGGAGTTCGCCGACGCGATGACTATGCTGTACCCGCTAATTCACGATGGTGACACCCCACCACACAGACGAGGAAGTGTCGACTGCGCCGTTTATTTGATACGATTTATCGAGCAAATGCTCGAAGGTGAGGAGCTACGTGTTGCTCGAAAGGATGTACCATATTTCCGATTAAAGTATGTTGCCCGCATACTTTTTGAAGGTCGAAGAACCGGGATCTTAGAAAGAGGCGAGTCTTCGACTAGGGAGGGGAAACCGACTTGAGTTATTGTTTTAAATTATTCTGTTTAACTAAATATGTTAATTTTCAAACCCACTCGTTTTTGTATAACTATTGCCGTCTTTGTTTAAATAATGCGGCTTTGTTTAATAGACACAGTTTTATTCTTGAATTTAACATGTTTATTGAGAAAACGATAATAACTTTATTGTGAAAACGAGAATAACTGGTTACATATCAAAAATGGACACGTCTTGCGCAACTTCATCATCATCGTCTTCGTCTTCAAACGTGAATTTAACAGGTTTGCTTTTTGTTAAGCAAGTGTGTATTCCACAAGGTCACAGTATTGCGCAACTTCATCATCATCGTCTTCAAATAGCTTCATCTTCGCACATCTGATCGCCTAGGGGATGCAAAAATGGATGGGACATCTGATCGCCCAGAACATGCGTCTTGGCTGCTTCGATAAGCAGTGTAATAGTTGGAATCTTGGAAATCAGAACCAGCGCTGGTGGTTGTTCAATCTGCAAACCAAATTCATGTCTCACAAATTGAACAACCACTAGGTATACTTCTGAATTCCGAGGAGCAAACAATTACACTGCCAATCGAAATAGCCAAGACGGATCCCCTGGTCGAGCAGATGTCGCATCGATTGTTTTTGTAACTCTATAATCTAGTCACTCCACTCGAAGGCAATTTATAAAGTAGACGGGAAATGGAACGGTCGTTGAACTTGGCTTCTTGAATTCAGGAGATACATTAAATTAAATGTCTTTGAATGAGAATTCCAAGGGTCGATAAATTTTGACCGGAAAACTACGCTTTCGTGTTATATTTATTACATTTCTATGTTATACTTTAAACAAAACGTTCTCCAGTTATATATAACTTAAACCACTTAACTATTATCGTCTCTATTTAACAAACAGATTTACTAAATAATATAATATATTTATGTTTACACAAAACGTTAATCCATAAATATCAAACATGTAGACGTAAATATGCTACTTCTGGTTAAAAAAGGTGCTTATTTACAATGGCTAGTCGGCGACAGGTTCATTACAAGATCTACGATTATGGCCGGAGGCGTGGCAGCGGCTGCACCGTAACTCGCGGACCTCTGATGCTTGCGACTCGATCCGCTTCCGTCTGGGTCGCCCAGGTTACCTTCTCGTCGCAGGCGGACGCAGATGGAGTTCTCGATTGTCGTCCGTAGGCTTGTCATCGTCTTGTATAGGGAAAATAGCGTCCCTATACGCAAGTTTGTATGTCTCCACGGTGAAGTACTGGCTAATAAATTGATGAACATTGGTGTCTGTCTGTATTATTGCAGCGCAAGCGTGTGTGCACGGGATACCATAAATTTGCCACCTGCGACATGAGCATGTTCTACCCGATAGATCGAGGGAGTTGCTGCAATGGTCAAGGACTTCATAACGATCATCGACACAACGACCAACATAAAGATTTCGGCTTTCCGCAACCAGTTCATCTACCTTCTTATGTATATCGGGGCACAAGTACGTGTCCCATTTGTTCGCTTGCTCACGACGGGTGCATAACATCCGCATTAATTTGAACCTGTATTATAACAAATTATAATTGATTGTTAAGGTAAGCAAAAAATAGGTAAACATAAACGTGGATAGTTAAACGAAAACAATTATATTTAAATAGTAACAAACGTAGTTAAACAGAGACCATTGTAGACACATGTAAAGTAAACTAAGTTAAAGACGGACGAAGATGTTTAAACAGATCGAAGGAATCAAACATTCAAATACCGTATGGAGTCGACCATTCTCGTCACGGGTAAATGGCGAGCTTCTTTTATCCACGCATTGAAGGACTCTGCGACATTTGAATACATATTGCCCCAACGTTGTCCTTTGAACAAAAAATTACACCAATGTGACAAATCTGACTTTTGAAGTAGCCAGCGATGTGCTTCTGGTGATATGGCCCGCAATTCATTCACCGTATCATCAAATTCTTTACTCATTGATGCCCACGCAATACGAAAGCATATTGACCAGCACTCGTCCTTCAATGCCCTACCAAGTCCGCCATTGGCTTTCATAAAATTGGCCTCCAAGTGTCGAAGGCAATAGGCATGTGGGGAAGAGGGGAAGACCCTAGCAATGGCGTTCACAAGCCCCTTAGACCTGTCCGACACAAACGTAATAATCTTTTCATAATCGCCTTCATCGTATAACACATCACCTAACTTGGAAATGAACCACGTCCAATTCGCATCTGTCTCGTTGTCGACGATACCGAAGGCCAAGTGGAAAAACTCATTGTTTCCATCTTTGCCTGTGGCGCTCAGCAACGTGCCACGATATTTTCCAAGAAGATGGGTACCGTCGACAAACAGCAGCGGCCTGCAACCCCGCTTGAATCCCATGATACACGCACGGAACGAGAAGAATGCACGTTTAAAATGGTCACCGTCTCTTTCTACAATCGCAATGCTGCCGGGATTTGTCTCAGCCACCTTATCGACGTACCAGAGCAGTAGATCATAGCTGGAGACGTCGCTGCCGTCGAGGATCACCCGGGCACGCTCTTTACCCAACCAGGCTTGCTTGTATGGAATGTGGACACCGTGTTCCCGTAACATGTCCTTCTGAATGTCGATTGGCCTGTACAATGGCTGGCCTTTAAGCTTATCAATCACTCGAGCGCTTACCCATTTTTTCGACGCTTTAGGATGTGACACCGAGCCAATTCCACCACCGCAAGTGTGTGACGGGTGCATTGTCTTTATTCTGAACGTATTTTTATTGTATTCCTTTGATGCATGAAGGCGCCAGCGACAACCAACGGCAGCGCATTCTACAGTCACCCTGTGTTTCTCATTCTTTATGAATTTGAAGTCAAAATTCCTTTTGATTGCAAAATTCCGAAGCGCGTCTCTGAAATGTTCAACGTCTACGAAACGTTGTCCGATATCCAACGACAACACTTCGGAATGATCCGAGGAGGACGAAAGGCATGCTGCAGCGTCCGGGTCGCCATGAGATGGAACAGGTGCGCTGGCAGAATCAGAATTCTTGCCAACACTTCAGTCAAACGGAAAACATCAGTAACTTAATCGGAAACAAAATAAGTTCACTTCAAACAAGTATATTTAAACTAAAACATAATAAGTTAAACACAGACACAAATTTTTAAACGGTAAAATATATGTTTAAACGGGAACGGGGATGAGACCAGTTAACAAGCATAACTTATTGGTTTACAACGGGAACTTATTTTTTTAAACGGAAACTGGAATACTTAGCGTAAAAATATAATAATTAAACGATAACTATAATAATTAGGCGAACACATATGACTTTAAGAGTAAAGATAAAGGATAAGAACTTTACAATGACAAGAATTCGTTTTGACTATGATGCGACAATGACACATCATCTGTCTCAACAATGAGATCGACTGCAGCGCATTTGAAGAGTGAGTATACATGACACATGCGCTGGAAGTCAACCTCATTTTCTATTTGACAAATCGTTTTATATCCATCGGGTGTGATAAACTTCACCCTAACATGGGAAACATCAAGACCCCATCGGTCACATATCTCCGCTAAGATTGAATCCCAACAAGTCTGTGCCGTGAACACTAGCACTCGTCCCTCCCCGTTGTATCTTGCAATTGCACAAAAACTCTCCATTAAAAACCTGCATGTAAATAAATATAAATTGGTACTCTCTCTTAAAGGATGATCAAACTGATGGAAAGGAAGACATTCTCACCTTATCTCCCCTTATCGGACAACCGGCGGAGTTCAAAAGAATGCAAACGATGACACTTCCAAACTTTGTTTCAGAAAATTCAATGCAAGAAGGAATGAAAAAGATTGACAAAAGCCAAATAAAAAATGTTTAACATGACGTGACTGGGCGGTTTTTTTCCCACCATTTACAAGGGTACACACGGAATTTCACAGCATAAACCTTGTACAAATGAACGACAGGGGGTAAAAAAGAATTCAAACACTAACGGAAGGGCTTTCTGGGGTATTACAAACTTGCAGGGGCTGTCTGGGAAATTTTGCAATTCGCGAGGGGTGAATAGTAATTTTCCCTTAGTAAAATTTTTTTGAATGAATATGACATATAAACTATATGAAATTTTGAAACATGAGGAATAAAGCTTAAAAATGAGTATTTTGAAAAAAAAAAACTTCTTTCACCGAATGCACAATTGTTAGGTGTTAATTTGAATAATATTAAGTGCTCATATTTATATACTATTATAAATTATTTTATTTATATCCATCAAACTAGTTAAATTACAAAAAGGAAAAAAATAAATATATTCTTTTTTTCTTTTTCTTTTTGTTGAGATAATATCTTTGTTCAAACAAAACAAATATTTATTAGATATGAAATAAATTACAAGGAAATAAATATTCTAAGTTAAGCAAAACATAAATTTGAAGCTTGATATCCGATATCCCATCCGGTTTAAACCGGATCGGATATGGATCAAGCTTTTGCCAATTCGAAAAATAAGGTATACGATCCGGTTTTGAAAATCGGATCGGGTACCCAATTTTGCTCACCTCTATATATTTCTACTCATATTGGGTGAGTAGTTTTATAATGTTAGATTGTTTACATAAAGAGCATAAATTATAACTTGTAAGATTAGGGTTTTCATTTATGTGCATACGCCTACGTCTGATTTTTGGTCGACTAGCAGTTTATCATCCTTCAAGTGGAACCATCTTTAGGGCAAGCACATGTTGCCAAAACTATGAATTTGGTAATGGATGAAAATAAAGAGCATAGGTCTACTTTGAGAAGCCTACATTATACCAAGGAGGGCATATCATGTATGGGTTAATATTTACATTTGTAGCATTATAGACCTTTAAAACATGTATGCATAGGAGTTGGCGAGCAACCATAAATCCACATATATACATGTAAAGAATTCCATCGATGATTACTTCATAGTTAATTGTCTCCTCACTTGAAATTCATTATAATTAAAGCGTCGCATGCTTAAATATTGGCATTTCTTGATACCATCAAGCAACATTGCTTCTTATTTTATTTATAGCAAGTCTATGCTCATGGTTTTTTTTTAAAAATACATCGGCAGTACAGTGAAAAGTGGATGATATAAGAGTTCTTACTGGTAAATTAACCATGAGCTTCTTTTGAGAACTGAGTTCAAACTTTTTGATAGGTTAGTGTTGTGGCGTTTACATTATCTTCCACTATCATGTGCTATTGTCCCCATTTGGCTTGGTCCAATAGATAATGTGAATTCAATAAACATAGGATATCTTTTTGTCAATATATTGGTTAACTGTTCAAATTTTGTGTTGAAATAACTATTAACACCTTCTAAAAGAAAACCGCATCAATTATTTTTTGAAAGTTGTAAAAAATTATCAGTAAAATGTTACAAACAATACCGATGAACTTGGCTATATTGTGGAGGGAAAGCATCACCAACAAAGTTGTCATTACCTTTGGATTTGTTAGAGATGATGTATATATGACGAGTATGATCTAATGTTATGCATATATTATTTAAAAACCATAACCAACTTTCTCTATGTTCACCTTCAACTATGGCAAATGCATAAGAAAATATGTAGCCTTCAACTTCTTCTCTTGTTGCCATTACCTAGAGTTCCTTTGTAATTCCCATGCAAAAATGTCCCATCTACCAAGAGAACAAGACTACAAGAATTGAAACCAACGATAGACGGTCTAAAAGCCCAAAATACCCTCTTAAAATGCTTCCATCTATGACTCTATTTAGAATTAAAGTCAATAATAGTATCTAGGTTAGAACTAACCAAAGTGTTAAAATAAATCTATAATTCAACATAAGATTGCTCCCATAATCCGAATGTATGTTTGAGAGCCTTATTATTCCCTTTCGAGCCTATTTATAATTGACATCAACATGGTACATGTATTCCACCATTTACTTGCATTTGTGTTGTGCTAAGGCTTAGATTAGCTCTTAATGTTGGCAGTACTAATTTACAGATTAATTTTCCCGTGCAATATCCATTGTTAGGTTATACTCTTTCATTGGTGCATGTAAAATGCCTCACACATCTTTTTGCAATCCATAGGGATGTTCCTGATGAAACCAAAGCATAAAGACGTCAAATACAATCTGAATTGACACATTTTATAAATACAATAAATGAATAGTCATTAGATGAATAATCATTTTACTATTTGATTTCCTATTAGAATTAAGCATATAGATCAAATCATTAGGATTGTTAACTAGTGAATTTGGATTTACTGTGCTTCACGTAAATAAATGCAACTACTTTTTTAATAGACCATTGACTTATGATGTCTATTAATTTGGTTTTTGAATTAAACATAGGACTAACTCAATAGTTGAAGTTTAATGACTCTTCATCTTCGACTGATATATGTTGTTCTACATTATCTATTTATGATGCATTATACTAGTTATCTATTGGTGTCATACCATGAGTAGACTCAAATTGTGTGTAATTAGTTGATGCTACATTTGTTCCCCTGCGCTCCATATTTTGGTTTATTGTGCATATGACATCTTCTGTTATTATACCTTCTTGCACACCAATAGGGAAACTTGCACAATCACTGCTTTCATCTTTGTCATCACTATCATCATTATTATGATGATCATCATCATCATAGTCATCACTATGATCATCATCAATGTCATTTTTAAGGGCTTTAAACTTAGCATTATCAGCATCATTTTTGGTGTAACAATATTTTCATTACATATCCATTGTTGGTAGCCAATGGAACTTTTGACTTCATTATTTATCTATGGAGCATCACTGAAGCTTGATGATTGAAATGTTCGGGGAAAAGTCCATGAGATGGATGTGATTTGAAAAATAAAACCCAACATATGTGTTATAACTAAGGAATAACAAAATGACATACATAAATTTTTATTAAGTAACAAGTTCAGAAGCTTACAAAGTGTCCACAATGTATGTAATGGTTGTTATTACATATGGTCCTTTATTTTCGTATAATATTGGGGTACACAACCTCAACATTAATGATATTGCTCTATCACTATCAATACTGATTATAGTACTAGTACGACGATTTAAAGGCTTCCATCTACACTTGGTTTTCACATTATTATCAGCTAAGTTGAAGTTAATAGTAGTAACAATCGTTTCTTGCAACTCATTTAATGCGTTGTCTATGTGAACCCTAATTACTGTTTTATAACAACCCAATTATGAAGGTTTTTCATTTAACTCTAATAAATATCCACCCTAATAAACAATCATTATTACCTAAGTAGTACTCATCCTGAAAACAAGGTGATAGATGGGTTGGGGAAAAAAATTAAATTAGTATAAGATAATTATTATAAACTATGTATCATATGTATATCTAACAAATGGTTACTAATATTTTTTAATAGCAAGTTTTTAAAAATTGCACAGTGGATGTTGTCACGGGGCTGATCTACCTAAATCGGCACCGTGTGGCGATTGGCTACGCTCGTTCACACCAACCCAGCCTATTCTCCAAATAGCCCTAGGACTTGGTCAAGAAAGAGACAAAGAAGCATAGAACACCAAGTATGAAGAGAGAAAAACTAACTCTCTTGAAGTGGAATGTTTACAACCTTTACTTGAGGCCAACAAACTCACTTGCCTCCCCTAAGGATCTCCTTGTCTCTTTTTATAGGCAAAAAGTCCAAGAGATAACCTTTCTTGGGTATGGCCGAGCACATACTTGACCATGCTTGGTTGTCAGCCCACCTCAGTTCCATGGCGTTAGTGTCGTTCGTACAACCAGCATCACTTAGTCATGCCGTGCCACGCCTTGTTACCTTGCCCTACCAGCGGCTATGCCCTGCACCCTACACCAGACCGAACTGCCCTTAGTCTCAGCATCTTGCCCTGGTAGCCTTGCTAGCTTGCTGCCTGGTGCCATGCCCTGCTGCTTATGCCATTAGCCTGCGTCAGCCAATGCCATGTCGCCTATGTCGCCTGCCTTACCGAGAGCGACTGGCCCTACCGTGCCATATCTCTCGGTAAGTGATCCATGACCTGCCTAAGTTATGGGTATATATTCTACGCCAATATCTTAGAATATTTTTGGCCTCTCCCGGCCTAGCATTGTCAATACTACCACGCCCGCTCGGTTATTACGCACGGCCTACCAACGTGCCCCGGTTACGTCTCAAGTTAGGTTGTGAGGGAAATCTTACCCGCTAATGACTGAGTGTGGTGTATGACAGTACAATCTGTGCAACTGATTATCTACCCTCGATCATGCTCTCGGCTAAGCGGCCCAGTGATGTTTGTACTAAGGGCCGACGCCGCAAAGCCCCGCTACAAAACTTCCCCACCTAAAGAGCCTGACGCCCTCGTCGGCTGAGCTTGAAGGTACATCTGAATCAACTCCTCGAACTGCCAAAGAATTGTGTCCTTCTCCCAGCTTGTTTCTGACTTGGGGAGATCTTTCTATTAGACTAGAAAATAAGTCTGTCGGTTCTTCTTGCTTTGCCCTTCTACCTTCCGATCTAGAATCTTCTCGGCAATCCGAGTGAATTCTTTTGGCATGGTTGGAGGTGCCCGCCCCAACCGATTATGCTCTGGGTGTTGTTGATCATCATGACAGGGCTTCAAGAAGCTCACATGAAAGGTTGGGTGTAGTTTCAACCTTTCGGATAGGTTTAGCCTGTAAGCTACACTCTTTATCATCTGCACAATCTCGAACTGTTCATCATACCGCGAGATCAATCCCTTATGAACATCCTTCCTATGCAATTTCTTCCATACTTGCGGCGTTTATTTGAGTCACACCCGATCTCCTACCTTGAACTCCAAGGTCTTCCTCCCTTGGTCTGCATACTTTTTCATTCACCTAACAGCCTTTGCTAAGCTATCTCTCTCCTTCTTCATCATTTCTTGTCGCTCCAATGCAAAGTTGTGCATGACAGGACACCTACTGCCCGTGCTGTGCTTAGCGACTTCGGGTGGAGTGCCTCCCTTAGTCCGCATACTTCTTCATTCACCTAACAGCCTTTGCTAAGCTATCTCTCTCTTTCTTCATCATTTATTGTCGCTCCAATGCAAAGTTGTGCATGACAGGACACCTACCGCCCGTGCTGTGCTTAGCGACTTCGGGTGGAGTGAGAGGCTGAAATCCATATGCTAGCTCAACAGGACTCTGATCGGTTGTTGATGATTGATGTAGGTTGTAAGCAAACTGCACCGTGTCCAATAGGTCTAGCCAATTTTTCTGGGAAGCTGAGATATTGTAACAGAGATACCCCTTGAACAACACATAACTCTCTCGGTTTGATAATGATTGGCTATAAAGAGCTTCAGCTCTGTCCCCAATAAACCAAACAATGCCATCTAGAACCATCTTGTGAACTGGATGTCTCGATCACTCACAATGTCTTGTGGCACACCGAAGTGCTTCACCACATAACACAGAAAAAGGGCTGTTACCTTCTCGATTGGGCAAGTAGCTGGTGTTAGAATGAACACAAGATACTTAATTAGCCGATCAACGATGACCATAACTGCGGAAATGTCTTGGGAAAACACGAGATGAAGTCCATGGAAATCCACACCCACGGTCGCTCCAAATAGGTAGTGATTGTAGCAGTCACACTTCTTTCCTCTCCTTCGGTTTATCTTGCTGACACACATAGTAAGTCTTAACATAAGCCTCTATGTCACCCTCCATGTTTGGCCAATAATAGTGCCTACACAGAAGTGCCTTTATCCTTTCCCTACTCGAGTGGCCCGACCACCGAGCTTTATGGTGCTCCTTTATTAACTTGAGTTGGAGCTTGCCTCTCTTAGGCACGAAGATCTTGTCGCCTTTGGCATGGAGCAACCCGTCCTTCACCTAATACTGTCGTACAAGTCCTTCCTCGACGTTAGTCCTCACGACCTCTCTGACCTGCTTTAACAGATTAGAGTCCACTTGAGCCAACACAACTACATACTCCATCACTTGCTTCCTGCTAAGAGCATCAGTAACTTGGTTATACTTACCTGGCTTGTGGTGCCACTCGAAGTGATATTCTTGAAGAAACTTAGGCTATCGTGCCTATTTCGGGGAAAGCTTCTTCTGGGTCGTGAAGTATGTGTTGGCGATATTGTTTGTCTTGATCACAAAATGTGTTTTCAAAAGATAGACTTGCCACACCTGGAGATAGTGAATCACCCCAACATTTCCTTCTCGTGTGCTAAATACTTCAGCGCTGCATCTTTGAACTTCCAGCTCTCAAAGTCCACCGGATGTCCCTCCTAGACAAGCACACTACCTACAACCTTGTCAATTACGTCCATGTGAACCTCAAAGTCAAGGAGTTTCAACATGGATTCACTGGAAATGGTTGTCTTCAATGTCTCGAAAGCTCGCTTCTAATCCTCATCCTAGCCCCATGGCCGGTCCTTCTTCAGCAGATTAGTCAAGGGTGTCATCATCTTCGAATATCCCTTGATGAACTTCCGATAGTAATTAGCTAACCCAAGGAATGAGCACAACTCTGAGATTTTGCCAGGTGTTGGCCAGTTAAGGATTGCCTCCATTTTCCTCCTGTCCATCTAGATTTCTCCTTGCGAGTGCAAGTGCCCAGGAACTTGATGTTGCACTGAGCAAACTCACATTTCTACAACTTGATGTAGAGTTGGTGTTCTCGCAACCTCCAAAACGCCCTCTTAAAGTGACGTATATGGTCCTCCATTGACTCATTATACATAACTACATCATCAAGATACACCACAATAAAGTCATCGATATATTCATGAAATACCTCATTCATGAAACGACAAAAAGTGGCGGGGGCATTAGTGAGTTCGAAGGGTATTACAAGGAATTCGTATGACCCATAGCGTGTTACACATGTAGTTTTCAGCCCATCCCCTTATGAAATACGCACTTGCCAATATCTAGAGCGCAAATCCAACTTGGTGAAGTAAGTTGCCTTAATCAATCGATCGAACAAGTCCGGAATCAATGGCACCAGATACTTGTTTTTGACCGTTACCTTGTTTAGTGCTTTGTAATCAACATAGAGTCGCATAGAATCATCCTGCTTCTTCTAAAAGAGCATTGGGGTACCAAAAGGGGCCTTCGAGGGTTAGATAAGCTCTGCATCCAACAACTCGGCCAATTGTCTCCGTAGTTCTTACAACTTCACAGTTGGCATCCTATACGGTGCCTTTGCTGGTGGCTTGCAACCCAGTACCAGCTCTATTTGGTCCTGCCGGGGAGGTAGACGCCTAGGTAACTCTGAGGGCATCACATCATTGAATTTCTTCAATACCTCGGCCACTTTGTTTGGGACCTTTATTTTACATCCGGCTTCATTTCCAAGAGAGCCGCCAAGTAAATAAGTTCTCCTCACTTCAGTCCTTGCCCTTCTTCTCCCTTCGTGCTCTTGCCACGAAACAAGGCAAGTTCTCATCCATGATCACCAGTTCACCCAAATGAGGAATCACCACAACTTTGGCCCCCACAAGAAAGTCAACACTAAGGATGAGCTCAAAACCATCCAATAGCGCTGTAAGTAGGTCAACTTTACCATCCCACGCTCCTACGCGTATAGTAACTCTTGGCACTCGCCCAGTCACTGCCTGGGCCTATGAGTTAATGGCCTTCACATGGCTAGAGTGTGCACCGACACGAAGCTCCAGTTTGGCAGCGGTGATTTGACAGACGAAGTTATGGGTAGTACTCATGTCCATCATATCATCAATTTCCCTTCCATTCAGGGTTATATGCATATATAAAAGAGGCTGAGAAGTACCTTTCACAGCCCACAATGCTCCCAATAGCTGTAGAGGATTGACTCTAGAGGGAGAGTCAGAGTCACTGTCCTCCTTAGTGACCAACGTAGCCAGCTTCTCCGGCTTCAGACAATCTCTTGTCCGATGCGGTTCATCACAGGTAAAGCATCACTTTGGCTGGTCTTCTTTTGCTTTCCCTCCCGGAGGCTTCCTAAAGGGAGCTTTCATTGGCTTCCTCTCAGACTTCTTCTTCTTAGGCCAAGATTTGGCCTTGTCTCCATTAAGTGCGACCGGGTTTCGAAAATAGACCAAGGATTCGGCCGTCGCGATAGCAGAACTCAAATCCTTCACTCCTTCTCGTCTTACTTCAAGCTGTGCCTACTGCTGCAATCCTGTTAGAAAATAGAAGAGCTTTGACATAGTGCCGTACGGTGCCGGTATGCTTCAATTTCTTTAGTGCTAGTTTTATCATAAAAGCAGTGTTGCCAGGGAGAAACTGTTCATGCAACTCCTTCTTCAGGTCCAATCAAGAACAGGTAGTTGTGCGTCCAATACAGGAATCCTCCATCTGCCGGGTTCTCTACCATAGCTTAGCGTCCCCAGTTAAATACATCCCTCCCAAAAGGACTTGTTCAACCTTCGGGACCTTGGTAGCACTGAAGTATTAGTCGACATCCCATAAAAAGTTCTCCAGGGTCTTGGCACTTCTCACACCACTGAAAGGTGCCAATTTTGGAACCTTGACGCTAGGACCTCTCCCTCCTGTGCGCTAGGGTGACTTGGGCCAGTTTCCTTGAGGCGACTCAGTTCCTCTGAAAGCTGCCGCATTTTCGAGGTTAACAATTCCATGGTGCGGCCGAGTTCAAGAACTCGATCAGGAAGGTCTTCATACTTTTTACAAAGAGGTATTAGCTCTTTCGGCCTTTGTGCCCACCATGTCGTCTAGCCGCCCGATAGCTAGTTGAGTCCTCACCATTTGTTCCTCAAGGTGATCAAGCCGCGCCTTGGTTCCTTCTGCCATCTCTGCCACTTCTTAATCTCTGGGCTATGATACCACTTGTCACAAGGCTAATTCGCCTAGATCGGCACCGTGCAGTGATTGGCTACGCTTGTTCGCAGCAGCCTATCCACCAAATAATCTAGGATCTGGTTAAGAAAGAGACAAAGAAGTAAAGAACACCAAGTATGAAGAGAGAAAAGCTAACTCTCTTGAAGTGGAATGTTTACAACCTTTAATTGAGGCTAACAAACTCACTTGCCTCCCCTAAGCCTTTCGTTGCCTCTAATTATAGGCAAAGAGTCCAAGAAATAACCTCTCTTAGGTATGGCCTGCCTCATGCTTGACCATGCCTGGTTGTTAGCTCACCTCAGCTCCATGGCGTTGGCGCCATCCGTACAGCCCGCATCACCAGGCCATACCGTGCCACGCCTTGGCATCTTGCCTTGCCAGCGGCCATGCCCTGCACCTTGTACAAGGTTGGACTACCCTCAATCTCAGCATCTTTCCCTGCCAGTGCCTTTGCCATCAACCTGCGTCAGCCAGCCCGCATCATGATCTTAAAAGCTTTGTTATCTATGAAAGACTAGGATGATTTCTTCACACTCATAAGTACATGTATTGACATAAAAATATTTATAGGCTCATGGTGGCTTTGGTATTTGTAAATCTGTTTGATTGGCAATTGTTTTCTTATAGGTGAGTTAGATTTGTATTTTAGCAACTAAGGTTGGTGATGACTGGTGCATTATTGTGGGATTTTGGTGAATGTCGTTTTATCAAATTGTGAGATGTTGTAAAGGTGATATCAAGTTTGAGAGAAATGTAGGTAAGGTAGTACTTTCATACTTTCATGGAAGGCTTGGATATTATACTTGAATGGTTCTTGGGCTTACTATTATATTTGGGTGATATTTAGTAAGGTTTTCAATAGAGCTGTCAAAACGGGCCTAACTCGTCGGGCCGGCCCGTCCCGCCAACAAAAATTGGAGGGGTTGGGCTGACCTTTTATAGGCCCGTTTGAAAACGGGCTTAAACGGGTCAACCTGTTTGGGTTATGGGCTTTGGCGGGGCGGGGTGGGCTTTGGCGGGTTGGCCTGCCCCTTTAATTAATAAAAACAAATATTTTAAAAAAAATCTTTTTCAGATTGAGAGAATCATCTCACGATTCTCAAATCTTAATGTCTCATTTCTCAATTCTCACTCTCAATACTCAAGAATAGAAGAACCCTAAGTTCCTAACGCCGCCGACGTCCAAAAGCTCCGACTCCGACTCCGGCATTGACTCCAGCTCCGAGTCTCCGATCCCTTCATTCCTTTGACTCCAACAAGGTTAGTAATTTTGACGGATTTTGGGAGTGAAACCTCACCTTGCTTTTATTCTTCTTAGAAGGCATCTTTACATGGGCTTCTTTTCTTGATGGATTACATGCAATCTTTAGGTTTATCCTTTGTTTGGTGCTGTTGGGGTTGTTATCGGGATCTATGGCTACCGGCTCTTCCGTAACCTTCGCATCAATCCTGAAGTGAGGTGAGTCTTCGGCCACGTTCATGCCTTTTTTAAAAAAAAAATCGAGAAAGAATCGGTGGTGTTTGTTTGAGATTCATGAGGAGATGAGATCTATGGTTGATTATATTATGCTTGATGAATGAGTTTGTGTTAAAGTTTATGTGCTGCTTTGATGCTTTGATGAATGATAAATTTTAATATTTATGTGCTGCTTTGATGCTTGCAATGGAGATTTATGTGGTGGTGGATCTAGGATGGTAGTGCTTTTGTCAATGGCGTTAGTAGTGTAGCTTTGGTTAAAGTTTTCATTCAAGCATCAAATACGGATAAATATGGATTTGATAAAATCCGAATAAATAAAGTTTTCATTCAATTAAGAGGATATGCTGATTAGTAGTGTAGCTTTGGTTTTCCACTGTTTTAAATTCAATATCAACCATTAATTCATTGAACGCTATAATTAAAAAAGGCTATTTTTTTAAACTAAAACTCATATATATATATATATATATATATATATATATATATATATATACACAGGGACGGAACCAGGATTAATTGATTGGGGGGGCTGAGGGCAAAATTTTTTTTAAAAAAATGTAGTCTACATAACAATTGTTTTTTATACAAAATAATGCGACATTGTGACATTTAATTAAAATAATTACAAAAAACATAAAACGTTTATTTATGCACACTCGAGCTAGAACTGTCATATGTGCGACACAGGCTACTTAGAGGAGGTAACTAAATATGACGAGTTTGCATTTTTTGAAAACATTGTAGAATTGTCTCATTTGTCGATAGTTGTAAAAACCTCTTTCTCAATATAGACAGTCATGCTGTTGTTTATCCACTCGTCTCCCATTTTCTTGCCTAAGTCAGTTTTGACAACATTCATTGCCGAAAATACCCTCTCAAATAAATAAAAATAAAATTATTTTTAAATACCGCCAAAAGGATTCAGACAATTTTAATTAATGAGTCACCAGAAAATACCAAAAATGGCCCCATCAATTTCGGTCCGAGATTAGCTTTCTCAAGAAGAATCTGGAGGCAAAAAGTAGTGGACGGATGGATTCAACCACTGTAGAATATTACAACAAATCACCACGTGTCCACATGGGTCGTCGTGACTTCACACCCACCTGTTGACTATTCTCACTGAAATTTATTTTTTTAATTAATTTAAAATTAAAGTGCCTCTTGCCTATACCTCCCTGAATTTATTGATATTTATAAAAATTCCCAAAATTAGTCATTGCTTTGTAAAAATATTCATAGCTTAAATATAAAGCAATGAAATTACTACATAATATAAAAGCTTGAATCAAGGAAGTAACCCACCTGTTGACTATTCTCACTGAAATTTTTTTTTTTAATTAATTTAAAATTAAAGTGCCTCTTGCCTACACCTCCCTGAATTTGTTGATATTTATAAAAATTCCCAAAATTAGTCATTGCTTTGTAAAAATATTCATAGCTTAAAATATAAAGCAATGAAATTACTACATAATATAAAAATTTGAATCAAGGAAGTAATCATGTCAAAAACATTTAGTCTAAGTTAGCAAAAAAATGCATGAAATTATAAAAACAATGGGGGGCTTATATACAAAGGGAACTATTCGGTAGGTTTTAATTTTTTCAGGGAGGTATTTGAAAAATGTGAAAATATAAAGATGAGAACTTGAGAAAAATCCACGTTTTCTC
Organism: Dioscorea alata; assembly: GCA_020875875.1. Taxonomy (NCBI): domain Eukaryota; kingdom Viridiplantae; phylum Streptophyta; class Magnoliopsida; order Dioscoreales; family Dioscoreaceae; genus Dioscorea; species Dioscorea alata. Next base: position 4,586,344 of record CM037024.1, on the reverse strand, counting down.
AGCGCCATTGATCGCCATTGAAGGACTCGGAAGTGAAGAATGGTGGAAGACGAAGAAGGAGAGGAGTAGAGCTGCCGATTGCCGGGGAAGGGTTGCCGATTGCCGTCGGCCGGGAGCGTCGAGTAAAGCTGCAGAGGAGGGCTTGAAGCTTGCTGCTCGGCCACCAAGGGGGGCTAGCCGGCCTCCAAGGAAGGGCTGGTTCTGGGTTTTCCGGCCACACAAAGAAGACCCCTTGTGGCTGAGGGGGGGCTGAAGCCCCTGCTAGCCCCCCCTTAGTTCCGTCCTTGTATATATATATATAATTCCTCTATTTTTGTAAGATGATGGGTGGATTTACAATATAAAATTTAATCTTAACTGCATGTAATTAAACTTGAATGTTTGGATACCACAAATTAGAAATGAGTGTTTGTGTATATATCTATTTATTAATATAATCCACTTATGAATTTAGCCACAAATAAAATAAAATCAATAGATTTGATTTATTCTTTACCACGAGAAAGACAAAACCCACTTTTTTCCTCTCTTTATTCTTAAATTAATATCTATAATCACACATAATGAAAGCAAATTAAGAAGACTAATTAGCCTTGAAATAATTATTAAAATTACTTCAATGAGTTAAGTAATTAATTACTTGGCTCTTGATTACTTAGCATGCATGAAGATTAGTTCTCATGCATGTGTTCAACATGCTATTGTTGCATGCAAACACAAGATCATTGAATCCAAATTGGCGGCTCCTGATATAAATATATATATATATATAAAACTGCTCTACCGTTCCAAATTAATGATCATGCTCATGAATTCAGTTAAAATAGCACCACAAGTGTGAGACATGTTGATCATATGCTCATTGATATTTTGCAAGATATGATGATGATAAATTGATAATGCACCCATGCATGCATGCATCCTTTGAGAATTAATTATTATGAACTCATTAAAAATGTGTGAGAAGTGAAAGTAGAAGCATATATATATATCCTTGTGAGAGTCATTTTAAACTCATTAAAAATGTGTTAAGAGTGAAAGAAGAATATAAATATACATAGAAAAGGATGAACATTAATGTGCTTTTGATTGTTTGATTAATTACTTTGGGAGTCTTGGAAGTGATGATAGAATTACCTACTTTTTTACTAACTATTGCATATTAATTATATGATTAAAAAAATATAATTAATCTTTCGAAAGTCAAATTTGGAATATATATATATATATATATATATATATATATATATATATATATATATATATATATATATATATATATATATATATATATATATATATATATATATATATATATATATATATATATATATATATATATATATATATATATATATATATATATATATATATATATATATATATATATATATTAACTATTAGCATAATCTAATCATTTTTTTAGAATTAATTATATCTTGTCATGTATGATATTTTTTATATTTTTCATACACATTTGCAGAATAAATAAAAATTATGGACTCCGCATCTTTGAATCAAAGTGTGAACTTAGATGAAAAACATTTGGAAAGCACTAAATCTACTAAGGATACAACTAAAAAGGCGAAAGAATTTTCTGATGTTTGGAATTTTTTTATAAAGAAGGGGATGGATCAAGATGGCATACAAATAGTAGAATGCAAGGGATGTAAGAAATAATATAAATGTGGTGGTAAAAGATATGGGACTTCTTCATTGAGGCGTCACAAGGATAACTGCAAAATGATTAAATTTAATGATGTGGGACAAATGTTTTTTGATCGTGAGGGAAGATAAGGTCTAAGAAAGTAGATCAAAAAATTGCACGTGACTTATTAGCTGCTGCAGTTATAAAACATGATTTGCCATTCTCATTTGTTGAATATGATAGCATTAGAGCTTGGGTAAAATATGTAAATCCCGATGGTGCTTGTATTTCTAGAAATATTCTTGTTTCTGATATTACAAGAATATATATGAGAGAGAAAGGGAAACTTAAGCATGTTTTGGGTAATATTCAGAACAGAATTTGCTTAACTTTAGATGTGTGGACTGCATGCACTAGTGAGGGCTACATTTGCTTGATGGGACATTTTGTTGATGAAAATTGGAAATTGAACAGTAAAATTCTTAACTTTGCTAAATTGCCTCCTCCACATTCGGGAGTTGAATTGGCTGCAAAAATATTTGCATTTTTGAAAGAATGGGGAATTGAGAAAAAAAGTGTTTTCTTTGACATTGGATAATGCATCTAGCAATAACAATATGTAAGATATTTTGAAAGAGCAGCTGTCTTTGCATGATAGTTTGTTATGTGGTGGAGAATTTTTTCATATTCGTTGTTCTGCTCACATTTTGAATCTCATTGTGCAAGAAGGTTTGAAAGTAGCTCATGATGTTTTGCATAAAATTAGAGAATCTGTCAAATATGTTAAGGGTTCAGAAAGTAGAATGAAAAAATTTGAAGAATGTGTGGGCGCAGTTGCCACATCGACATCAGTATTGGCTTGAGAATAGATGTATCCACTCGTTGGAATTCGACATATTTGATGTTGGATAGTGTTATTAAATATAAAAGGGCGTTCGCTTCTCTTCAATTGAATGATAGAAATTATAAGTATTGTCATTCAAATGAAGAATGGAAAAGAGCGGAGAAAATATATGAGTTCTTGGAGCCATTTTATGACACTACTAACTTGATCTTGGGATCTTCTTATCCTACGGCAAACTTATATTTTATGCAAGTTTGGAAGATTGAAGTTTTATTAAAAGAAAACTTGTTAAGTGAAGATGTGGTGATTAGTGACATGTGTAGAAGGATGAAAGAAAAGTTTGATAAATATTGGAGACAATATAGCATGGTGCTTGCATTTGGGGCTATTCTTGATCCAAGAATTAAACAGTCAATGTTGGAGTATTTTTATGGGAGGGTTGAGAGTGATTCTACTATATGCCAAGAGAAGGTGTCACTTGTGAGAACAAAGCTATATACACTTTTTCAGCATTATTCAAATGCTAATAAGTCAAGTTCTTCACAACCACAATTTTCTTCTATCATTACACCTACATCTACACAAGGTGGTGGATGAATTAAAAGTAAGGGTAAAAGAATCTTTGATGTAAGTGTTATAACACTTTCTTTCTTTCTTTTTCTATTTCTCTAATTTGTTTATATTTTTTTATAATAACATATGCTAATTATTAATTATAGAAAATTAAAGCATTTGAGAGTCAATCAATTTCAAGTGCGGGGAAATCTCAATTAGATCTTTATTTGGAGGAGCCAAAGCTTGAGTTTGCTTATTATGAAGATTTGGATGTGTTGGAGTATTGGAAGAATCATAAGCATAGGTTCCCAATTCTTGCATTAATGACAAGTGATGTCTTGGCTATTCCAATAACAACTGTTGCATCTGAATTGGCTTTTTCTATTGGTGCTCGTGTGCTCAACAAATATAGAAGTTGTACACTTTCTGAAAAAGTACAAGCTCTCATTTGCACCCGTAATTGGTTGCATGGTTATAACATTGGTAATTTACAAGTTATTAATTTAAATTGTTTATTTAGTTGAAATCTTGAAATATTTTTTTATTTTAAATTTAATTTTTAATTAATTTTTATATTTGGGGTTTTTTATGTAGATAATGAAGATGAAGCAAGTACTAAACCAACTACATCCGATGAGGGTTCAAACATTTTTGAAGTTATTGATGAAGATAGAATGGAAGGATGAGACGGAGAAGATGAAAATTTGAATGATTTAATTTAATAGTTGATGAATTTTAAATTTGTAATGAACTCTATTATTGTATGTCTTAAGACTTAAGAGGGGGAGATAGACATGAAGACTTAAGTTGGTATGTGGGATTGTGGATGAAATTGTTGTTGCTTTTAAGATTTTAATGGATGACAATGATGATAAATGTTTTAGGTGATTTATGTAGTATCATGATATTGATATTTCTCTTATATATGGTAGGTGTTGATGTGAGAATTTTTGAATGTTGGGTTAATCGGTTAATTTAGTTGGACATGTTGTTATTTTACTTATTTACTTATTTTGTTATTTTAGGTATGTGATTTATTATAATCTATTTTGGTTTGGTTTGGTTTGTTAAATATATATATATATATATAATTTCTAATTATTTTATATTTTTAGCGGGCCGGTCCGCTTAGGGGCGTTCATTTCCACTGAAGTTGGGGGAAAGTGGGGGAAGTGGTCACTTCCCCCACTTCAGTACTTTTCTCATTTTGTATTATGACCACTTCAGTGAAATTTCTCCCGAAGTGGGAGAAGTGAGCCTCCTTTAAAAGGCTCACTTCCACCACTTCCATAACCCCCAAGAAACTGGATCTTGCCCTCGAACGCCCGAGACCTTCGTCGCCGAACATCATCGCAGTCACTGTCGAAGGCATCGTTCTCTTGCAAAAAAAATTGACAGATCGCTTCCTCTCAGGCGCTGCCGCCACTGTTACGCACAGCTTCTTCTAGCCATTATTGCCCTTTCTCCACAGTCCTCAATCCCCCTCAGTGCTACTTGTCCCTCTTCCCTTTGTTTCATTCTCGTTCCTCAGGATTTGATTTGCTTTTGCTCTTTGTTTGATTGATTTCGATGGTGTATTCCTTTTTGAGATGATTGGAGTTGCTGAATTTGGGGCTTTATCTTGCTTGTTTTAATTTATGGTTTTTGGAAAATTTTAGTTTTAGGGCTTGTTTGATTATTTTTGTTTTATGTTTTTTAGGGCTGTGAAGCTCTGAAGTTCGACCCATTTCTTCAGCCGGCCACGAATCCTCGCGTTCATCTTTCGTATGTCCTCCTTCTTTTCCTCTTTTTCTCTTGGTTTTTCAACTAATTTCTTGGTTTTTGTTGAAATTCTTTAGGCTTTGGTGATTTTTTTTTGCTTTTTTTTTTAACCTTTTTTGGAAATAATGCTAGATTTGAACCGATTCTTGCTTCACTGTTGTTCTTCTGGTCTTTGATTGAAAAAGATATTGGATTTCCAAGAATTCTGGGTGGATGTATGGTTGTTGAAGTGTTTCTTGATTTTTTTTTGTTTTATATTGGTTGTTTATGATGATGAGCTTTGAATGGAGTGTGATTTCATTGTTGATTTGTCCATGAATCGTGTTTAAAATGTTAGGGTTCTTTTGTTAAGATTGTTTGTTTGTGGAGATGTGATGGGTTTTTGGTTGGAGTGTGCTGTGGTTTTTCAACACATGATGAGAAGTTGAGTTCAGGTGAGGCCATTTATTGATCACGGGGCATGTTCTTGATGCGAAGAACATTTGAATTTTGAAAATAACCTGGAATTTTTTTTTTTTTTGTATGTATCTGGTTTGTAATACATTTTTTTTATTTTGTGTGTGTGTGTTTGAAAAAGTAGTTTGCCTATAGTTCCTCTCTTGCTTTGGTTGAGTTTTGTTGTTAATAAGTAATGGTAGCTGTCTCAATGTGCATGCATGTGAGGGAGTAGCCAAATTTTCTTGTTAAGTGTGTGCATGTACATGTGTTTTGTTTTATGAGTTCTTCCAGGTCTAAGACCAGCCTCCATCATATACTTGTTCTTGCTGGATGACCTTTTTTGAAGCAATTTAAGGTTCACTTGTTTGATGTATTTTTTGTTGAATCTATGGATTCTTGGTTTAAATTATATCTTCAATAAGCATCTTGCTTGTTAAGCTGTTGACTGTGGAATTTTGGAGTTCTTATTTTGACTCTTATTTCAAGATTTTCTTTACAGATTCATTTTTTTGCCAAATTTTAGACCAGATTTATAGTAATATAGCTTATATATATATATATATATATATATATATATATATATATATATATATATATATATATATAATTGATATGCGGATTCCTTTGGTTGATGAGATATAAGGGCATTATATAATGTACTCAATGTGTTTGAATATATGCTGATTGGGTTTGTTCAATTTTGTGCTGGTATTATATAATGCAATCAATGTTTTGTTGTTTAAGCCCCCAACAAACAATTAAAGGGAACTATTTTTCATTTGTGAAGTATTGGTTATGAAAGTTTTGTAAAGCAAAAAGGCGCAGTGTTATAATTAGTGCTTGAATGACAATATATATATATATATATATATATATATATATATATATATATATATATATATATATATATATATATAGTGCAATGGCCCATGCTAAGGACAATACATATATGTGAAGTGGCTGTGTGTGTGTATATATATACATGTGAAGTGGCTGTATATAGGGGTTAGATCATGTGACAGGTAATATGGCTGTGTGTTTATTAAATGCCAATTTTTTTTTTTTATTTTTTGGATTGTTAATGTGACAGGTAATATGGCTTCATCACGTATCAATGTCGATGGAGCACCAAGTGTGAGACGAAAAGGGACACCAAACAAAAGATGGACAAAAGAGATGAATAATGTTTTAATACCATTTTTTGCAGATATGGCAAGAAGCGGTATGAAAGTTGACAAGTCATTCAAAAGGCAGGCATTTGTTGACGCAGCTAACATTGTCAATGGAAGGTTCCCTACTGCCACTATGGATGCAGAAAATGTCGAGAACCACATGCGCACCCTAAAGTAAAAATACCAAGAAATCAAGAAACTTATGAACCTTAGTGATGTCGGTTGGAATGACACAGAGAAAATGCTAGTTCTTGAAGATGAAACATACCGAACTTATGTAGAGGTATAATACTTACATTTATTTACTACTTATTTAATGAAATATGTAAGTTTTTTTATTACATTTAGTAAGTATTTCATGTTGCAATCAAATGCAGGGGCAACCAAAAGCTAAAGAATATCTAAATAAACATATACCTTTCTTTGAGGAGCTTCGATTGGTTGCTGGGGATGACCATGCCACAGGTGATCAAGCACGTTCCATCTACCAACAATTTGGTGGTACAAACGAAGAAGATGAAAATCCACCTACTCCTGATGTACCAATGGAAAATGAACCTTTAGAGACAAATGTCCAAAGACAAGAAGGGGCAAGATCATCTGCATATAGGAGTACTGCTAGGACTAGCTGCATGTCAAGGTCTATTAATGAAAATATTGCATCTGACAACCTCGCTAATAAGCTTGGTGAGTTGGCGGCATCAATTAAAGACAACAAGAAGAAGACATGGAAAGAGAAATTATCAGATGCTTTGTGGAGCATGGAAGGCTACAGTGATGCGGACATGGATATGGTTTTTGAAAAATTGCGTGTCAACAAAGATCTTGCTGAGGCCTTTTACTTGAGGAAGCCATCCTTGCGCAAGTTGTGGCTTGATAATTTTATAATGTCCATGAGGCCTTCTGGGATATAAGAATGCTGTCATGGTAAGATTATATTCGATTTAAATTTATTAACTTCTCTTGTTTTTAATATGGAGTTGTAGATGTCGTGTTGGAGAACTAACTTCAATATCTGAGATACATGCTTTTTCTATTGAAGTTTTTGCCTATTTTATTTTGACTATACTTTTTACATGAGATGCTCTAATGGGTTGATGTCCAGGTTGTAGCCGTGTTGCTTTTGTAGTGGATCCATAGTGGCGCCATAGTGCAGCTAGAAGCAATTGTTACTCATCCAGTTTATGCATGTGCTTTAAACATATTTGGACATGAACTAGTAAATTTGTTTTTAACTTGGATTAGTTCTTTTCTTTCAACCTTGTTGTAATTTGTAGATTTATTAGGAAGATGTTTACTAGCAATTGTTACTCATCCAGTTTATGCATGTTCATTTCTTAACTTGGAAGATGTTTACTTTATGTTTATCATATGCATTTTCTCTTTATGGCTTGCTGTTTCTATAAATTCTGTTTTGCCAGTCAACTAGGGTGTAGATCAAGTTCTAAAAGATTACTATTTATTTATTTCCATCAAACTCAGGCAATCCAGTCATGTCATTCTAATAATGGTTGTCAATCAATACTCTATTTGCTTTTATTTGTTATTATACACTGAATAGTTTTATTTGGCATCTATACTGATGTTGAGTTACTTGTACATAGATTTTAGTGAGACACAGCTAGTTGCTAAACTTATACAGTGGAAAATCATTGTATTATGAACAAGGCTGTTTATACCAAAGCTCTCAATTGAACACCATTTGCTTCTTTGTATGCTTAATATGATTATATTGTGCTTTGCTTTACTTTTGTTGTTTTCATTTTGACGATTATGTTTTGTCTATGCTTTTAGTACAGAAAGGAGGTTGCTGGTGATTTATGAATTTGGATAATGATCCATTTTGGTATAGTTTTGAGCAATTGTTGATGTGTTTTGAATTCATTTGATGAAGTGTGCATCATTTATATGAGGACTTTTTTTATGGGAAGTAGATGAGTGAAGCTTGGTTATGTATAATATGTTGATTCTTAGTACTTTTTTTTTTCATGGATGTGTTTTCATAAAATGCAGTTATATGCATAAGATAAATCTTGTACCCAATCTCACCACAAAAGGGGTAGAAAAAGAAATACAAGTGTTCTTTTTGCAGCCAATATAGAATTGAACATGTACTTAGTAATAAAGCAAGAGCGGGAGAAAGTGTCATGTTTTTACAATCATTATTTACTATTTCACTTTGCAGTAATAGTCATATATTAACACACTATATAAAGTTCAAGCAAAAAATCAGTGTGAAAAAAAAGCATGAGAACCAAAGGATTAAAAAAGATCAAGATTCATAGAGAATGCAGATAATAAGAGTACCGCAGCAGGCTCTACAGGGGAAACTCAAGACATATATTCAATAAAAGAAATCACAAAGAGATCACTGTTTCCATAAACTACACATATATTCATTAGTAAGTTATACAATTAAATTCAAAATATTTGAGTTTGTAAAATTATACAGTTCTAATTCTTATTTATTATGATTTAGTTATATTTTTTTTTATTTCTTTGGCACTTCCCCCACTTTCGTTGAAATGAACATGTTATGGAAGTCAAGACAAAAGTAATAACACTTACACCAAAATGAACACCAGAAGTGGGAAACTGACCACTTCATGGAAGTGACACTTCCTGCAAAATGAACACAAGAAGTGGTGGAAGTCATATCACTTCCACCATTTCAAGGAAAGTGGGACTTCCCCCACTTCCTAACTTCCCCTCACTTACACCGAAATGAACGCCCCCTTAACCCGCCAACCCAAGGTGGGTTGGGTCGGGTTGGCATTTTGCCAACCCGCCAAATGGCGGGCCAGCCCGCCCCGCCCAGCCAAATGGTGGGTTTTGGTGGCCCGCGGGCTGGCCCGTTTTGACAGTACTAGTTTTCAGACCCAGACCGGGCATCAACCCGGAAAAGGTTAGGGGTTGAACCGGGGTCAATAATTTTTATTAAAAATAATTAAATTTTAGTTATATGTGATTAAAAAAAATCATATATTGAAGAATAAAAAATAAAAAAATAAAAAAATGACTTTTAAAACTTTAAGCAAACATTCTACATAAATAAATATTAAAATACACCACATTCAAAATGTGAAATACGTCAAATAGCATAAAAATAAACCAGCACAAAATCAATTGAAAAATATAAAAAAATTCAATTAAAAAATAAACAACTAAGAAATCCATAAAAAAAGATGCATAGAAATATTCAATCTTCATAAATTCAAATACATCAAATACCATAAACATAAACTTGTTCAAATATCCATAAATTAAAATATAAACATAAAATAAACAACTAAATAATGCATAATTGAGAAACATAAAATTGTTCAATCTTTATAAATTAAAACATAAACATGAAAGTTGAAACACAACCCAAAAAATATGCTCAAATCTATAATTTTGGATCCATGCCATGATTGTCATAATTTGGAGTCCCTCCTAGTGGCCAATCTTTTGAATCATTGCTTGCATTGCCGACTTCAACAAATGACTCTAAATTTACTTCTTGATCAACAATGTCATCTCGATAAAGAAATAAAAATACAAGTATTAATGTTATGAAATTTTTTTTTGCTTGACAAACTCATAACTTGTATTTTATATACTAGAAACTTATTACTAACCTTGAATTTGATCATAATCAAGTATAGGAATAGCATTATTCACATATATTGCTTCTTCTATAATCTCATCATAATTAAGTTCTGGAGGAGATGATTCCTCTTCTTCCATCACCCAAAAATCTACCTCATCAATGTGCTCATAATCAATTGGATCATAACTCCTCTTCTTATGATGATGCCTAGACAAAAAATAAGTTAAAAAAAAATTACATATTAACAATTACTTAAATTGAATAATAATTCTTAATTAATATACAAAGTTAAATACCTATTCTTCAAACGCAAATTATATGATGCAAAAACAATGTCATTGAATCTTTGATGCTCTAATCTATTTCTTTTCTTTCTGTGAATGCGCTCAAAGACACTCCAATTGCGTTGACATCCAGAAGAGAAAGCAGTTTGGCTTAAAAGCCGGATAGCTAATCGTTGCAAAATTGGAGCACCATAACCAAATAGCTTCCACCATTCATCTTTAAATCAAATAACATAATGTAAACATTTTTAAAACATTTAATTAAAGCCAAACAAGTAAGAAAAATGATGAGATGTTTAATAATTAACACTTACGGGGTCTATTTGCTTTATAAGTGTCAATCGCGAACTGACGGCCAAAACTTTCTTTTCGTTCACGATACATAGCGATCTCATCCATTACTTTGCCACTATCGCTAGGCTCTTTACACATGTTTGTCTTTTCAATCACATTCAAGAGACCATGGATAATTTTTGGAGTATCAATAAATGGTTCGTTGCCATACCTAACACACACAAAAAAAAAAAAAAAGTTAGTATATTAATATATCAATGATATATCAATCTCATCCATTACTTTGTTACCATACCTGAAAACTGAATTCAAAAAAGTAAGCTGCAGCATAAATATCACGACTAAAATGCTTTTCCCATCTACTATCAATGATATTAATATATGGAGTGTAAAACTTCTTCTAGTTTCCCAAAGTAGCCATGATTCCTTTACGAATCCTAGTCATGCCTTCATAAACATAACCAAGTGAAGGAGTGTCATCGCCATCCACAATGCGCAAAAGCTTGATTATAAGTGCTGTAATCTTCACCATAAGCAAACAATCATCCCAAAATTTATTATCTAAAATAATATCATTGACAGCTTTTCCAGTGGCACTTCTAGATAATCTATTATCTCTGTAATGCTTACTTGTCACAAAAGCTTACAAGTCATGCTTATGATCATGAATGCTCTTTAAAATAAAGATGGTGGCAAAGCGAGTTACCGCTGGCCACACAATTTCTTTCCAACCATCTCTTTTTCTCAACCAAAACAACAAGAATATATGGTTATAAACAAAAATAGTCACTTTTGAAGCACGGTTTGCAAGCTCGACCACATGAGGCATTTTGCCAATATCTTTTATACATCTTAAGTTTGATGATGGCAATTCTAATGATCTTTAAGGCTTGATCGTTGTAGCTTTAGACAGATCCCTCAGAGATAGGTTCATAGTGATGAAACCATTCTCTTCGGGAAGTCATGTGAAAAGTGACCACTGAATCAAGAAGCCATACATCAGCAAATCTTTTACCTATCATCCTTGCTGATTAACACACCATGGCATCTCCATCATTTGAAGTGTTTGCAATATTCCCTTGAGGATTGGAATTTTTCTTATTTAGACTCCAATAATCCTTTTTTAAGTGACCTTTCTTGCCACAATGGTAGCACTTGAAAGTCTTCTTACTCTTTGACTTTGATCTACCATGATTGTAGCTCCCATTGGAGCCACATTCTGTTGGTCTTCCTCTTATCACTGTCAAGGCCTCCGCTTGTTATGAACTTGCCAACCTGTCTTCTTTGTTCTTGCGCTGACTCTCTTCCTCTAGAACAACAACTACAATATTGTTGAAGCCTAGAATGTCCGTGAGAACATTGTTTGTTATGTTGATGATGAGTTGATCATATGAATCCAGTAGACTTTGGAGTAGAATTTCCGCACATTCACTTACTCTAATTTATGTCCCAATGATGTGAGTGGGAAAATAGAGTATTCAGTGTATTTAGGTGCTTCGTCACTGAAGTGGATTTTGCCATACGCGAAATATAGAGTTTCCTCTAAGGAAATTCTTGTTGTGGAGTGACTTGGCTTCGTACAACTTAGTGAGGTAATCCTAGATGTCATTCACCATTTTCTTCTCTACTATGCTTGATAGAACTCCATCAGCACATGCCAGATGAAGATTGGAAAAGGAGTTCTCATCCATCTCATTCCACTTGTTATCTTTGACCTCAACTGGCCTTTCACTGATGGTCGTTAAGCAGTTGTTCTTCCTCAGGATTGCCTTCATCTTTAGCTTCCACAGTGAGAAATTACTCCCACTGAATTTTTTAATCTTGCATTTTGCCACCATTGCTTCAGTTACAATTACTTCAAGAGAAGTAATTAGTTCTTTCAAAGAGTGAATACTAATCTAATTTATTTTATGATGTGGAGGATCCACTTATAGTGGTAGCCATAGAGCACACAATAACTAGATATACACACCAAAATCTAGCTATGATACCACTTGTTATAAAAAGTAGGACTGAATAGAGCTGGGTTACAGCAAAATAAATGAAAAATAATACTGAAAAATAAATGACACACAAATATTACATGTAAAACCCCTATATAATTAGGGTAAAAACCATGGGCAAAATAAAAGCATTTACTAAGTAGGAAAATTTCAGGAGTTATAAACTCTCTCTAATAATAAAAGAAAACCATTACCCTTTTTCATAGTAGGAGAAAATACCAACTTTCAAAATAATTTTTTCATTACTCCCACTCTTCTATTTCTCTCATTTTTTCACTATCATTTTTCTCATTCACTTAAGTTGTTAATGTATGTGCTTCATACTTCTCTATTTAAAAGCATGACAGAGAGAGTTCTCGCTATTAGTTTTGACATTTAACAAATTGGCGCATGCTGATTTGTAATCCATTACTTAAGTAAATGGATTAAGTTAATGGTTTTGAGAGTAAAGTTGATAACCAATATTTTTGGTGACATTATTGTTTATTAACACTTTGCATGGATTGAGAATTAATTATCCTTAATTTTTTTAATATTTAAAAAATATTTAATGATTTTATTTTATTTAAATAAAATTGAGTGAAGTCTAAACCACTTGTCCAATTAAACAAATACAAGTATGCAACCCTAAAAACCATACACAGACTTTGTGAATTATTCTTATGACACGTCATCAGATCCCACCAGAAAACTCTTCAAAACCCTTCCATTCTTCTTCTCTCAGCTCCATCCATCGACCGCCATTGCCTCCGTGGCCGCCACCATGAGAAGAGCTCGCACCCTCCTCCTCGCCTCCCGTTGCCTTCTCCCCTCCTCCACTGCCTCAGATCATCAACTCCTCCGCGCTGCTCCCCAGCGCCTCCACCCCTTGCCAGCTCCATCTGATTCGATTGCTTCTAAGCCGGTTTCTTTGGGCCTCGCTGGAGCTTTATCTTTCTCTTTGACTCTGATGACGAGGGCGGAGGCCAAGGAGCCTCCGGCCGCCGAGTTGGTTCCGAAGGATGTTGTGCTGTATCAGTACGAGGCTTGCCCCTTCTGCAACAAGGTCAAAGGTGCTTCCTTTTGGTTCCCTTGTTTTCGGATTTTCTATATATTATTTGTCAGTGTTTGAATGGCGATTGTTGATCAAGGATTTCTACCCTGTTTTAGTTGCGATTTATTGATTATGAATGATTTGGTTGATTGGAAGGCGCTGCAATTTTGAGCATTTAAGATTTGGAGTGCAAATTTTGAATGTGATTTGGGAAATTCGGGGGCTTTTGAATACAGAAAAATTGTTCCTTGGATGACTTCTGAAAAAGCTAGGTTTGGCTTAAATCTACCCGTATCGTATTGTCGTGTGACTAATTTTGGAGATAGTGAGAAAGATAAGTAGTGGGAAAAAGGTGATAAATGACAATTCACTAATTAGAATGGGGATACGTAGTGCACCCAGGATATACCTCTGTTTTTTCCTTAGTTTAATCATCGGTGCCTTTATTTATTTATTTTTCAGAATTATGGTGGTGATGTGTCCTAGGAGATTTCTAGTTATGTCTCTGGCATCATTCCTGCTATAGATAAGGTTTTTGTATATTATTTGGATGGGCTTTTCTTTCTTACTGTTATGTGGTAGCTAGTGTTCTTCAGACTTTCACCTGGCATTCTTACTTTTCTCAAAGTTCTCTTTCTATGGCAAAGTTGCTTTGACTGCTTAAACTCTACAGTTAAGTGTATTTTTTACCCTGCAACTCATCATATTCGCAGTAGGGGGCATTGTTCAACCGAGAGTGAAGAACTCTAAAGCGCCCTAGTTTTAAGGAAAATACTCAGAATGTTTATGTCATTTACATGATTTTTTTTAATTTTTTTTTAATTTTTTTGATCGAAGAGTTAAGGATTTAAAATTTTTATATAGCTTAGCATGTCTAGTGAATGTGAGAAATGCTCACTTTTTTCTTTTTTTCATGAAATGTAGGCTTTCTTTGTCGAAGTTTATGAACTTCTATGTGGCATGAACACTTTGCTTGGCTATCTTGTCTGATAAGGTTCAAAATAAGACAAAATTAATTGTTATTCCTGTGTTCATGAGAAACTCATGGTTGGTTAGGTTTGAAGTGTCTTGTGTTCCATGTTAGTACTTTGATTTTACCTTTTTTCACTTATTCATAAGATGTTTATTTCTTTTGACTGATTTATTCACCTGATGGATGATGTTACATAATACATGCGTAAGTTGCGCTTGTTATACTTTTTGAAATGATATCACAAGCTCAGCATGTATTGCCTAATTCTTGTAGACAGCAATCTTGACAAGTGGTAGTTTGTATTAACATTGTTATTTGGTGCTCCAAAAGGTTTCAATCCGTCTTTGACTTTTCCTTCATTATTATTTTATTGTTTCTTAATTTTGATAAACAGCTCACTACTTGTGTAATTTTCTGTGTCATGCATAAGATTTCTATATATTTCCTTGAATAACTAGTTTACACTTGCTGCTTGTTTGATGATATGATATTTTATAAATAATAAAACAAAATTTTGATTAAGTTAATAGCAGGCTACTTATTTTTTATAATTATTTAAATGGCATTCCCTAATACTTGACTCTTCAATTCTCACTTGTCATTTTCAATGCTGTATGGTCTTCAATGTGCGAGGAGACACTTGCATATCTTGACAATATAACAAGAGCTCATGATACTCTTGTGCTACCTTAAAGTCATTTTCATCCCCAACGAGACAAGCAATCATTATCACAAGATTATTTTATGTGGAAATAGAACTAGGTCAATTTCCTGAACATGGCATTTGGGTTTTGTTGACCTACTTGTAGGAGTAGAAAAACCATTGATTCTTAGTTCTCATTTTCTCGTTGATCCTTTTATTGTCTTTGATTTGACTAATCATTGTATATGCAAATAGTGTCCTCTGGCTAGAAACTTAGAAGCCTTTTAGAGCTGATCTATTGCCACTCTATCAACTACATACATATCACTAGTATAAAGTACTAAAACTATAACATTACAATCTGAAAACTGTATAATGAACTCATTAGTTTATGCTTCAACTTGGGCAGTCTTTTAATATTTTTAATAATAATCTTGTGTTTGGAATTTTGATATTAGAAAATTCTCTTTTGATGAAGCTTGTTGGATGGAAGGGAAGGCTTTCCTTGTGGCTGTGTTATGTTGGGTGATAATGAAACTTATTTTTTGTAATGGCTTATTTTGGGTGATAATGAAACTTTACTATGTGAAAGAAGATTGATGGATGCTTGTGATTTACGAACATATCATGATTCCAGACAATTGGAAAGCAAGAGAGGTAGAGTAGTCATGCAAGTTACCATGTGATTCCTGCATAAAGGGAAATCTTGCTAGGATTTGTTGCTCTACAAGATGACACTGACAAGGGATCTTGCCTGGATAACTCTTACGAATGAAATGCATACATCCCCTTATGAAAAAGAATAAACCCACAGGAAAAAAATAATGCCCGAGAAAAGTATTGTGTTATTTGAATCGGGGACCCTTGTCTTGTTTCACAGCTTGAATTGTAGATTCTAATTCCTTATTCCATGTCATGAGACAGATGTCCAATTTTGTGTCTTGCACCTAACAAGTTCTTTAATATGCTCATAGATTTGCCTTTCAAATTCATGTTTCTGACTTTAGCAACATATGAAGAGTGAAATGTTGACTTTGACTATTGCAAGGTTTATTACTTCTACCATCAGAGAACAGTCCATCATTTTTATGCAACAATAATGGGGTAGTTTTTGAATTATTTAAAAACTAAACATCATATGTAAATGTTCAACAATAAAGGTATGCTTATAATTTATCAAATTTACGATTAATTTTAAAAATTTCCATTTTTTGGGTTGCTTTTGGGACACCATTGTCTTGTTGGGCCACTTGTGTGAGATTCCGATTTCAATCTCGGAGTATAGGACAAATGTACCTCTCCTTTTATTGTTTTCATAAATCTCTCATTATAAAGTGTCTTTTATTGAAGTAGGCCTTTTTGTGTCATAAAAAATGCAAAATTGGCCTTGGATAAGTGCATCTCCTTTGATTTAATGATATTGTATGGTATACTACTATGCTTAAGTAGTTAACTTTAGTAATTTTTGTCCAATGACATGTTGATATTCTTTTAACCTTATCATCAGATGAGCACTGTGATTTACTCCAATTATGTCATTTGATTGATTCTAAGTTTAGTATGATTTGTATCTTCAGTGTCATGCTATTTCAAAAGGCAAATGTATGAGCTTATTGTAACTATTGTGTAGTATCAAGTAAAATTCAGGTGCTGAAATGTAAATGATTTTCAAGATTTGTTAGACACAGATGGATTTTCATTTTAGTGGATAATTTTCCTTAAGAATTCTGCTCATCAAGAAAGATAGTTTCTTGATAAAAGTACTTCCATCATTCAATGTTGAAATTAATGTGGGACAGTATTTACAATGATGCCTCTCGGGCAATTGTGAGGGAGCATATGATGTAGAAACTCATCAATGATTCTCCATCAACTTGAATTGGACAGTATCCACCTTTGATAATTTATTATCTAAATTATGGAAGTAAAAAGATGTCTGTATTTTTTCTGCTTTGGCTTTTTATAGTTTTGTTCCTGATTTCCTAGTCTTTTGGTTTTCTTTATTTTGCTAGCTTTTTTGGACTACCATGACATCCCATACAAAGTAGTTGAAGTGAACCCTTTTGGTAAGAAGGAAATCAAATGGTCGGAATATAAGAAGGTTCCTATTCTGGTTGTTGATGGCGAACAGCTGGTTGACTCATCAGGTAAATATTAATTTTCAAACATAATAAACAAATCCTCAACAAAACCAAATATCTTGGATAAATCATTTTGTAAGAATGACAATGATAATATGGTTGTAAATTGATGCGGTTGATCTCTTCCGCTATTAGCTTGTTCCTTTTGCTTGCAGATATTATTGATAACCTAAACTGCAAGATCTATCCTGACTACCCGAATGCTGATGAGGAAGAGACAAAGTGGCGGAGGTAGATTGATAATACATATAATGCATGTTTTTTTATGTAGCTATTTTACCTTTTTTGTTACTATAACTTTGTTCCACTTTCAGCTTTGTGGGGATGGTCTTATGATTTTTTACCATTAATAACTTTTTTTTTTAAATGTAATCATAAAGGAGAAGAAAACCAGCTCCTAGAAACAAACATTTTATAGTGTAATATCAACTAGCTTTGGAAGTATGCTGATGTTTTCTTTTGCATTAACTAATATTTTAAATTGTTAAGCTTTAACTGAAAATTTTATGGATTTTATCCACATTAAGTATTCAGTGTAATTACCAGGCAGTCATTGGTTGCCTCCTATTTATGCAAGTGTTGCAGTGGTATGATTCATTGTGCGTATTGTTGCAATACAGGTGGGTTGATGATCACCTCGTTCATCTTTTATCACCAAACATATACAGGACTCCTTCAGAGGCTTTGGAGGCTTTTGACTATATAGCTTCTCATGGTATGTAGTTGGTATTGGATAAGACTAGTTTGTATTTACTATTTTCTCCAAATCTCCTGTGACTTCTATATGAGTCTAATCAGCTTTATGGCATTAGTTCATGTTTGGTTTTTATGCATTAGCCTTTTTGCAATATTGAAAAGTTAACTTAGTTCTAAAAATATGGCTGCTGCAGAATAGATTTTAGTTTGATAAAGTTTGGGGGATATTAATAAGCTGAAAAGTTATTAGAAGGGAGCAGCTTATCCTCTGGTAAAAGAGTATTGTTGTGTATATATCTGACGGTGTGTTATTTCTGTATGGAGTTGGGATAATCTAACAGTTCTTTGTTGAAGTAGAATCTAGAAAAGACAGTTGAGTTTTTTCTTTAAAGATTGTAAACCAAATGTGAATCTTTGTTCAACATGATTTGGTTTTAGAAGAGTGCTCAATGGTTAAGATTCTTGAGTGCAGTTGGGAATCGTACTTAGTATCATTTGTGATATAGTCTTGAGGGATAGCATCCTTTGGCACATTTTTTTGAGAATGCAGTGTAATGAGCCATGCAAACTTGAATGACACCATTCTGTATGATTAATAAGACAAATTGTAGGATAGAGTTTAATACATTGTTTCCTGCTTTCAGCTTTGCCTATATTTCTTAATTAAGTATTTTCTATTACCACATATGTGTCAGCTGTTTAAGCAATTCAATCTGTGTATAGATATACTTTTACCAGGATTATTCTCATATAAAGCTTCTAAAATTGTAGGCAACTTTTCCTTTGCACAAAGGCTGACAGCAAAATATGCTGGAGCTGCGGCGATGTACTTTGTTTCCCAGAAGTTAAAGAAGAAGTATAATATAACTGATGAGCGTGCTGCTTTATATGAAGCCGCAGAAACATGGACTAAAGCACTCGATGGAAGAGATTTTCTTGGCAAGTTTCTCTTATTCCATACTACAAAATAACATACTTGGTCTTCATGTTTTGCGATTGAAATATAAATTCTCCAGTTTCTTTCACCAGGTGGCTCCAAACCTAATTTAGCAGATCTTGCCGTCTTTGGTGTCTTAAGACCAATTAGAAACCTAACGTCCGGTAAGGACATGGTGGAGAACACCCGAATCGGGGACTGGTACCAAAGGATGGAAAATGCTGTAGGAGATTCTGCAAGAATCAGTGCTTAACAGATAAAAGTTGTTCTTTTTTTTCCGCACACTCATTTTTATTCTGCTTTATACATGGCATATCGAGCTTTCTCATCGGTATGACACTTTCAAGCTATCGAATTTGGCTAGCTTTTCAAGTTAAATTAACCAAAGGTTCAACTGAGTTTCGAATCTCATATGGTAGCAGTGACTTTCGCCAGCGGGTCATTGATCAAGAATTTGTTCTTTACAGGATATATGTTTCTTTTTTGTTTTTTAATTTTTTATGAATTGAAGTTTGGAAGATCATAAATTACACATTACTGAGACCCGTGGTTATGTTCAAGCCTAGCCTTAGGGTTTGTGGATTGGTCCATTTTGTGAATGTTCCTCAAAACTCAAAACAATTGCTGCAGCATATTGCATTCTGTGTATGACACTATAATATTTAATTCTTTTTGAACTTGGTATGTATTTGTGCTGAAGTGCTAGTTTGGTGCATGATTTTGGTGTTAATTGATTCTAGACTGTGTATAGTCTAGAAGGCAAATGAAATAGGAGAAAGTTCAGGGGAGACTTGGTTTCCTTTGGTTTAAGTGATTTGGTTCTTAAAAAAGTTCAAATATTTATTTTTATCTTTGTCCTTTGCTAAATGGTCAAAATGTTAGCCGGTTCAAACAAATAGTTTTTAAAATTAATAATTTTTATTTTAAAAATAAATTAAATTTCTATGTGCCTCTTTGATGTTGCTAAGTGGGTCATTGACTCTGGCAGCTCATGTTGTTTTTCAAAGAGATCAAACTAAATAAAAGTTGTTATTTTATATGCCAGTATATATGTTTGCATACTTCAGATGTTAGAACTAATAATGCTTGCAATTTAAGGGTCATTACCAAGGCTAGGCATGAAAAATTAATAATTCAAACTATAAAACTTGGTAATTAAATCCATTTGGTTTTTTTTTTTTTTGGGTTTTCGGGTTTTAGTTAGATTTTATTTTTATTTTTCAAGTTGATTAATACTGAGTTCTCTATCTCCGTCAATGACTGTTTGGCTTATTGACATTAGATTCTTTGTATAAGATGTTCATCTTACGAAGGAGACATGTTCAAATTTTAACTAGTGCAAGTTAGAGGGCGTAGATCTTGTAGAATTCAGTTCTTCACGTGTGGCGTTCCTAGCACATAGTTTGTCCACATTTGTCAAAATAATAAAAATAAAAAATAAAAAAATAAATTCTTCATCCCTTTTTCTAAGTTCTCTAGTTCTTTAAAAAAAAAAAAAAAAAAAAAAAAAAAAAAAAAAAAACAATCAATTGAGTAATAAGATTGATTAATGTACAGAGTTGATGGTTAAGCTTCGGTCATGGTTCATGCCTATCCCTAGTAATTTTTTATTAGTAGATTTATTCCCTTTTTGTTATTTCAAAGTTTTTTTTAATATATCTTTCATTATGAGTATCGGAGGAAATTTTTTTCACCTCACTTATTTTATGAATTTATTATGCAAATGCTTGCTCCTAGTTTACCTTAGGTTGCATAACCTCATGTAATTTGGGGCCTCATTATTTTTCAAAAATTTGCTTCAACAATTTTTTGTAAACTTTTTTTGAACTTATGATTCGATCTCCAAATATATTATTATTTTAAATTTTCAATTAAGAGAACAAGGTAGTAAAATATATTTCAATTTAATATTCAAATTAAGCACACACAAATCCATGAGATTCTATTACATAGATTTTGTATTAATCATGGTGGTTATATTGAGTAGATATGTCATGTATTAGACTAATATGTCAGTCGGTAACAAAAAATTATCAATCTCATCTAATAAATCACATAAATTAATTTAGAATATGATCCAAGTATAGGCATTTTCTAAAGCAATAATAGGTTACGGCAAGATGAAAAAAATTGAAAAAATTGAAGGCATGTTATCCTTATGATTTTTAAGGGATGTCATGTCTAATTAGAATATCAAGCAGGATTTTTCTGATAACCTTTTCATTAAGACATTCTATTAAAACTAGATTCATAAAATGATCACCGTCAGGCATTCATACTTCACAATTTACTTCAAATTATTCATCAATATGCTCTCTTGTATCTTTAAAATATACTAGATTTATGTACCATCACTGTGGGTTAACTATATCTAACAGGACAATCGCAAAGATAGTATAAATTAAAAAAAAAATTGTTAATGTTATTGTTTTTTTGTAAATTGTTTTCAATATGAGAAGTATATTCGCAAGATATGAAAGGTTGGGAAATATATTATTTGAATATGTTATATTGTTTATTGAATAATGAAAATGATTTCATTTCAATACTTCGAAAGGAAAAACAATTTTAAGTATTAAGCCTTTTACTTGGTTTTTTTTTTCTTTGTTATAAGACATTTCATCATTCAAGAGAATTTGTTACAACTTATCATCACATAAATATTAATTTAAGAGCAATGTTGTCATTGTGAAAATATTATGCAAGGTCCTCATGCTTCTAATTTAATTTTAGCAAACAAACCTACTTGTATTAACACCAAAAAAAGGTTGTTCAAGTTCTCATATCCAACTTAATAAAAAGTGAATAGTAAAGGAGTGACACAGCTTCATTCGACTCATGGTTGTCATTATGGATGTATATTAGAGACAGTGGAGTGTTCAACATTGTCATCCATGGCAATAGGAAGATTGAGGTCAATCAGAGTGTCTAAACATGGGATTTTGGGAGATGAATGTGGGGAATATTCCTGTAATCATAATTTAAAATAATCAATAATAATGATTTAAAAGAAACATGCTGTAAATAGTATTCAAAAGTTTATAATTATTACTTCGAGTTTTTCAATTAATTCCTTCACATTTGAAGAAGAGATGATGATCTGTCGTGCAACTAGGTTGATGAACCCTTCTTCTAAAACTTTGTCGATGAATGAAAGTAGCGAGTTATAATATCCGTCAACATTTAGCAAACCAATATGGAACAAAGCATAAGTTATGTATCTTCTTTTTATAATTTCATGTGTGTATATAAAGCTTTAAGATCAAATTACCGGTTTGTTATGTATGCCTAATTGCGCCCAACTAATTACTTCAAAAAGCTCTTCAAGAGTTCCATAACCTCCTGAATATTAAAAAAAATATACTTAAATGAGTTTTTTTTTTTGTATTTACAGTTGTCTATTGGAAGAAAGTAGATATAATAATCAATTAGATAATATGTGAATTTTAAGTATAATGAGTGATAAAAGAGTGGTAATAAAATTAAAGTATTTTGAAAATGTTATTTTTTTCAATGGTAGATCAGTGTTCTATGTTAACTATTAGTAAGCTTTGCAAATAGATATATAATACAAATTTCATAGTAGCTAATTTATTCGCATTTTCAGTGATCCACATGAGGAAAGTATATTTTCATTGTATTTCTCATTGAAAGTTTGAATTGCAAGCATTAATGTATATTCGATATAAAAAAAATAAAAGAAAATGAGTTTTCATTATATGTGATATTAAGTGATAATAAATGCAATTTATATACTAACCTGGCAAAGCAGTAAAGGCATCAGCATAGTTGCCCATCTCTGCTTTCCTATGGTGCATGTCTATAACCGGTTTTACTTCTCTGACAGTGACACCAGTGATCTAAAACTCAAATGGGAAAATGGAAAATTACATACAAATATAGTATTGTAGCATATGTTTTCATATGTGTGGACAAATGCAGGGATATGCTTTTCATTAAAGGCAAGGAAAAAAATGTACACATCAAAAAGAATGAGAGAAAAGTGAAACAATTTATTGTCATACCTCTCTACCCATTAGAGTTTTCAGAATGACACTAAATACATGGAGAAAAAATTTTGTTAATAATTTTAGCAAATTTTCATTAAATGGAGGTTTTTTTTTTTTTTTAAAATGTTTGGGGAAAAGAGATCCATACCCTATAACATTTCTACCACCATTAAATACAGTCTGAGAAATCAAACCCATTAATTCAATACTTCCTCCTCCATATACCAAATCAATGTTCTTCAGCCCTGACAATGGTAACATTCAGTAAAATATTTTGATGGTGTTTAAGAATTTACTTATATTTCACGAAGAGGAATAATTGAGAAGGGGAAAAGGAAGGAGGAGAATAGCAAGATAAATGACAATAACTATGTAGATAGAAACCAAACCAGTTCTTTGCCAAGATTTATAGCAGCATCTTGGTAACTTTTTTTCTTTCCTGCACTACTACCGCAAAAAACACAGATTGTTTTGAACTTGGATGCAGTGCTTTTCTTTTCTTCTTCCATTTTCCTTTTCAGTTTTTTTGTTAGGTTGAAACACTGACAATTTGAATAGATATCATCCATTATATGTGGAGAATATGGTTTAGCTTTATCGAGAATAAACTAATACCTATGCATTATTAAAAGCCTTAGCTTGTTGTGTCATGTCAATTATTGACATAATTGAAATAACATAAAGTTGCAAGAATGTCAGGCTTTGTGAAATGTTTGGAAGTATAAAAACAAAATGATTAATAGATGGTGATTGACAAACATTGTAGTAGTTAATTAAAAAATATTAAGCTTGATAAAATGACTATATGTTTTTTATGTTTTAGTATTTTTTTTATATTTAAGGCATATACTATGTTTAAGGTGTTATCATGATTAAAATTAAGCAAAGATAGACTATCATTATAATTCTAGACTATATATATATGCTTAAAATTAACAAAAGATAGACTATATATATATATATATATATATTTCTTGCTCACATGTTTTACAATACATAAATATATATATGCTTAATCTTAATATATTTAGTTACTTAATCTTAATCTTATCTCCCTAAAATTTCTATTCTTCAAGTTTTACTTTGATGGATATTTGTTCTGCTATGGTTGGAAGCTACATGTTCTGCTATGATTGAAACAACTTTCTTTTTTTTTTTCTCCAACTCTAACCACCGCAATCAATGGCCGGATCTCTTACTTTCTCTTTTTCTTCCTTCTTCTTGTTCACCGACAATTTGGTTTCCTAGGCTCAGATGATCTTTTAATCTTAATCTCACTCAAATATATATATATATATATATATATATATATATATATATATATATATATATATATATATATATATATATATATATATATAAAGCTTTTATTTGATGAACATTTGTTCTGCTATGGTTGGAAGAGAAATATCTTGTTATGATGGAAAGAGTTTTTTTTTTTCAAACCCTAGCCACTGTAATTAATGGTTGGATCTCTCACCTTCTCTCCCTCTCTCCTCCTTTTCTTTTGGCGAGTCGCTTTCCTAGACCATAGGTTAACTTTTGCTAGTTTGATTTGTATCTTTTGATAGGATTTGTTTTTCCTATTTAAAAATGTTTCAATCGTATCTTTTTGTTTATATAAGGACGAAAGCGGTACAATGTTTCACTGAGATAATATTATTATTATAGTGTAATATATATTATATAGTTTTAGCCCTAGGTCTAGAAACGCTTAGCTTGATTCGTATCTATTGATGGGATGTTTTCTTTAAATGCGGCATTAATTCTTTTGGGAGGAATTAGGGTTTAGGTTTAGATTCTTTTAGTTTAATTCTTATTTTTTAATAGGATGTTTTCTTCTTAATTACAAAACGTTTAAAAAGATGTGATTGACAAAGGTAGAATATATGAGTGAGATAATATTATGATAGTGAAATATATATTATATAGTTTTAGGTTAGGTTTAGATACTCTTAGTTTGATTTCTATCTCTTGAAAGGGATTTTTTCCTCTATTTTAAATAATCTGAATTGTGTTTGTGTGAATAATTGTTATGTGATTGTTATTATATGGGTATGTATGTACATACGTATGAGAGAATGTATGTATGTATAATGGTATGTATGAGAGTATATATGTATATAGGTATGTATGAGAGTATGAGTGTCTTATGGATAAGTGTCAAACCCTACACTCTAGGTTAGGGTTATTAGGTTTTGAAAAATGTAACCATGAAAATATATTAGTCAAAACCTACTCTTAGGTAGGATGACTAAGTGGCATAGATGGTCACATGTTGCATAGTATTTGTCACATGTAGCATAGTAATCTCTCCTTCTATATAAGGAGACCCCTTGTAACCATTGAAGATATGAATGAAAAGGGTTAAGATTTGAGTAGATAATCTCTTGTGTTCTTGTTCTCATCCTCTCCATCTTCCAAACCTTCTTTCCTTGCTTCCCTTGCTTCACTTTGATAACTCTCACAATCTAGTGTTGTAAGAGACCCAACACTTCTCCAAGTGGTATCAGAGCCAGAAAGGTAAGGATATGGAGGGGTAAAAGCCCTCTAGGGCTTCTCTTCTCCAAAACCATATAGTTTTAGTATGAAGTTTTTATTTCCCTTTACATTCTTGAAGAATATATGCTTTTATTTTCATTTAGCAAGAGCTTCATAAATCTTGTTCTTTATTAAGTAACATGGCTCTTTTAAGACAATATAAAGTTTTGGTTATTACTCTCTGAGGATAGGTAGTGAGTGGCCGTTTGAAGGGCAGGGACCCGTGTTAAGGCTCGGTGACTGAAAGTAAGAGAGAATAATCATTAACTAGTCTTGTTTTCTTTAGAGTGAATCTCTGTGATGCTTGGTCCCTAAGACAACTGAAAGACTGATGTTCTTATATCAAGATAATGGAGACAAATTTCTGTGATGCTTGGTCCCTAAGACAGCTGAAATATTGCTGATCTTATATCAAGATAATGGAAATTGAGATTTATTGAAGTAAAGGCTAAAAAAGAGAACTAAACGTGTGTTCTTTTCTTGTGTAATCGGAAATATTTTAAAAAAAACTTGATATAAAAACTATATTGGAGAAGGAAGAGAGGTCCTTATCATAAATATTTGAAAGTTTCAAGCAATCTGTAGGTGTTCTTAAATTTCATAAAAAAAAAAAAATCATCACTACAAAAGTTGTTCATATTAGCAAGAAGTAATATTTTTTATAATTTTGTTTTTGTAGCAATAATTTACAAGTTCTTGTTTTGTAGCAATAATTATTTACAAGTTTAGTAGCAATAATTTGTATCAAGCAGTATTTCTTCTAAAATAGCAAGTATTATCAAAAGTAGCATTAATATTAAAAATCACTTTAGTAATAATTATCATCAAAATGATTATCAATAGTTATCCATATGATGCTTAGCAATAACTTATCAAACTTTATCATCTTTAGCAATAATGTTCACATTTTTAGCAATATTTGTTATAAATAAAAGTAATTATCAGAACAAAATATCTATATGAACACAAAAGAATTAAGCATTTTAAAACTAGTAGACTCCATAGAAACAACTAATAATAAAATAGAGCAACAATTTAAAATCTTAGAAGAAATTAGAATGCATTTAATGGAAAGGAATGCATTAGCAACTAGTATATTAAAGCAAAATCATCAAAATATTTTAGCAATACTTAATAAATTAGATTATATTAAAACTGGATTAGAAAATCAGATTACAAGGCAAGTAATTCTTAAAACATTAGAAGTTATTAATAAAGAACTTAGTCATCTAAAAACTTTGGTAGAAAAAATTAACAAAATACAAGCAGAATTAACAAAACATATAAAAATAATAATAGGAGAATAAATATGCCAGGCTTAACTTTAGAAAAAGAAATAGAAACGCTAAATACACAACTTATTAAAGTAGAAAATGAACATTGAGAGAAAAGATATTTACAAAACATGCCTAGGAAATCTATGGAAGTAAGAAGATTAAGAGGCTTAGCTCATAAACTTAGAAATCACTTGGAAAAATTACAGGAAATAAAAAATAAAATTGAATATAATAATTATATAAATAATATAGAACCATATGAGATAATACCAGATGACTCTTCATGGACTTAGTATGCCAGGATATATTTTAAAAACAGGAATAGAATATATAGAAAATAGTCTAAATATAGCCCTGAATGATCATTTTGAAAAATTACATATACAAAAAATGATGAGGAATGACCCAGTATTAAAAGAATTAGTAAAACATAGTAATAAATTAAATTATAGACTAGAATATTTAAGAGCAATCGAAAGAATGAGAAAAAATAATGAAACTACATACTCATTTACAGTAGTTAACCTCCACTAATGGATATTGTAGAAGAATTTCTTGGAAAAACTGAAATATTTTTAGAAAAACCCGTAGCAATATTAGATAAAAGAAATAATTCATATAATGAACAACAAGTAATTGGTGAAAAAATAATTATCAGACAAAATAATGTAATAATAATGATGTTAGCTGAAATAATTAGATTATTAAAACAAGTATCTGAAAAAACAAGAAATAATCATGATATAGATGAAATTACTAAAAAGTTTGCAAACCTAAAAGTAACTAGGAAAAGTAGATCTCCTTTTGTAACATGGTTAGAAGAAGAATTAAAAAAGAACCTAGGAATTAAAGTAGGATTTCCAGACATAACACGATATAGAAATTAGGACTTTTTATGAATAAAAATGCCTTTAAAAATTGTAAGATCAGTAGATAATATTAGAAGGTTTAATTCATTTAATAGAGTTAGACATACTAGGACACTAGAAACAATTGGTACACCAGATGATCAAATCAAAAGGATTAAGGAGAAAAATTTAAAATTAGTTCAAGGGGAACACTTATATAAACATGGTATTTTTGATTTTCAGAATAAACTATATGAAGGATATGATGAAATGGAAATATGTTGTAATAATGACAATGCAGAAATAGTTATTGATTTTTTAACAGCAGAATCTTATAAGAAATTAGTAAAAGCTAATTATTCCTTAGTACATTTGGGATTAATGATATTCACTATAACAGGATTACATAGATTAGGATTAGGAACCAAATTAGCATTATCATTAGTAGACACTAGACAAATAGACAATATGGCTAAAGCCCAAATAGCAACAACTGAAATAGATATGACAAATAACTTTGAAATAACTTATATGATTC
Organism: Dioscorea alata; assembly: GCA_020875875.1. NCBI lineage: Eukaryota > Viridiplantae > Streptophyta > Magnoliopsida > Dioscoreales > Dioscoreaceae > Dioscorea > Dioscorea alata. The sequence continues at coordinate 4,558,116 of CM037024.1, read as the reverse complement.
CAGGATTTTTAGTAACAATAGATACTTTGTATGAAAATATTAAATTAATAATAAAATCTAAAGGGTATAATATGACCAATACAAAACCCAATATATTACTTACAAAAATCTTTATTGGCAAAATATCAAACAATGGTGAAATCAGATATACTGTTAGTAATGATAAAATAATGAAAATCTTAGGATCACAAAGAATCAAAGCATATCCAGCTAAAATGTATAGTTCAGAAAGTTTAGTAGGGACATAATGGAAATTAAGTAATATCTCAACACATGCAATAGCAAAACCATCAAATATAAAATATTATGAATATGAAGATGGATCGGTTAGTTTTAAAACACAAACTTATAATAAAAATGTTAAAATTGAAGAAGATATTGATGAAGAAGATGATCAATTAAATCTTGAATAATGGAAAAATTAATAGAACAATTTTATCCTGATTATGACTAGGAAGAAGATTTCTTAGAAAGGCCAACAGATATAGATGATGTAGATTTTCTAATAGAATGTAGATATGAATATAAGTGACACGACCCCTTGCGTGTATCCCGCAAGTGCACGGGTTTGTCGAAGTAATAAATTTACCTTGGTGAGAAGGTAGTCGAATCCACAGGGAATAGGGAGATAGAATATAAGGTTTCACTAATTAAGCAAAATACGGAGATCGATAATAAGATTGATGAGTGAAAATAATGCAAAGCAATAAACTAAATAGAGAGATGGAAGAAAGAAGTGCAAGTAGGAAAATCGAGAAAGACTAACAATGAATAAAAGGGGGGGTATCCGGACAAGCTACCTCTAGGGTCTATGTTTCAAGTGCAAGACTATGATATTATACTCTCCTATTGATGTCAATTGAGTCGAGGATATCCTAAGACTCACGGTCCCAAACCTAAGGACAACCGTGACTAACTCCAACACTATGCCCCGGTATTAGGATTCACAACACCCTTCACTCTGTCACCTAGATGACTAAGCCCCAGGGGAGTCCATCTGCCTAAACCTCACACTATGTGGAGTTGCATTATGCTCTAGGGATTCCTAGTGATTAAACCTGTTCCTATACGTAATTCTAACCCTTTGGTCCAGGTGGAAGAACCCTAGTCTAGATTGAGCCCCAGCAAATAGGATTCACTACAACCCTCCACTCTATTACTTACGTAACTAAGCCCTAGGGGAGTTTATCTACCTATTGCTTCACTCTATTTCGACCGCTATTAAATCAAGGAATCGGAGGTAGGGAGAAATCACATCGAAGGGGAAAGGGGTACATTGCTACCTCACAACTCTCCCTCTCAACCCTCTTTAATCTTGAGTAGTCTAATCCTATAGGAGTTGTCACACCTCCAAAGGAAAGCCTAGATTGCTCTCAACCCTAATGTCACGTTTAAGGGAAAACAATATGAAAGGATAATCAAGATTAAAAACTCAATTTTATTCATCAACGATGGAAAGCATAATAATCAATGTCAAAGAAACATAAGAAACCCTAAAGTTTACAAGTCCGAATACCCCACGAGGGGTTTAGCTCCTCATAGAGCTATACATGTTCATCAATGTGAGAAATAAAGCATAAAACATAGACATCAATGAAAAACCCCCTCGAATTGGTGTGGCCGTGGTCTTGTGCAAACGTCGAACCTCGAAATCGATGCCGACGACGCGCTAGAACCTCCAAGAAATCCTCTCCGAAACCTTAGCCGCACTCCAGAAAGTTGGGGAAAAGATAGGTCGAAAGATGCCTCCAAAGGTTGCAAAAATCCCCTTTTATAATGTTGAATCGCGGCTTTAAAATTAGACTTATCGGGGGCTTCACACGGCCGTGTGGGATTTCCACACGCCCGTGTGAAGCTTCTGTCTCGGCTGAAAAATTAATTTCACACGGCCGTGTGGAATTTCCACACGCCCGTGTGTCTTCACTGGATGGCTGAAATTGCACAAACACACGGCCGTGTGGAATTTCCACACGCCCGTGTGACTTCTCTGTCTGGCTGGAAACTTGTTCACACGGCCGTGTGGAATTTCCACACGCCCGTATGACTTCTCTGGAACTCTAATCTTCAGTTGAACAGGATTGTAACTTGCCGAAACACCTCCCGGGTTCATTGTTCTTCATCGAGGCCATTACTTGGGCACACAAGCAACGGTAGGTCGCGCCGATTGCTTCAAGTCTTCTTCTTTCGCGAAATTCTCCTAAGTAACACGGATTGGATTTGTTGTGAATGTGACTGCCTTTGTGCCCCTCCAAAGGAGGTTGGCACACATCCACAAGTCCAAATACATGCTTCGTTCCTTGCTTGGTCCGAGAACATCCCAACATTGGCGAACGCGACCTAATTTCATTCTTCTTCTCCAATTAGGCTCCACAATACCTTCAATGCACAAGAGAACACAAATGCACACATTTAGTGATAAAACCTGATAAAAGGTATGCTTAATGTAAGATAATAGCGCTTCGCGATACTATAACACAAGCACTTATCAAAACCCCCCCACACTTAAGCTTTTGCTTGTCCTCAAGCAAAATAGAACGTTGAAGTACTTGGGAAGAACAATTGAAAGTGCTTGGCCTTAGGTTCACCAAAAGTATGCAAAAGAAGCATTCTACAAGTAAGGGGAAATTAAAACATTGCATAAGGTTATCAATGCTCTAGCTAAAAACTTGAATCAAAAAGGATGAAAACTCGAAAACGTGTTGGTGTGTGCGATCTTACTCAAGAGAACCAACGAGTACTCCTCAAACTTTGATTAAAAAGGACTTATTTATATACAAAGATCAAAAAATAAGTGAAGAAGTAGTAGCTTCACACATCCTTGAAGGTAGCCCTTTCTTAGGCGGTCGCCAAAGGTGGCTTTCACTCTTTCGAGGAGGTAGCTCTTTCTACCGGGGTAGTAGCTTTCACGCTTCCCATGAGATAGCTCTTTCTCTTATTAGGGCATAACATGTATCCGACTTATGAGAGTAGCTTCATACATCATAGGAGGTAGCTCTTTCCACCCCAAATGCATAATCAAAACAAAGCTAATATTTACAAACTCATATGCCTCTTTTTTTTTTTTTTTTTTTTTTTAATTTTTAGATTAAATGCATTTTCCAAAGTAAAACTAAGAACGATGATAAACTTGTCCTTAAAAACTTCAAGATTGAGTTTCCAAAAGATTCTAAGAGTAAGTTGTGTACTAAGATGATTCGAGCAAAAATTCCCTAAAATTCAAGTGAAAACTAGAGCATGATAGGATACAATGTTGAAAATTCTCCTAAACTATGAGAATACAACCGTTACAACTAAGGTGAACCGCCATAGGCTACATTAGCATAAACAATTGAACGCACAAGTAAAGGTGTGTGCAATGTGAACTCCCCCCCACACTTAAGATGTACATTGTCCTCAATGTACGCATATAAGCACAATAATAAGTGAAAAAGATAAAAGCAATTAGTGTGGAAGTGGTAATTGAAACATTACTCCCCTGAACTCCAAGTGTTGCGTTTGATGGAGCTAGGTCATTGAGAGTTGAGTCTCAATGGTTTATGGAGCACACACGATCCCATGACCGTGTGAATGACTATTCCTCAAAATCCTTACATCCAAGACCATCTGCGCACACATAAACGAGGGTTCAGTAAAGCTCAATAAAACTCGAGTATATAAAATGTAAAGCAATGAATACAACTCGAGACAAAAATAAAAAGCAAAATAAAAGCTATACTCAGAAGGAGAATCCTTTCTGAGTACTACAAATCCAAAATAAAGTAAAGATATACAGAAATGACAAATAAAAGAAAAGAATCTAAAATCTAAGACGGCTCAGCGTCGGTGTCCTGAGTGGTGGCCTCTGGTGCTGCTGGAGGCTCTGGATCGGCTGATGTCGGGGGAGAAGGTGGTGGAGGAGAAACCCGAGGTCGGACCACGAAGGAGGAGGAGGCGACAATCTGCTTGAAGATCTGTCGCAAGCTCTGGAACTGCGTCATCACCTCCTGGTGCTGTGTAATCTGTGTGGCCCTAACCTCGGCCACCTCGGTCTGTAGGATCCCCACTGCGCTCTCGAGGCGCTCCAGTCTGTCCTGGCCTCGAGACGGTGAAAACATCCGCACCCGAGGTGGCTCCGGCGCGGTGGGGGGTACCTCGGTCTGTGTATCCGTCGGGGATGGCTCTAAAGCTGCCTGTGTCCCCTCGAATTTGTTGATCCCTGCTTGTTCTGATGGGGCCCTATACAACACATAATCTTCCCTATATTTGTATGCCATGCCCATTTGCCTTAACATCTCAAGACTGATAGGGAAAGGTATAACTGTTTTTTCTATCCCTCTAATTGCTTCCCTGAGGCCCATCCCCTTGATCAGCCTTGTAACGTATGGTCCTGCAAAGATAGCACCAAGGCGAGTGTACTGGCCTTGATGACGCATGTAATCTGCAAGGATATATCCAAGGTGGAGCGGCTCATTTTGGACCATTGAGTGAAGATAGAGGAGCTCTTGTCGACTCAAGACACCTGTACTGTCGCCACGACCATTGATCGACCGGCTCAATATGGCATGAATATATCTATATGATGGCCTTGATAATCGAGTTGCTTTAGATATTCCTGGCTTATATTGCCCCTGACCACATAACAATTGGTAGGCCCCTTGGGGGGTCAAATTACCAGGAGAATCAGTAGGAAGATTCTCGTATCCCTCCGTCCTTGTAAATGCTTCGCTGTACATTCCCATGTAGACGGAGAACTGTGTCACGGTCATATTATAGTGGTGCCCAAATGCTTGAAACTGAATTGTGTCAGAGTTCGCCCAATCTCTAGTTGATTTATCAAACTCAAATGTTGCAAGCACTTCTAGAGTAAGGGGGCGATTTGCGGGTTCTCGAATAGCCAACAAGCGTTTCCAATTTCCCACAGTTATAAGTGTTTCAATTTCATTTGCCATATCCTCTCCCCATTCGGCGGTTCTAATATCACTTAGATCAATGTATCTTGATTGCCCAAACTTGAGTTTTGCCAATCGTTTATATCTTGTTCGATGCTCCATTGTGGCAAACTCCAACTGTTCCGTTAAAGGCTCAAGAGGCCTCTTACTAGCAACTTGTTTTTGTTTAGAAGCCATTCCTGCAATTGAATAAAACGAATTAGATCAATGTAAACTGCAAGGGGCCACACGGCCGTGTGATTACCATACACGCCCGTGTGGATTTCCAGGGCGAATAGGAAGGGCACGGCTAGAGAAATAAAAATAAGATTCGATAATCGGCCGCCCATAAATTCGTTTGAAATCAGTTCGCAGGTGAATGAGTCGGTCAAAACAACCAGAGCTATTCAAATGTAGCGATTAAATCATCATTGACGAAAGAAAGAAAAGTGAAAGAGGTTACCAACGATAATGAGTGAGAAATCCAAGAACTTGGCTGGAAAACTCGATGAAACCTTGGCAAATCGTCACAAGAGAGTTAGGGAAGTGCGAAGAGGTTCGGGGAGTGCTTAATCTATGAAGAGGTGCGATTGAAATCTAAAAACAAATCGTGATGGATAAGTTCTGCGCTTCCACACGGCCGTGTGGTAATTCCACACGACCGTGTGCCTCTAAAATATGGGTTCACAGGAGCATTCACACGCCCCTGTGGCCTCTCTGACTTACCCGAAAGAACCTAAGTATTCCACACGGCCGTGTGAATAATCCACACGGCCGTGTGCCTTGTCAAACTCTTCACAGGGGCATACACACGCCCCTGTGGTCTCTCGGGATGAAGGGGAATTCCTGCAGAGTTGTCACACGGCCGTGTGAAAATTCCACACGGCCGTGTGCCTTGACACAGTAGCACTCACAGGGGCACACACACGCCCCTGTGGACTCTTGGGAAAAAGAGTTGGAGTTCTGCAGGGTTCCACACGGCCGTGTGGAAATAACACACGGCCGTGTGCCCCTTCTGAGGGGGTTCACAGGGGCAGGTTCACGCCCTTGTGCCTTCTCTGGTTGAGTTCTGAATGGTGACACACGGCCGTGTGGAAATTCCACACGGCCGTGTGTTTTCTCTGGTTTATTTAGAAAAATTTACAGGCTCTGCAAAAATTTCAGAAACGATTTTAAAACTCTTAGAGCCTGTGTACAAAATAAAAAATACGACCAGAGACTATAGAAAACACACTCAACCGACTCAAACTTCGTCAACTAACGTTAAGGCACACGTAAATAATCGAAGATCCACATGAAAACTCAGCATATGCACATGAAAATTGGGACACCATTGCTAAGATGTTTATTCAATCCGAACCTAAAATAAGTACTAGAAAACTATAAAATGCTTGGGTTGCCTCCCAAGAAGCGCTTGTTTAACGTCACTTAGCTTGACGTACCTATCTTACCTTACGGAGGTTTGAGAAAGAATACCTCCTTGTCATCATTGCAAACTTCTCCACTGAAATAGGGCTTCAACCGATGCCCATTCACTTTAAATGTACCCTTCTCCGGGTGAGTGATCTCCACTGCCCCCTGGGTGAATACTTGCGTAACAGTATACGGGCCAAACCATCTTGATTTGAGTTTTCCGGGGAAGAGCCGTGAGTTGAATAACAACACTTTATCGCCCACTTTGAATTCCTTTGGTGGTTTAATGTGTTTATCATGCCACTTTTTGATCTTCTCCTTATAGATTCTAGCATTCTCATATGCTTTCAATCTCCACTCGTCAAGTTCATTAAGATGAAGCAACCTTTGCTCACCGGCCTTTTTCAGATCAAAGTTCATTGTCTTGATTGCCCAATATGCCTTGTGTTCAAGCTCCACCGGTAAATGACATGACTTCCCATAAACTAAATTGTACGGAGTAGTACCTACAGGAGTCTTGTATGCTGTCCGATGGGCCCATAGTGTGTCATCTAACCTTTCAGACCAGTCTCGCTTCCCTTGCTCTACAGATTTTGTTAGGATCCTCTTAAGCTCTCTGTTGGTCACCTCAACTTGTCCACTTGTTTGTGGATGATACGGGGTTGCAAGGCGATGGTGTACTCCGTATCTTTTCAATACCTTTTCCAGTTGGAGATTACAGAAATGTGTTCCACGATCACTGATAATCACTCGTGGAGTGCCGAACCTAGTGAACAACCGCTTTAAGAATTTTACCACTGTCCTTGCATCATTTGTTGGCAAAGCTTGAGCTTCGACCCATTTAGAGACGTAGTCTACTGCCACCAATATATATTGATTCCCATTAGATTTCGGAAACGGTCCCATGAAGTCAATGCCCCATACATCAAAAACTTCGCAAAATTGCATAGGATTCTGAGGCATCTCGTCTCTTCGCGATAGATTCCCTGCCCTTTGGCAACTATCACATCGAAGAACAAACTGGTGTGCATCTTGGAATAGAGTCGGCCAATAGAACCCTGCGGACAAGACCTTTTCGGCAGTTCTACTCGAGGCATAATGGCCTCCAACCGGACCGGAATGGCAATGAGCAAGAATATCCCATCCTTCTTCTCTTGAGACACATCTCCGAACAACCTGATCCGCACAAATACGGAAGAGGAATGGATCATCCCAGAAGTAATGCTTCAGGTCACTAAAGAATTTCTTCTTTTGTTGGAATGTAAGCCCTTGCTTGAGTACCTTTCCGGATAGGTAATTGGCAAAATCTGCGAACCATGGCGCATCATCTGATGGTGAGTCTAGGTCTTTGATTGAGTATAGATGTTCTTCCGGGAAGGAATCATTAATTTCCTTACTCAATGGCTCTTGAACAAGACTCCCTTCTAGCCTAGACAAATGATCTGCTACCACATTTTCAGTCCCCTTCTTGTCCTTTATTTCCATATCAAATTCCTGCAGCAGTAATATCCACCTAATTAACCTTGGCTTTGCATCGGCTTTGTTCATGAGGTAACGGAGAGCTAAATGATCTGTAAAAACAATCACCCTTGACAAGATAAGATACGATCTGAATTTGTCTAGGGCAAACACTACTGCTAACAGTTCTTTTTCTGTGGTGGTGTAATTCTCTTGTGCACCCGTGAGAGTCTTACTAGCATAATAAATGGGCTGAAACTGTTTTCCTTTCCTTTGCCCCAAAACTGCTCCAACAGCATAATCACTTGCGTCACACATGATCTCAAAAGGCTCATTCCAATCAGGTGTGATCAAAATTGGAGCTTGCACCAATTTGTCCCTTAACACATTGAATGCCGTCTTACATTCTTCCCCAAAATCAAATGGAGCATCTTTTTCAAGAAGTTTAGTTAGTGGTTGTGTGATTTTTGAGAAATCCTTAATAAATCGTCTATAAAACCCTGCATGACCCAAGAAGCTCCGAATGCCCTTTACATTTGCTGGTGGAGGAAGCTTGTCTATAACTTCAATCTTGGCTTTGTCTACCTCTATACCCTTCCGAGAGATCTTATGTCCTAAAACAATACCTTCTCGTACCATGAAATGACACTTCTCCCAATTGAGAACAAGGTTTGTTTCTTCACACCTTGTTAGCACTCTCTCCAAATTTTTTAAGCACAGATCAAAGGAGTCACCAAACACCGAGAAGTCATCCATGAACACCTCCATTATATCTTCCAAAAGGTCATCAAAGATAGCAGTCATACATCGTTGAAACGTTGCGGGTGCGTTGCAAAGTCCGAACGGCATTCGTCTATATGCAAACGTACCGTAGGGGCAAGTGAAGGTAGTCTTCTCTTGATCTTCCGGGGCTATAGGGATCTGAAAATACCCTGACATCCCGTCGAGGAAACAGTAAAACTCATGCCCGGCTAACCGCTCTAACATTTGATCTATGAAAGGCAATGGAAAATGATCCTTTCGGGTTGCATCGTTTAACCTTCTGTAGTCAATACACACCCTCCATCCTGTGATCGTTCTGGTTGGAATGAGTTCATTCTTTTCATTCTTGATCACTGTCGTTCCACCTTTCTTTGGAACCACTTGCGTTGGACTGACCCAAGCACTGTCAGAGATAGGATAAATAATTCCTGCATCCAACAACTTCACCACCTCTGCCTTGATAACCTCTTTCATGTTTGGGTTCAGTCTTCTCTGGGGCTGAATTACTGACTTGAAATTATCCTCCATTAGAATTTTATGTGTGCAAAACGAAGGATTTATTCCCTTCAAATCTGAAATCTTCCAAGCAATAGCAGACCTGTGCTTCTTTAACATGTTCACCAACTTCTCTTTCTGTTCTAATGAAAGATCAGATGCTATGATAACGGGGAGTTTCATTCCGTCTGCTAGATATGCATACTCCAGGTGCTGCGGTAATGTTTTTAACTCCAAATCAGGTGGTTCTTCAATGGACGGCCTCAAACGGTTCTCTCTCAATCGATCAATCTCTTCAAACTGACATGATTCTTGTTATTCTACACTTTCTGTGTTGTTCTGTAAAACTTGGCTATTGAGATGATCTTGGGGTTCTACTGCAACCTCTATACTACATGCTTCACGGGTTAAATCGATTATCCCTACTGAAAAGACCTCCTGTTTCTGTTCTTAATAATATGATTCAAACTGGGAGAGAACTCTCTCTAGAGTCTCTCCTGACTCTTCCCTTGAAGCAGATGCAGACCTGTCAAATTCATCCAAAACCCCATACAATTCACATCCCATGTGCTGTTCCATGCAAGACTGATAAACATTGGTGTCTTCTTCAACGAAAGGGGTGAGAATTATTTGCTCATACCCAATACCACTCATAACTGCTTGTACTGTGAACGACTGAAATTTCTATTCCACCTCTTCTACTAATCTTGTAAGTGTATCGATCATTTCAGTTGCATAGAGCATCCCTTCTTTTCTGTACTTAAGATCAAGTCAGTGCAAACCACTAAGAACGATCGTAGATAAAGAAAATATGAAATAGAATGCGAAGTGAATAGCTAAAATAGTGAAAAACAAATATCTAAAACGCTTATTCCCCGGCAACGGCGCCAAAAACTTGACACGACCCCTTGCGTGTATCCCGCAAGTGCACGGGTTTGTCGAAGTAATAAATTTACTTTGGTGAGAAGGTAGTCGAATCCACAGGGAATAGGGAGATAGAATATAAGGTTTCACTAATTAAGCAAAATACGGAGATCGATAATAAGATTGATGAGTGAAAATAATGCAAAGCAATAAACTAAATAGAGAGATGGAAGAAAGAAGTGCAAGTAGGAAAATCGAGAAGGACTAACAATGAATAAAAGGGGGGGTATCCGGACAAGCTACCTCTAGGGTCTATGTTTCAAGTGCAAGACTATGATATTATACTCTCCTATTGATGTCAATTGAGTCGAGGATATCCTAAGACTCACGGTCCCAAACCTAAGGACAACCGTGACTAACTCCAACACTATGCCCCGGTATTAGGATTCACAACACCCTTCACTCTGTCACCTAGATGACTAAGCCCCAGGGGAGTCCATCTGCCTAAACCTCACACTATGTGGAGTTGCATTATACTCTAGGGATTCCTAGTGATTAAACCTGTTCCTATACGTAATTCTAACCCTTTGGTCCAGGTGGAAGAACCCTAGTCTAGATTGAGCCCCAGCAAATAGGATTCACTACAACCCTCCACTCTATTACTTACGTAACTAAACCCTAGGGGAGTTTATCTACCTATTGCTTCACTCTATTTCGACCGCTATTAAATCAAGGAATCGGAGGTAGGGAGAAATCACATCGAAGGGGAAAGGGGTACATTGCTACCTCACAACTCTCCCTCTCAACCCTCTTTAATCTTGAGTAGTCTAATCCTATAGGAGTTGTCACACCTCCAAAGAAAAGCCTAGATTGCTCTCAACCCTAATGTCACGTTTAAGGGAAAACAATATGAAAGGATAATCAAGATTAAAAACTCAATTTTATTCATCAATGATGGAAAGCATAATAATCAATGTCAAAGAAACATAAGAAACCCTAAAGTTTACAAGTCCGAATACCCCACGAGGGGTTTAGCTCCTCATAGAGCTATACATGTTCATCAATGTGAGAAATAAAGCATAAAACATAGACATCAATGAAAAACCCCCTCGAATTGGTGTGGCCGTGGTCTTGTGCAAACGTCTAACCTCGAAATCGATGCCGACGACGCGCTAGAACCTCCAAGAAATCCTCTCCGAAACCCTAGCCGCACTCCAGAAAGTTGGGGAAAAGATAGGTCGAAAGATGCCTCCAAAGGTTGCAAAAATCCCCTTTTATAATGTTGAATCGCGGCTTTAAAATTAGACTTATCGGGGGCTTCACACGGCCGTGTGGGATTTCCACACGCCCGTGTGAAGCTTCTGTCTCGGCTGAAAAATTAATTTCACACGGCCGTGTGGAATTTCCACACGCCCGTGTGTCTTCACTGGATGGCTGAAATTGCACAAACACACGGCCGTGTGGAATTTCCACACGCCCGTGTGACTTCTCTGTCTGGCTGGAAACTGGTTCACACGGCCGTGTGGAATTTCCACACGCCCGTGTGACTTCTCTGGAACTCTAATCTTCAGCTGAACAGGATTGTAACTTGCCGAAACACCTCCCGGGTTCATTGTTCTTCATCGAGGCCATTACTTGGGCACACAAGCAACGGTAGGTCGCGCCGATTGCTTCAAGTCTTCTTCTTTCGCGAAATTCTCCTAAGTAACACGGATTGGACTTGTTGTGAATGTGACTGCCTTTGTGCCCCTCCAAAGGAGGTTGGCACACATCCACAAGTCCAAATACGTGCTTCGTTCCTTGCTTGGTCCGAGAACATCCCAACATTGGCGAATAAAATGTGACAGGGATAGGACCAGCTATATTATTCACCTTTAACTATCTAAAAGAAAAATGTTTAGAAAATGAAGCAAATAGACAAATAGCAAGTTATAGTTATTGTAATAAAATATATGTTCCAGCAGTACATAGAGAAACAAAACCTAGAAAAAGACTGAAACGCAGCACGTATTATAAAAAAAGAAGACCTAGGGAAAATCATGTAAAGAAATTTAAAATTCATAAACCACCAGTAAAATGTAAGTGTTTTATATGTGGAGAAATAGGACATTATGCAAGATATTATACTAAAGATAGAGTTAAAAAGAAAGGCTAAATATGTATTAACAGTTAGAATTACTAGAAGAAGTACTTATAGTAAGTGTAGCAAGCAATGACACTGCAAAAGATAGTGATATATGTAGCATATTTGGAGGAGAAGAAAACAATTTTACTGAAGAAAGTAATCTTTTAGAATTTAATCAAGTCTTTGGTGATATAGAACCAGTGGATAACGGATGGCTTACAGCTTAGATAAAAATCCCAAATTTCTTTTGGAAACATATAAGCAAAAATTAGATAATAGTTGTACACATGAATTTATAGATCATAAACTAAATTTTAAACAAAAATGTGATATTTGTTACAAATTCCATATTACTAAATATAGGACCACATGTAGTAAGTGTGATTTATCTTTATGCAAATTATGTGCAAAAGAATGTTACAATCATATAATTAGCCAAATAACTATTGAACCTGTAGCTACACAGACACTATCAAATGATAAGAAGGTAATAGATCAATTATTAAAAAGAATTGAACAATTAGAAAAAGACAATAAAAGGATAGAATTATTAGAAAAAGAAAATATCGAGTTAAAAGAAAAATTATCTTATTTTGAAGCTAAAGGAAAAAGAGTAGTAATTACAGAAGCAATTGAAGAAGAAATAGAAAATTATGAAGAACTAATAAAAAGAGAAGAGGAAATAGCATTATCCCAAAACACTTATAGTGATAATAATCTCCTAAACTTAGATTGTATCATAGAATTTAAGGATGGTTTTAAAGTTAATGTAAAAGGTATTATAGATACAGGAGCAAGTAAATGCTATATATCCCCAGATTTAATTCCTTCAAGATATATAGAAAATTCAAAATTATGCCTACCTGGGCTGGCCAAGCAACCGAGTTCAATACAGAAGTTGATCCTTCTACCTCCAAACGATTACCTTTTTTTTTACTACAAGCGAATTAATCTAGCTATCCAACATAACACCTCACAAAACTTACTTCTAGCTGGTTTCCGAAGTCCAGTAAATAAGTCTCTTCTTTTAGTTGGTAGGATAACCATTTCCAATAGAGCTTGTTTTGCTTTCTCCAGACCAGCTACAAAGATAAAAAGGATACTTGCATCATACAACCTGGTCACTGAAATGTAATGATGCAAGATCTAATAAAATAATTACCAACATCATCCCATTTAACAGCAGGGCTTCTGTCTACGATGGCTGTATTTATCGTTTCAATTAATTTGCTGTCATAGTTATTAGCAGCAACTTTAGTGGGTCTTGAGAACCCATTATTGTTCTTTTGGATCCCTGACACTGAGGCATTCTTTTGGTTCCCTGACACTGAGGTAGTACTTCTCTTTGAGCTGGGCAAACTCTGGAGAGGGGCTTTTGTTGTAGCACGGATAGATGAAGATGCTCTATCTAGGCTCTGGCCAAGAGTAGTCTATTAAAACAAGTCAAAAAGACATTGAGGAGAAAAGATTCAGTCTATTATTTATGATGGAGTAATATCACATTCAAACAATTAGATTCTCACCTTAATATGATGAAGCACAGGAATGACCAACCATTTCAATAAACAAGGGTATAACCAGTGAAATAAAAATAAGGAACCAAATTCATAACAAATTTAGTTGTAAAACATGGAAACATGATAGAAGGAAAGTATATAAAGAACCCCTAATTGTTAAACATAACTTATCATACTGGAATAAAGAATCACGACTACAAATTAATTTTGTGAAGATATAGAGATATGCTCTATGCAATACCGGTACTTAATACAAATCACAATGTTCTCAAAGATTAAAACAAATCTAGTTGTAAAAAATGAAAAAAAGGAACAACAATCATATGAAATGGAAAAATACCAGAACACCTGTGAATTTACGAAGGCTTATAACAATTCTAGAGCTGTGCAAACAGAAAAGCATCTAAAACCATCACATGCTTTGTATTTTTCTATGATAATTCATAATATAGTTCAACAGTTATAAACATGAAAGAATTTGAAAGTAATTAGCAAGTGATTCCTGTACAAACTGATAGAATAAAGCTATTTTTCATTTCAGGTTGCAGAAAGGTAGAAATTGAACTAGAAGACGCATAAAATAGGCTCTTACTCTTGGGTTGATGCCTCATTGTTTTGCTCTTTATTTTTTTGCCTTGGAGAATTTGAGACATCGATACTTCTCCCAACTAACTGTTATCTCAAGCGCACCATCTTGGTTGTCCTGATTCGATGCAGTGCCCATCAGAACACTTTTCTCTTTCTCGAGGTTTTCTTTTTCCAGCTTGAGCCTGCCCTCTTGACGGGCAATTTCTGCCTGAAAATGAAAACAAGAGATGATCAGTTCAATTTCATAACTGATTGGCATAAATCACTCTGTGCTAGCAGTCCATTAAGCAAAGTTTGACATGCAAAGGATTAAACAGTTCTCACTCTGATTTTTGAATAACAAAATGGAACTGAAAAATATGTTTACCAAGCTCAAATAGTGAAATAAAAAAATGAAGCACCAAAATTTATCCACCAAGGAAATAAAGGAATGCAAGCAGATAATCAAAGGTATACGATACATATATATATATATATATATATATATATATATATATATATATATATATATATATATATATATATATATATATGGCAAGAGTTCTCTTTTATCTCTTACATTTCATTGCTTGATTTTTTTTCAAATAAATGTGCCCAAAGAATTCAAATCCAACCCTCATTTGTGCAAACATTCATAAAATTGTCCCCCAGATAGACCAAACCAGAAAGAGAGGAGGATGGAGAATGAAATTATATTAAGGAAAACATCCATTCTCCTCTCCAATTCTAACCTTTAGAAGTTAGAACACAAAATAGCCACATGTGACAGCGAGGATATCAGATTAAGATAATGAAGCTTCTTAATACCCAATTATCCCGCATATTCAGCATAGTTACTGCATTGAGCATACGACAGTTAATCTCATACCTACTTTTGATCATTCTATAAAATCTAGTTTTGTCAATAATCAGAAAAAAAAGACTTTCAAACACAAATTACATGTTACTAACACATGAAGCTACCTATGAATAACATCAAGCATCATATCAGTATTATTTGTGTACATAAATAAAATAAAAAATAGAAAACAGAAGAAATACAACCATAAAAAGTAATATAACATTGACCCAAAGAAGAAAAATTCAAAACATCATTAATGGCTGCTTAAAGCATTAACTCTGTCAATTATGATGCTCATGATGTTGCCCTCAACCCTTTCATCAAGGACAAAGGAGTATATTCTTGACCACTATCTTGACCTCCTAACCACCATAAATAAGCCAGGTCCCAAATTGAATGCCCTGAAGACTTACAAAGTAGTAGTACTTCATAATTATCTTATATAGGTATTGAGTAATTTGTCTCAGGAGTAAGTGTTTCACTTCATATGATTATATATATATATAATCATATGAAGTGAAACACTTACTCCTGAGACAAATTACTCAGTACCTTCTTTAGTGGAACACCACCTAAGCAGCATAGAAAATAAAAAAAAAAAAAGAAAAAATTAACATCCTTCAATACAGAACAAATAACATAATTTTTTTTAATATAGAATTGAAACTCAAATCAACGTGAAAAAATTATGAAGAAAATAAACAATACAATCCATACCTGTTCTTTAGCTTAGCACCTGCAATCTCTCTGTAACATTGTCCTGCCATTTAGATATCTTCTGGTGATAAATTCTCACCTTTTCTTGATCACTGTCAAAAGAATCAATCCAAATAAACATTAAATTCATAAACTTTGACCCTGACTCCCCAATCGCATTCAAGATATGACCTAGAAGGCATCGCGGAAGGGACTCTGGCAGCCTTGGCTTCAAGCATGACTCTATGAGCGTTCTTATAGTGCGCAATGGCATCATCAGTAAGGCCCCATTCTTCAGCCTTGACAGCCTTATCGATCTCCTCCTTGGCCAAATCGAAGTAGCCTTTGAGCTTGTTAATGACCCTCTCGCTGACGACCGACGGCCTAGCGGCGGCAGAGGCGGAGGTGGCAGTGTCCATCAATTGGGGATCGTGATGGCGAGCTGAAGATGGATCAGAGACGGAGAAAAACTGAGAAAAGGAATCGATGAGGTTCCTGAAGAAGCTCATTCATGGAGGAGGGATTCAAGATCTAGAATGGATTGAAGAAGGGCAAAATTGCATCTCATCATCGAGGGTTTCATGATGGGCAAGAGGAATGCGAAAATGGGAAGAACTTTCCCGAATATGATGAATTAGGGTTTTATATTTTTGCTTCTTATTTTCAAATTTTTATTTGCATGTTTTTGTATAAATTTTGTGTATAATGCTCATAATTATACTAACATGATGTAGTTAACATTTTGATCTAACCACATGGAATTACCACCTGCAAAATAAAAAAAAATGGCATAAATTTCTTTTAAAAAAATATAATTATTAGTGTCAAGATATTAAGTTTATAATTAGAAGAATAACCCTTTGAAATCTATATATTTATATATTTATTTTATTTTATTTAATGATTATAAAAAATAAAATATTAATTTTTAAATCAGTTTCTAGTCCCTTTCTATTAGAAACGGATTAGAAATAGATATTTTCTAATATTTAATAATATTTAAATAAAATATTATTTTTTTAATCCGTTTCCAATCTCTTTCTATTAGAAACGGATTAGAAAAGGATATTTTCTAATATTTTAATAAATCATATTTTTAGATGGCCGTTTGTAAGCCGTTGTTATTAAGATCATATTTAAAACAATTAGTATTCCGTTGCTAATCCGTTCATATTACAAACAAAATAAATTCCGTTTCTAATATTCTGTTTTTAAATAATAACTTTCTAGTAGTGAGACGGCTGGTTAAATTAGATTTTCGTCCAAGAAAACCTAATTGCCCAACAATTCACTATATTTTTTTTGAGTGGGCTGGTTAAAATTAAAAATAATTTTTCTTATATTTATATATTTAACAATTTAAATATTATAAAAAAATTATATCTTTTTAAATTAAATTTAGAAAGATAATATTTTAATCTTTATTTTTTTAATATATATATATATATATATATATATATATATATATATATATATATATATATATATATATATATATATATAATTTTTTATGAATTAAAAAAATTAATTGTTTAAAGTTTTAAAATATTTAAAAAATTTAAATTCCAAAAGAAATTATTTATAATAAAGTGTTGTTTACTTACATGATTTTTTAAAAAAAAAGGGTTTTTATGAATTAAAAAATAGTTATTTAAATTTTTAAAGTATTAACAAAATTTATATTCCAAAAAAAAAATATTTATAATGAAGTGTTCGGATTTTTTTTACTTACATGATATTTTCTAAACACTTCAAATACTTTTAAAAAATTATGAAATATATTTATTAAATTTTATCTCTTATTTTTTTAAAATTATATTAATATCTTTTTTAGGATTTAAAATAGTAGAAATATATATATATATATATATATATATATATATATATATATATATATATATATATATATATATATATATATATATATATATATATCTGTGTGTTTGTGCGCGCATACTCGCGCGTGACCTTTAAATTTTTTTAAAATTTAAATTTTAGTTTGTAAATTTAGCAAAACCAAATAATTTTGGTTAAATTTTAGTATGTAAATTTTGGCGCCACATTTTGGGCGCCAAAATAGTTTGCCACCAAATGAGGATGCAACAACCATGAAATAATTCGTCGCTAAGGATTTAAGAAGTCGCGCCAATCTTCATGATTGCCAAAGGACTTAGCGATGTAATCGTTCGTCTCCAAAACTGGCTATTTTCGTCGCAGATGAGATGCATCTTGATTAGCCACGGCCATGTTAGTGACGACGTAATTTCCGTGGCTAAAATAGCCTTTAGAGACGAAATTATGTTTCGTGGCAAATAATTTCGTGACTAAAGGGTTTTTTTCTTGTAGTGATTTTTTTGGGAAAACTTCCTCAAAATATGGTTGAAGAGATTTTCAGATATATAGTTTCAACATCTTCTAAATCCCTTCATGATCTTAAACTTTTGCGTCGCTGGTAATTTCATTCTTTTATATAATAGAAATAAAAATTATTTGTTTAAATAATAATGTAATTTTTCTTTTAGTTGCAAGAGGTTTTATGAAGCATCCAAAAGTCGTAGAGTTGGACAGATGATGCGGATGGATAATTTATGGTATCTTAGTATGGAAGAATATATTATTTTTCTTCGGAATTGTGTATTAAGTGGAAATCTAGAAGCTTGTTTGAAACTTGGCATGGTGAAAATTTATGATTACAATATTTATTAATGTTGGATAAATTATAGTATTAATATTATGGACTAATTTTTAAAATTGGTTTGCAGGTAGAAGTTATAAAGTTGAAAATGGATTCAGGCATCCAATATTTACATAATGCAGCTTGTAAAGGTTATTTGCCTGCAGGATATGCAGTAGGGATTATTTTGTATAAAGATCATATGAGACGCAATTTTGGTATAACAATGTTGAATTTAGTTTCTTATGGAAAAATAGGTAATGTTTCAGAAGCAATAGATAGCAAAAGATCAGATAATCCTATAATAAATAATTATCGATATGTTATAGCGAAGTTTCTTAGAGAGATATTATGGAGTGTAGAAGACAAATGGATAGAAAAAGAGGTATGGGAGTGTGGTAAAGAGTTTTGTGGTCAGAATGCCAATGATATTATTAATAATGGATGGTTAGGTGAAGATGGATTAGTAAGAGAGTTTTGCAGCTCAGCTTGTAGATGGAAATATGAATTTAATTTGCTTTCTGAACTTATGTAATATTTATATTATGTAGTTTTTTTTCTGTTATAGTTTTCTGTATCTGTAATCTTGTATTATAGATGTACATTTTTTAATGAATGTTATATGTAATATATTCTTGAATTAAAAATTTGTTGAAGTTTATATTAATGTAACAAAGGAAAAAAATCAATATGTAGATGTGTATATGCTAAGCTAATGTTCTTTAAGCAGAGATGGGAATATGCAATAGCAAATGATAGGTACTGGATAAATCCTTACCTGGAATCAACATAAGGGAAAAACATAATAGATGAATCCATATGTATAAAAAAGTAATATATTATACTACTATCATATGGTTGATGAATATGTTTTTATGGTAGAAATGCATTTTATATTTTTTAATAGACATTATAGTATACAATCATTAATTGTTACATTATTGTGCTTATATTTTTCTTATCTGAATTTCTTAATTGATTAAATTACATATATTCAATGAGTATATATGAAAGAATATGATAGTTAATTACCCATTTGAGAATTAATGCAACTTGTACTCTCTCTCTCTTTCTCTCTCACACACATACACACACACATATAATATACGTCTTTGATCACTTTCACAAAGGTCTTAATGATTAATCTATATTCATCTTCTAACAAAAAAAAAAAAAAATTAAAAACCTATTTTATTCATAAGAAAACTCACCTTAGTTATTTTATTATTCTCAAGAACATAACTTTTATTCTTCAATACAACATTGCAAGTCATGAACATCATATTTGTTATAGTATAAAAGATGAAGAAAATGCATTCGATTGGCAAAAACTCTGCAAAATGGTAGTAGTACTGATCCAATCATCGTCATGATTATTAATCTCAAAGTCATATTCAAAATAATATTCTTTCTTCTCCTCCGAAGGAGTAGGTACTGAATGTGGTATTGGAGGAGGTGGCGGTGGTGGTAGTGAAGGAGGTGAAGAAGCCATAGTAGGAAACATATAGGAAAAATTAGTTTGAGCTCTATCGATAGCACTAAAGGTAATTGATGACATGTTATAAGCAAATGCTGCTTCCTTTGGTGTATCAAATGTGCCTAACCAATGTCTCTTCCTAGTATGAGGGTTTTTAATCTCTGCTGCATAACGTCCCGATGGTCTACTTCGTACTCCTAAGTATCCCATTGATCCTCTATATCATCTTCTTTGGTGATCGGGTAGCCTGATACATTGTAAGTTAGTTGTGTCCATAGATATGCAATGTTAATTGTTGCCTGATTGTTTCGTATCTTATTTCTCTATATATAGTTTCATGCAATCATATATGTATATATATATAGTTTGGAAAAACAATTGAATTAGGGTTTTCTAGAGTAGTGTAGGTGTTGTTAGGTTGCTATACAACGACTACTTTGGATGTCCTTAGATTTGAAATTGATGGTGTACTTAGATTACGAATCGTCATATATATATATATAAATAGATTTTATATAGCACAGTAGCAAGGGGAAACCAAATCTAAGCAAAGATCTCTTGTCAAACCATTTATACTGTTAGAGTCAGCTAGACATAGCTAGCAACAAACAGAGCGAGAGAGATATATTGGAGATTTCTTAATAACCATTAATAAAAAGACTTTTTCTTTTATCAATTATTTTTTATGTTTTAATATGCTATACATTTCTTAATATAATGCTACACATAAGATTTTTATATTATATATCTTACAGAAATCTTATGTTGTTTCCCTCCTGTATAAGGGTGGGAATAGTTAAAAACTAAATCACACAAAATCTACTTTACAGGTTGTAAAGTTCAATGAATTTCACATAAATGTATGATTCTAGTACCGAAGGGTCAACAATTGTGACTTAATTATACTATTATGCAAGTCGGTCGATACCAAAAAAAAAAAAAAAAACAAAAAAAACAAATATAGGACATTAATATGTTACCATAATATGTAAATGATGATCTAGATTTTTTGATAACAAAGGAAAAAAAAATCCAAGCAAAGATCTCTAGTCAATTATGTTACAAAGCTAGTGACAGCTAGACATAGCTACATATAAAACAGAAGGGGAACGTTATTCAAGCGGCGGGATTGGTGGCATGCTTGAGAGCGTAGGGGATGGAGACAGTAGCGTCATTGAGGGGTATGGTTAGGGTTACAAACAAAAATCACCTATAAAGCCCTCTCGAATTGATGGTATGCTGATCCGCGGGAATAAAGATACAGTTGTTGGACAGTGTTTCTAACATTAAATTGCTATCGGCTTCTCATTAGCTAGTTGACTAACAACAGGGAATCAGGAAGGATGTTAAAGTGGGCCAGCAGAGGTATTGATGATAAAGGAGGTTGTGATACTTTGGTTTATTAAACTCATTAAAAAGACAAAATACTCAACTAATATGGGATGGCCAGATATCCAACAAAGACAAAATATTGAGGAATAGTGATTCTGGGGGATAGAATTAAGATATAGTAAGTGTGTGTGTGTGTGTGTATATATATATATATATATGATAGACGGGATATATAGTGATGGTATGATAAAGAGATGATGAAGATGGAGAAGATGACAGAAGAGAGAGAGCATTGTTAATCAACAATGGTGACAGAATCATTCCATGTTGTCTTAACTGTGCTCTCTCCTCTATTTGTCATCAATATCATATTTCTTTCCCTATCTCTCTCTCTCTCTTTCTCTCTCTCTATAATAATTTTTTAAGGTTTCATTCTCTATATATTTCCATTCAACTTTAGTATATAGTTCATATAAATATATTTAAAGATATATATTTGTTATCCTTACGGTTCAAGTGCTAAGGTAACAATGATGTAATCTTTTTTGCATCTCTTCTCTTTTTTTTTAAGGCCATGTTTTTGTTTCAGAATTATTAACAAAATTATTCATATTGTTATTGCTTGGATTTGTTTAGATATGCACTTGAATTAATGCTTTTCAGATGTTTTTATCCAAAATCTTAGGTGCTTCATTATTCTTATTTCTAACACCATAAGAAAGATTAAGCAGTAATACTATGGTTGCAATAAGCTTTCTTTTCAGCATATAGGTTTTCATCTTTTGTCATATGTATTTTTTTGCAATTATTGCATTAGTTTTTGCTTTGATTATTTTTTATTTGTTCTGATTATGTGATTTTGATGTTTTTGTTTGGCTTAGTATGGCAGATCATTATAGTAGTGATTTTTTGGGAAAACTTCCTCAAGATATGGTTGAAGAGATTTTCAGATGTATAGTTTCAACATCTTCTAAATCCCTTGATGATCTTAAACTTTTGCGTCGCTGGTAATTTCATTCATTTATATAATAGAAATAAATTTTTTTTGTTTAAATAATGATGTTTTTTTTTAGTTGTAAGGGTTTTTATGAAGCATCCAAAAGCGGTAGAGTTGGACAGATGATGCGGATAGATAATTTATAGTATTATGGTATCTTAGCATGGAAGAATATATTACTTTTATTCAGAATTGTGCATTAAGTGGAAATCTAGAAGCTTGTTTGAAATTTGGCATGGTGAAAATTTATTCTTACAATTTTTTATTAATGTTAGATAAATTATAGTATTAATATTAGGGACTAATTTTTAAAATTAATCTGCAGGTAGAAGTTATAAAGTTGAGAATGGATGCAGGCATCCAATATTTACATAATGCAGCTTGTAAAGGTTATTTGCCTGCAGGATATGCATATGGGATTATTTTGTATAAAGATCATATGAGACGCAATTCTGGTATAAAAATGTTGAATTTAGTTTCTTATGAAAAAATAGGTAATGTTTCAGAAGCAATAGATAGCAAAAGATCAGGTAATCCTATAATAAATAGTTGTCGATATGTTGTAGCAGAGTTAGAGAGATAATATAGAGTGTAGAAGGCAAATGGATGGAAAAAGAGGTATGGGAGTGTGGTAAAGAGTTCTGTGGTCAGAATGTCAATGATATTATTTATAATGGATGGTTAGGTGAAGATGAATTAGTGAGAGAGTTTTGCAGCTTAGCTTGTAGATGGAAATATGAATTTAATTTACTCTGTAAACTTATGTAATATTTATATTGTTTAGTTTTTTTTTCTGTTATAGTTTTTTGTATTTGTAATCTTGTATTATAGATGTGTGGGATCGAAAATACGCGTCTGGCATCATGTCTGTGAAGAAAACACCAGACGGCACGTCGAATCACAAATGTCATATTTGTTTCGTGGGTACTTTTATTCCTAATAGAGGCAAGCCTCTATTATTAATTACTCCAGACAGTATCTTGGAACCTCCGATTAAGAGCAAAAGTATAAATAAAAAGGGCAAAATAAAATAATAAATTTATTGTCAAAACATGGTGATCATTACATATGAATATTGCCATTTATATATAGGCATACATATTTTATTTATTTATTTATTATTATTATTATTAATTTATTTAATTTTTTTATAACGTCGTCATCCGCCATGCTTCGCCGCCGTCTCATGTCTCATTGCCGCTTTGAGATTGACTATTTCAAATATCTCATTGCCGCTCAGAAATTCATGCCACTTAAAATTCGTATTCTTTATTTGCTGTCTTTTTATTGCCGCTTCAAACTTGTATATCTCCTTCAAGATTTGGATTTCATCAACCGTCTCCGGATGTATTCCAGAGTTGCATCAAAACAAGCATTTTTTTTTTTTTTGCTTCATAATAAGTAAATGCATGTTGTCAGGTTTTGATATAAGGCTACACCAGCTAGTCTTTGCTTGGGCCTTTTTTATTGCTCCATATCCCATAGCCACCACAGTCATTGTCATTTATTCTGCCATTTTGAGTCTTGTCATGTTAAACGGCAATGTGAAATTTGGGCTTGGGCTAAAAAAAATTGTCAGTCCAGTCGAAGGACAAGCTTATCTTGATCTTCAAGGGATTTATTATTTTATTTATTTTATTTTTATTTTTTTATATTATTTTTTTTAGCTTAAGCCCCATGTTATTATTTTTTTTATTATTATTTTTTGTGGGACCCGCGTGGGTGAGCATGCATGCTTTTTATTTATTTTTTATTTATTTTATTTATTTTTATTTTATTTTTTTATTTTTTTATTTTTTTATTTTTTTTATATAAAAAAAAATCATGCGTGTATGCATGCTATTCATTTTTTAATTAATTTTTTTTATTTTGCCATGCACGTATGCATGCTCTCTTTTTTCTTTTCTTTTTTTTCTAATATATTGTTTTATAGAGTGAAATCCCATCTTTTCCTTGTGATATATTGAGAAAAGCATTGACTGTAGCTTAGCTTAGCTTGAACTTTCGAAAAGCAGCCCCTTTTGTTGACTTTTTTTTTTTTATAGAATTCATATTAGTAGCTAACTTCATGCAGCATCCACGTCATATAGCATCAAGCAAGGCTCCCTTAAATCTCCGAACTATTAGTAAATATAACCGATTTGGTCTTCCTCAACGGTGAACTTTTCCTTCGTCAATCTCTTCCTTATCCAGGCAGACATACGGGTAGCACCAAGCCTTCCGGTATTTCTTAAGAGCCACTTTGTAATCCTTTTTCTTGTAATAACCATTTTAAAGTATTTGGAAGATTCAACAGCACTCATCCACCAAATGACTTCATCTGGTCTCTTATCAAGATCACCAGGCCAATCTGGGTGTGTGTCACCATCTTTAAAGAAATTTAAAATTCTAAGCTCATCTCCATCAGGTATTCGTCCACAAGCAGTAAGTTCTTTTTTTTTTGTTTCTTAATCAAAACAGTATACTTGATTTCATGAGTTATATATATATATATATATATATATATATATATATGGGTGTGTGTGTGTGTGTAGCTCTACAAGGATCAACCCAGCTTAGTTCGTGATTATATATATATATATATATATATATATATATATATATGTATGTATTGATATTCTTCAAAGATAAAAAGAAGATCAACTTTCATAGTATCTTGTGATTCTTCAAGAAGCTTCACATAAAGAACATGGAGCTTTTAAACAGAAACCAACTATTTAGTTGGGTACGTGCATTGCTTGCCTGCATCTAAAATTTTTGACCAAGAGATAGGTACAATACTTCAACTGTACCAGCAATAAAAGAAAAGCCAATGCTTAATATGCAAAGAAAGAGAGGAGAATACAAAGGACAGAATCATTCTTATTCTTGAATCATATATCACCAAAAAAACAAGGGATACAGAAATGCCTTCGCAAATTCAAAAATTCATCTTCATATTGCATACACCAATTGCTATTAGTTACAGATTGAATATCTAGTACTGGATTTGCATAAACTGAAGATAAGATTATAATGTGTTCGATTATGGAGCCGAACTAATTAGTTGGTTTATTTCAGACAGCTCAATAGTCATGACTTCTTTTCAGGTAGGTTTTAGTAAGATGGTGGGGCTCAAGCTGTGATACATAGCTTCCCTTGGGGCATTAAATATTTTGTTTCCCCGTTCCAAAGCAGCAAGGCTAAAGCAAGCCTTGAACATAATAACCAAGGTGAGATCATTAGGAAAGATGCTCTGCTGTAAAAGAAAATGAATGCCAAAACACAACGATCCTAATTGGGATCGTGATCTTTATATATTTAGCTGTGAGAACATTATACAACAGATTGCGATCCGAGAGAGAAGGAGTAGTGGAGCTACAATAGTGCAACTGCCTAACACCCATAGGACTTGGTCACTCCAAGCGTAGAAATAGCTATATAAATTTCAAATTACAAATAACAATTCTAACACTCCCCCTCAATCACAGCATGGTCTTCAGGTTGAGATTGTGGCAAATTGCATTAAAAGGAGCTCTTGACAGTGGCTTGGTAAATATGTCTGCAAGCTGATCCTTTGAAGAGATGAATCGAACCTCCATTGCTTTGCGCGCCACTTGTTCGCGAACAAAGTGGAAATCTACTTCGATGTGCTTTGTGCGAGCGTGAAACA
Source organism: Dioscorea alata (assembly GCA_020875875.1). Lineage (NCBI taxonomy): Eukaryota > Viridiplantae > Streptophyta > Magnoliopsida > Dioscoreales > Dioscoreaceae > Dioscorea > Dioscorea alata. The sequence goes on along the minus strand of CM037024.1, from coordinate 4,532,318 downwards.
TCGGATTGGTAGTGAGATAGGTTGCACCAAGGTTGTCACACCACAACACTGGCGATCTGCCTTGAAATACACCAAGCTCTTTCAATAGCGACTGTAACCATATCACTTCGGCTGTCACGTTGGCTATGGCCTTGTATTCAGCTTCAGTGCTCGACCTCGAAATGGTAGGTTGTTTGCGTGAACTCCAGGATACTAGATTGGACCCAAGGAACACTGCAAACCCACTAGTTGACCGCCGATCATCAAGGCACCCAGCCCAGTCCGCGTCAGAGAACGCACTGATTGTAGTTGTAGCTGATCTCTTCAATTTCAGTCCATGGCAGAGAGTACCCTTGATGAATCGAAGAACCCTTTTAATTGCTGCCCAATGTACATCTGTGGGGGACTGAATATACTGACACACTCGGTTGACTGCAAAAGATAAATCAGGCCGAGTAATAGTCAAGTATTGTAGCCTCCCAACTATACTTCGGTACTGAAACTGCTCTTTCTCTTTCAGTGCTTCCCCTTGATCTTTGGCTAACTTGTCACTTGGTGACATTGGTGTGGAGATTGCATTGCACTTCTCCATGTGTGCTCTCTTAAGAAAATCAAGAGCGTACTGTTTTTGTGACAGAAGAACCCCATCTTTCTCTCGTTTAATTTCAATGCCCAAGAAATAATCTAGTTGGCCAAGATCTTTAACTGCAAATTCACTCTTGAGCTGCTAGATGAGCTTGCTTGTAGCAGCTGATGAGGAACTTACTATGATTATGTCATCCACATAAATCAACATATAAATTGTAACCCCTTATTGACTAAATATGAATAGAGAGGCATCAGCTTTGGATGACCTGAAGCTAAGTTCTTGCAGCTTGCTTGTCAACCGTGAGTGCCAGGCTCGAGGAGCTTGTTTGAGTCCATATAGTGACTTTTTGAGACGACACACATGACTTGGTGGCCAGTTAGGATTCTCATAACCCGGTGGTTGCTTCATGTAGACCTCTTCTTGAAGCACACCATGAAGGAAAGCATTTTGAATGTCAATTTGGTGCATTGTCCACCCCTTGCTGATTGCCAGTGACAAGATCACCCTGACTGTTGTTGGTTTGACGACAGGAGAATATGTATCCAGGTAATCAATACCATACCGTTGTTTGAACCCCTTGGCAACAAGTCGTGCTTTGAGCCTGTCAACTGAGACGTCAGAGTTCTTCTTCACTTTGAAGACCCACCGGCTGTCAATCAAATTCATGCCCTTCCTTGATGGCATAAGATCCCAGGTGTCATTCTTAATTAGTGCTGAGTACTCATCATCCATGGCACTTCTCCATGCTGGACTGTCCAATGCATCTTGCAGGCTGCTGGGTTCAGTCAGTTCAGAAATTGCAATGTTGGTGATTGTCGGATGAGCAACAGTAACTGAACCTGTAAAATTCCTCAGATTTTTAGAGTATCTCATTGTTCCATCAGTGAACTCCTTGGGTCGTACAATATTATCACGAAGTCTTGTACGCATTGGATGTTGCCTGACGATCTCATTTGACTGATTCTCAACTGAATTATCAATATGCTTGCTTGATTCAGGTTGTCGAGTTTCAGAGCATGACTCTGAGTTTTCTGAACTGTTGATTGATGAACCTGACAAGTCTGCAGGAGACACACTAGAACTAGGAGCATCAGTGTTAACAACTGGATCAAATAAGTCATTACTTATGTGAGAAACAATTAGAGCTGGATCAATCTGTGAGTTTCTTGAATCAATGAGTTCATGCTCACGGTATAGTGTGTTCTTGACAAGAGTAGGCAGAATAGTGGTTTGGTGTGAGGTTTTCGGTTCAAGTGCTTCAGTGTTTGAGTGCTTGGCAAAAGGGAAGATTGTTTCATCAAATACTACATCACGTGAGATATACACACGACCAGTGGCTCTATCAAGGCACTTGTAACCCTTATGAGAGGCGCTATAGCCTAAGAAAACACACTGTTTGCTTCTAAAATTTAGTTTTCTGGAATTGTAAGCTCGTAGATTGGGCCAGCAGGCACAACCGAAGACACGTAGGAGAGAGTAGTCAGGCTCAACGCCAAGTAGCTTGTGAATAGGTGTATCATGATCGATGGTGCTACTAGGCATCCTATTGATCAAGAAACAAGCAGTGTGAAAGGCTTCATCCCAAAATCGGAGAGGCATACTAGCTTGAGCTAAGAGAGTGAGACCTGTCTCAATGATATGTCTGTGTTTTCTTTCGATTGTGCCATTTTGTTGATGTGTGTGTGGACAAGAAATGTGATGGGTGATGCCTGTCCGGCCAAAGTAATTGTGCAGTCGATTATATTCACCCCCCCCAATCGGACTGAACAATCTGAATTTTGGTGTTCAGAAGAGTTTCTACGCGTTTTTGAAACTGAACAAAAACAGGTTCAACTTCAGATTTACATTTCAGAAAAAAAAATCCAAACAAACTTGCTGTAGTCATCAACAAAGGACACATAATATTTTGAATTGTTCACTGATGGGAGAGCTGGTCCCCAAACATCAGTGTGAATTATTTGCAAGGGAGCAGTGGATACATGTTTTGAGTGAGAATAAGAAAGCTGGTGTGACTTTCCCTGCTGACAGGCATCACAAACTGGATAGGATCTATTGTCTGAAACTACAGTAATTTGGGCATTCTGAAGAATTCGAGAAACAACTGAAGAAGCTGGATGTCCTAGTCTTTGATGCCACTGCTTTTGAGAAATTTTGGCAGAAAGCAGGGCTTGACTAGGTTTCTTATTTGGAAGCATGTAGAGGCCATCTTTACACTTTCCTCTGAGAAGAATGGCTCTCGTGTCCTGATCCTTGACAAAGAATGAGTTGGGGTGAAATTCAACAAATGCATGATTGTCAATGGCCAATTTTCGGACAGAAATCAAGTTTCTATTAATTCTAGGAGCATGTAAAACATGATTCAGATAAAGTGGTCAATTTATGCCAGCTATAAATGAATTCCCAACATAAGCAATAGACATACCTTCACCATTTGCAACCTGAACTTGATCTCCTCCGGTGTAGCATGTTCTGGTTGTCAAACGATCGAGGTCGTTGGTGAGATGATCCGTGGCGTCGGTATCGATGTACCAATTAGGGTCGACGGAGTAGCCGTTGGTGACAGCAGCAGCAACCTTGTTGGCATCTTCAGCTTGGTAGCTGTGATCAAACCGGTACCAGCAGCGGAGCGCGTCATGGCCTGTCTTGTTGCAAACTTGGCACAAGACACCACGATCAGCGCCGGATCTTGATGATTGACCGTGACCACCGCGGCCACTCGGTGATCTGCCACCGCTCCGGCTTCGGCCACGATTGTTGCGGCCACCACCATTGCCTCCACACCCTTGGTTCCTACTAACATGATTAGCCAAAGACACCTGGACGTTGGAGTTGTTTTGTTCAATGCGCATCTCGTAGCTCAACATGTGAGCATACACATCACTCATGGTGTAGTGGTCGGTGCGCGTGGTGATGCTTGTCACCAAGGAGTCCTACTCGCTGCCGAGGCCGCGCAGCAGATAGGCGATCACCTCTTTATCTTCGAGTGGCTTGCCGATGGCGGAGAGAGTGTCGACGAGATGCTTCATCTTGCGGTAGTAATCAGCAATGGACATGTCCTTCTTTTGGAATGTGGCAAGCTGCATGCGTATCTGCATGATGCGCGCAAGCGAGCTTGATGCATACATGTTTTCCAGGGTGCGCCATGCGTCGCGCGACGTCGTCACCCCAACCAGGTTCCCGAGCACTTCCTCAGTGAAAGAGGAAATGATCGTGCTTAAAACCTATTGGTCTTGATGGTACCACGTGGTGAAATCCGGGTTGACGGCGATTCGACAAGAGCCACCAGTTTCTTCAGCCGACAGCGTGACAGTCTGATTTGGGCGCGCGATAGAGCCATCAACGTAGCCGAGGAAGCCTTGGCCTCTCAGGTAGGGAAGCATCTGCGTCTTCCACAGCATGTAATTTTCCTGCGTAAGCTTCACATTGATGATGTGAGCAAAGGATGGCTTAGGCATCTGGCTGGTTTGAGCGGAGGCGGAAGCGGAATTGTTTGTGGTAAGTTAGAATTGTTATTTGTAATTTGAAATTTATATAGCTATTTCTACGCTTGGAGTGACCAAGTCCTATGGGTGTTAGGCAGTTGCACTATTGTAGCTCCACTACTCCTTCTCTCTCGAATCACAATCTGTTGTATAATGTTCTCACAGCTGAATATATAAAGATCACGATCCCAATTGGGATCGTTGCGTTTTGGCATTCATTTTCTTTTACATGCCATACAATGCTAAAGCTTCTTCATGCTCTCCATTCTGTACACAGCAGTCGATCATGGTGCTCCAGAGAACAACATCAGCTTCATGATGGTGCAGTTGTTGGAAAGCTCTCTTTGATTCATCAATGCAACCATACTGTGCGTACATATGAACAAGAGCGCTTTTGACGTAAACTTGAAGGCCAAACCCAGTTGCAACAAGTACTCGTGAGCTTCTTTCTCATGGTGCAAAGGAATCCTATCAGCACAAGCGTCGAGCACGTTGGCAAAGGTGAATCCGTTGGGTTGACCTCCATGCCATGCTTCTTTTCGGCAGCGTACCCTGGGATCATGGCCGCCCATGAGACTGAATTTCTGTGCGGCATTTTATCAAACACCTCCTTGCATCTGAGAATAGTCCCATCTTAGAGCATACGTTGAGCAAAGAGCTGCTCACATAGACATCACCACGGTTCACTCTTTCCACAGCAACGCAATGCAACTTTCTCCCATGGAATACATCACCGACATTCATTGGAAGCAGCGGTGAAGGCTCCAGCGAAGGTGAAAGCATTTGGAAGGACTGGCTCTGCCATCATTCTCTGGAAGAGGTGGAGAACGACAGGGTGGTGACCGGACCAAGCTTTAACGCCTTTAACGCTTGTCAAGGACGGTGACGAGAAGCAAGAAGCAGTGACATCGGGCAACACCGACAATAGTAGCGGTGGCAGCATCAACAACATCAACAACGTCAACATGGAGGCGAGCGAGGGATATTCCACCCTCGCTGCCGTTGGTAATGGTAACAGCAGCAACATGGAGACGAGCGAGGGGTATTCTACCCTCGCTGACATTGGTAGTGGTGACAACAGTAGCAGCATCAGGCAAGCGGCAGTAACGGCATCAGGTGTCGGCAGCGACATCGATTTTTTTTTTTAAACATATTTGTAAATATGGGAGGAGAGAGACGTCGGTACCTCCTTCTTCTACAAATTTCTTCTTCTTTCTTTTTTTTTTTTTTACTCGTCTTCCTCTCCAAATTTTTTTTTTTCCTTTTCTCTTCTTCTTACGCCTTCCTTTTAAAGAAAATACTTGCCCTTATCCTCCGAATCCCAAACGACCGTGAAATCACAACACCAAACAAAACATCCCGTGAAATCACAACCCCAAAGATAACATCAAATTTAAAATTAAAATTATTTTTTATTTATTTTTTTAATTATTTTATTATTATTATTATTATTGTTTTTAAATTAAACGAGGATGGGATCAAAATTCGAATTTGAAATTTATTTTATTTTTTTATTTTATTTTTTTTAAATCAAATTCAAATTCATTTTTTCTTCTCCCTTCTTTTCCTTTTCTCTTTCCTTCTTTTTTTTTTTTTAAATATTTGTTTTGAGCTTATCTGCAAAATCCAAATCCTCCCCGGGAAATCACAACGACACGACCAAATCAAATGAAGGATAAGAATAAACTTAAATTTTAAATTAAAAAAATTAATTTAATTTAATTGGATTAATAAAATCTCATTTGCCTCGGGATATGTATTTGGGTTCCTCGGGATTTGCATTTTCTCAGGTTGCCTCTAGATTTGTTCTCAGGCTATATGAAATTTAGGATCGCCTCGGGATGTGTATTCGGGCTATCCTGAGATTTGAGATTGTCTCGAGATATGTGTTCTCAAGGGCAATCTTGAAATTATTTGGTTTGTTTGGGTCCATATAATTTTATGATGATTATAACATACATGAGGCATAAAATTAAAAAAAATTAATAACACCAAGATATAAGAAAATCTATTTTTTTTCAAACAAAATGAGATTAAATCAATTTTTCTATCGATAATTACTATAAAATAAAATATGGAAGGATAATTAATTACCTTTATTCATTACAACAAACAACAAATAAAAAAGGATAACACAAAAAACTTGCTTTGGTTGTTTCCAATCCACTACAAAAAAAAAAATCAATGAAAAATATATTTTAGATGTAAGGGAAATAAAAAGAATATCAAATGAAAAATACCTTGCCCTCCGGCTCCGATTGGGGTTTTTAGGCCTTCACGTGATGGGATATGTTAATTAATTAAAAGAATTCAACTATCCACATAGCATGACAGGATTGAAAACAAACATCTTGGGGATAGAATATGATGTGACATGCTAATCAATTAAAACTTACCAAATGTCCTCTCAGTATAAACTCTTCAAAAACATCCAATAATACAAATATACAAAAATAAGGATTAAAAAATCTTTAGTATATTCAAAATTGCACCATATCATTTCTTATTCAAAAGGATTTTAATAAAAAAATGTAAATATTTCATATAATTCGTACTCTTTTGGTAATTAACATATAAAAACATCACAATTAGAGAGCAGACGAAAAAAAATAATTTGAAAAGAATTAACCCTAAAATATTTTTGGTATTGAATATCTAATTATTATATTTAAGAAGATTCATTGAATAATATTTCCCCCTTAACTTTATCATAAAAATACAAAAACAATAAAAAAATTTAAAATTTGAGAATATATATTTTTTATATTGAAAATTATCTAAATAATTTATTTACACAGAATTATGCCTATGGCTTTTAAAAATATGATGAGTTAAAAGTTTTAAAACATTAAAGTAATAATAATTAAATTTTTAAAACAATAAAATAATAATAATTATTAATTATTGAAATCATATTTAAAAATAGCTTTTCAACAATTTTATTTTACAATATATACATGTAAATTTTCAAATCATATATGCTCTTATATGATATTTGTTTTAATTCCAGTTTTGAACACACACACACACACATATATATATTATTTTTTAATTTAACATGTTAAGAAAGACATTTACATTTCAAAAATAATTATAACAGTTATAACATTATTGTGTGTGTGCGTGTTTTTTTTTACTACAATGGATCACATGCTACCTATGTATCTTTTGTAATGTCTTCTCGTCGTGTAAAAAGGGAATAGATGTTTTTTTGTCTCAAAATTAAACAACCTTTACATATTTTAATTAATATATACAGTGGGACTGTTATGCATATAAACGGCGAATGAATACAAAACAAACATTTTACTACATATTTAATATTATTAGAATTACATTAAGATATACATTAAAATATTAAACACATAATATTTAAAATAAAGTACTTTCAGGAGAAGGCTTTACTCGTCATATACTGTCATTCAGCTCTTTCAACTCATCAGTCGTCATTGCACGGCCAGTCTTATCTGCTCATTCAGCTCTTCTAACTCATCAGTCACCATTGAAAGGCTATCTGATAATACATCGTTAATATCCTTTAGTTATTCCAATTCATTTTTAACGTCACGTAGTTCCTTCTCATTCACATCTTTAATAACAACATCATAAATATTTTTTAAATGCTTTATGGCACGTAATGCAGCATAATTTTCGGCCTTTTTTTTTTGTATTTGCTTCTAATCCAAGTTGCTCATGAACTCCACAACTGTCTTCAAAAATGACTTTGAATTGAAAAACTGGCTTGTGCTCTAGACCATGTTGTTCACATACATAAATTGCAGGCGGTAATCTTAATTTTTCCATAAGCTCTTTTAAGTACTATCTTAAATTGTACATCAACAACAATTTGCATGTCGACTTTCATTTTTTTCCACTTATTGTGATGTATTAAAAACAGGTAAAAGTTTCCATTAATAGATTGATATAAAAAAATATTTATATAAACTAAACTTATGAGCTATTAAGTACTTGTGACAGGATTTCATAAACTAATTCTGTATCAAGCAATTATTATCACATAGTGCATCTTACATGGAGAAAACCTACTTACCCAATAATGTTATATACTAATTATAATGAACACTCTAATATATCCATTCTATTAAAGAAATAATAATTAATTAATTCAATTCACCTTACTGATTTATAGTTTTTAAAGAAGATCATTACTTGAAAAAATATATCTTGTTTAAATTATTATCTCTCTTTTTATAGATATCTATTTATTATTATTATTATTATTATTATTATTATTATTATTATTATTATTATATATATATATATATATATATATATATATATATATATATATATATATATATATATATATATAGGTTATATTATATTATTTATAAAAGATATATGGGAAGTTTTATGAAATAAGCACATAATTTAAATTTGTTCACAAACCATTTTTTTTTCCACATAAGCATTGAAAGAAAATATATCTTGTTTAAATTCTTATCTTTATAACTATTATATTATATTACATTATTTTAAATTTAATAAGAAAAATTATAGAAATTATATGGAAAAAAATATTATATTATCTATGAAAAATGTATGAAAAATTTTACTAAAAAAATACATAATTAATTAATATTAAGATATAGTGAAATTAATGATATAATGAGATCACATTATATATATATATATATTAAAAAAAACTATATCAGTAGGTTATATTATATTATTTATAAAAGAGATATGAAAAGTTTAATTAAGAAAATAATAATTGATAGTAATATTAAGATATAGTGTAATTAATGAAATAATAAATTCACATATATAAGAATTAATAAAACATATATTATATTAAAACTAAATATATATAAAATGTTATTTTTAACTTGGTTCAAACAATATATATAATATGCCAAGAATATTAAAATAAAGTATCAACCCATTTATAGATTTAAAAATAAAAAACTTATAATTTAAAAATATATGTGAACATGCTATCAAATTAAATAATGATTAGAGCATCATATTCCAATAAGTGAATGCATCCAAAATTTGACAATAGACTATATCATGAACCATTCCATTTAGGAAAAATAACATATGTATAAAATGGTTCACAAATAAAAATAAATAATTGAACAATTGACATACATTTAACTTTTTTTTTTTTTTGCAAAGTTGATGTTCTACTAATGAATGAAAAATAACATATGTAAGATTTACTTGATTTTTCTGGATGAAAGATAGCCTGCAATGAGAGATAGCCTGCAATAGCTTACAATGCCATCATCCCATTTTATAAGCAATGATAAAGGAAAAACAATACTGACATCAACACCTACAATGTAACTACCTGTGTACTATATAAGTTTGAAATGTTAGCAATTTAGACTCAAGCATGCATTTAAATAGGATAACATCACATCAATTATTTAACACATATTTTTTTTACTGGCATGTTACTATGTACTATATAAGTTTAAAATGTCAACAATTTAAGAGCAAGTTTAAAATGTCAACAATTTGAGCTCAAGCATGCAAGCAAATAAGATAACATCACATCAACTATTTAACAAATAATATTTTTTTTACACACATGTTATTACTGTAGTGACAAATTAGGATTTCAGAAGAAAAAAATAAATACATTCAATTAATTTCCAATCCACAAACTTTTGTTTAATTAGTGCTTCACAAGGTACATTTGCAAAAAGGCTCCAACATATACTCAATAAACTCAAAACACTCATCCAAATTCACATAATAATAAATGTAATCCTAACAAAATCAATATTCACATCAAAATAAATAATTCTAGTATTTTGTAATTCCAAAAGACACTTGTTCATTATTCATGAATGTTTATTTTGAAAAATATGATGTTGTCTTCTCTATCTTCTTTGGATGTCCCTTCATATCACTTGCCTTAGTGGTTAGCATTCAATGTAAGGTGCAATGCTTATCATCTCTGATAAAAATAACATTAAATAAATAAATAATAATAATCAAATTCGTACCTCATTATCCTTGGAATCAAATAACTCTATTTACAAAATATTTGATAAACTTAAAATGATAATGGATATATGTAACTTTAAGGTGAAGAAGAATCTTGGTATTTGTAGATATGAAGAGTTGTTCTTCAAAACTTAGCCACATTTCATAATATTATACCAGAATAAAAACAACAAACTGATAAGATTTTATCAAAATTTTCAATCTATATTATATATCTAAATTCTGATCAATGGAGGACCTGATCAAAATCGCCATAGGAGAGGTTGGGGAACTTCTCCTTGATCGGCTTTAAAAGGCCATTTATAAGACACAGAAAGAGAAACCGAAAGAACAGAGCAAGAACAGATCAATAGAGTTAATAATGAAATAAAGAACGCTTATCTGCATATGATCCTCTACTTCTCAGTAGTGCCTTTGTTCTTGGAGTCACCCCTAGCCGCCGCCGCCGCCGCCGCAGCCTTCTCCTGCAACGCCTTCGCATCCCTATCCCAAACCAAACCAGGCAAACACCGCCACCATCATCATCGATCCAAGAAATTTTAATGAAATTCTCAGATTAAAAGAAACCCTAGAAATTAAAAAAAAACAATAAATCAATCAATAGATTCGTACTACTTCTAGGGTTTGTTGTGTCGTGTTCGAAGAGAAGAGGCAATCAAATTACCAGATGAGTGACTACCTGCGAAGTGGACTTCTGAAATAGCCGTTTGGCGAACATGGCAGCGATCCTATCTCACGGGCGAGTGCTGTCGGGTCAGTGATGTGCCCTATATTGCCCTCAAGAGGTTGGAACTCGAAAGGGAGACCCAGAAAGGCGGCAAAGTCGGTGAGGCGGCGACCGGTGGCTTCACCAATGGCTAGTCCGAGCTCGGATGGTCATGAGCTCCCCAAGACTGAGTCTTCTCCAAGGGAGGGTGGTTCCTCCGGTCTCCCCTCCACTCTCCGCCGCATTGCCCTCTCTCGCAACTACTTCTCCGACGAGATCCTATCCCTCATTCCTTCTTCCTTGGAAGAGCTTTATCTCGACAGCAATTTCTTGACTGGCTCCATCCCGCACAGCATTGCACGGTTGAAGAGGCTTGAACTACAGAAAAACAACCTTTCTCCAAACTCATTAGTAAACACCGGACTATGCCTTCATCATCGTCACTTCTGACCCATGTGAGGTAGAAAACCAAAGCGTTAGCCGGAATGGAGTCACTGGGGAAGGCGATAAGGGAGGCGGCTCTCTCCAAACTCATCCAGATCTAGGGTTTCAAAAATAAAGGAAGTGAACAATCTGACCGTTGATTACAAAGGGAGAGATCTGACCGTTCATTATAATGGCTAATCAGGATTGGCCAAATGTCCATCATAGGAAGGCTTTTGATGAATAGGGTTTTTTGGGGGATAGAATTAAGGTTAAGTATATATATTGCAAGGTTATAATTTTTCATATGCTCTTATTAATGTGGTGCTCCGTGTTTTAACCTTAGTAAATAAATAAAAATAAAAATAAAACTAAAATCATAAATATAAGGTAAGTAAAAATGTGGTTTAACCTTAGTAAATAAATTCTAATGCCAATTATCCTTTATGTTTATAATTTGTAATTCTTATATTTAATATGCATAAATTACATCAGATTAAGAGAGATTCAAATATGCAGGAATTTTCATCTTTGAAACTAAACCAAGTCCAAATCTAGTTCCATATTTAAAGATGTAACATAGTTTTCAAATATAATATTACATTTGGAATTTGAGATTGTAGCTTATGCGAATAGGACATACGTTATTGGATCCACTTTTATTATTTTTTTAATTTTTAAATAAGTACTTATTTTATGAAAAAAGTGCTTCTTTGGGAGCTAGGACAAAATAATGCGTGTGGCTTGCCATGAACAAAATAAAAACATAAAAGCATGTGTTGCTTTTTCTAGGAGTCATTAGATTAGTGTTTTACTCAGAAAGAGTCCTAAAGGTTAAAAAAAAATTGAAAAAATATTAAATGTCTTTTTGAAGAAAACATTTTCCCTGATATACTTTTGTATAAGTTAATGTATCCTAATTTTTTTGTTTAAATTTCTTTGGATGCTCCTTGTCTCCTTAAAGCCTATCCTTCGAAGGTCTCTTTGAAGCTTCATTGGACTCCAAAACCTAGTTAGTAGCGGTTTATCTATAACCTTGCTAGACCTTGTTTTTATTTTTGTTTTGTTGACAATGTGAACAAGCTGCTCTCCACAGATTCTTTTTTTTTTATTATTATTAGGCCTCAATCATATATTGAGAGGGAGTTGAATTCTACGACCTTCCGTATGTGAGTCAAGTGTCTTACCACTATACTATTGCCTCAATAATGGCTTACTAGACTTAACAAATATATGAGATTCTAGTTCTATGAGATTTTGATGTTGTTTAACTCTTTATTAATGTTAAAGAATTGGATACACACACACACACACACACTTTATTAAAGAAGTTAAATTTATGGTTTAATACCTAAATTAGTCCCTCTACTTTTCTCACTCTACTGTTTTAGTCCATTTACTTGAATTTGATCATTTTAATTCATATACTTTATTGTTTTGGGCAAATTAAGTCCAAAATTAGAATGATATTAGATTTGTCTAATGTGGCATTTTTATGAAAAGAATATTATTAAAAAAATAAAAGCGATGAATAAAATAATAATACCTTTCCCACGAAACTTCTCAGATCTGGATTCTTTTATCATAATCAGATCCGAGAAGTGATCAACAACCCTAAGTCCTTCTCTTTCCCCGAAATCCCCTTCTTTCTTGCTTCTCATTCTCCTCCCATGACCGAAAGTGTGGCTTCTTGATTATACTCTAACACCTTGCCCTTACTACCTTCGCCTCCACCCAATGAACATTGAGGATTCCATTGGTCCCTTTGCAGGCCCGATTGTAATGATAAGGAAGTCCTAACAAAGGGTACCAATCATCACCACCGTTTAGTCTCCGGTGGAGAAATTCAGTAATGCCTCAAGTAGAAATCCACCAAGCAAGATGGCAAGGTAATTAATAAACTCCAATTTTGATTTTGCTGCAATGCTGACATAATTTATATAGTCATCTTCACAGTTGATGAAATCTCCATATTACTCATGATATTTCATTCTTTATGTTTGATTTTGATTTTGTTGAAGTTTTGTGGCTGAGTTAATGAGGATGTGTTGAATGCCTTCGCCATTATTTTGGTCGTATATATTATATTCTTTGCTAGGGTTTCCAGCAATTGAGGGATTTATTGTCAGTTTTAGTAGTTAGCTTATGTTATGTTGTGATGGTACATATTTCTGTTTAGACGTCGTCATCTTTTGATGTAGCTTATGTTAATGTGGCACAATCATCTGAATGAATGTCTGCATTGCTAATCATTTTCTGTTGATGCTACTTTGTACATTTCTATCTCATGTTTAGTTTCAAAATAGTTAGTTCTAAGATGGAGGCAAAGTATAAATGCCAATGATGTTGCTTAAAATTTATTATACTGCCTACATTTCTATTGGTGTCACTTTGTACATTTCTATTTCATGTTCTTAATCAATTTACATGAGTTTTCCTTTTTTAGATAGTTTTTGTCCATTGATCTAGCTTAATCCATTAAAATCTAAAATGTGATTGATTTGAGAAGTACAATAATATATAATTAGAACACCTGACTTGGGTGCTAGTTTCACATGGGAAAGGGGGACCATGACATGTATATATATATATATACAACACTTGACTTGGGTCCTACATTTTTTTATGGGAAGAAGGGGACCATGAGATCTAGATTTTGGTAGAGTCAATACATTAGTCTTAATTAATTTCTTTATAGTGTATATGTCTATATGCCTGAACATATGGACCATATTCTCTTAGGCCTTAGCTTTCCTTTTTTGTAATCACTCATGCTTTTGTTTTATAGGATCTTGACACCGTCACATAAAGTGTAATTTGATGGTCATAGTTATAAAACTAGGGTGAGAAGAGTATTTCTTTTCATTAGGTACTTATTGTTAGCCATGAAATGATGCATGACAACAAAATAATTGGCTGTTAAGTACCAGCATAAATATTTTCAACAGAACTTCCTGCATTTTGGTTAACACCTACTGCAAATATTTTTCTATATAATTTTATACATTCTATAGTAACAGAACAATATTACATTGCAAGAGAAAATACTTCTCTAGCTACTATTAGGTTATTCAGTCTACAACCTTTATAGTGTAGTATTAGTCTGTAGTGTTTTGTCTTGATGCTTAAATTTATTTCCAATTGAATGTCTTTCATGTAGGATTCTTGATTGGTTTGAGTACACTATTAACTATCACTATACGGGGGAGTTAGTGAGAGAAGGAGAGGTTAGATATGCCAATGGGGGAGTGACTGAGTTTGCTGTTGTCCTTGACAAACTTTGCCATTGGGATTTTCTGGGGGATGTGAAGGAGCTAGGATATGACATTAAGAAGGAGGCAAGGCTGTCATATAAAGATGATGAGGGAGTATTAAGAAGTATTTATGATGACAAACTATTGGAGGGTTGACTAAGCAGTTAATGTCACATAGGACAATAGACATTTATATAATGATCTCATATGCCATGCATGGAAAAAGGCTGCTAGAAACTGTATTTTCTGATTCTGGTTATAACAGTGATAGTGACAATAGTGGTGAAGACAATAATGATGATGAAGAGGTGTTGGCGGATGTCCCATTTATAGGCTTCAATTTAGATGATGATGAGGAAACTGAACAGATAAGGGATAAGATTAGGAAATATGTTGACCTGAAGAAGTTAGTAATTAGGATGGGGAATGAAGGTGGAAATGAAGAAGGGGAAGTAGGACAACCTACTAGTGGTGTAGAAGGTAATGCTGAAAATACTGTAAGCACTAGGAGGACTTTTATTATTGAGTCTCAGAAGCTTATTGGATATGACATTGGGTATATAAACTCCTTAGAACCTCGAAGTTATGAGATCACTAGAGAGGGACCGAGTGCAGATGATGCAAGGAGGCATAGGTTAAGAAAGAAATACTATGATCCTAATGTTCCATTGAAGGACTTCTTCATAGGTCTTTCGTTTGAAAACCTGAAATTATTTAAGGGTGAACTTGTTGAGTTCTCAACTAGGAAAGGATATAAGTTTAGTTAAATAAAAAATGATGAAGCAAGGTTACATGCCAAGTGTTCTAGTAAGGGTTGCAAGTGGTTGATGTTGTGCTCATGGTGTAGTGTAAAGAAAGTTTATGTTGTGAAGCATTATGTGGCAAATCACTTATGCATCTTGGGGGCTACTAAAAAGAAGAGGGTAACAGCTCATGTGGTTGCAAAGAGATTTGGAGAGGTGATAAGTGGAATGCTTTCAATTGGACCTAGGCATGTAAGAGCAATGGCCAGAAAAGATATGGTTATGTTTATTACTAATAAGGTGTAGGAATGCAGAGGCATTGGTGCTAAAAAGATTGAAGTGCAGTTCATAGAAGATTTCAAGGTTTTGAATAATTATTCTTTAGAGTTAAAACATAGCAAATGTTGCAGCAGTGTGAATATTGTATCTGAAAAATAGAATGCAAGTGAGATCCCTGTTTTCTAGAAGGTGTACATATGCTTGACATCCATTAGAGAAGGGTTTATTGGTGGATGTAGAATGATAATAGACCTAGATGAGTGTTTTTTGAAAGAATTAATGAAGGTGTAGCTTATAATGGCAGTGGGGAGGAATGAAAATAATCAGATGTACCTAGTGGTTGGGCAATTGTGGAGAAGGAAACCATAAGAGTTGGACATGGTTTATTGAAGAAGTAAAGGTTGATCTTAGTATTATAGATGGCCTTAGTTGGTCAATAATTAGTGACATGCAGAAGATATGTAGAATATATAGTTGTAAACAATTTTTTTTTTAATTGAATTGAAATAATTTTTAATTTATACATTGGTTTTACTTGTAGGGTCTTACACATATTGTGAGGAAGCTCCTGCCTCTGATTGAACACAAAATGTGTGCTAGGCACATATATGCAAGATGCGGAATGAAGCACCTAGGAAAGAATTGCAGCTTAATTTTTGGAATGTTGCTAGGTCCACAAGTATTCCTGAGATGCAAAGAATCTCATTGAAGGATAAAGAGTTGTTGAAGTAATTGAAGTAATTTTCAACAATATGTGCGAGACTTTTAATAAAGTGATGCTAAAGGTTAGGATTAAGCCTATTATCACACTGTTGGAAGACATTGAAGATATGTGATGAGTAGAATAATTGTCAAAAGAGGGTATGTAGATAAGTGGAGATGTAATTATGGGCCCAACATAATTGAAAATATTGAAAAAGAAAAAAAAACAGTGGGAAATGGCAGGTGGAATGAAATGGAGGTTTAAGGCATGAGGTGTTTTGGGACAATTTGGTCATACATGCTAAGGAGGCTTATGTTGTCCTCTTAGTAAGCCATAGTTGCTCATGTTGTAAATGAGACAAGAGTGGCATCTTGTCCCAACATGAAATAGTTGTAATCATATTTGAAGGGGCAGATCCATTTGATTATGTGGCTAAGTGGTTTAGAAATGATAGTTACTTGAAGCCATATGAATTCTCTGTCAATCCAATTACAAGAAGAAAATTTTGGCCAACAAGTGAAGAGGGTCCATTAGAGGCACCTATGGCAAGGAAGATGCCTTGGAGACCCATATAAAGAAAAAGAAAAAGGAGCCACTAGAAGGAAAAACTAAAAATCAAGCAAAACTTTCTAGGGAAGGTAGGGTGATGAGGTGTAGAATTTACTGTGTTGAAGGACACAACAGGATTCGCTGTCCATAGAGAATTAATATTGTAAGTTAATTATTGTTTATGGTTGTAGATGTATTATTTTTTCATTCCACTCATGATATTAATTTACAATGTGCATGCTACATTTGACAATCCCCAAGTTGACACACCTCCTGCAAGACTTACTGGCAGTTCAGGAAGGAAGGAAAAAAAAACAAAAACCCTACTACCACAGTTGGTTCAATGGATAATTTGAGCGTAAGGTTCAGTGTGAAGAAGTTCCACATTAGTTAGAAAAAGTGAATTACCTGTATAGTACATAAATATTTGAAACTAGTTGTACTATTTGATTGATGTAATTGAATTTATTCATGATAAATTTTAATTGCTTACTGTGATGATGATTGTCCCTACACAAGCGACAATTAACAACCTTGAAGTAGAGAGACCTTTAATAAGAAATGCCGCTAGCTTAAAAGGGAAGATAAGAAATAAAGCAAGAGTTGGTGCACGCTCAGTTGGTTTAATGAAAATTTTGTGGGTAAGGATTAATGGTCATAACTTAGTCACAATGCATAAAAAGTATGTAAGATTAATAAATTTAGTGGATTGTGAGAAATTGCTTTGCATGAAGAATTTTTTTGCATGATATTAGTTGCAGGGTGTGAATACTGGGCAACTTATTGTTGGTAGGGAAATGCCTCATGGTTCTTCATTCATTATAACTAAAGAATCGATGGTAAATTACGTTTGTATTTTAACCTAGTTTTCAACATTGCGTTCTTCTTATTTTCATTACTAAAATACTCTCTTTTATGGGTGTGATTGGCATGAACTAAGGAATAGGAAGGTTATTGGGTTAAAAAACCAAAATGAAGATCCTTCCCAGAATGAAGAATTAAGTCAGTAACCCTCTTCTATAGCAAATGAATACCTTGACCTGCCAACAAAACAAAGTAGAACAAATGATCCAACTAATGTAAATCCTTCTATTTAAAGGGGGAATACTTTTTGAAGAAATATTTTAGTTAACAAGGGGTTTTTTTATTTGTTGGTCTCAAAGGCATGTAACTGAAAATTAATAATATATTATATTACTGTATTTTTTTGTCAATTGTATATCATGCTGAAATCAGAAACTAGTTTTTTTATTTATTTATTTTTGTTTAAATGGGTAATAGATGTGATGAACATGGAGCATTAATTGTCAAATGTATACAAGCAATATGATTAATGAAGAAGTTTTGTATTCAATATGATTAATGTGAAGTTTTCTATTCAATTGTTTCTTGCGTTCAATACAAACTTGTGAAATTCTTTGATGCAATTGGTGACTTTGTTCAATTCAGCAGTTTGAAGAAAATTCTTCCAATAGTCTATGAAGTTATTGTATTTCAAAAATTTGTTCTAATCTGTGCATGGATTCAATGTTGTTTACAAAAGATTTCAATTTAAATGTAGTGTGGAAAAGATTTCGAACTTATTCTAATTTGTTCTAATCTGTACATGGATTCAAATAAAGTCAGGGGAAACTCCCAAACTTCTATTAGTCCCTGTACACCCTCTTCCTCCAAAATTAGGAGTTTTGTACTATATACAAAAAGAAATCTCCATTAACCCATACATCACAATAAACTTTTTATACAAATTAAAAAACAAGTACAATTTAATGTTAAAATTAGGAAGATAGTTTTGAAGATAGTTCTTCTAGCCACCTGAAAATTTTGAAGATATTCAACTTGAGAGACTTTATTGATTGGTGGCCTCTATTGAAGCTTCACAAATGATTTGGCTTTAAGAGGACTAATGGACTCTACACGACAAATGGTTATTTTGTTAAGTCTCCTAGTTGGAGTAAACACATATGACTTTAGCAATGTTAAGGATGAGGGAAGAATAAAAGGACGGCTGAGAGGTGGGCAGGGGAAAATGATGAAAATCAAGAAAGAGGAAGGGGATTTCGAGGAAGAAGAAGCACTTAGAGCTGCTGATCACTTCTCAAATCCGATTGTGATAAAAGGATCCATATTTGAGAAGCTTCGCTGGAAAGATGTTATTATTTTATTCATCATTTTTATTTTTTAAATAATATTCTATTCATAAAAATGGAATGTTTGACAAATCTAACAGCAAACCTAACAACGTTTGAAGTCAGGACCTGATTTGCCCAAAACGATAAAGTATACGAACGAAAAGGATCAAATTCAAGTAGAGGGGCTAAAAGAGTAGAGTGAGAAAAGTGGAGGGACTAATTCAGGTATCAAACCTAAATTTATCTATATCAACTAGTTTCCAAGCTTAAGTTAGATAATTAATAAGAATTTATGGTTATATAACTCTGCTTTTTTCTTTTCTTAATTTTCTATTTGTTATATTAAAGAATTTAGAGCTACATGCATGAACAAATTACTTCTTGAGCTTTTCTTGGAAAATTATTGAGATTTTATCATTATATAACAGGAATAATGAAAAATGAAGCTTGATGGGGCTAAACTAGAGCTCGGATTGAAATTAAATAGCTTTAAAAAACTTGCTTAAGCTCAGCTCATTTAAATTCACAAAGCTTAATCTCACCGCGAGTTAGCTCATAACTAAATTGAATAGATTTATTTTGAATTAAATATCATAAGTTGTTAAAGATAAACAATACAAATTACTAGAATTTGTAATATAGCAACAAATTATATAATATTATTATATATTATAAATATATAAGACAAGTTATAATATATTTATAAATTTCAAGCTCTTGAGCTATGATTGATCGAGCCTGGCTTAGTTTGAACTAGATTTGAAAATAAGTTTGGGCTTGAGCTACTAATGAACAACTCGATCAATTGCAACCCTATGAATAACTCATTAATTATGCTTTTGAATTTGCTGCTTGTTTAAGTGTTGGAGAATGTAAGGCCTTGTTTGGATTGGCTTCTAGTAGAAGTGCCTTTTTTAAGTTTTATAAAAGCACTTTTGAAAAAAGTGCTTTTCAGAGTAAGTTAAGTGCTTTTCTGTATTTTATGTTTGGATAAATTGAGTCAAAAGCACTTTTATATGTGTGAAGTTATTTGGATGTGAATTGTAAAAGCACTTTTGGAGATAGCAAATTACTAAAATAAGCACTGTTTATGGAAATAATGAGGGAATTATTCCTTTATCAAGGGTAACTTAGTAATTTTACACCCCCAAAAACAGCTTCTCAGAAGTGCTTTTCTGAAAAGCACCTGTTGGCCAGCTTCTAAAAAAAGCTGAATTTTAGCTTTTTCACAGCTTCTGCTTCTGTCCAAAAGCCCAAACAAACATGATTTTTAAAACCCAGAAGTGCTTAACTTATAAAAAACACTTCTGGGCTTAAAAGCACTTCTGAGAAGCCTATCCAAACAACCCCTAAATTTCTTTGGACAAACTAGTGAGTTTGGAGGATGGCAAATTATGAAGCTTTTTTTTTTTATAGCTCTAATATATGATAAAATGAAATCTTTTATCTTAGAAAGATTAGAAATCAAAATGGATTTCTATTTTTAATTTTTCATTTATGTTTTGAAAATCTCTATATAAGTTCATGTTAGATAATAAGTGCTTAATTATACATATTTTTAGTTAATATTTAGAGCATTTTGCTTAGTTTTATGATTAATTTAGCATTTCTGGTGCTCCATTCATTCATATTGTGTCACTTGTTTGGAGCAAAAGGACTGAATTAGGGGAATTTTGGATAAATTTGGAGCTACTTTGATCAAGTTAAGAATATTCCAAAGAGTCACATGGTTGTAGACACTTCCTTGTCCATGGATGTGTTGATGAAATTCAATTCACATGGGCGTGTTTCGTGTATTTGAAGCATGTTGACCAATTTCATTGGTACACACTTGTGTTATTTGAAATCGTTTTTTTATCTAATGATTTGTTCTAGATAATCTCAATTTTCAAAGTAATACCACCTATTACACAACCATGGGGAAATTTAGAGTTTTCGCGAGGAGTGTTTTGAGAATTTTTCAAGAGTTTTTTAGGGGTGTAATCAAATGATCCAGACTGACAAAGATAATGAAAGAAGATGCTCTTCGAGAGGATTTTCATCAATATTAATAAGGAAGTTATTTGTATATTCCTTTGTATTGTTTTTCATGTATATTCCCTGATGTGTCTTTCTATAGATAGGAATTTTATTCTGAGTAGGAGATTTTCATAATACCTAAGTTAGGCTTAATTTTATGCTCATGTAATTGTATATAATCCAAACTATGAATGAAGATGGTTAACCTTGGCCTTTTCCAATATCAATCCCTAATTTCCTGTGTGAGATTTCAACCTTTATCAAATATAGAGTGGATTTCATGAAGAGAGTTTCTTTTAGTTTTCTACTCTTTCTTTAAATTTGGTTACCTCTTGTTAATTCATTGATCTAGCATACTAAATACACCAATTTAATTTAGTTTATTCTTTTGATTAATATGACTCTTTATGAAAATTTGTTAATTAGATAATAAAAGGAAAGTTACTACCAATAATAGTAGACCCTGTGGGGTTATCCCTTGGTACTCACAGACCATATACTATGGAAGCATTAGGTGCATTTGCCTTATAAGGATCTAAACATATTGAGTTTGAATAGGATTTGCTTATTTTCAATGATAGCAGATTTTAATTTAGAGATAATTTATCACTTTAGAGGTGCTTCCCTGTGCACACATACAAATATGAACTTAATTAATTAGGTATTCAAATATGTAACTACTTAAATTTATCTGATTAAGCATTTAAAAAAAATTATATCCAGAAAACATGAAACAAACATTTAAAAGGAAACAAAAAAGTTGAATTCCTAGTAAATTAAAATGGATATATAAAAATCCTTTTAGTTTTCAAATATTTCTAGCCAAATTCCAATTTTTATTTTGTTTTATGTTTTTTTTTTTTTTTTTTTTTTTTTTTTTTGGGTATGATGGATATTTAATAAATGTGGAATCTAAAGCAACTTAAATCAAAAGCATTAACTGAATCAATGGTAGCTTCATTTTATCAAAATAAATAAATATGTAAACATAGATTTTTATTTTTATTTTTTTTATGTACTTCTCATTATAGTAAATAGTAAATGGTGATAACTAGCGTTTATTTCATCTAAAACATGACCAATCTTCCACCTCACAAAGACAATGATGCCTTAGCACTTTTTAACTGAAATGCAACAAGCATTCTATGATCACCTCTACTTTTCAATGTGTATTTCGTAAAGTAAATAAGCTATAATCACTGGCCCACATCTCTTTTTGTAACATACATTAACATGCTCAACCATATTATATATATATATATATATATATATTTATGTTTCTAAAAGTCAAAAAGAACAAGAAGGAAACTATTATTGCATGCCATTAAAGATGATGGGATACTTTTTGAAAGATGCCCCTTTGGTAATGGTGTGTCCTTTTTCTTTGAGTTGAAGGTTTTTCACTTGCGTTTGTTTAGTGCAAACTTGAAGAATATTGGTCCATCAATAATTGTTGTTATGTTGTGATGGATTTGATATTTCCTTTACTTTATAAATTTGCTAAGAATATATTGAGAAAATAAAGACAAGAAATATAAATTCTTTTTGTGCAAACCCAAGACAAAATAATTGTTGTTCCTAAATTCAATGCAAACCCAAGAGTAGACGTGGCCATTTGGAACCGAAACCGTGGAACCGAACCGGAACCGAACTGCCAAAAACCGGAACCGGAACCGGAAAAACCGTAACCGTCCTAAAACCGGAACCTGAACCTTCATACAAGGTTCGGTTCCGG
This sequence comes from Dioscorea alata, assembly GCA_020875875.1. Lineage (NCBI taxonomy): Eukaryota > Viridiplantae > Streptophyta > Magnoliopsida > Dioscoreales > Dioscoreaceae > Dioscorea > Dioscorea alata. Next base: position 4,509,743 of record CM037024.1, on the reverse strand, counting down.
TTTCAAAATTTGAAAACCGTGGAACCGGCGGTTCAACCGGCGGTTCAAACCGGCGGTTCAACCGTCTGTTCCAATTATATCAAAATATTATATATATTATATAAATAATGTCAAGGACTCATGATATCTATTATCCAATTAGGTTTGAGTCGTTTGACTATTTGAGGCATGCGATCTGTAATAACTAAATTGATTAGGTATGAATCTTCTGATTGTTTGATCTGATTCATTTGAACAATTGACTTGAACAATTGAACCAATTGATTAAATTATTAGGAATTTAGGAGTTAGAACCATTAGTAATTAGCTAGCATTAGCCATTAGGACGATGATGCAAACAATTAGACATTACGGAAATATGGAAAATGTGTATAATAAAAATAAAACAACTACGTGGGCTTTGATTCCTCGGGAGGGTACGTAGGCAACTTGATATAAATTAAGTTCAAGCTCTTTATTATTATTATTATTTTTTTCTTCTTCTATTGTACTTTTATTGTAAAATATTGTTTTAAATTATTAATTTTTTTATTTTTTAATAAACTATTGTATTAAATTAATTCTTGTGTTTTTGTGTTCATTTTAATTTGAAATATTGGATTATTTAGTTATAAAAAAAAAACCCCGAACCGTATGAACCGTCAAACCGGAACCGTTGAACCGAACCGCCAGAACCGGAACCGGAACCGAACCGAACCGGAACCGCCAAGAACCTTGCCTAGGCGGTTCGGTTCCGGTTCAAGATTTCTTTGAACCGGAACCGGCGGTTCAGGAACCGTAACCGGCAGTTCCTAAACCGTGGCCATGTCTACCCAAGAGATTGACCCACTAGTTATTCCTCTCTTATAACCCACTACATATTCTTCTTTAGTCTGTATTTGAGAAAAAAAAATAAAAAATAAAAAATCTTCTTTTTATGATCAAGATTTTACATTTTAGATGAAAATACACTGATAATAATTGAATTATATTAGAAAATACATTTTGATATATAAAACTAATAAAAATATAAATTAGATCTCCCAGGTCCCAGTTATATCAATGAATTTAAACTTGGTCACTACATGAATACGACTGTATAGTTGTCAAATTACAACATATCTTTTCAATCACAAGACTAAAATACATTTTCAATTATAAGTTAAAAACCCTTGGTGTGAGTAAATCTTATATTTAAGAAATTCAATTAATTATTATGTATAAGATTATACATTAGCTATAAAAAAAAATACAAAAATGACCCATGATGCAATTTAATTGTCAATCTAAGATATTTACATTATGTGTTTCTCATTTTTTTTTTTTTGTTTTTTTTGGAAAGAGTGACAAGTACTTTAATCAAGGGCGTGCACGTGAGAGAGCCACGTTTAACACGCACAGCATGCATTCACCTTCCGTGAGGCGGGATTCAAAACGGAGAGCCACGTTCGACTTCCGAAACGAAGACCCTACGCAAGAGACCCGGTACCAATTGACCCAAGGGCCATTGGCGTGTGTTTCTCATTTTATTTTAGTTATTTGTGGTTTTTTGTATGTACAAAATATAAATACACAAGCTCACATGTTTATCCATTTAAATTATTATTATTATTATTATTATTATTATTATTATTATTATTATTACTTGTAGTATTAGTATTTACCATGTAAAATTTAAATTTTAGATGGTATAAGTTAATTTGTTAATATAATGTTTGTGTTACAAATTTCGCTTTATTTTTTATGAGACATTACTTGACTTAAATTTTTTTTTAAATATTTGTCATTTTAAAAAATTCTTCTTTCGATACTCAAAATTTTATATTTTATTAATTTAAGAGAAGTTGTTTATAGTGTCCTTGGAACGGACCACAACCTCATGAGAAGTTTTTTAATACCCACAAAATCTCTTTTTAAAAGAAAAATTGCATAATCATCCTTGATTTTATAATTTGCTATTTTGTCCATGTTCAAAAACTTTTTATTTTTTATTTTTACTTTTTTTAGCTTATTTTTTTATGTTTTCTCTCGTTCCTTCGGTGACACCACCATTCTTCAGCATCAACACACTCCTTTATCAGTCACTGTATACTATACCAAATTCTTTTACTTTTTTATTAATAACCTTGAATCTTCCTCCATTTGAGAGCCTCTTTTTGATTTCTAGCCTCAAAGTCACCCTGTCTCTAGGGTAAAGGGGGCATAGGCTTGTCAAGTCATGGTGGTAAAAGGGCCATGAGCAAGTTATTTAAGCCAATTCAAGTTTGATCTACTCGCCGATAGGTTAACTAGTAGGTTCACTTTTGGATGGTCTGTGAGTCATCAATTAATATGCCATAATACCCATAAAGGAACTTTATGGAATACATCAGTCCATTTGTCAGAACATAAGGAAACACAAGGATTAGAAGTTTCAAAATATTCACAGAGTTTCTTCTTACCCAACTTGTATTATTTAAAAATGGTTTGTTACACCATCCTCCTTGATATCTTTTTACATGTTGCTTGCACTTAACACTACTCTGCAAAGCTAAATGGCAAGTGCTCTATAGGAATTGCCTCTGTAATTTTATTCCTATATTTCAATTGAGAATATATGCATAATGAATTTTAAGAACTAGTATCTTCAACAATCCTTAATCAAATTTGTGTTTGTGATTGAAGATGGTCAATCTTATTTGGATGCTGATCTATGTCTATTGAATGTGCCATACCCTCTGATATTTTGTTGTGCTTAAATATTTTTAACCATAATATTTTATTATGAACCACAATAAATTTTATTAAATGAAAATTACATATATTTGATTTAAGCATAAATTTCGGAGTTTGTTGCTCTAGATTGTTGGGGGGTGGGGGGGTAAGGGAGCATTGGTTTAAGATCAAAGATAGGGTTGGTTCAAGATCAATGAAAGGAGGGGTAATGATTACACTATCAAATCTGTGTATGTACAACTCTTTAGTAGTAGGTGTAGAAGCCAACCCAACAGTGCTCTTCCCCATATCTTGAGCTTCCATCACTTAAAGTCATTTTTCTTAGAGGCTAATGAAACAAAAATAAGCAATGTAAATACAATTAATACAACAAATAAAACAACTAAAATAGCTTTAGAGGCAAAATTAAAAAAAAAATAAATAAGTTAAGTAATGTTAATTCTTAGAGATCAGAAAATCATTAATAGAGCAAACTTAGCAAATAAAACAATTAAAATAGAGATTAGAGATAAAATTCAAAAAAAAAAAAAAAACAATGTTAAAGCTTAGAGAGAAACCAATTAATAGAGAAAACTTAACAAATAAAACAATTAAAATAGAGATTAGAATCAAAATTTAAAAAAAATTAAGCAAAGTTAAAGGCTTACCGTAGTCCTTAAAGCTTAAAGAGAGTTTTAAGAAAGCTTAGAGAGAGCTTGTTAGAAAGCTTAAGGAGATTTTGTTGGGAGAGATTAGAAAGAATAGGGGTGACATAAATGAAGGAAAAGAAAGAGTGTATATCAATGCTTTTAAAACAGGAATAGAAAGTGAACCAACCAAGCAACAGGGTCATGGGTCAGTTAGTTCGACAGGATGACTCGGTTTGGTTGGATAGGATAATTATGATATATATCATGTATTGGAAAGATGATGCGGATAAAAATTTGATTGAAAAAAATTATGTGACTCGATACAAATAAGCAAGGCTTGGATGGTGGATGGGACACCAACAGCACAAAAATGAAGAAGAAGACAACTCTGATCAAACTTCAGAGTATTTTGAAACTCCAAAGGAAGCACGATGCTCCCCCCCTCTCTCTCTCTTCGGATAGCATTCAAATGGTTCAAATAACAATCAAAGGAGTAGCAAAAAGATGGAGTTCAGTCATCAGAGTAGCAAAGCAGAGAGAGTTGGCAGGAGGCATGAGAAGCAACAATAACAACAGCAATATGCGGCTTCTTCATGTTCTTAACCCCAAGTACTTTTAATTTTTTTTAATAAAATGAAAAACTGAGCATGGTCATGGGTCTTGATTGATAGGTACGTACGTTATTTTCCTAAATGTTGACCCATCAGTTCACCTAGTGTGTTAAATTGGAGGGTCAATTGTTTGAGCCCTGACGGCTAGAAGGGTGATCCGTAGGGTTGAACTTAGTGAATTTTTTGACAAATGTGACCCGGTCCACCAGCATGGTCATGGGTCTTGATTTTCTTAAACTGTAACTAAGCTGGATATACTTAGCGTGATTACGAGTAACTAAACTTGATGTACTATGAATCAAAGAAAGAATCTAGGTAGTAAGAACCAGACTAGACCTTTGAACCGGAGAAAGCCAAGGTTCAAGGGTCAAGAGGTCTGCCCACAGTCTAACCAAGTTGAACCGGATTTAATAAATAATATTATAAAAATATAAAATAAAATACATTATTAGATTTTTTTTTAAAAAAAATCTAATGATTCTAAACCACTCATTAGATTATAAATTTATAATACCATTCATTAATAAAAAAAATCTAATGAACCTTACTGTATGTATATATATAATAATATGTCTTTTATTATTCACATTAGTTACTGAAGTTCTTTAGAAATAAAAAACTATTATTTCAAAATGATATCATGAGCATTAATCTAAAATTACTTTAGATGGAGATTTAGTCATCTTAGGCAAGGGCCATGAATACTCTCACACAAAGAAGTATCCAAATTCAAAAATCTAATACTCAAAATAGAGTAAAATAAAAGTCTTGACATCTAAAGAAATTGAATAAATTAATATATTATTTATTGATTACAAACTCTAAAAACAAAGTATTTATATAAATCTAGAATAAGGGTTAAATAAAACTAGGATAATTCTAAATTAATAGATAAAATAATTAAACTTTAAAATTCCAATTTAAAGCCTTAAACTCTTCAATTTCCCATGTGAATGTCATACTTTATCATTTCACCTCTCCTGGCAAGAAACTCAACCTTGAATTGCTAGGGTCTACCAAATTGTATATGATAACCTTCCATATCAATAACATCACAATAAACCTCATCAAAATACTTACCAATAGAGAATGACACTTTACATCTCTCTGAGCCAAATTTCCTCCCGCTTCTTTAATGCGATAGTGTGAGGATTATGATGAATCTTGGGTGCCAATTGCAAAATTAATACCACATCCTTGCTAATCATATTGTTCTAGCTACTAGTATCAATGATAAGTTCAAACACATATCCTTGTATTGTGCATCAAGTACAAAAAGTTTATACCTTTGAGAATTATCCCTAGTCTTTTATGATAGTATCAACTTTCTTATAACGTAAGCATATTCTTCGCCATAATCATAATCATCATCATCATCCCCATCCAAACTGTATATCACCTTGTTCTCACCTTCATCATCTCTCTTAATAATGTTCAAACTCTTGTCAAGTGGATAATCACTAGATTAATGGCCTTGTTAATTACACTTGTAGCACTTGCTTGAAATTAGGATAGAATAGGCGTTTGTTGGTTTATTCATCTTCTTGCTTGGTGCTTCCTTTTGTCTTTCCTTGACTAGTGCCGCTTTAAGGTCATTAGACTTCCCATAGTGTTGGGTAAATTCATGTGAAAGACTCCAATTATCATGCCCCGACCCGCAGGCCCACGGGACGCGACAACCGCGGTGACTATCCCAAGGAGGGATACCCCGCCACTTAGCCCTCGGGACGCCGCAAGGCTGACCAACACACCTGGAATTCAACAATATCTATCGCAGATATAGAATAGAGAAGAGCCATGATACATAGTGTGAGTAACAACAACAGCAAGATACAGAAAATATAGAGGTTCACAAGTGCACATAGAAGTAACATTAACAACAGTAGGAAATGCTAATACACAAGAGTTTAAGAGTTTCTTAGATACAAAACCATGCAACAGGGTTCTCTACAAGGTAGTGGATCCAACACTCAACAACATGCTCATGATAAAAATAACGTACGTAAACTGAAGGAAATACAACAGATGGAATAGTAGCAAATGCTCAGCACTCTGCCACGCCGCCGCACCTACTACCTGCAACAGACTAGGAAGAGGAAAGAGGGGCGAGCAATTAAAGTTACTCAATGAGGGGAGGTTAGCACAACTCTAATAGAAATATACTAACAATAATAATAATAATAATAATAATAATAATAATAATAATAATAATAATAATAATAAGTCACCAAAATAAATACTTTACCAAAAGCAATACTAGTTTAGAACATTAGCACATGTAATAGAAGTCTTCAAAAGAAGTAAAATAACATAATATAATGCCAAGACACTGATCATAAGGTTCCAAAAGATGAAAACAAGCTAATCATGAAACAAATCTTCCATCATAAAATGTATAAATCAAAATAGTTTCAAATACAAATAAAACAACTAAATGCCATTGTTTTGAAATAAATAAGCTCACTACTTGTGGCAACTCAAATATATGGGGGACTATCCTCCTAAAAGAGACAGCTAGGCTTCACCCTCTCACCACACATTCAAGATGACACTGCAAAAGAAACACCTTGGATAAATCTCAAATTCAGTATAAAGCAATACCCAACACTTACCCAGCATAACGTGGTCTAAAAAACTCTCTAAACCTTTGTTGTGGACGTGGCTATGTTCAGAGCCGTCAAGGTACTCATGTCCTTGACGTTGACCCATTGGTTCACCGGTTGGTGACTCCGGCTACCTGATGAACATCCAGTCCGGGCTCTACACTCCCACCTGAACTTGCCCTCGTAGAAATGAGCCGGTCTACCATGCTACCTCAAAAGCTAGTCGTGGAGACCCCCTACTGCAGTAGGATATCACATGCAATCACCACAATAAACACAACTCCACTTGGAATACAATCCAACAATAACCAACAATCAATAAAATTTCGACCATTTTCATGAGGAAATGATAAAAGTACCAGAAAAGTAAAGCTTTTAACACAAATCGATTTACAACATCCAACACAAGCAACAACATAGAAATTCATTCTCTTTGACAACTCAAAATGAGTTCAAGCTTAAGTCACACAACAATCAAGGAATTCCATAATAAATCCAAAGTTTCACAAAATAAAGATTTTGCAAACTCCTTGAAGGATTTCCATCATAAGTCAAATATGAACATTCAAACTCCAATTAAGACATTCAAGATCTTTAATAGTAATAACTATCATTCACCAAAGTGCCAAACAAGTAAAATCTAATAAAGATATACTTAAGCCATGATATATATATATATATATATATATATATATATATCGTCATTCTTCTAATAAAGCTATGCTTTACAATCCCACTCACTGAATTAGCGATTTATCTTCCTTGCAAGCTAATACTTGGCTAATCCTTTCCCTCGAGTCAACACTTCTTCTCCTTGCCAAAGCACAACAAAACATAACAATTGTTAATACAAAAGGTAAACAAGAAACCCTAGGTTTTTCTACCAAACAATCCTAAATCAATCCTATGATTGGCTCAAAGTTAGGTCTAAAGGTTACCAATGAATATTTGGGGGTTTTAGCTTCACTCTAGTTCAAAGAAATCAAAGAAACAACTAAAGTTTATTGGTACTACAGTAACCTTGTGATTTGCTACAGTAAAACTGACCCTTTTACAAGGATTTTCTCTCAATTTAGAACACCTAACCAAGAAATTACTTTACATATATTCACATACATGAATAACAAGTCATTGGCTTCAATTTGAGCCTGTAAACAACTCAATCCAAAGTATAATCTAAGTTTCAAAAAAAAATTCTAAAAAGAAGGAAATAAGAGGAATATACGAGATAAAAACCTTGGATCGAAGCCTTACCGTATTCAAGAGGATGTGAGAGGGAGAATGGAGGCTTTGATTCGCTGGAAAAACTCGTCGAAAAATCCAAGTTTAAAGCAAGGGTTTGGCCAAAGAAAAACAAAGGAAGGAAGAAGGGTTTTAAGGAAAAAATTTCGTGATGCTACAGTAACATACTGCTACTGTGACAGGTTGCTAAAATGACATGTTGCTACAGTATTGGGCTAAAAAAACTATAACAACTGACGGGTTATAGCTACAGTAAAAATTGGTTATGACACTAATCCCATTGGCTTAATGACACACCCCTTACGAGTGCCCCTCAAGTGCACGGGTCGTCGCAGTAAAAATACCCCTGTGAGTGGGTAGTTGAATCCATAGGGAGTAGTGATTCAAGACAAGAGAAGTTGCTACTTAGCTAGTGTGAAAATAATGGTGGTGAGAGAAAACAATGTGTGTGCAATAGAAGAAAGTAAGTAAAATGAAAGAGAAGAGTGCAAGCAAAGAGTAAGGAGGAAACAATCAATGTAAAGATGGGGTACCCGGACAATGCTCCCCCTAGGACTAATGCTTCTAGTGCAAGACTAATATTATATCTTCTAATTGATATCTAATGAGTCGTGGAAATCCTAAAGCACACATTCCCAAACTTAAGGTCAACCGTGACTAGTTTCGACATTATGCCCCGGCAGAGAGGATGCTCTCGACGCCTCACACTACATGGAACTGCTTGGGGTTCTAGGGATTCTAAGTGATAAACCCTGTCCCTAAGTATAGTTCTAACCCTTTGGTCCAGGCGAAAGAACCCTATTCTCAGTTAAGCCCTAGCACTAGAATTTACTACAATCCTTTACTCTGTTGCTCACACAACTAAGACCCAGGGGAGTTCATCTCCTAGCACTTCACTCTACTTTGACTGCAAAGAACTCTTAGAATATGGAGGAAGGGAAAATCAAGCCAAAGGAGAAAGGAGACGTTTCGCTATCTCTCGACTCACCATCTCGACCCTCTCCAATATCGTGTAGTCTAATCCTATAGAAGTTGTCACACCTTCCAAGGATAACCTAGATGACTCTTAACCCTAGGGTCACGGCTAAGGAAAAATCAATGCAATTATCATACAAGATTGGAACTCAATTAAAAGCATCAATTAAGAAAGCATAATAAAAGTCATAGAAACAATGTCATCCTAGGGTTTACAAGTCCGAATACCCACTAGGGGTTTAGCTCTCCATGGAGCTATACAAAATCATCAAAGTATTTGTATCAACAAGCATAGCAAACATGAATAAAACCCCCTTGTGATGCGTGACGATAGTATTGTGAAGCCGCTTCATCTTCTCCACCAAGTCCCTTGTCAAGCCTAGGACACGCCTCGCCGAATCGATGCCGACGAAAAGCCCCCCAATAGCTATCTTCCAAAGGACGTCGATGTCGATGCCGTAGACTCGCTCCAAAGCTCCACAAAATTCTCTCTAAACCCTAGCCGCGAGTTCTTCCGAAGTTGGACGAAAGATAGGTCAAAAGTCTTCAAAATAAATTTGAGTCATGGTATTTAAAGGGCTGAAATATGGTATCCACATGGCTGTATGGAATTTCCACACGCCCGTGTGGATTTTCTGAAAATAGATTTCTATCGAGCAGTGAACAGCAACTACTACAGTACTCGTGCCCAAGTTGTTCCCGACTTCATTTTCTTCAATGAGGCCGTTAAGTTTGGCACACAACCAACGGTAGATCATGTCGTTTGTTTTTTCTCTTTATTGATGAAGTTCTTCAATGTTACATGAGTTAAACTTTATGAGTGTGACTGCCTTTGTGCCCCTCCAAATGATAGAATCATTTAAGCACATTGGAGATTGGCACACACCCACAAGTCTAGAACCCGTGCCTTGATCCTTGCTTGGTCCAAGAAACTCCTCAACAAATGCAGCCATTACCTAATTTTGCTCTTTTTCCTCTAACTCTTCTCCACAACCCTACATGCCCAAAAGAACACAAATACACACTAATTAATGGTAAAGCATGAGAAAAGTAATGTTCAATGTAAGAAAAGAATACTTCGTATTACTTATACACGAGCACTTATCACTTGACTCTCCCAATTTCCAATTGTAGGACTTAGCACGGTTTTTTTCTTGAATTAATAAGTCTAATTTCAAGGCAATGTTTTGAGCCTCTGCCACTATATATAGTAAACTCTATCTTAGATTACAAGCTTCAAACCTTATAAATATTTGGCCACTTGTTATACCTCAGATTCATGTAATTCATTAGGCTCCACTAGCCTCAAGAACTCCTTGGTATAGTTATATACACTCATATCTGCTTGTGATCACTTATTGTACTGTAAAAAGAGAATTTGTTTATAATATGAGATTAAGAACTTGGCAAATAGTTTATGCTTCTTCTTTCACTATGCATTAACAGTGTGCTTTCCTTGATTTTACCAATCAATTTGTAGCCTATCGCACCAAGAAGAAGCATCTTCTTTCAATTGATAAGCAACTAATTTTACTTGCTTCTCCTCAGGATCTCCAAATATTCAAAAAAACCATTCAACTTTGGAAACCAAATCAATAGATTCTTCAATGCTCATCCTCCCAACAAAGTCAGGAATATCTACTTTTAACTTGAATGAATTTTCTCTATGGTTGTGGCCACCTTTAACCATATAACCAGTATACCCACCATATTCATTATCATCTGATGAGTCATCAATGTTAAAACGTTTTCTCACAAGTTGTAGTTTATCCTTGACTATAGTGATAAGTTGTATAGAGGCAACTCTTCCCACATAAGCCTTTAATGTTATTATCTACCCTATTAGCACCTAACAATTGTGCCATATGTTCCATAAGATGTTCCACACCCCGCTCAATTCAATCCATGAAAGTCTCCATTGTTTGTTGTGTTGCCAAAAGGCTTACAACCCTCAATCTCGGTTAACATGATGGCTGCTTCCTACCTCATTAGTAGCGATCATGATTAAGCAAATACTAGTGTTGATGCTATTGAAGAGGAAAAAGAATACTCTTATACAAAGAAGTATCCAAGCACAATTCTTAATCGCGTAAAATAAAAGCTTTGACTTCTAAAAAATTCAATAGATTGATATATTATTTATTGATCACAAATCCTAAAAACAAAGAATTAGTATAGATATTTGAATAAAGGCAAAATAGTAAATAAAACTTGGATAATCATAGAATAATAGATAAAATACATAAACTTTAAAAGTCAAATTTAAAATTTTGAAATCTTATATATCCAATGTGTAAGCCATATTTCATTAGAACTGGCCTGCTAGGTCAGTGACATACCATACTTTTAATGGGCCAATTTTGGGTCTAACCGAATTAAAGCCCAACTTTCGCCCACCTCTACTATAAGGAGTCCACACTTGGCTCTTTCGGGTCAAAGTGAGCTTGCCAGGCCATAGGGAGCTACATGAGTTATTTCAACAATATTGATGAGTTCTCGTGGGGATAAGTAAGCATACCTAGTGTTTAGGCGTGCTCACACATCCCCGGTGACCGCTCATGATGTGAAGCAAGATCGCTTAAGCCATATGTGAGTATGCCATGGCTCAAGTGTTCATGGGATTTAGGTGAGATTAGGAAGATTTCACAAGGGTCATGTAACAATTTCATGAAAAAAAAATTAACTAATTTTTAAAAAAATTAAATTATAAAGTATTTAAAATATATTTGAAAATACAAATCCTCATTCGCTCATGTTCAAGTTTGGAGAGGACTTGCAAATCCTTTTTTGTTAATTTAAATACCTTTGCTTATTTATTATAATCAAAATTATCACAAATAATATATAATTGAGATTCAAAAAATAATTTACCAATGCAATTAATTTATTGATAAGGTGCTACTTATATCAGTGTGATCTGTACTACTCCTTTGTTTGAGTTAAAAGTTCTATGATATTTGTTGGTTTATTAATTGAATACAAACAAAAATGATGGTCCATGCATTATTTCTCCATTGTAATCCACTTGATATTTTTCTGAAGATTGTATATAATTATATCAAGAAAAGATACATGAAAAGACAAAGAATAATAATTCTGCTTCAATTCTAGATTTTATACATAACCATAAACAATAAATCGTTGAGATTCAAAATATAAATTATCAACAAAATCGATTTATCAATACAGGGTTAGTGGTAATAGAGGATTTAAAAAATATATTTTAATATATACAATTATATATAGAGAGGCCTATTCATCTATGAATGTCCTTAGATCAGTCGCTGAATTCAAATCTAACACCTGTGCCATCACACATGTTAGCTATAGTATCTCGTGGGCCTATTAATCTACCCACCCAGTGCAAGTACAATGGTTTTGACATTGTTCATATCCATGTTTAATTCTCTCTCCTACTCCTTCTGTGTTTATCTTTTTCTTCTCTGTTCTCTCCCTTATGTTTTTTTTTCTACGGACGTTCGTAATTTATGTTACACACACACACGTATATAAACTAAAATTTAATCTAATATTAAAATTTTCATAAATTTATAGTTGGTTTCATTTTTGCATGCATACCATGGTGCTTATAATTTAAAAAGGAAATCATTTAAAGGTGATTCTACACCGCTTTGCGTAAGCAATCAATAATTGAATAATATTAAAATTTTTTTTTTTTTTGCATATATACCACATCAAAAGTTGATAAAAGGTAAAAGAGTCTATAACTATATATATCCAATGGTATAATTATGAGATTTATATATCTGCAAAAAGAAAAATATGGGTAAATCTTACTTACACTAGCCACTCACAAATAAAATAACCTTGGTGCTAGCTTGATTGGTTCTTCTTATTTACAAACTTGATCTATTTTTTTTACTATTACTAGTTTACTATTTACATTAATATAAATCATATAATGGGAGAAGTTTTTTCATAATTTACCAATAAAGTTACATGTTTAGAAATACAAGGGAGGGTCATTAAGTATTGCTCTATTATAATCCTCTTAATACTTTATTTACCTCCCACATGTTTAGAATAAACAAAGAAAAATAAAATAAAATAAAAATTATCATTATAGAACTTTATTGAATACAGACAAATATTGTTTTATTCGATCAAACTTATTTCCTTATCATTATTGTCAACATTAATACAAACCATGCAATTAACTCACCAATAAATTAATTAAATTGGCTTATATATATATATATAGAGAGAGAGAGAGAGAGAGAGAGAGAGAAAGAGAGAGAAAATCAAAATTCTTCTTGAGGTTATCCTCATAGAAACTTTATGTAAAGGAAAAATTATATAGAGTTTTATTTTCAAAATTCTTGCAAATAATTCACTTATAAATTTTATCAAAATTATGATCTCTTTATTAGTACAATATAAAAAGGAGACAATATATATAATGACATAGAGGCTTCTCAATACTTTGGAAAGAAAGAAAAGATGTTCTTCTCCATGCTACTAAAAGTTCCTCAAATGTTCCTTCTCTTATTCTTGTTAATTATCAATTTTGATGCCCTAATCCTAACCCAAAAAACCGATAAAAATACAACATTTGGAACTAGCAATAATTGTATTTGGAGACTCTGTTGTTGATTTAGAAAACAATAATGTTATCAACATCCTTGTAAAATATAACTCCCCTCAGTATGCATTGGTTTTGTAGGTCAATTACTGACCAAAAGGTTTTGTGATAGAAGGATCCCTATAATTTTTCATTGGTATGATATGCTTACTGAGTCTTTTCTTTGTTTCATTATATTATTTATACTATTTGAAACATTGAGTTTTTGCTTTTTCTCCCAAAAAAGAAGTTCACAATTCTTATACTTTAAGCATTGCTCCATTATGCTTTCACCTATTGTGGAAAATTCCACTTGGTAATATTCCATTCCTTGAAAGCTAGTGGATACTAGAGCCAGTGAAATTGTAGCTACTAATGCATAAATTGCACCTTTTTCTTTCTCCCACAAGTAAATATAACCTCCGAGACAATTACCAAAATAGAACTTGGATATTCAGGTCCTAATTCTATAGCTTTTATATGATGTCCTTCAAATATGGATTCATGTAGAACATCTTGCCACCCTATGAATATGGTATATAGGATATTTATAAATATTAGGCCCAAATTGAAAAGTGTTGCACTCCCTTGAAATAAGTGCTTGTACACTACACTTCCTATGACGGTTGCCAAAGCTTCCAATAGTGAAGCCAAAATAAGCCATGGACTTCGATCTATAAAATGATACGAATGCATCTAAGATTCAATCGTAAACCACTTTGCTTCAGTTGTATGTAAACCTCCCTTCACCCTCATACCCCAAATTGTTGAAGAAGAGAGCTCTTTTTGGTCTCATTTCCTTCAATCTGACAAGATAAATAAGTAGGAATGGATGGTTCTTTTATTGCATTGATATAAGTGATACTAGAATAAGAAAAACTCACTTATCTTTTCAATATATATTTCAAGGATGTAATTCTCCAAGCTCTTTCTTGCCAGTGTGGCAATCTCACATGAACTAACATGACATAATAAAATTAAAATTAAAATTAAAATCATAAAGGGAAGAGTTAATAGAAAGTGTTATATATATATATATATATATATATATAATCCTAATTCCAAGTAGAATCTTCTATTTCAACAACTTCCAATTCTTATATCATATGAATAAGTTATATCCAAATTTAGAGAGACTCAAAGATCTTGAATTTTCTTCTTTGGAACTCAATCCAAATTCAATATTCGGTTTTATATTTAAAGATGTAATATACATTTACAAATCCAATAATAGATTTGAAATTTAAGATTCTAGCTTACCTAATAGGTTATTAGATATACCTTTTTATCTTTAGACGAGCATTTAACTTATAAAATAAGTGTTTTGGTGGGAGCTAGGATAAAAGAATATGTTTAGATTCACTTTCTATGGACAAAATAAAAGCACAAAGGTAGGTGATACTTTTTTCCAGAAGTCAGTAGACTGTCGTTTCACCAAGAAGTTCTAAGGGTGCAAAAAAATAAAAACACTATGATTAAAATTTTATGAACAGAATGTCTTTAGAAGAAAAAAAATCCCCTACTCTATCTCTATATAAAGTTAATATTCCTTAATTTCTTATTTTTCTTTTGCAACTTGATTGGATGCTCGTAATCCCCTTAAAGCCTTGCGACTAGTAATCTTCTTTATACCTCATTAGACTCCCAAACCTAGTTATTAACAATTTATCTAAAGCCTTCCCAGACACAATAAGAGTCTAATCCATTGTTTGGTTCAAAAGGGATGGGGAAAGAAGGAATAAGGGGAAGTGAAGAAGAGAGGAGGACAGAGGGTTTGAAAAAAAATATTATTTTTTGTCCATTAGGGTAGTGACACGAGGCAAAACTTTTTTTTTTTTTTTTTTTTTTTTTTTTGAAGGAGTGAAAAGGAGTATGATGTATATATTACTAGTCTACTCATTTATATAAAATGGACTATGATGACTTTTTATATACGCTTTTTATAATATTTTATATCAATTTTATTATCCTTATTATTCTTAATATTAAACTAATAGCATGATCACTCATTTTTACACTTTATATTTTTATATTTTTTTATTGTTATTAAGTTTAAGCCAATATGTTAAAAAGTAAGAGTAAATAAGATAATATATTTGAGGGCAGAGGAGAGAGAAAAAGGGAGAAATGAGAGAGTTGACAAAATAGAAACTAAATAGATTTTTGGACAAGAATTTGTCTAAAAAAATATTTTAATATGGACAAATTTGTTTTTTTTTCTTCTAGATATAACTTGTTTTTAAACTCTTAATCAAGTAAATTTAAGTAGTTACACACCATTAATTAAGTAGTTTTGACTCTATGTTGCATATTTGGATGTGTACATATGGATGCACTCTAAAGTGATAAATCATTACTAAATTGAATTCCTCTAAGACTCAAAATAATCAAATCATATTCAAACTCAATTTACACAAAGACAATTTGAATTTGAATATAATTTGGTTATGTTCAAAAAGAACTTGTATAGAGGATTTTCGGAATAGAAATGAAAGATTAAAGATAAAAATCTATTTTGATTTCCAATCTTTCTAAGATAAAAGATTTTATTTCTACTTATACTAGAGCTAAGAAAACAACTTGACACCTTCCAAACTCACAAGTATATCCAAAAAAACTTTGCAACCTCCAATATTGAAACAAGTAACAAATTCAAAACACTACTAATGAGCTATATTTACTTTAGCTCTCAAGCCCTCAATCTAGATACACCTTTACCCCTTGTTTGGTTTGAGCTTTTTGGAAGTGTAGTGAGGATTGCGATGGAATGAGGATGTGCTTGGTTGGAGAAATAAGGGAGAGCATGAGGAATTTGGAACGGTGTTTTGCCCATTTTCGCCAATCCTCACTCCTCATATTCCGCTCCTCCAAATCTAGGTCTTTTGGAGTAGTGAGATGAAACAAACAGTTAGAAAGGAAAAAAATAATGAATTTTTAATAAATGAAAATCTCATTTTTAGAAATGTTTTCTATTTTTATCTTAGATTGGAAATCAAAATAGATTTTTATCTTTAATCTTTCATTTCTATTTCGAAAATCCTCTTTATACAAGTTCTTCTTTCATTTCTATTTTGAAAATCCTCTCTATACAAGTTCTTCTTGAACATAACCAAATTCTATTCAAATTCAAATTGTCTTCTTTTAAATTGAGTTTGAATATGATTTGATTATTTTGAGTCTTAGTGGGATTCAATTTAGTAATGATTTATCATTTTAGAGTGCCTCCATATGTACACATTCAAATATGCAACATGGAGCCAGAAATGCCTAATTAATGGTGTATAACTACTTAAATTTACTTGATTAAGAATTTAAAACTAAATTCTATCTAGAAGAAAATAAACAAACAATTAAAAAGGAAAAATAATGAATTTTTAATAAGTGAAAATCACATTTTTAGAAATACTTTCTATTTCTAAATATTTCTAGCCAAACACGAGTAAAAATTTAGGTAGGGTACTATACTTGACCTTTTTTCACTTTGGATATTTGTTTTTGATTTGTTTCTTTTTGGGCACCATATGCTTATTCCATTTCACCAGGAGAGTAATCGTGCAATTCCTGAGCCAACTCATATGCTTTATTTTTCCACGTCGAGAGTCCCTTATCCTTGTTGGATTTGACATGTCATTCCTGAGCCAACTCATATGCTTTATTTTTCCACATCGAGAGTCCATGTCAAGAAGGCTTTCACATCATCATCCCTTCCATCTCCACTGTCCTCCTTCCGAGAGAATGCTTTTTCTTCATTCAATTGAAGGAAAGCTTAGGCATAAGAGATTTCTTCTCCGATGATGCTGTTCATGGATGACTTCTCCCAATGGTAGATTGCCAAAAGGCAGAGGGCCATAAACTCTAGTTTCAGCTTTATGAAAAAAGACTCTAGAGTTCCAGTATGTGAGGTTTAGAAGTAGATGCACATTTGCAGGGATCTTTATTTTCCCCACTTTAATTTATCTCTCTTGTTGTGAACCTCTTCGAAGTAAATATGCATTTTTTTTTTTGTATATGTAATGAGTTTTTTAATTGGCCATGAGTGTTCCTAATGAATTCATGGATAATGTTTCAATGTGCCAGAAATAATATTTAAATATTTTGTAATGGTTTTTTCTCATGTTTTTTCCTCCTGATTAATTTAATGGATGTTTATAATTTTTTTATCAATGAGTAATGGTACAATGAATAACAGTAACAAGTGTTTATAATTTGCTAATTTTCAATCAATGAGTAATGGTAATGAGAAATGTTAATGAGTGTTTATAATTTTCAGCTAATGAGATGCACAAAATATCTAAATTTATTATGATGATGAAGTTGTACTAAACATAAACTTGCAAGTATTCTTGAAGCACATGAGTATCTTAAAATTGTTACTAAGATGTTGATATTCTACACAAAAGCCTGGAAAAATTTCTACAATAAGTATTTTTGGTAGTATATCTGAAGTTACATAGGACATTGCATCAAGAGTCACTAGTTCATATGTTCTGGGAGTATTTCTGCAATAAGTATTTATGGGTGTCATCTAAAAATTGGAAGAAATTGATTTTTCACATTCTCATTGAACCAAAAATCAATAATTCATCTCCATAGCAGAGTGTTTGATCACATGGTAAATTGTAATGTGAAAGTGATACACATACAACCACAATGACATCCAAAAAATTTCAAGGACCATCTAAAGGTTAGTGCTTCAATATTTTAAGTGCAGAAGGTCCCATTAGTGGGCTACACACTTTACAAAACTATAATAAATTTGTGCTGAGACACAGCCTTTAAGAACTCATTCCATGAGCATATGCAAACACACAGCAGAATCAAGGACCTGGTGGGAGCCATGCTTTTCTCTTTTTTTTTCTACACCACTTGCCCTGCTCTTATCTTCAACATCTTGCTCAAAGTCTTTGTGTCTCAACATAGGGATCTAGCTGGGAATTGTTTTCTTGCTTGGCTTTTTGAAAGGATTTGCTTCTTCCTTATACTTGGAGCTATTTTTTGCCTTCCCAAGTCAACTGTAGCTGATGATGCAATGAGAGTCTACCCAGGTATGTCAAGTATCTGTGATGTTTTAAAAATTTAAATCACCATAAAGAATTGGAAAAATAAAAAACTTCATCATAGTGAACAAACCTATGAGTCTGGTCCAATTAGGTTGAAAGGCATTGTAGTTTGTTGACTGGGGAGTGCATGACCATGGGCCATCTACAATTTTAGATTAGAATGGTTAGGTTGCTTTTAATTTATGAGTTTTATTTTTTTTAATTTTTGGTATGATACAAATTGTGCAAACATAGATATTGCAAACAAACTTGTTAAATACCTATGCCATTATGCATGTTGAAAGATTATCAACTGGTACATGATCCTCATGTGGAATTGATGAGCCAAGGTTAGTTTCGACTGGAATGTCAACTACCTATGATGTTCAACAAAAAAAAAAAAAGATAGAGAGAATGAATGTATGCTGAATCCAACAAGCACAACATTGAGACTATTCTTCTATTACCCTACATGAAAACAAAGTACCTGTGATATTGGATAATTCGCAACATTTCCAAATGTAAGTACATTATTGATCTCATTACTCCTTAGCTGCTCAGCCTTGTCATGTCCAGAGATCAAAATCAACATATACTGCATAATATAATATTTAAGTTGAAAGAATATACCTCTAAGAAGTGTTCCTCTAGAACTTGAAGATCAATTGTGGCAATGGGGTCTTGCTCATTATTTACACCCTACATAAAAATAGCAGCCATTACTATATAAGATGGATCACACAAACAAATTAAATCTCCAAGTGACTCACATCACCGGTATTTGCAAATGATTGATGTTGAGTGGAATTTCTCCAGGTTGATTTGTCATTGTTCCCTTATGAAGCACTCAGACATATAATTATAAACATAATTTAACAAAAACCACATCAAAAGCTGTAAATGTATATGAAAAAAAAATTATAAGAACAATCTTGCCTGCATTCGATGATATCTTTTGTTATGCCCTACTGCTCCACAAATGCTGCAATGTATATCAATCCCTTTCATGCATATCTTCCCCTTTGTGAAACCTGTAGGCTCCTCATCTGCCTTCCTCCTCCTGAGCATTGGTTTTCTTCCCTTATTTTTGTTTACAGGTTCTGGTGGTATCATTGGTGGTTGATCACTCTTGGGCCAATAACTGTTGTCTTGAGTTGGGTTCAAGATGTGGCTATAAGTCGCTAAGAATGTACTTTTCCTATAGCAGTCATCTAAGAATTCTTCTGGTTTGTTTTTGTTGTAGTAAAGGGATGATATAGCATGGCAACAAGGAACTCCTATTAATTGCCATCTTTTACAAGTGCATGATCTCTCTCTAATGTCAACAATAAACTTGCCATCATTTCCCATCACCTGATATTTTTTACCACCAGACCATGTAGTTTTACATCCCCAACTAAGCTGCTTTGATCTTTCCAACTTTCTAATGATTTTTGGACAGTGATCAGTTGGACATCTTTGCATATCATTTCTTTCTTGAACCCTAGTCATCAATTGAGTTCTAATCATTTCATTCATTGTAATTATACCCTTGGTCCTAGCTTGAAGGATTTGGCTATGGAAGCACTCATATATGTTGTTTAACAACATATCACACTTTATCTCAGTCTTAAAGTGTGACCTACTCCAATGGTCAGGGTTAATGTTCTTCATAAAATCATGTGCTCCTACAGACAGGTCTTTAAGAACATCCATAACTAGGTTATAGGCAGGTATATAGCTAGCTCTTGCACAAACCCATAGTTGATCTTTAAGGCCCTTCCCTCTGAATCATTTCCTAAAATTTGTGTGTATATGTTTTACACAAAACCTATGTTCACTATTGGGAAATAAATCTTGTATTGCATTTTGAAGTCCCTATGTGTACAGGTTTAAAAACACCACCAACAACCAAAACAAAAACATAATAGGAAGATGAAAAAGAAAAAGGGGAAAAACACCAAAAAAATACCAAAACAATGAATGTCAGAGATAATCATAGATGCACAAACAATGAATGGGAAATTAAGAATAGATGCATAAACTTACTTTTTGTCTATCACTTATGAATGCCTAGCCATGACTATTATGTATCTCTAGATCCTTAGCAAGAAACTCCAAAAACCATACCCAATTCGCACAATTCTCCTTGTCCACTACAACCCAAGCTACTGGATAGATGCAATAATTTGCATCTATCCCAACTGCTGACAATAATTGCCCACCATAATGCCCCTTAAGAAAACATCCATCTACAGAAATAATAGGTCTACACCCTGCCAGAAATCTAGCCCTAAGTGGTGACAAGCACACATACATGGATTGGAATACACCTACATTACATTTGAATTTAATGGTGGACCCTGGATGTGTTATAAGTAACTCAAGTCTGTAATCATACAACCTTGTCATTTGAGTGTGCTCATCACCATCAAACATCCTAACCCAATATCGCAAAAAGAAAAAAAAAAAAAAAAAAAAAACCAAAACACCCAAGGAAAAATTTGAAAACAATTAGGTCCTGAAATAATTTAAACTACATACATATTAAGAGTAACTAGCAGAATACCCTGCTGCAATGTTTTTGGCTCTCCAAGCCTTAAGCCTGCTAATATCCACTTCTTGGTTTGTTTTAATAGCCTGTATAATGCCAGCATGCTTCCATGAAGGATCTACCCTAAATTGCTCTAAATAGTGTTCTGCTATCCATTGAGCATTGACATGTCTTATGCTGTGATTCCTGGTGCATTCATGCTTTAAATTCCCAAGTTTTATTTGAATAGTACTCTTATCCTTGGAGAGTCCCATAAATAAAAGGGATAGTTTTTCTTGCAAAATGCCTTACATCTCTTCTTGTTATTGGGTTTGAAATTCATAACACATATGTTCTTAATCCTATAGTTCTTAACTGCCTCTTTGAATTGTTTAAAGCTACTAAACTTCATGCCAATTTTGAATTCAGGATCTTTCATGTCTATTTGTTCATTAAATTTAGCATATCTAGGTTTAGCAGGATCCAATTCATCTTCATCAGTTGATGAACATGATTCCAATTCATCAGATCTAGTATATTCAGATTGCACATCATCCTCGTCATCATTTTCTTCTCTTCCAACTTCATCTTGTGCATTCACCTCAGGCATAGGTATACCACTAACCCCATCATATTAAACTATGGGCAGGTCTTCTCTATCACTTTGCAAGCTATACTCAGAATCATTTAACTCACTTCCCTCATTTTCTTCCTCATCCTCAATATCAGCATCTTTATGTTCCACAGTTTCCCCTATGGCTTCTCTTGGAGCACTAACTCCCTGTCCTAAACCACCACAATCATTGCTAGAATTCTTTTCAACAGCATCATTACTGCAGGCAACATAATCCCTGACCAACTTAGCATATACCTTTGCAACCTTACTCCTATCCACAGCTAATGCCATTGATAAAAAATCCAAATCATTTTTTATTTCAGATAACCCAATTCTCTGACTCAAAGTGTCCTTGAACCAAAATGTGGCACCTTTTACATCTAATTTTAACCCCTTAGCCATGTCTACAATTTCCAGTCTTAATATATAGTCTGTAGAACAGTAATCAACATATCCCACAAATTTATAACCCCTCCAATTCTCAATATCAATAATTCCACAATACATTTGCATTGTAAAATATTTAGCATGTGGCACTAAAAAAATAATTGGAGCATAGTCACACAATCACACAATAAAAAAACAAACACATGTATTGACAAAAAAAAAAAAAAAAAAAACCAGGACCCACATAGCTCACAACATTTTGCCATCAACTTAAGAAAAAAAAAAACAGAACCCACATAGCACACAATACATCAAATGCATTATTCTGTTATCCATCAACTTACATTTAGATTTAAAAAAAAAATATTTGATACGGCAAACTACCATAATAAAATAAATGAAGATGGGAACATGAACTATTTCAATTTTTTGCCTATAAAGTGTTGGGACCACTAATATCAATTAAGAGTTGGAATAAAAAAAGGACAATACAATTAGTTAGGTTAAAACCACTACATAAACCCTAAATAAAATAACTAATTGTATTTCACTTCATCTTAACGAAGACATTGGAAATAAAACAACAACAACAACACAATTAAAAGTTGAAATAAAACAACAACAATACAATTAGGGTCAAGGAAAACAACAAACATGTCTTTTAGATGAATTAAAATGATTTCTCATTCATACATAACATCCACAAAAGTATAAGATATCAACATGTTTTACCACTTAAAAACAAATACAAAACATCCACAAAAGTATAAGATATCAACATGTTTTACCACTTAAAAGCAAACAGAATCCATACAACTTTTTTTAGGAGTAAACCCTCTAATTATATTTCCATTTTAGTCTTTTGCGGATGTACTGCATTACACATTTGCAAAACAATGGAAG
The DNA here is from genome assembly GCA_020875875.1 of Dioscorea alata. NCBI lineage: Eukaryota > Viridiplantae > Streptophyta > Magnoliopsida > Dioscoreales > Dioscoreaceae > Dioscorea > Dioscorea alata. The sequence goes on along the minus strand of CM037024.1, from coordinate 4,486,950 downwards.
ATAAGATAAGGAAAGTACTTACCAAAACTTGGTGCTTCGTTGTATACTGACCTAATATTCCAAGTATTTGCCATGATTGCACTTGCTTCACCTCCCTTTCCTTTATGCCCCCGCCTTTGGCTCCTAGGTCATCTCTAACTCAAAAATTTAGGGCCTCCTTCAGAATGGAGATGGGTTGCTCGCAACTCCTTGAGAATCAATTTAGGCCTAAAGAAAATAAAAAGAAAAGGGAAATCGAGAAGGTATGGAGTGGTGTGGAAGGCAAAGGTTAAGTGGAGGTTGATATGGGAAAATATGATGGTGACATGGCTCAGAGATGACGTGTCAGGTCCAATAGGCATAAGTGAGTGCGAAGTCAGCTGTCCACATGTCTTTCTGATGGCCAAGTAATATAAAAATCACCGGAATCGCACAAGCAACCTCCGGGTAAAATGGAATAATCATATGGTTCCAAAAAGAAACAAATAAAAAACCAATACCCTAAGTGAAAAAGGGTAAAGTATGGTACTCTACCCAAATTTTTACCCAGCCAAACACTCATTTATCTTTTTCTAGTTGTCATATTAATGTTTAATGTATATGGAATATAAAGCTACTTGACAAGGATTAATTGTATCAATGGTTGTTTCATTTTATCAAAAACATAAAATCATATGCATAAATAATCTTTTACATATTTATCATTTTGGTTATAGCCGCCCGGCATTTATTCAGTCTAACACATGGCCAATTTCCCATCTCGCAAAGGACAATAATGCCTTGTCACTTTCGATTGAGAGATGTAACATGCATTCCATGATCATCTCAACTTTTCATGTATATCTCGTGAAGTAAATGACCATGCAATCCCTGACTTACTACCCTTTTATTTTTTATTTTTTATTTTTATTTTCTATTTTTTAATATTAGCATGCGCAACCAATGCCAAGTTCTACTTTATCTCCATAATTAAATGATGAATATTACATATATTATTTTTATCTTTTTATGTTATATTTAGTTGTCTCTTAGAGGGAATCCTTTTTCATAAGCTGTTTATTCTATGAGAATATTAAATTATTTATATTTGAATCAAACTCATTATATATTTTTATATTACATCTAATATAATACTATAAATTTGGATTTATAATATATATAAATCTCTATTTCTAAGCTTTTAAATTGAATCACACTAGTTAATAGTTTTGGCTTACATTAACAATCGGTTAATTTTTTTTGGTAAATCACTAAACTTTGGTCAAATATTATTTTAATCATTGAATTTTGATTTGTTTCAAAATGCTCACTAAAGTTACTAATCATTTCATCTGCAGATCACCCGATAGATTAACACTTTCATTAGCTGATGTGGAGGCATCCACATGTGCGCTGACTAGGCTTTTTTCAGTCTCCACGTCAGCTAATAAAGGTGTTAATCTATCAGGTGACATACTGATGAAATGATTAATAATTTTAGTGAGCATTTCGAAACAAATCAAAATTCAATGATTAAAATAATATTTGACCAAAGTTCAGTGATTTACCAAAAAAAAATTAACTTTAACAATCCCATTCCTATTAACACACAGATATATATTCAATAATAAATATATATCTTGCAGTGGTTTGTCTATTTGAAAACTATTGCACGCCATTATTGATGATGGGGGTACTTTTTGAAAGTTCATTTGGTAGTGGTTTGTCGTTTTTTTTTTTAGTTGAAGGTCTTGTTGGTTCATCACTTCAATGCAAACTTAAGGAATCGGTCCATTAATAATTATTGTTGTCTTGTGACGCACTTGATATTTTCCTTTACTTTATATATAATAAAGAATATATTAAAAAAAAAACAAAGAAAAGAAAAGATGAAAATGACAAGGATGGAGTTGGTTCGTCAATTCAATGAAAACCCAAGAGCTTGATCCTTTAATTATTCCTTTCTTATAATCCAATCCATATTTTTCTTTAGGTTTTTAACAAAGGCGACAAAATAGAAATTCTTCTTCCTAGCAATATCCTCAAGAATATTTTATGGTATATATATATATCAGTTCCCAAGTGTATCAATGCATTCAATTTAGTCCCCTGCTATAATATTATGGGTATGATAATCTCATTATCTCATCAATGGTGTTACATGAAAATGAGTAAAATGGATGCAATTGTATAGTCCGCATATTACATTAAATTTTTTAGATTTTGGGATCAAAATACATTTCCAAATTTAAGTTAAAAACCATCACTATAATTAAACCTTATATTTAAGAAATTCAATTTATAATGTATAAGATTACATATTCATCTATACAAACAATACAAAATTAAGACTTGGCACTATTTTTAAACAAATAAGGACCTATAGGACTCTTGAATATTATAGTTGACCATAAGGACATTGCAAGTTTGTCTGTGATTATAGAGTCTCTCTTTTGTTAAAAAAAAAATTGTTGGAGAAAAGGACAACAACAATTTATGCTTAAGGAAATGATCCTATAAACCATATACCTTTTAAAATGTTAAAATTTTAAGGAAGTACATTGGAAGTAAATAATGTTTGCTTTAACCGATTAAGCGTATTTATTCCTTAATTGTTCATATCCTTTCTTTATTAGTTTAACCACCTAACCGGTTACTAACTAACTGGTGATTAGCGATATAAGAGTAAGAAAGCTACTTCTTTCTTTTAGGTAAGAGTCATTAATTAGTTGTAACATTAATATCTTAACCATCAAGTTGTTTTATATGAATTGTTCTCAGTTAAATTTTTTATGTATTTGAATTTCATTACTAAATTATTAGTTAGAGAACCACTTCTTCCTTCCACGTATATGTCACTAGTTAGCATATAGGAGCTACTATTAAACATGTTATCGATTAGCTAGCTGGTCATTATGCATATTCATTTCTTTATTAATTAGAGCCACTACTTCGTATGCTAGAGCTACAATACTTGGTAGGTTACTGACCAGCTGGTTATTATTCATATTCCTTCTTTATAAGTTCAATTAACTCATATATATTCCTTAGTCGGTCATACTCTTTATTTACCAACTTAGTAAAGCCACCAGCACCTGCTCGTCTTGTAACAATCAAGCTATCCTATGCTAACTACTATTTCTCTTTCTTATTTTTCTTCACCAACCACTTAAACAACAAGAAAGCACTCCCGTTCTTTTTGTTCTTCCTTCCCCCACCATCTTAACTCATGCAAAACAAATGAGCATTGCTAATGGAGTTCTATAACATATACAAAACAAATGAGCATTGCTAATGGAGTTCTATAACATATACAATAAACAAAGAAGAGAAACACTTATATTTAAGAAGAAAAAGGAAACTAATATTTAAAAAAAAGCATGTTTAAGATTAAGAAGAAAAAAAAAAGAACATTTACAAAAAGAGAAAAGAAAAACAGAATAAGAAGAAAAAAAAAATGATGGTGATGATGAAGGGTGAGAGAAAATGATTGAAAAGTTGATTTAATATTTGCAAGTATTGCAAAGGAATTATAAGTAAAATAGGAATTTATTAGTCACTACACAAGTCAAAGGGATCATTTGGTAAATATGTAAATATCAAATGACCATACAATAAATTTTGTATTTTTAAATGCACGATCTTTATGTTGTCTGTGTTTGTCGCTTCATCTCAATTATTTGTATATTTTCTTTTCCTTCCTAGATGTTTGTTGGTTTATCCATACAATTTCCAAACAAGAATGACCACTAATTTTATTTTTTATTTTAATTTTTTGTCATGAACAACTTGCTATTTTTCTTTACCTTGCACATGCTTAAAATATATTGAAGACAAATATATGAAAAAATTCTTCCATGCTCAAAGTTTTATGTTTATGTACTAAATGTAATTGCCAATCTTATATGTTTATAAATTTCAATTTTTATTTATTATTACAATTAGTAGTTATCATATACTAGAAACATAACAGGATAACAAGACTAAGTTGGTTGGTAGTCTTCAGTCTTCACCCTTTTTGTGGTGAATGATAGCAAATAACTTTTGTTTTCTGATGCAAATCAAGTTGCAACTTGCCTAAAACTTCCCTTATGTCACATGACTGCTGGTTGATCCAACTCCCCCTATCTTTCTCCCGAGGGCTTCCAAGCGAGCTTGAATGTTTTGTTTTTGTTTTGCAATGAGGATCAGCTCAGCAACGTTGGCTAATTATCGTTTCTCCAGGTCTTCATACAAGAACTTCTTCTCACTTGCCATTGTAGATCCTTCACTCATCTTTCCCTTGGCCTTGCTAAAGATGGACACCATTTTCTCCCCTTTTTTTTCTTTACAGACTTTGTGCTTTGTTTTATCAACTTTGGGTCAAAAGTTATGTCTTCCACTTCAACTTCGGGATTTGAGAAGGATTTTTTTCTAGGTTCTTTCTCTGCCTTCTAACTCTAACTTCTTAATTTTGGGGCACCTTTTTTTTTCCTTGAGATTTCTTCAACTCAAAGTGGTATATCATCAAAGGTATGTGAATTGTTTGATGTTGCATCTGGAGTCGCAACTAGAGTTGCATCTGGCGGTGAAACATAATCTTTATCCTCAATGCTCTCTTTTGAGTTCTTCAAATGATCAAGTGCATTCTATATTGTTTCTTGGGGATTCGGTCAGCAACCTTCTTGGGCTTCATCTTTCCTTTTCCTTTAGATCTTCTCTCTTATCTTTCTTCTTCGAGTGAATCTGAGAACTTCTTTTTCTTTGAAAGATTTCTCAAATAGGGAACTGATTTCTAGGATTCCTAAAAGTGCCTTTTATATTGAGAGATGTTGTAACTATCAACACGCCTTTTCATGTATCCAGAAACTACCTTTCCAAAACTAATTTTGCTTTCCCTCCAAAGATTAAGTTCCCATCTTTTTATTCTTGTATACTTTCTCCCTTTTCTTACCTTCATTTTTTTTACTCATTTCCTTTTTTTTTTTTTTTTTTTTTGAATTGAGTTAGGGAACTGATCATGGATGTCCCGAGTTTTTCACCCAGGTATATATTTTTTTCTCCTTTTGACCTTGGTGGTCCTCGATCAATGAGTCTTTGGTTATAACCTAGTTTCTTCTTTTCAACATCTGAACCCTCTGAATCTTCTTTAACTTCACTTTTTTTTAATCCACAGTTTTCTGAATACTGTAGTCTTCTCCTTGATTATTCTTTTGATAGTTGTTACTTGTTTGTTCATATCCAACTATTCTTCCACTCTTCAAGTCTTCCTTCAACTTGTTGCATTTGGGTTTGATATGACCATTTTCTCCACAATGAAAGCATACAGGAACTTCTCTTCTCTATCTTCTTTTGAACTTGTCTTCCTATGATACCACTTGTTAGTTCTAGTAGGTGTATTGGGGGTTAGAATTCACTCAATCTCTCATGCAAACTCTAACATAATTACACACAAACAAACAAAAAATGAGGCAAACGAAATTGGTCACCTAGTTCAGCACAACACTTGCCTATGTTTGGGGGGGCCAAGCCTGGAAATAAAAATCCACTAAAATAGGGAAATAAAAATGAGTACAACTCTTACATTTATCCTCACAAAGGTAAACAAGAACCATCTCTAGATTGACCAATGCTCACTCACTCTTACCCACTCATATTAAATCTCAGAGCAAGGTCTCTTATATAAATGCTCCACATCTCAATTATAGCACATCCCTTCTTTAGAATCTCCGCAGCTCCTAATTTGGACACCTTCCAAACTTAGACATTACAACTCCTGTTGTAATCGAGCTTACATCGCGGCCCACTTGCTGACCTTGACTGAGTCGCAACTTTCGTTGTAACGCAACTTGCAGATATCTCCAATCCTCCTAATTGTGTCCAAGTCTGAGTCGATGTAGTCGAATCCTCCAGATCTCAACCTACCAGCAACTAGCTCGCTTCCTCATGTCTTATCAGTAATACTCTCACAAGAATCACACCCCATATGGGCATCTCCATCATATCAAAAATAGCCTTCAAAGAATCTTCAATGATCTTCAAATCTTTCACTAAACTTGATCCCCACGTCATCCAAGTCTAGCCTTAAATTTCCAAAACTTGATCTTCATTCATCCAAGTTTGATCTTCAATCTTCAGGTTTCCAAACTTGATCTTCATTCATCTAAGTTTGGCCATCAATCTTTAGGTTTCCAAACTTAATCTTCATTCATTCAAGGTTGGTCTTCAAATAGATCCACCCATAAATAGCTTCAATCTTCAGTTAGCCTTGTCCTAGGTTGGTTACTTAGATCTTCCTTTCATGATTTATGCCTCCATATAGCTTTGTTGCCAACCTTAGCTTCAATGAGTCCTTGGCCTCTATGTATCTCCCAAGCTTAATTCACTTGCCAAATATAGATATGTCTTTATATGACCATTGCTTACACTTCAAGAGATCCTCTAAGTTGATTATCTTACAAAAAATAACTCCTCCAAAGATAGCTTCATATCTCCTTGTTATCTCTTGCCACATCACCTTACCTTGTCATCGAGGCCTTGTCACATCATCAAGCTACTTTATGATCTTCAGTTGCCACGTACCCGTTGACACTTATCAAATAATGCCAAATATAGAGCCTAGCTCTAACAATATTAAATTATATATTTTAATTTTATATTAAAACTAAAAAATATAAATTAGTTCCCCAAATGCATCAATGAATTCAACTTGGTCCCATGCTATAATATTATAGGTATGATAATTTCATTATCTAATCAATGGTGTTCTATGAAAAGGACTAAAATGAATGTAATTGTATAGTTGGGAGATTACATTAAATTTTTTAGATTTAGGGACCAAAACACACTTCCAAATATAATTCAAAAGCCATCACTATAATTAAACCATATAATTAGGAAATTCAATTTATAATGTATAAAATTGTACATTCATCCTTACAAACAATACAAAATAAAGACATAGCACAATTTATAAACAAATAAGGACAGGACCCTAGTATATTATAGTGGCAATAAATGATGTTTGCTTCAACCTATAAAGTGTATTTATTCTTTAGTTGTTCATATTCTTTCTTTATTTATTTAACTACCTAATTGGTTACCAACTAACTAGTCGTTAGTGATACAAGCGTTAGAGAGACACTTCATTCTTATATGATTTGTTTTAAGTTAACTTTCTTATGTATTTTGAATTTCATTACTAAATTATTAGTTAGAGAGGCACTTTAAGTTACTAGTTAGTAGATAGGAGCTACTATCTAACAAGTTACCAATTAGCTACCTAGTCATTAGTCATATTCCTCTCTTTACTATTAGAGCCACCATACTTAGCAGGTTACCGACAAGTGGTTATTATTCATATACCTTCCTTACAAGTTCGGTTAACTCATATATATTCCTTAATCGATCATATTCTTTATTTACCAACTTAGTCAAAGCCACTATCTGGTCATCGTAACAATCAAGCTATTCTATACTAACTCCTATTTCTCTTCCTTCTTTTTCTTCACCAACCTCTTAAACACCAAGTGATTCTATAATCACTCTTGTTTATTTTTGTTATTTCTTCACCGCACCATCTTAACTCATGCAAAAAAGAACATACTTGTTAATGGAGTTCTATAATATATATGATAAACAAAGAAGATGCATACTTAAATACAGGAAGAAAAAAGAAAAAAATTAAAAAAAAAAAAAACATGTCTAAGAATAAGAAGAAAAAGATAAAAAAAAATATTTATAGAAAAAAAAACTTGAATAAAAAGAAAGAAGACGAAGAAGAAGATGATGAAAGATGAGAGAAAATGATAAAAAATGATTGAAAAGTTGATTTCATGTTTGCAAATATTGTAAAAGAATTATAATTAAAATGAGATACTTATTAGTCACAGAAAAAGTCAAAGGGACTATTTGGTAAATATGTTAAAGTCAAATGACCATAAAATAATTTTACTATTTTTAAATAAATGTTCTTCATGTTATGTGTGCTTCTCGTTTCATTTCAATTACTTGTATATTTTCTTTTTCTTTCCTTTTTAGATGTTTGTTGGTTTATCAATTCAATTTCCAAACAAGAACGGCCATTAAATATTTTTTTTTTTTTTCATGAACAGGTTGATATTTTTCTTTACTTTGCACCTGCTTAGAATATATTGAAGATAAATATATGAAGAACAAATTCTTCCATGCTCAAAATTTTATATTTATGTACTATATGTAATAGACAATCTTATATATTTATACATTAAAATTTTATTTTTATTCTTACAATTAGTATTTATCATATAATTATTAATGTAATGTTTGGTGTACTATTCATTTCATTTTATTTTTTTAAAAACATTACTTTAGGTGAAAATTTATCTAATATTTGTGGATATGTAGGTTTAAAAAAAATCTTTTTTCAATAGTTAAAATTTCATATTTTATTAATTTAGGAATAGACAATGATTCTAATGTTCTTTAAAAATTTCAAACGAAACACTAGAATATCCACAAAATTTCTATTTTTTAAAAATATTGTAGAGTAATTCCTTATTTTATAAATTTACTATTTTACCTATGCTTTAAAGTAATTTATTTATTTATTTTATTTTATTCATCTTTTTAATGGTTTCTCTAACACCTCCAGTAACACCATTGCTCTCATTACACTTATTTACCCATCATTATCTACTCCAACAAATTCCATCGCTCTCTCATCTATAACTTCAAATTCACTTCAAATTGAGAACCTTCTTTAGATTGCAAGATTGGGCAAATTTACATGGCTTATGCATCCTTGGGAAGTTCTCACAATGCTAAGAAAGCCCTGGCAAGCCACATGCGATCAAGCTCTCTAAAGCTTGAACTTGCACAGGGTGAACTTATTTATGAAAGACCGAGGAAGGCTTCAAAAAGGTAAAGTTGTAATTTTATAAAAAAAAAAAAGCAACTTTCAAAATTATAATATTATAAAAAGTTTGAATGATACTCAAAAATCAAATAATCATTTGCAAGTTTGAAGGACTTGAAGGCCGCTTTCTTGTTAATTTAAACATCTTAGCTCATTTATTATTATCAAAATTAGCACAAACCATATGTAATTTAGATTCAACACATAATTTACCAATGCAAAACTCGTTTCATTCTAATTTCTATGGCTCCTTTGGTTGAATTATAATTTTATGATATTTGTTGGTTTATCAATTGATTACAAACAAAAAAATGATGGACCATTCATTGTCAATCCATTATAGCCCCATTGATATTTTCGTAGAATTTGTACAAAACTAACTAAATCATAAAAAAAAAAAAAAAAATACATGAAGGGCAAAGAAAAAAATTCTTCTTCCCCTTAAGATATTAACCAAAAACAGAAATAATAAAAAGTTGAGATTCAATATATAATTTATCAACAATATCAATTTATCATTACAAGGTGAATGGTAGTTGTGGATTTTAAAAATATATTTTAATATGTAAAGTTATACATAACATAAAATTTAGTTTTATTTAAAATTTTAATAAATTAATGGCTGGATTGATTCTTGCATGCATGCCACGGTAATACAGTAATAATAACTATTTTGTAAAATAATGAAAAATGTATTATCTAATAATTATATGTTTTATAGAGGTATATAATATTGCATATTTAAGTTAAAAAATTAAAGGTGATTCTATATAGGTTTACAAATGCAATTAATAATTAATTTTAAGAGATTTTTTCATGCATACCAAGAACCCATAAAATTAAAAAAGTCTATAATCACATATACAAGCTAGTATGACTACAGGATTTATATATCCGTGCAAGCATTATTTTTTTATTATTACTAATTTACTATCTACATTAGTATAAATCCTATATAGGGCAGGATTTTTTTTTTTTTGGGCACATAATTTACCAATGAGGTTAAATGGTTGTTGGTCTATCAATTCAAAGAAATACTAGGGAGGGGCCATTAATTATTGCTCTATTATACTCCGAATATATCAAGAAAAATAAATAAAAATGAAAAGAAAAGAGAGTTTATCCTTATGGAACTCTATATGATACACAAGAATATAGCTTTATTCAATCAAACTTATTTCCTTAATATTACTGTCAAAATTAGTACAAATCAGGCAAATTAATTCACCAACAAATTAATTAAATTGCTTTCTAAAAATATATAATTTATTTTTCTTTAATTTGAATAAAAGCTTTTCTATTGTTTGTTAGTTTATCAAATCAATGCAAACACAAGGGTCGGCACATTTATTATTTCTCCATTATAGTCTCCATAGATTTTCTATTTAGGATATATTAAATAAAATAGAGAAGAAAAATCAAAATTCTTCTTGAGCTTATCCACATCAAAACTTTATGCAACACAAAAATTTTATATACTTTTTTTTTTAATTCTTGCAAGTAAATCACTTATAAAATTTATCAAAATATGAACTTTTCCTCTATATATATATATATATATATATATATATATATATATATATATCATGAAAAGGAGACTTCCCATACTCTAAAAGAAAAGAAAAAAAAGATGTTCTTCCCCATGAAACTAAGAGTTCCTCAAGTGTACCTTCTCTTATTCTTCTTGTTAATTGTTCATTTTGATGCCCTAACCTTAACACAAAAATCCGACAAAAGTTCAGCATTGGTTCCGGCAATAATAGTATTTGGAGACTCTATTGTTGATCCAGGAAACAACAATGTCATCAACACCCTTGTCAAATGTGACTTCCCTCCATACGGCATTGATTTTGTAGACCAAATGCCCACAGGAAGGTTTTGCGATGGAAGGATTCCCTCCGATTTGATCGGTATGATATGCTTGTTGGGTCTTTTCCTAGTTTTCATTATATTGTTCTTAGTTTAATATTATTCAAATTATATACATTTCAAGCTTTAGAAGACTTAGAATACTAGAATTGATAATTTTTAATGGTGTTATTTTTATCAACATATTCTAATTGCTTATTTTCTTTATATATGTAATCTTTAATTTATATTGAGTTTATGCTTTTCAAATTTTTTAGAAGATATATAATGGATAAATCATTCATCCTTTTTATGGAGTTCATTGTACTAATATCTCTCTAAAAGCTTATTTTCTTTTCCCAAGAAATAAAGATATTTTGTTGTCCTTCCTCTGTATATGCCATATCATTTTGTGTGTGTGTGTGTGTGTGTGTGTGTGTGGTTTGGATAGAGATGGCTTTGAAGAAAAAATAATTGCTTCTTAATTTTCATTGGGCATATATCTTTGCGTATGTATGTGTGATGGAGATAGTTTTGAAAAAGAAAAATATGGTTCTCAATTATATTATTAGAAGAATATTATTGGTTTATGATTAAATTTTAAATATATTTATATATATAATAGTTAAAGTTGTGAATTAATGAGGTAAAATGATGATGAATCTTACAGCTTCAAAATTAGGAGTGAAGGAACTTTTGCCTGCTTATCTTGATCCCAATCTTGAACCCCAAGATCTTCTCACTGGTGTAAGCTTTGCTTCCGGTGGTGCAGGATATGACCCTATTACATCAGAAACTGCGGTAATTTTATAATAATCAAATTATATTTCTATATATATAATTTTTTTTTTTTACTTTGTCTCAATATTTATTTTTATTTTAATACTTTCAAAATATTCAATACAATTCATCCACTTTATCTTTTTTTTATCCTTCTCACTTGACATAATATCTAAAATTTGTAATTAATTTATTATTTTTGTCCTATTTGAAATTTTATTTTAGTAACAAATTTAATAAGTTTGATGGATAATATCATACTTTAGTCTGACCCTAAATTTTATTTCGATTGAAAAAAATGAATTGAATAATAGCGTGTTTCAGATCATCCAAATGAACACATTGTTAATATAAAAATTAAAATGAATAATTTTTTTAATATTTTTAAAATACAAAGACAAAAATGAACATTAAAATGAAATATGAGGCCTAAAAATGGACTTAAGTTGAATACTATGCTAATTATAAATTTGTTTTTAAATTGTTTATCAGCATGTGATATCTATGGATGATCAATTAGAGTTGTATAAAGAGTACCAAGAAAAGTTAAGAGCAATTGGAGGAGATGCAATAGCAGAGAACATCATTTCTAAAGGCTTGCATGTAATTTGTGTGGGGAGTGATGATATTGCCAATACTTATTTTCCAACCCTCTTTAGAAAGCTCCAATATGACATTCCATCTTATGCTGATCTTGTGGTCAACTATGCATCACGTTTCTTTCAGGTAATTAATTAATTAATTATATTTAGAACAAGCATGCAATTTTTTTTAGTGAAATTTTTTGTATTTATTATTATAGAGTTTTTATGTCGACTATGGGTACGGGCTTGCAACCTGTCGTCAAAGTGAAATGAAATGAACTTTACTGTGGGCTCGCTCCTGGCCGTATATGCGCTTGTAGCATTTCACCAAAAAAAAAAAATTGCACCAATATAAAATTTTGATTAAATTTATTTAAATAAATAAAATAAACCAGTGTTAATTTTTTTTTTATTACTCCCTCCATCATGTCGTTTTGAGAAAATTTTTTATTTCAAAACAATTATGGTTTTATAATATTAAGATAATATTTATTTGTTTTTTTATTATTTTACATTTCTTTAATTTTTAAAATTATATAAATGAAGAAAATTATATCTATCATACATAAAAAATGGTATGATTTTCAAAAGTAGCACTTAGTTACTTTAAATTTTGTGTGCACTTGTATTTTTTAGTGGAGAGAGTAATTGGAATCACATATTTATTGAATCAAGTGTAGTTGGAAGCCATGCAAAGGAAACTAGGACTCACGCATTTACTGATTTCAGTTTGTTATTAGATCCTCTTTTTATCTGTCCTTATTGAATAAGCATTAATTAGTACTATCATGTGAATTGGGAGTTAGGGCCATTTATTAAACAATTATTATGTTTCTGTGCTTTATAATGCCAGCCCATTTTAATTGATAATGTATAATACCTTTCAAACACCTACTCTTCTAACTACACAATAATTATGAACCATATCTCCAACCTATTAATTAAATTAAAAACAAACTGTTATTTTTTTTACTTGTTTTTTTTTTTATACTTCTTCGGATTTTTTTACTTGCCTCATTTGAGAGTTTTTTTTGGGTTTTTTTTTATTTGTTTATTTTAAAAATTATAAAGCATTTAATATTATTTTTTTTCAAATTTACCTTTTTCATTTAATGTAATTTTACAATTTCTAATAAATATATTCAATTACATATTTTAAATAAGTGTAATTTTGGAACGTTAATATAGTTTTGTTATAAGTTTTAGATTTCCAACTAACTTTAATTTACTTTGTTAATTTATATGAATTGGTTAAAATGGAGAAGTAAAAAAAAAAAAAAAAAAAAAATATGGAGGGAGCACTAATTTTTGACATACTAGTTTTTTAAAGCCCTAGAGTTTAAACTAGGCATTGCATTTGATCTAGAAACAATTTATTTAAATGATCCAAACCTTTACTACTTGCATCAAGACACATCCATAATAAACTGTTATTCTAATATTGAATATAGTAGCTATCTAACTTTTATTTAATTCTTTTTATTTCAAATATTTTAAAAATATTGAGATGAAGACAAAATAACAAAATTATAGCTCCAATGGCTTTTGGCTTATTATTAATACCAGATCCCTTGCATAGAGTATTCAATTTGGTTAAAACCCGAAATCGAATTCCAAAACTCATGCAAGGTGAGGACGTAAATGCTTGTTGAACTTGCAGTTGCGCTCCACATCTGTGCATATTCCTAATTTCCCTATGAAAGTGTTTATTGCCTATTTGTCAAAATTAAAAAAAAATATATATTGAGCTAAAATACAAATACCGAAGGAGTTGATATAGTTTCCAAAGTTAGGCATTTAACTATCAATAATAATTGTCATATTGTTCTAATAATTATGTATATATGTGTGTGTGTAACAATGTAAGTTTGCTCCAAATAAATGTATATTTTGAATGATAGGAATTAATCAAACTTGGAGCAAGAAAAATAGGTATTGTGGGGATTCCTCCAATTGGATGTGTGCCTTCACAGAGAACATTGGCAGGAGGACTCTTCAGAGAATGTGCTCCTTTTCATAACCAATTAGCAGAGTTGGTCAACTCAAAGCTCAATCAGGAGATTCAAAGGCTTGGTTCAATTTACCAAGGAACACTTTTGGTCTACATTAACATATATGACACTTTACTTGACATCATCCAAAATCCAGATAAATATGGTAAGCTTTTCTTTTTCTTTTCTTTTTATAATTTTTCCATCAATTTCCTTCTTTCTTTTTCTATTTTTCTTGCTAAGTGTGCATTAATAAAAATCAATCATATATATATATGATAGAATCTTAAGAATTGTGTTATTTATCAATAGCATTGCATCCTTTGTTGCTAATTAGAGCTTTAGTCTATATATCCTTAAAAATAAAAATAAAAATTTGTCATACTGCTATAAGACATTTTGTTGGTGCATTTATACACTAAACACATTAGTATTTTTTTTTTAATAGTTCAATGTTGTGTTGGGTTAAGTAATGCAATACAATAATTTTTTTTTAGATTTTAATCGTATTTATAGATTATATTTATTTGGGTTGCCAATTCAAAAATATAATACTCAGCTATTAAGTACGACTATGACTTTTGCACATTTAGATAAAACAACAAATTCATTTAGACTTATTGGTAGAGTTTAGAAAATCATGACTAATATTAGAGAGTAATGAATGAAAAAAAATAGCATAAAATTAGAAATACCGATTACAAAACATATTGATTTAGGTTTTGAAGGAGTATAAAAATACAAATAAAAAATAATTAATCTTGCAAATCAAAACAAATGCTTCAACACTAAATATTATATATATACTAATGAGGATTATTTATTATTATTATTATTTTTTTTCAGATTTTGAGGTTGCAACAAATGGTTGTTGTGGCACAGGATTGTTGGAGGTTTCTATCTTATGCAATAGTTTGACTTCCTTTGTCTGTGCAAATGTTTCTGATCATGTATTCTGGGATAGCTATCATCCAACAGAAAGGGCCTATCAAATCCTAGTGGACGTAGCCATTGATGATGTACTTCCTCTCATAATTTCCTAAGTATTTGTTTTTTTAAAGTATATAACAACATGCTTGTTCATTTTAAACTTGTATTAATTTATTCAACTCATAATTTCTAATTTTATTCATACCATACTATCTTGGTTTAGGACATGTTATATTAAAATTATAGAGCAATTACTCTTATTAGGGTTTATTTAAACTAATATATATATATATATATATATATTAACAAATATGAACAAACCATGTGGGAAACAGACACACACGAGGAGTTGAGCTCTACAACACTTGTGTTCTTCATCTACGCGAGCTGAGATTCAAATTCACCTCCTCAGCGGAACACATCTTTATAGGAAACCCGACGTTAATAGACTAAATCGTCAATAACTTAATTTATATTTTTCAAAAGTATTTATGCTAAGTGCCATTTTCATTTTTCTGAAAAAAAAATTCACAATTTACTTATGTTATAGAATAAGTTTTACAAAAAAAATTGTATGTTTTTTGTATTTTTTCTAAATATGCCAAGTTAATAAGAATAATAAAATATATATATATATATATATATATATATATAAACTACTAAATTAATTAAAAGTAGCAATCAAATTAGTAAAAACTTAGGTTAAGGTCTCCTCCAGATAGGATTAAAATATTCTAACAGGTAAATTTATTATTTTGTTAGGAAGAAATTTTTTTTAACTTATATAACACTTAACTATACCTGATTGCACTCAAATAATGGTTTTGTTTTTAAACAAAAAAAAGGAAAGAAACAAGAGAATGGTTTCAACTTTCAAGTTTGATTAGGGACAAGCTTAATTACTTTATGTTTTCTTTGATTATAAGAAAAATGAATGTTTTGAACAATCTAACCAAATGCATTTCTTAAAAATAAATTGAACACATTAAATTATTATTATTTGCTTATATATCTCATGTCTAAACATCAATTTATTTATTTTTTTAAATATCATTTTTTTCCCAGAAGAAATGAAGAGAAAAAAATTAAAATAAAAACTTAGATGTTTTTCATGAAAACCTCTTGTTAGTTTACAGTTGGAGGGTATATAAAATTTAAAACATTTTGTAAGTGTATAGGTATATTTTTACAGGGTGTATTTTAGTAATTACATTTTTTTTTAATGAAATGGATTTATTTAAGTACTATTATAGAAGTGATAATCAGAGGCCATTAAAAAAAAAAGAAATATTCTAATATATATATAATATTAATTTGATATACTCTCATTTTTGTAAAAGTTTCCAATCAGGGAAATCTATATATATACATACCCTTGTAGAAAATGCATAATTGAACATTAACATACCCCTTAACAATCATATAATGACATATATACCCTTTGTACTACAAAATCAAGAAAAATTAATCTCATCATAAAAAAACACAAAAAAAAAAAAATGAAAATAAAGTGATTAGAAAAAACTCACTTTTTTATCACAGAGATGTAATCAGTTTTTTTTAATTCTGAGGGTGTATGCAAAAGTATGCACTTTTCAAAAAAAAAAAAAAACCCTTTAAATTTTGGACTATTTTGACACAAAATAAGCAAATAAGCAACAACAGAATGAAGTTCTAAAGACAGACAATAAAAACTCATTTAATAAGTTTCCCATTTGCTTCATTTTCAAGAAAACAATAACAATAACTTGAGGGTTTCACTCTTCTCATTTTCTTGAACAGAACACACATATAAAACACTACTCAATGCATCAATAATTAATTCACTACCACTCAAACAATAATGGAATCCAAGTGTTTCATGAAATCTTCATCCAAATTGTTCTATCTATTGCTAATTTCACTCGAAATCCTTCGAGTTCAGTGTTTAGCTCCTAACAAAACAACATCGAAGGTGCCGGCAGTTATTGTGTTCGGAGATTCAATTGTAGACCCGGGCAACAACAACGCGATCGAAACTCTAATCAAATGCAACTTCCCGCCCTATGGCAAGGACTTTCCCCAGCATAAACCCACTGGAAGGTTTTGCAATGGCAAAATCCCCTCGGATTTCATCGGTAATTTTTACTGCAGTATATATACATGCTCTATGATTTTGCATTTGATGTTCAGTTAAAGTTTCGAAAGCTCTGCATCAATTCATATTGCCTAATTTGGAAGAAACTGTGATTATTCAATGCGCAGAAATAACATTTATTCTTTAACTGCACAATGCATAATCCTGTTTATGCTTCAGAATTACTTTGGCACAGACTAATCACAATGTCAATCTAATAATTCTTCTTGAAACTATGTCCATCACAGATCAAATCATTGCCTCCTTGCAAACTGAAATTCATACCCAACATCAGTGTCCGGGAGTTGTCAGAAAATAAAACAGAAACAAAATCCCAACATTCACAATTGAAAGAATCAATGGCTAATGAAGTGCAAAGAGTTTCGTGATAATTTCATCATCTCTAATCTAAGCTCCTTCATGATCATTCTTGTTGAGATTAAATATTCAGACAAATCCATTATATGGGTAACATCCGGGAATCTTCCAACAGTTGCATATCAAATACATGACCACCAAGATAATTCATGTATATGCCTTTTGATAATTCATCCTATCACTCCCTATGTGTTCTATCTAGAAGTCAGCCTTTTCGTTCAAATTAATCAAAAAACTTTCCTTTCTCTACTCACTATTTAACAGGACTTTGTGCACATCAAGAGCTCTTTCTAGATGAAGGAAAATATACAGTCCTCTACGAAGTTTATAATTAGATTGTCAAGAACTAGGATGAGGTTTCACTAAGATCACTGACATGCATGTTCATTAAAAGAGAGCACCGATATTCCTACATATCAGAATTTCTAAAGTAATTCATGAGGCATTATCTGCACATACTACTAAATAATATGAGAGACAAGAAACGGACATGGGATCCAGTATTGCTTAAATAAAAGATTCTAACAAATAAATTTCATATTACTATCCAAGCTTCTCAACTGGGAATAAAGGAGCTTGTTCCAGCTTACCTCGGGACTGAACTGACTGCTCAAGACCTCCTCACTGGTGTAAGCTTTGCATCAGGTGGTGCTGGATACGATCCTCTCACATCTCAACTTGTGGTACATTCATATTCTCGATATATCTCTATTGATTTTCTTAAGCTATAAACATATAATCATGCATTTATCATTGTTCTATCAGTCAGCGTTAACTATGAGCGATCAGCTAAATTTGTTCAAAGATTACAAGGAGAAGTTGAAGAAAATCGCAGGAGAAGTCAAAGCAAATAATACAATCTCCCAGGGCTTGTTTCTAGTAGTTACAGGAACTGACGACTTAGCAAACACATATTTTACGACACCATTCAGGAGAGCAGAATTTGATCTTCCATCCTACATCAACTTTACTGTTGACTGTGCTGTGAGCTTTTATCAGGTAGCCTCTTCCTTGATAAACACAACAGACTAACTATTCATAGTCATTATCACCAACAAATGTCACCGGTCACAGCAAATATATAATTAATACATCAGTTTGATCACGCATTCTATCATGTTTGCAAGTTATAATGGAAGCACATTATCACCAGCTTCAAGATTTCATCCAATTGCCTACCAACAATAACTACAGATCACTCAAACAGAATCTCGAAACTTATGCTTGGAGAAGCCATTCAGTGCCTATCCATACTTAAGCTCCGAAAATTGTTTGAAACCCACATCAGTAGGATATCAGTCCTCTTTGATCAATAACTACTAATATAAATGACGACAGAAACTTAACATTTGATCATTGAATTTTTAGCAAATCAGAAGCACGCTAGCTGTACAAATTGCTCTCAAATAAGGCATAGGAAAAATATGTGTAGAGAAATGACGGTTAAAAAGTAAAATCATGGAAAAATAACACCAAACTTTGAACTAATCAATTATTGCAAGAAATACTTGTCTTTGTCTTGATAACATTGATCATCAGAAGAGAAAGCTGGTGTATGTGTGTATCTGACTATCTATCTCAGCATTTGACCCAAATTAAATCAGGAATAGTGTTTTTCTAGAGATGGACAATTTGGACATGCAAGAGACGCTGAGACAGTAATATCTGCATAAATACTCATTCTTTAGTTCCAGAAATAATAAGTCAGGACATCATCATCCAACATGCTTATACATACATTATAGCAGTATTGGTCATAACCATGAACTCTTTGTTCCTATAGGAGCTTTACCTCTTAGGTGCAAGGAAGATGGCTGTTGTGGGGGTTCCTCCAGTAGGTTGTGTTCCATCACAAAGAACTATCGAAGGAGGGATTGAAAGACATTGTGTACCTCTCTACAACCAAGCTGCAGTAATGTTCAATTCAAAGCTCTCTACAGAATTGGAAAGGCTTAACAAAACATTGAAGGGAGCACAAATAGTCTACATCGATATATACACACCCTTGCTTGATTTAATTATGCGTCCATTTGCCTATGGTAATCTGATACTAGAAAACTTAATCATAAGCAGCACTTAATGTCAATCAAACATCAGTTTTCGCAACATAGTGCTTTATTATTCTAATTCATCTTGTTCCATACTCAGGATTTGAGGAGTCTACAAAGGGTTGTTGCGGAACAGGATATTTTGAAGTTACTTTAGCTTGCAACAGCTTGACAACACCAACATGTGAAGATGTTTCTAAGTATGTCTTTTGGGACAGCTACCATCCTACAGAGAGGGCCTACAACATTCTGATAACAGAAGTTTTTCAAAAGTATGGATCACTTCTCACCTAGACAATCAAACTCAAATTGGCGCTTTCCTCGGTACTCATCTGTTTCATTTGCATTCTAATATAAAGACCAGTCATAAGGTCATAAATATTGAGACAAAAATAGCAGGTTGAGTAAAGAATAAAGTTGTAAAATGCTACAAAAAAGAATAAATTATAAGAACAAAGAATATAAATATGATACTTGTTTCCTAGTTTTTATTTTCTGCTTCTTAGAAGATCAAGGACTACATTCATTTGACAAAAGTAGAGGATGGAGAAAGAACTGCCTTAGGCCTATTCTTCTTTAAAACATTGCCGAAAGCAATGAAGTACAAATAAATTTCATGCCAAAGAATTCATTATTACTTGTTTTATTCATGATAGGGCCATCTTAAATAGAAATGGTAGTCCTTGAAAAAGGCCTATGAAACATCCCAGTCTTATTTCAGTTTGGAGACTCACCTATAATATTAAAAACCAATGCATGGTTCTTGTTGGAAACTAAATACATACACTCCATTATAGCATGGAGTTCAGTAGTCTATTAGTGAGATATAAAATGAAATTAGTTCAATATTCAAACCACAAGTTTAGAGCCCAACAAGAAAATCTATCCAATCTTTATCTTATACATGCTTGAACATTATTCTAAATTTTTGTTAACTTGCACAAAAAAGATGATCAGCTATATAACACCAATCAGGTTGCTCGTTAACAAGCAAATGTCCAGAACTCAAAATGAGAAACCATCTCTCTATATGTGTGAGATGAGCTATATTTAACCCTCTCTAGACTTGACACAAGAAAAACCCTCTCTACATTTGGGATTCAAGGAGCTAAAATCAGACTGTTCATCGGTCTATGAGGGCCCCGTAAGTATTAAAGGGGGAAAAGAAACAATAGCAAATTGATGAACATGCATAAAAAAATAAAATAAAATAAAATAAAATGGAAGGTTTTCCATATATAGTAGACATATTATTAAAAAAAATTAAACAATAAAGGAAAAATTGGTACAAAGAGTTTCATAAGCTCACGGCCCCAAAAACCAAATTTATATTCCTTACATCAATGCAGTTCTGAAGAAAAGAAAAAAGAATACAATATGCCTACTTCCCTTTTTAGTGTCAATTACAACCTATAGCATGCCAAATCACTAGCAAAAGGGGAGAGGACAAATAAAACAATTCAAGGAAAAAATCGTAAATCACTTCAGTTCAGCAAACAGCCATGTCCCAAAACCACAAATCACTTCTATTCGATTCAATATTAGTAATGATCCTATATTTTAACTTAGCACCAAACAGTTTCCAAATATATATCCCAAAACATGATTAAACAACAATCATCAGACACACTGTCAGCTAGTAACCCCCAACACACTTCACCATAATAGCATGCATGCATTACGCACCCATTATTAGGAAAAGCAACTAAGTAGCTATATCACTAATTCAAGCATTCATAAATATAAAATAGGGAAGTACAAGTCATAAGAAAGTAAAATGGTAAAACTACCAACAAAGATATAAGACTTTAAAGCAAATGATAGATGTTGTCTCACAGTTCATTTAACAAACAAAACAAAACTGAAGCTCACACCAATACCAAATTAATGGTAAAGACAGGTACCTTTAACTAAAAAACGAAATTAAAAATAGCAATTTTTAGAACAAAAAAGCAAAGTCAAATCAAGAAGTAAAGGACAATAAAACAGTTTCAATTGTACATAAATCCCTAACTTTTCAAAGAAAGCTATAGCACCAAGAAAACATGAGAGAAAAAAAATGTTGGTTCAATAAAGGCTAAAACCCAAAAACTGGCTAACTAAAATCGCAACTCCCATAGTTATTGCTAAAAGGGAAGCAGCCCATGTCAATTTCTCTGTAATCCTAGGAACCCTTTGTTTCAATGCCTGACTACACGAACCTATAAAAACTGTATAACTCCCCATTGCAAGCACAGTGCCAACAAGAAACATACCTAGGAAAGCTGCACCAGCCAAACGAGATGGAAGTGCAAGAGCAGGGAGAACCATCATAAGTGCATCAGGTTGTAAGCCATGCACAATACCAGTTGCAAAAGTTGCAAAGCCAATTTTTTTCTTCCCACTTGGAAGAGTCTCTATAGATTCCATGAGGCTAACATCACATTCTCCATTTTCTAGAGCAACACAAGGAGCGGGTACCTCTGAAGCCTCCCTAATTCCCATACCCCCAATAACCAGGAGTGTAAGACCAACAACTCTAGTTCCCCAGGTTCGGATAATCTCAATATGTAAACGATCCTTGAGAAGCAGAAACAGCAATCCGAATATCATTTGACCAGCATCATGGCCACAGCCCCATAGAGCTCCTACAACAGCACTTTCTACCCTTGTGCGACCAATAGATAGTGGGGCCAAGGCAGCAAGATGGTCAGGGCCTGACAGAGTGTGTAGGCAACCAGCAAAAAAACCAGTCCATGCGCTGCTTAGCAACTCAGACTTAAAAAGGGTACCACCTGTCTTGGCAGCAAATGGAATTGCTGCATAAGCTGCAGGCGCTAAAATTGGTAGAATTACAGCGACAACCAATGCTGATAATAAGACGGTGACAGCAGCAGAAGCATCCTAAACCCATGTTGAAAAACCATATCAAAACGATACAAAAACTGCAATCATCATTCAGGTAACAAAATATAAGATATAGAAATTAGAACACATTCGCCACAAAATAATAGGCCAAGTTATATTATAACTCGGTTACTTCAAATAAAATCAGGGTTTCAGCAGGAGCCTGTGCTTCTAAAACCAATAGATAATCAAACTTCTACAAATCCTTGATCCATCATCTCATGAAACACATTACACAGCAATCCTCTTTTATGTGATTAAGATCAAAATAACTAGAACAATAATGTGCTTAAAATAAAGTACCCAACCACAAACAAGAATTCTTCTTCATAAGCAGATGAAATAAAATGAAGGTTTGGACAACTGAACATATCATTGAAAGGTAACTGTTCTTCTAAAAATAAAAAATAATCGAACTTGTGCAAATCTCTGATCCATCAACAACTCCAATTAATCGCCTCATGAAACACATTTCAAAGGAAACTTTGAATCCATATATGCAGGGATCCTCCTTTGTGTGACCTAGGTCAACATAATTAAAACAATAATGTGCTTTCATTTGATTATCTAAACACAAACTACAATTGTCCCTGCAAAAGCAGATGAAATCAAATTAAGGTTTGGACAACTGAACATAGACACTAAAAGGCAATCAATGCTTCAAAAACCAATAAATATTCAAACTTGTACAAATCCCTGATTCATCAACAACTCCAATCATCACCTCATGAAACACATGTCAAAAATAACTTTGAATCCAGACATGCAGAGATCCTCTTTTGCGTAATTTAGGTCAAAATATTTAAAAATTCACTGTAATTCAAGTACCTAAATTCCCAGTTAACAAAATGAAATCAGATTAAGATATCCAATGCTTCCAAAACCAATAAATAATCAAACTTGTACAAATCCATAGTCCATCAACCACAAACCCAATCAAACGCCACCCCCAAAAGACACCTCGAACAACACTCCCTCTTTCAACACCAACCAAACTTAACACATCTCAAAAGCGATGCACAAACCCAAATAAATCCAGAAAGAAACAACTCAAAAGGAAACTCAAAAATCTCACCTTTCTGGTAACAAACCGAGCAAGATCTCTCCTTTCCGCTGATTCAGCTGCCGCCTTGCCTTCCCGAGCCTTGATCTCCAACAAAGGAACAGAAAAGAACCGAGGAAATGCTAGAGAGCGAGGAGCGCCATCTTCTCCTGATGAAACAGCGCGAAAGGGGGATAAACCCGAGCGGAGCGAGACCAAAGAGAGGCCGCGCTTCATGGCGGCGAGGGGGCGAGGCTTAAGAAGCGCGGTCCGAGCGGGCAACACGGAGGAGGAGATAAGCCTCTCCATGAGGGCTTTGCCGGGGAGAGAGAGATAGAGTGAGTGAGAAGGATCCAAACTTGGAAATAGTCCATTTTTGTTGCGCCTCAAAACAAGGCAGGATAGAGTAAGAGATTCCAAACAGGAAAATGATGTACATATCCAATGAATGAGTGACACGTGTAGGGAAAAAAGGAATTGTGGATCTTTTTCTAAAACAGACCAAAGGAAGTGGAGGATAAGTGGACATGTTGGGATGTAATCCATGGAACATTAGAAAAGAAATTGTATGAATTTTTCTTTTTTTTTTTTTTTTTTTTTTTTTTAAGAACACCAACTCTTTATTTTATTTATTTGAGTGGAAGAGTTGGGTCAATAATGATGGTGGTACTGAGTGGAAAAGGTGTACAAATTCTTTGTTGGTTGAGGTTTGGCTCTTTGATTGGTTGATAATGGGGGCTTTCAAAATGGGGTTGGAGACTAAGGAAAAGTAGTTCAATTTGTCAAAACACTGGAAGTCTTCAAACTTCCTCAAAAAGCCTATAATTTCTACTTAAAGAAAACACTAATTTTGGGGAGAGGCTTGATAGGATCAAACATATAATTAAAATTTCTCAAATGAGTCAAATAATAAAACAATAGCAAAAGGATTTGTCACACTCTTTGAAATGCATATACAATTGGTATATTTATAATGCTTTGGTAATCTGACCTAGGTAAATCATTATAAATAAATAAAATATTAATAAAAAACTATTTAAATATCTACAAACTTAGAACATTGTATGTTTTATATTTTTTGAATAAAATCCTTAAAAAATTGAAGTAGAATTCTTTTGTATCTTATAAGTCATGCTTTGCTTATATGAGGCGCCAACGAAGAAGGGGAACTTGTTGCTAATGGAGATCGGCGAAGATTCAAAGTATGTTAGAAATGATTGATGGAAAGTTGTGGATTATGGTGAATTTTTAGCCATGTCGAACACTTTCTTTTAAGAATTTATTGCCCCCACTATACAACAAATAGGTTGAGCAATAATCCCTCAGGATACAACAAAAATCCCAAAATCAGAATTTACAAATTTTCTAATCTTCTGTGAGAAGAGCTTGTGTATTTAATGAGTTTGAACAGACACAGAAAATCAGTTGGAATTAAATTAGCATTTTTTGGGATAAAATATATATATAAAAACTTTAAATTCACACCTTTGGATAAAAAAATGCAAAGCAGTTAAAATGAAAACAATAAATTCAGGCTTCTAGCGTTAAGAAATTAGCAAAATCACAAGTGATCCAAGCTTAAACTGTAATTTTATTCACCAAAATTGGAATTGGCACACACATATTGCTACATATGACTTCATATAGAAGTTCTCTTTTAAACTAGCTCTATTAAGGCCGTGTGCTGCATCCGGACTTCATGAATATTTACAAAATGTGCTTAACTTGGCTAGAAGCAACACCACTTCTCATGTTCACATAGGTGAAGCTTCCAAATATTTGATTTTCTTCATTAAGAGTGTTTTCCTATGCTACACTCATCCTCTTAATAACCATTGTACTAACTTGCTAACCAGCAAGACCTAGTTTTAAAACACATATCGCAAACTTGTTATTACCCATTAAACTTCAAAGTTAGTGGTAATGCAAAAATAGAAGTTGGGTTCCCATAAATGATAAGTCTAGTTGAAAGGTCGTAGACTCATCTCAGTAGCAATACTGCTCACCAAATCTCTTCGTAGAGCTTTAGTAAACAGATATGTTTGATTCTTGAAAGATCTCACATAGGTAATAGTGCGATAGCGAGGGCAGGTAGACGAGCTATTTGGACGGCTGTGTGGATGATGAGGCAAGAGAAAGGAGCAACCGAAATGAGCAATTAGGGTTGTAATAATTATCTTTGCACCATAGCTGTACACATGCCACCATCATTGGGAGGTCGGCCATCAGCCACCTATGAATGGCATGGGCCTACGCATAACGAGTGAGTGAGGCAACATCATCGGTGTACCTGGCTGCGAATATTGGCACATTGAAAGATGTGTTGGGGAAGAAGATGATGGTCATAAAGTAGACCACCAGAAGCTTCACAAATGTCACATCCTCACCGTATTTCCTTGGCACAAGCCTAAATAGGTTATCTTTAATTGTGTCATTGTGATGGTTATGCATTTTATTGAGAAATGACTGCTCAAACTTGCATTGGACCCTCTCATTCTTGAACGATAAAATATCTCCTTTGTAGTGGAGGCTGAAAATGAGTGTCCTGTATTCTGCCCTAAATGGCATCATGTTCTCTCCTATCTTGAAGCGCTGGCTGCGATCATTATATTCAGCTGCATTCCAATGGAGCACATCTAGATTTTTATTAAATCTTGACAGTTTACAAATTGCAAACGATATATCAAGTCTAGTGCAATGCATAGCATACATTCGACTTCCTATAGCATTAGCATATTGTCATGCCCCGAACCTATTCTACCGAGCTTGATATACCGGCAAACGACCGTAGAGCTAAAAGGCCAAGATCTAGTGAGCATGCAAAGCCGCAAAACCTGTCTCAAAATAGAAGATAACATCTAACAAAAGTACAAATTTCAAAGCAAAAATACTACAATGTTGGGATACAAGAAATTCAAAGTAACCAGATTAACAAAATAATAATTATTCAATACAAGTTTTTAGGCCTACTAGAAGGGTAGAACATTATTAACTTACTAAACTAAATGGCGCGTGGCTCAACAATCCCCGCTATGTATTCGCCAAATGACCCTACGCCTGATTTGAAAAATGATGAAAACACATTTATGAGCTTAACAACCTAGTAAGTAACCACTAAAAACATTGGAATCATAACAATTCTCAAAATTCAAAATTAAGTACAAATAATATGACATAGTACAACACGAATAGATGTATATATTTATATAATTAAAAGACATAAATTTTATGTACCTTTTAAACATATGAAAAAATACGTGTTTTAATTGAAAAGTATTAAAAGCAACAAAAAAAATGTAAAAAACTCTTAATTTTTTTAACAAGGTTTATCATTTGAATTTTTTTAATAAAAATAAATTATAAAATACAGATTAATAAAAAAATAAAATGATTAGAAACCTATAAAATTAATAATAAATGATTATGCTTTTGTTGCATTAAATTTAGGTTATATATCTAATATATATTAAATATATTATATACAATCAAATATTGTTTAGTGACAAGAAACTTATTTATGTAGTTATAATCCATTATAATTAAATAATTTTTTATGTCTTATTCATATTAAAAGTCATTTATAAACATATATCATGTAATTTTATGGTAAAATTTTTTAAAACTATTTGCACAATCATAATGTTGATTATGCTGATAAACATAAAATTTTTAACTATATTTCTTCATAAAAAAAAGGCAATTTGGGTGTAAAAAAAATTTAAAAATTATGCATGATGGGTAGGGGTGGCAAAAATCTGGGTTTGAACAACTACTACTATAAATAAATAAACTTGTTGTCCAGACCTAACCTAGTTTTAAATTCGGACAAACATAACTTGCTCAGAGTCGGTTTCTTTTAAAACCAGGTTGTCCGGATGTCTGAATTTTGTCCGAATCTTATAAACTACATTTAACTTCACTCAATTATTAAACTATAAAAAATAATTTAATTCACATTATATGCACAAAAAAAAAAAACAATCCAAAACCCAAATCAAGACATATAAAATTCCAAGTCTTAATAAAAAATATCCATATAAGTTTGAAGTTTTTGATAAATTGGGCTTAAAACAAAAGCCCGGTTGTCTGAATTTCTTTGTTCGGACCCGCTCTAGATTTAAATTTGGACAATCAAGTATTATCCAAACCCGGCCCAGATTAACACAACTTTTGTCCAAATCCTTTTAATTCCAATTCAGATAGAACCGGGCCGGCGGGCCCGGACAAAGTATTGCCACCCCTAATGATAAGGTGATTTTGAATTAAATTTTTAAAATCACAAACCACTGTATCTTAATTTTAAAAATATGAAAATATTATTTAAAGATGTATCACAATTAAAATCAAACTAGCATAGATACTCATGCTTAAATTACGTGCTTTCTCTAATGATATGAATTATTGAAAATAATTAAAAAAATTAAATTACTTAACAAAAAAAGGAAAATTAACTAAACACTAATATTATTAGATAAAATTAATAAAATAATAACAAACAATATAATATGTGAATAATAAAAACAAATATATATATATATATATATATATATATATATATATATATATATATATATATATATATATATATATATATATATATATACTAGTGTGGCTGGCCTGTGCTGACACTACAGGGTTATCTATAATGTTTTTTCCCTTTTTTTTTCCAATTTATTTGTTCTTTATATATATTCATTGTTTAGGTTTTTGGGGAAAACCTCTAAATATGATTAATATTTTATTTGATGATAATTGTTGTTCATTAGAAGTGTTGCGGTAATTTTTGTGGAAAAAAACACATCTACTTTGTAAGCATTTATTCATGCATTAAATATTGGCAAAAGTTCAAGTTTTTATTGTCCAGTCAACATAGCAACATAAAAGGGTACAAAATAAAATATCTTCATTTCATTCATGGTTTTTATTATGGATGTGCATCAGAAACACTTGTGTGTTCAATATTGTCATCCATGATAGCTGGAAGGTTGAGGTCGATCAGAGTAATTTCTGGTGGATTTTTGGGAGATGAATTGGATTTGAGAGGTTTTTGCCCATTGTTGTTTAATGAGCCAACCTGAAAAAAACAATAATGTATTAGTTCCTTTTTTTCGTTAAGTAATGTGTAGTTGTTAATTGGGAAGCTATACTAAAAAAAAGATGCTATAGTTACTAATGTATGGATCGTTTGGTGTTACATTTGTTTTTCATGATAATCATGGTAAATCAATTAGTTATTGATTTTGTTTTGTATTTTTTTTTAAATTGAACTTACATTTTTTTGGGAGTGTTATAGTTGCTCATAGTTCCAATTTAGTTTTGATGACACTTGTTCATGACATGGGTAGTAGTCCTGTCATTTCAATAGAATTTTTCATGCATTAGTAATAATTATTAACATATTCATATTTTGGAAACTTTTTTAAAAAATATT
The DNA here is from genome assembly GCA_020875875.1 of Dioscorea alata. NCBI lineage: Eukaryota > Viridiplantae > Streptophyta > Magnoliopsida > Dioscoreales > Dioscoreaceae > Dioscorea > Dioscorea alata. The sequence goes on along the minus strand of CM037024.1, from coordinate 4,458,083 downwards.
TGTAAAAATTTACTTCGAGTTTTTCAATAAGTTGCTTTGCATTTAAGGCGCAGACAATGATATGTCTTGCACTTGGGTTGATGAAACCTTCTTCTACAGCTTGGTCAATGAAAGAAAGCAATGAGTTGTAGTAGCCATTACTATTCAATAATCCAACCTAAAACAACGAATAAGTTTGTCATAATTTGGTTATAATTTCCATTATGTATGTCTATAATTGCCATTGACTTACCGGCTTGTTATGTATGCCTAATTGTGCTCAGGTAATCACTTCAAAAAGTTCTTCAAGAGTACCATAACCTCCTGCATAATAATTTCAATTGAGATTAATTAGGTTTTTTTATTTCAAGAGAAGAAATTTATAACTTGTGAGAGGTTTTTTTTTTATAATGAATGATAATAGTATGATACCAAAATCAAACAATGTTAGTGAATATATCATAAATATGACATGTAGGTTGTGTACTAACCAGGCATAGCAATAAAAGCATCAGCATTGTGAGTCATCTCTGCTTTTCTTTGGTGCGTATTTTCAATTGGTTTTATTTCTCCTATAGTGACTTCAGTGATTTGACAAATTTACAAAACAATATGTTACTAAATAGCCATTGGTATTTGTGTTTTGATTTTTTTCCTAGGAATAGTTTGTCATAAACTTCAATAATTTTTTCATACCTCTTTATCCATTAGAGCTTTGGGAATGATACTCAGTATATGGAGAAAAAAGGTTAATAACTTATTTTTTTCAAATAAATGCCGTATTAATTTTTTTTTTTTTACAATAAACCATACCCAAGAACTTGTCTTCTACCATTGAAGACAGTTTGAGATATCAAACCCATTAATCCAATTGCCTCCTCCATATACTAAATTAATGTTTTTCATCACCTGAAGGGATTTGCAAGGTTATTTCATATTTTTGTAGTTGAGCATACACAAATGAGTAAGCTATATGATTATAAGAACAATAACAGAGAAAGAAAAATGGAACGAAAGAGAGAGTGATGAAAAAACAATTAAAATTAAGTAAAAGTAAGAAGTCAGGCCAATTCTTTGCCAAGATCAATAGCACTATAGTAGCATCTTGATAACTCTTTCTAGGTTGCTACCACAAAAAAACAAATTGTCTTAAATTTGGATGTACTCATTCTATTTCTTTTGTTTTGCTTTCTTAACATTGCAAATTGCATTAAATTATAATAAGGAAAGATAAATTCAAGATGCAAGTATGATATGCTTTTTTATCGCTATAAGTAAAACAAATTGGTTGACAATTGAATAATAGTAATATGGAAGGATAAGCAACAGAGGATCTTGAAATTGTAGGAAAATTAGGCTGATGATATGTATTTTTTGTTGGAGTTTTGCCACGTCTGATCTAGGAGATTAATGATTGTGTGGGAAGAGTAATATATATATATATATATATATATATATATATTGTTTTTGGAATAGGCACTACTACATTAGAAATGCATATATAGAGAGAGATGGTTACCTAGCGTTATTCTTCTTTGGTTAATTTTTTAAATTAAATTTTTGTAGGTTTAGTTAAAGATATTCATCATGTTTTGTCGAATTTTCTGACAAAAAATAGATTTGTTTTCAATTCGTACGTTTTTTTTTTAAAAAAAAATGCAATTTAAAATGTTAAAATTCTAATAATATCCAAAAGAAGAGTAGATTTTCTTAAAAGAAGAGTAGATTTTTTTTATACCAATCCAGCCAAAAGCTAGCAAACCCTACAATTTTGGATCCCGATGAAAAAAATTCCATTCCAATCCTGGCATAAGCAAGCAAACCCTTAAATTTTTTATCTTAATGATTAATGTGTAGATCTGCGCCGAATTGTCTTCTTGATTGGATGGAAGTAATGAACAACATATATTGTGTTATAACATATAATGCCCAAAGACCAAGAAGTGAAGCTCAAATACAAAAAAATGGATCTAACTATTTCATACCATGCTTAAATGATTAGTTGTCGATCTTGACATCCATACCCATTTTTAAATTAAATTAGATTTGCATTAAATATTATACCCTTAAAAACTTATGAGGATCCTTTCATTCAAAATCTATAAAAAGTACCTACTTTATTTTTTTCATTTGTAGTGTAGAGGGTGCGGCATAGTAATAATGAGATTGTATAAACAAATGTGAAAAGAAAATTATAGATAGACTGGAATTAAAGAAAGGATGGATTTTTTTTTAAAATTTTTCCAATGTTTTTTTTTTGCACAATCTCACAAACAGCCTTCATCAAGCCAGTTTGTTTTAAAAATTCATTAATTTTACATAACTTCCTTGGTTTATATTATCAAGCAAGTCCAACAAAAGTTATATTTGAATTTGTAACTTGTTCTCTTATTTGAATCTGTAACTTGTTGAAATGTGTTTTTATTTGGATTTGTAATTGGGTTCTTGTAATCTAAATGGGGTTGCAAAATTGAATAATTGTTCAATTTATAGGATGGTTTTTTTCAATTAAAAGAGATTTGGATATCATTAGTTTGGAAACTAAAAACTCAAAATTATATATTACATAAGAATTTTTTAACTATATTACAACAACATTTTTTTCTATTATGCTTGCATTTTATTTGATGGAGGGTTTATTTCTTGTTTACTTAGTATCTTGTGCTTCAGTTATTGCATTATCTATATATGGTATAAAGGCTGAGTTGTGAGATTTTTGTCAAGTTATTTCTACAGGTTTTTTCTCCTAATCCAATAACCTTGGATTCTCTCATTTGGCTTTTGGTTTTCATTATGTCTGATAGAACTACATTTGAATTTGTATTGTTCATATCAACTTTGAGATTTTCTTGAGTTTTTTGTAGCATTGTATATAGATACTTTCCTTGTATTTCAATTCTCATTTGCAGTATTTTTTCCATCTGTAGAAGAATCATGGATTAATCTTTGTTTGTGATAAAAATTAGTGTTTGATTCAATTGTACATCATCATAAACTTACATAATTTGGTTTGCTTTCTTAACACTGCATATGTCATTAGAGATACCAAGGATTTTGTTGTTGATTTTTTTCTAAGGAGGTAACATTTGATTTTAATTTTCAAAAATTTTCATCAATTCATATATTTTCCTTTGCCCTTATTTGGCAAAAAGATTTTTTTTAGCTATTATATGGTTATATCATTTTTCATAGGATTTTGCTGTTATAGGCATTTGTATTTTACTTTTCTTTGTCTCAATTTAACAGTTGATGGTCATTGTTTTTCAAACATGATTTTTTTCTGTAAATTGTTTGCATCTTTCGACAAAGATATTAAGGTTTATGTTATTAATATGTTGTTCAAGAAGATAAGATTTGTTTTTAATTTTCAACATTTTCAATAAAGTAAAAATATGAATAAATAAATGTTTTTTTAGTTATTTTGGTCAAAGGATTTTCTCAAGTTATTAGTTGGCTTTTTGCAAAATCTAACATGATCTGCCAGGACAAATTAATGAAAACTAATGCCCAGGTATGCTCACTCGCGGGTGTTCCTAACATTATATTGTTGTCGGCTTCTCATTGGCCCGTTGACTAACAATGGGAAATCGAGAAGGATGTTAAAGTGGGTCAGTAGAGGTATTGGTGATAGAGGAGAGTGTGATGCTTTGGTTTTATCAAACTCATTAAAAAGACAAAACACTCAACCAATAAGGGATGGCCAAATGTCTAACAAAGACAAACTCTTGAGGAATAGTGATTTTGGGGGATAAAATTAAAATTTAAAGAGTATATATATATGTGTGTGTGTGTGTGTGTGTGTGATATGCTTTTGATTTGAAAAAAACATTTGTTGTTTTGATATGTTTTGTAAGGTTGGTATAATGCATAGAGACGGGATATATAGTGATGATATGATGAAGAGATAATGAAGATGGAGAAGATGATAGAAGAGAGAGAGCATTATTAATCAACAATGGTGAAAGAATTATTCCATGTTGTCTTAATCGTGCTCTTTGCTCTATCTGTCATCATTATCATATCTCTTTCCTTCTTTTTATGGTTTTTTCTTTCTTTATATATATACATCAATATATATACATCCATTTCTAACAACTTAGGTTGGGAGTTTGGAATTGTGCCAATCTTTCTTCTCTAGTTTGTTACAACGGTTTTTTCTATTATTTAGGTTTAATTTTTTGTTTTCTTTATGTATTTTTCTCCAATGTTTGTTGTTTTTCCTTTGTCTTCTATTTGCTTTCTCAAATTCTTAACGATCATTATTTTTATTATGTTAGAATGGGAGAGAAGTCTTGTAACTATTTTCTTGAAGTTATTGCTCAAGATATTATCGAAGAAGTCGTTTCATACATTGCTTCAACATCTTCTAGATCTCTTCATGATCTGAAAATGTTACGCGCTTGATAATGTCATTGATTATTCATAGCATTAAGCTCATTGTTGTTTTCTTGCATTATGAATACATATATTGATATATATTTAAATATATATTTATTTACAGTTGTAAAAGTTTTATGCAGCATCTAAAAGCCACAAAATTGGCCAATTTATGTGAGTTGATAATTTATGGTGTCTTGATATTAAGCAGTACATTATTTTTCTTCAAAATTGTGCCCAGAGAGACAATTTGGAAGCTATTTCGGTGCTTGGATTGGTGAAAAACTTATCACTTTTTTTTCGTGTTAGATAAGTTATAGTTGTCATATTGTTTTTTTTTTTCAGATCAAATTTTTATTCAGTTGAAAATGGATTCAGGCATCCAACATCTAACAAATGCAGCTTTTGAAGGTCATTTACTTGCTGGCTATGTAGGGGGGATTCTTTTGTACAAAAATCAAGGAACACGTCATTCTGGCATGGAATTCCTTAACATAGTTGCTGATGGAAGAGTTGATTATGCCTCAAAACCATTTGAAAGCAAAAAAAATGGTAATTATAGAATAAATAATTGTAGATATACTGCAGCAAAATTATTTATAGATATTGTACAAAGTATAGACTGTAAATAGATAGAAAAAGAGGGATGAGAGTGTGAGACCCATTTGTGTGGTCGAAAAGTAGATGATATCCTTTGTAATGAATGGTTAGGTGAAAATGGATTAGTGAGAGAGTTTTGTAGTCAAGTTTGTAGATGAAAATATGAATTTAATTTATTTACAGAACTTCTGTAATGGATCTTATCTGTAATGTTATTTCGAAGCAATGTTTAAAATTTTATTGTTTGCATTCATTTATTTGTTTAGTAATTTATTTATTTATTGGGAAAAAATTTTGGACTTAGGCTAACATGTTCTTCATGATGATTTTCATTTAAGTGTTGAAAACATGTTTATAACGTTGTTCTTCATGTCTTTGTCTTTTGGCATACATTTCATTGATCTAACAGTGTTGAAGTTGTTGATACTCACAATTTAGTTTTGTTGCAACTCTTTCATCAGATGAAGTGCGATCTTGTTATCACAATGAAATTGTAGGCAATCAACAATAATTGTCAGGAACTTGATATTTATTTCAGGTAATTACCAAAGAAACCACCAAAGTTTGCAATATTCACAAAAAAACCCCACGAATTTTGATATCCCTAGAAAACCCTTCTTTTTCTATAGAATAAATTTCAAACCCCCCAGGGCTGTAACAGAGATTGACGGAGTTAAATTTGAATTTATTGGACGAAATTGCCCTTACGTGGGAAGTTGTGAAATCGCGACTTGGTTTGATGGTAATGCCCTTACGTGGAATGATGTTACCGCTTATAGAGGAAGCGGTTTATTTTTCTTTGTTTATTACCAAAAGAACACCATTTCCGCCGCCGGTTAACTGCGATCATCGCCTCTTCACCTTTCCGTTTCCGAAGTTATCATTGGCTGGGCATCTTGCTACCATCGCCTCTTCACGTTTTCCATTTCCGAAGTTGTTATTGGCTGGGCATCACGCTATCATCGCCTCTTCACCATTGTCTGGAAGGAGAACTCCCGCTCATGTCTTCGGAATTTCATCAGTTTTCACACCAAGGTAAGGAGGCCGTTGATGAATCTGATGGTTGAGTTTTCTGTGTGATAAATCTGATTTTCGTGTTTGATAATGTTGTCTCCGTTTAACAATGCATGTCTCCGTTTAAGTATTGAGTTCACTGTTTGACTATTTTGGTTTCTGTTTAACTATACGAGTCTAAACAGATGTATTGTTCTTCTTGTAGGGTTTTGGTCATGGCGGTCAACTTAGTTAACGGCCGATGCTACTTGACACCAGTTGTCCAAACATTGAATGAATTGAAAGTTCACATGACTGGACGACATTGGGAGATCATCAGAAGGACACCGTTCGCGGCTTTGACCGAGATTGAAGCCGTTCTCCAAGAGAGAACCCTTCTTGATTCTCTGCTGCAGAGGTTTGATGACCGCAGCAACAAATTCAGGATCGGGGCCAGCCTGGTCAGTTTCAGGCCTCAAGATGTGGCTCTCATCCTGGGGCTACGGTGTGTTGGAGACGCCGTCGTGTTCCAAAAGAAGAAACCACGCTCGGCATTCGAATCGAGGTTTCTATCAAAATCGTACGAGAGAAATAAAGACTCCATCAAGAAAACACTTGAGCAGCTAGTTCGGCAGAGGGGGGAAGAGGAGAATTTTGTAAAACTCCTCATGGTGTAACTCATGGGTACTATCCTCTTCCCGAACACCTCCTGCTCTGTTCCAATCTGGATCGTTGACTACGTCGATGACCTAGCGGGCATTGGACGATATGCATGGGCGCAAGCGACCCACAAGTGGATGATGGAGGACGTTCCACAAGCGGCCACTCGAGTGCAAGCGAGGTGCGCCGGGAACAAGACCAACACGGGGTACGTCAAAGGTTGCTCGGTTACGCTAACGACTTGGTTTTATGAGCTCACCGACACCGGCAAGAAGATTTGTTTTGGCAAGACCCCAAGGATCCTGTGCTACGGTGAGAACAGCTACTGGAAGCAAGTGTCCACAGGAACTTTATTTTCATCTTTTGAAGGAAAGGGGTACGTCAAAGGTTGCTCGGTTACGCTAACGACTTGGTTTTATGAGCTCACCGGCACCGGCAAGAAGATTTGTTTTGGCAAGACCCCAAGGATCCTGTGCTACGGTGAGAACAGCTACTGGAAGCAAGTGTCCACAGGAACTTTATTTTCATCTTTTGAAGGAAAAGAGGTAATAAATCGATTTAAGTACCGTATTTGTCGTTTAACAAAATATATTAGTGTTTAAACATATGATTTAACGTTTAACTATATTGGGTATTGTTTACCTTACGTGTTTTTGTTACAAACATAGTATTTAGTGTTTAACAGTATTGTAGTTTACAATTGTCAGTTTCCCGAATTGGTCGCCGCGAACCAGGACGAAGAAATATTTGTTGGGGCCAGCCGTCGGGTTGATACAACTACACACGGAGGTGATATTCCTGCTCCCATTCCGTTGGTGTCAAGGAGAGATGATCGGCCAACATCCTCGAAGCGCGTCCGACGCCGAACACCTTCCCGGAGCCCACCCCACGCACGGACTGCTCGGCGACGGGCAAGCCCCCCTCCACCCCCTCGATAGTAACATACTACGACCTGACCGCACGTCTATTGCATGCGTGCGAGATATTCACTGTAGAGTTCCCCAGGCTTGTTGCTTGGGTGGCGGCTCTGGAGGCACGTTCGCAGGCCGATGTTGACGCAAGAGCCCCCCTCCATCCGCCGGGTGACTGTGCTACCATCTCCGACGACGACGTCATTGCGAAAATAGTCCCACGAGGCCGGCGTCGAAAGAGGCTTGCGTGGAAGGAACCAACAATGTCGCTGCCTTCGCCGGCGGACGTCGTCGCAACGGAAGCACCAATTGATGTTGAACCAACAATCGCTGAGCCTCAGCCAACTTTAACTCCGAGCGCGCCATTGAAAAAGGGGCAAGTACTGGACGCGCGGGCTGCACTGGCTGTGGGCTCGCCCGTCGATGCCGCTGGCGATGTCGACAGGATAATAGAATCTCTTGCTAGTGAAGTCCCTTCGTTGGAGGCACTGGCACCGGCAACGAAGGAGAACACCATCCAGGCGGTGATTTCCGTGGAAACGGAGAAAGACACTGGCTTGTTACCGATAGCGGCACCGGCAATGAAGGAGGACACAATCCAGGTGACAGTATCCCTGGAATTGAACAAAGACGCTGCTGCGTTACCGGCACCAGCACCGGCACCGGCACCGGCACCGAAGAAAGACTCTGTGGCAGTATCGGATTCTAATAAAGACGTTGCCGCAGCTACCGGAAGTAAAGAGGCTGCCACTGAAGGCCAAGGAGTCGTCAACGAGCAAAAAACACTAACTTAAGCTGAGAGGACACTCCTTGCAAATCAACAGTTCGATGACGTGCAGAAGAACTTTCTTCCGAAGAAGAAAAAATATGCCGGGTTACCGCGTCTTGCGCAATTCGAACAGGAAATCATATCAATATTCTTGAACTGCTATATGGACTCATAAGTTTCGTTTAACTACATATGTTATCAATTAAGTATTTTACTTTTCTATTTAACTATCCGACTTATTCTTTAACTATATGATTTCTCGGTTTAAGTATGTTAGTTAGCATTTAAATAGTTTTATTTTTCGTTTAAATATCAGGACTGTCGTTTGGAGGAATGACTATGTTTACACAACACGAGCCAACGTGTTCACGTTATTGGACGGGAAGGAAATGGTGACAGACAACGTCGTTGACATTCTCGTCTGCATCATCCAGAAGGAGTTGAAGAGATCGCGGTCTCCTTATAAGAAGCGGGCTGCCATCACCCGGCCACTGGCACTATGCCTGTCCAAACAAGAGGACACGGCGGAAATCGCTATCGGCATGATCGACGATGCTGCGCGGAACGTCCATGATCTTGAAATCGTAATAATGCCAATAATTTTAAATGGCCATTTCCACGTCATCGTTGTGGACAACGTCAAACGAGAGTACATGCATTACTCTTCTAGCGAGAATGAGGAATACGACAGAGACGCGATCGATATGGTAAGTTACAGGTAACACGCATCGGGCTTCGTATTTGTCCGTACTAACTTTAAAGTTTATTTCTTTACAGCGAAAACTATTTGAAAATTGCGTCGAGATGGAATTGGGCGTGTCGGCAACGGCCTCGTACCCCATGATTCACGATAGGAGTGCTCCACGACAAAAAAAAGGAAGTGTCGACTGCGCAGTGTACGTGATGTGGTTTATTGAGCAAATTCTAAATGGTGAAAAGCTACGCCTACCGCAAGCGGATGTCCCTTACCTATGACTGAAGTATGTCGCACGCATACTTATCGATGGAAGTCCAGCCGGTGTAAGCGACAAAGGCGAGAAGCGCACCGCATCCGATGCACAAGTATAACTTAGTTTGTTAATTATAACGTAATCTTCCTAACATAACAAACAACGGTTGTCCGTATCGTAGGATGTTTTTTCCAAAAACATATGTAAATTTTTTGTATCAGTGTTTAACTATAGAAAAATATGTTTGAATATCAGTGTCTATGTTTAAATAAAATGGTCTCGTTTTAAATATCAATGTCTTCGTGTAAGTGAGCAAGCTTCTGTTTCATAAACACTGAGTGACAAACAGAAAAGTTTTTGCTTTGAACTCTGCATGGGAAATCGTAGGCGTGCGACGTGGTTTAATCATAACGGCCACTGCAATAATTTCTCCGTCTTGGGAGGAGGTCAGGGATTTTGAAATAAATTCTGTACCAGCTTCTGTACGGCCGAAATTAACCTTCCGATCATTGTCTCGACGGAGGGCTTATGGCGGCAACCCTAGTTAATGGCCGATGCTCCATGACAGCGGTGGCGGACACGATGGTTGAATTGAAGGTTTACATGAATGAAAAGCACTGGGAACTTATACGATTGACACCATTCGAAGCATTTACTGCGGTGGGAGCGGTATTCCAAGATAGGGCCCTTCTTGATTTCCTGTTGCAAAGGTACGATGACCGCACTAGTAAATTCAGGATCGGGGCAAGCATGCTAAGTTTCAGGCCTGAAGATGTTGCCCTCATTCTTGGTCTGCGCTGCGATGGATAGGAAGTCATTTTTCAGAAGAAGAAATCACGCTCATATTTCCAAGAGAGGTATTTCTCAAAAAGCTACGAGAGGCACAGCGACTCTATCAAGAGCACTCTTGAGCAACTTGTTCAGCAGAGTGGAGAAGAGGAAAATTTTGTCAAACTCCTGATGGTGTACCTCATGGGTACAGTCCTCTTCCCAAACACGTCATGTTCGGTGCCAAATTGGGTCGTTGATTACGTCGATGATCTACCGGCCATGGGCAGTTACGCTTGGGCGAAGGCGACTCACAAGTGGCTTATGGATGACATCCCACTAGCTGCCGCGAGAGTTCGAGCAAGATGCGCCGGGGAGAAGATCCAGACGGGGTTCGTTAAGGGTTGCTCGCTCGTATTGAACATATGGTTTTACGAGGTAACCAGTTACGGAAACAAAGTGAACTTTAGCAAGACACCGAGGATGCTATGCTACGACAACCAAGGGTCGATACAAACCATTTTGCCATCCCTCGAAGGGAAGGAGGTACATATATCGAAGTCTCTGTTTAACTATAGGGATTACTATTTGACTATTACGTTTAACATTTATATTTGTACTTCTTCGTTTAAAAAGACATGGTCTCCAAAACCTTATCTTACGTATGTTAGTTTCGTGAGCTGGTTACCGCGAATGCGAATGAAGATATAATTGTTGGGGCCGCCCGCCAAACAATGCAAGATGAAACGCCAATCTCTTCCGAGCGCGTAAGCCGGCAGATGGGAACACCCCCCTTGATGTCGACTGCCCCACCGACTTCGGCTGCCACCCCGATGGTACAAAGCGACGATGTCACTGCACGTCTGCTGCAGGCGTGCCAGTTACTGACAACCGAGTTCCCTCAGCTTGTTGCTCGGGTTATGGCAATGGAAGGACAGTCACAATCGAATGTGCCGTCCATACAAACAAATGAAGTTCCCGTTTCGAAGGACAGTCACAGCTCGGAATTTGACTCGGATGAGGTCATTGGGATCGCCATTCGAAGACGATCACGTTTGAAGATACGTGCGAAAAAAACAAGAAGAACAACGCATCTCTCTCCGCAGGCTGCCAAGGAGACTATGGCAGCAACGCAGACAGACAGAAATCCAGGGAACGATGTCGTTGTCGCCGCATCGCATACAGAGAGTAGCAACGATGAACCATACAAACAGGTACGGCACGACTTCATTCCGGTGCATTTGAAATACCCCGGGTACTCGCGACTCGACATACTTGAGCAAGAGTTAATAACGATCTTCGCCAACTGCATAATTGACGAGTATGTATGTAGTTTTTGCATGGGATGTTTAAATATTAACTACATCCTTTAGACATTGACATTACCCTTTGCGATTATACTTTAATGTTTAACTAAGTCTTTCAACATTTAATTATTTGTTTCTTTGTCTGACTATATCTGTTACTGTTTAACCTCAGCACTGTCGTCTGGACTAATGCCTTTGTCAGCACTACACGAAGACAACTCTTCACTCTGCTTGAAGGGAAGGAAATGGTGGCCGACGAGTTGATGGACGCGTTCGTATGCATAATTCAAACGTCCATGAAGAGGGTACCATACCCTTATAAGAAGCGCGCCTCCATCACACGTCCACTGGCACTGTTTATGTCCAAACAACCTGACGAGTGCGAGTCGTCGCTCGCTATGATTGGAGACGCCACGCGAAACCTGCATGAAGTTGACATTGTTATCTTCCAATAATCATGAACGGCCGCTTCCATGTGATGGTGCTTGACAATGACAAACAGGAATACAGGCATTATTCGTCATGCCAAAGCAATGAGTACACCACAGACGCGTCTGAAATGGTAAGTTCCTCAGTCATTCACCATTTAATGAATAGTATTTTAATAACATCAGGTTGTATATCTCAATAGAAGAAACTATTTGACTATTGTGTGGATATGGAGTTCTACGAGGCGGTGACTATGATGTACCCGCTAATTCACGACGGTCACACCCCGCGACACAGACGAGGAAGTGTCGACTGCGCCGTTTATGTGATGCGATTTATCGAGCAAATACTCGAAGGTGAGAAGCTACGCCTTCCTCGAAAGGATGTACCATATTTCCGATTAAAGTATGTTGCCCGCATACTTATTCAAGGTCGAAGAACCGGAATCATAGAAAGAGGCGAGTCTTCGACTGGGGAGGGGAAACCGACTTGAGTTATTGTTTTGAAATATTCAGTTTAACTATATATGTTAATGTTTAACGAACCCTATTTCTGTATAACTATAAGTATGTATATTTAATTTTAACTGGTTCGATTTAAACTTCAACCTGGCCATCAGACTATCTGCATTTCAGTCCTTTAACAATATTATGTGAATGGTTAAAACCAACCGTTTCTGTTTAAACATTAAACGTAGAGGCAGTTTTACACTTGAAATGAAATATGTTTATTGCAATTACGAGAATAAATGATTACATAACAAGTGTGCATTTACACAATGAACTTGAAATGAAACCGACGACGATGAACCTTCCAGCTTGAAATGATTCCAATCGAAGATGAACCTTCAGGGAATTTGAGCAGCACTTTTATTGGAATCATTTCAAGCTGGAAAGTTCATCTTCGCCTGCAAAATCTTCGCCTGCAAACATCATCCAACTGCATCCAAAACCTGTGATATCTAGAAACCTTTATAAAGTGTTAAAACAATTGATGGGATATTTGATCGAACAGGGGATGTCCTGGATGCATCTCAGCAATGTAATCGTTGGCATCTTGCAAATCAGAGGCTTCCCATGGGGTTGTTCAAATTGCTAACCAAATACATTTTTTACAATTTGAACAACAACCTGCGGATTCTCTGATCTCGAAGGATACTCCGATTACATTGCCAGGATGTGTCCAGGCGATCCCCTGGTCGAGCAGATGTCGCATCAATTGTTTTTGTAACTTTATAATCTAATCACTCCACGCGAAGGCAATTTATAGAGTAGACGGGAAATGGAAGGGTCGTTCAACTTGGCTACTTGAATTCAGGAGATACATTGAATGTCTTTGAATGCGAATTCCAAGGGTCGATCAATTTTGACCAGACAACTACCCTTTGGTATTATACGTATTACATTTCTATGTTATCACTTAAACAAAACGTTCGCCATTTAAATAAGACTTAAACCATTGAAATATTGACGTCTCCATTTAACAAACATTGTTACTCAGTAAAATAATATATTTATGTTTAAACTGACTGTGTAAATATCAAACACATAGACATAAATATGCTTATTATGAGTTAATTTACGATGCCTAGTCGGCGACAGGTTCATTACAAGATCTACGATTGTGGCCGGACGCGTGGCAGCGGCTGCACCGTAACTCGTGGACCTCAGACGCTTGCGACTCGATCCCTCTTCCGTCTGGGTTGCCCAGGTGGCCTTCTCGTAACAGGTGGACGCAGATGGAGTTCTCGATTGTCGTCTGTAGGCTTGTCATCGTCTGGTATAGGGAAAATAGCTTCCCTATACGCTAATAAATTGATGAACGTTAGTGTCTGTCTGCATTATTGCAGTGCAAGCGTGTGTGCACCGGGATACCATAAATTTGCCACCTGCGACATGAGCATGTTCTACCCGATAGATCGACGGAGTTGCTGCAATGGTCGAGGACTTCATAACGATCATCAACACAACGACCAACATAAAGATTTCGGCTTTCCGCAACCAGTTCATCTACCGTCTTATGTATATTGGGGTATAAGTAGGTGGCCCATTTGTTCGCTTGCTCACGACGGGTGCATAACATCCGCATTAATTTAAACCTGTACCATAACAAATTATAATTGATTGTTAAGGTAAGCCAAGAATAGTTAAACATAAAAGTAGATAGTTAAACGAAAACAATTATAATTAAACATGAACAAACATAATTAAAAGGAAACCATTATAGGCAAACGTAAAGTAAACGAAGTTAAAGAGTGACGAAGATTTTTAATCAGATTGAAAATCAAACATTCAAATACCGTATGAAGTCGACCATTCTCGTCACGAGTAAATGGCGAGCTTCTTTTATCCACGCATTGAAGGACTCGGAGACATTTGAATACATATTGCCCCAACGTTGACCTTTGAACAAATAATTACACCAATGTGACAAATCTGACTTCTGAAGCAACCAGCGATGCGCTTCTGGTGATGTGGCCCGCAATTCATTCACTGTATCATCAAATTCTTTAGCCGTTGATGCCCACGCAATACGAAAGCATATGGACCAGCACTCGTCCTTCAATGCCTTCCCAAGTCCGCCATTGGCTTTCATAAAATTGGCCTCCAAGTGTCGAAGGCAATAGACATGTGGGGAAGAGGGGAAGACCCTTGCAATGGCGTTCACAAGCCCCTTAGACCTGTCCGACACAAATGTAATAAATCTTCATAATCGCCGTCATCGTATAACGCATCACCTAACTTGAAAATGAACCACGTCCAATTCGCATCTGTCTCGTTGTCGACGATACCGAAGGCCAAGTGAAAAAACCCATTGTTTCCATCTTTGCCTGTAGCGCCCAGCAACGTACCACGATATTTTTCAAGAAGATGGGTACCGTCGACAAATAGCAGCAGGCCTGCAATCCCGCTTGAATCCCATGATACAAGCACGGAACGAGAAGAATGCACGTTTAAAACGCTCGCCGTCTCTTTCTACAACCGTAATACTGCCGGGATTTGTCTCAGCCACCTTATCCACGTACCAGAGCAGCAGATCATAGCTGGAGACGTCGCTGCCGTCGAGGATCACCCGGGCACGCTCTTTACCCAACTAAGCTTGCTTGTATGGAATGTGGACACCGTGTTCCCGTAGCATGTCCTTCTGAATGTCGATAGGCCTGTACAATGGCTGGCTTTTAAGCTTATCACTCTTGCGCTTACCCATTTTTTCGACGCTTTCGGATGTGACACAGAGCCAATTCCACCACCGCAAGTGTGTGATGGGTGCATTGTCTTTATTCTGAACGTATTTTTATTGTATTTCTTTGATGCATGAAGGCGCCAGCCACAACCAACGGTAGCGCATTCTATAGTCACCATGTGTTTCTCATTCTTTATGAATTTGAAGTCGAAATTCCTCTTGATTGCAAAATTCAGAAGCGCGTCTCTGAAATGTTGAACGTCTACGAAACATTGTCCAATATCCAACGACAACACTTCGGGATGATCCGAGGACGACGGAAGGCATGCTGAACCATCCGGGTCGCCATGAGATGGAACAGGTGCACTGGCAGAATCAGAATTCCTGCCAACACTTCAGTTAAGCGGAAAACATCAGTAACTTAATCGGAAACAAAATAAGTTCACTTGAAACATGTATATTTAAACTAAAACATAGTAAATTAAACACAGACACAATTAGTTAAACGATAAAATATATGTTTAAACGGGAACTGGGATGAGGCCGGTTAATAAAGCATAACTTATTGGTTTAAAAGGGGAATTTATTGTTTTAAACAGAAAATGGAATACTTAACGTAAAAATATAATAATTAAACGGTAACTATAATAATTACGCGAACACATATGACTTTAAGAGTAAAGATAAAGGATAAGAACTTTACAATTGCAAGAATTCGTTTTGACTATGATGCGACAATGGCACATCATCTGTCTCAACAACGAGATCGACTGCAGCGCATTTGAAGAGTGAGTATACATGACACATGTGCTGGAAGTCAACCTCATTTTCTATTGGACAAATCGTTTTATGTCCATCGGGTGTGATAAACTTCACCCTAACATGGGAAACATCAAGACCCCATCGGTCACATATCTCCGCTAAGATTGAATCCCAACAAGTCTGTGCCGTGAACACTAGCACTCGTCCCTCACCGTTGTATCTTGCAATTGCTCAAAAACTCTCCATTAAAAACCTGTATATAAATAAATATAAATTGGTACTCTCCCTTAAAGGATGATCAAAGTGATGGAAAGGAAGACATTCTCACCTTATCGGCCAATCGGCGGAGTTCAATAGAATGCAAACGATGAGTCTTCCAAACTTTGTTTCAGAAAAATCAACGCAAGAAGGAATGAAAAAGATTGACAAAAGCCAAATAAAAAATGTTTAACATGATGTGACTAGGCGGTTTTTTCCCACCATTTCCAAGGGTACACACGGAATTTCACAGCATAACCCTTGTACAAATGAACAACAGGGGGGAAAAAGGAATTAAAACACTAACGGAAGGGCTTTCTGGGGTATTACAAACTTGCAGGGGCTGTCTGGGAAGTTTTGCAATTCGCGGGGGATGAATAGTAATTTTCCCTATTTATTTTTGTATTAGCTTCATAGAATTTTTTTGACAAAAAAACATATGAAATTTTTATTACTCAACTAATTTGTCAATATTTATTGATTTAAACTCTTATTTTATCTTATTGTCGTAGTTGTTAGAATTATGTTAAAATTTTGACTTGTAAATCTTTCTCAAATTTCTCATGGATGATGGATTCTTTTAATTTTTAATCTTTTATCGATAAAATAGGTATGATGATTCTTTTAACATAATGTGATGGAGATGATAAGTTATCTTTTCTAATTTTTTTTTCATCATATGATGGTTGTAAAAAAAAAATGTCTAAATTGGATCCCAATGAAAAAAATGCACTCTGATTTTGTTAAAAGCTAGTATCTTTATATTGTTTTTTTTTTTTTGTTTTTTTTTGTTTTTGTCCGCATCCCTTTTTCTATATTTTCTTGTTGAATTCCATTTTATTGAATCAAGTCCAAATTAAGTTTGAACATGATTTGATATGTATCACCATATCTTCTTTGTCAAAGAGGATATGCAAAGGATGCAAATGATTATGCTGAGATTATTTGAGATAATAAATACGGGAATAGAAAAAAATCAAATTAGTAATTGATGAATTTTTAAAAAAATATATATAAATGATGAATAACATGATGAGAAAGAGGGAAAAAAAATGTTTCAAATTGTGTGTTCTATAAAATGAACTTGTTGTGATATTAAAGTTATAGAATTATTTAGTGCAATAATATACAATTATGGAATAAAGTTTGTTATAAATTTGTCAATTGTGTTGTTTTTATTGGTTGAATTATTATTGATATTCATCAATTTAGTATTTTTTTTTAAATGTGAATTGAGATCAATTGAAGAATGGAAGTTGTAACAAATAATAAATGTGTAAATGTATGTAAATTAGTCAAAGAAATATTATATATATGATATGATTTGTATAGTTTACAGTTTTTTTTATATGATTTTATTTGTATAGTTTACAAATATTATTTTTATTTGATATGATTTTATAGGTTTTTTTTTTACAATTATTTTAAATGTGTGATTATTATTATTTTTTTAATCAAATCATATATGAGAAGTGTTTTTTTTTTTTTTTTTTAACTAAATAGCCAATAAGTTGTATAAATTTACATTAAAGTCTTATGTTAGAAAGGAAAATATAATTTAAAAATTTGTTCAGTAATTTCATATTGTAAGGCCAGATTAGAGTTGCGTGTGTGTGTAACAAAATAATTGTTTATATATGTATGGGAAAAAAAAAAATTAAAACAAATAAGAAAATGGCTAAGTGAAAAGGTTCAAACATCTTCATTATTTTGCACTTTCTTGTTAAAGAAGAAGACAATGGCATTATTTGAGTTGTTGAAAAGAAGAGGGGTTGGATATAATACATGGCCTATGAGTTGGATGGGTTTTTTTTTCCCTATTAAATTCATGATGGTTAAAATTGCTAATTTTTAAATTATTTTTATATTTCAAAATTTTGTCTCGATATCTTTGTCTATCTCATATTCTCACTTCTCATGAGTTGTTTTTTAATTTGTGTGAAGCTTTATTTGGAATGATTTTATTATCTGACTTTGTTGGCAACGTTATTTTTTTTTAAAACAAATAATGACCAAAGTATTAATATTATTTGAAGAGATTTTAGGGATTATGAATAGGGGAAAAATAATGAAAAAAGTATACAATCAAGACATTAAGCTAAGGTAAAATGAATAAATATATTTATTTTATACTATGTCTAGTTTGATATTCAAATATAATTTCTAATTCAATTAAATTTCATTGGAATTGTAGATAACATTTTTTTCAAAAGATATGTGGATGCTGTTTTCCAAAACCTTTTTATAAAAAAAAAAATTCCCTCCTTTTTTTAGTGTGGAGGATTTGTCATACATTTTTTCCTCAATAAGTAATTTATTTGTAAAATTATGATGTAAGTTTTTTGCAAAGAAATATATATAATTGTATGTGTGTGTGTAATGACATTTTGTGTTTAAAATTTACCTACATATTATAGTAGCAAGTTATATAGAAGAATGAATGGAAAAAAAATTTAAAATTTTATTAAAATCTTTCAAAGCAAATTTTTGCTTTTATAAGTTTAAGTTTCAGGAATATGAAATTATATAATGTAGAGTAGGGATGCAAGTTGGGCGTGGAATCCCCGTTCCCAGTGGGGACCCGCCTCGTTCCCCGTGGGGATATTCGTGGGGAATCCCCGTGGGGAGAAAGATTCTGCAATTTTTAAATTAAATATATACTATATATTAAAAATAACTTATATGATTCATTTTATTTATTAAAACCAAATATTTAGGTTTTAAAAATTTTATTTTTGGTATTTATTAATTATGTTTTAGATTTTTAATAAAAAATTAGTGTTACTTCAATGCAATACTTGGAGATGATTATATGAAAAATTGTTTTAAAAATTATAATTAAAACTTTTTTATTTCCTATTATAGATAAATACGTTATATTAAAATTAAGATGAAATTGATTAATTTATCAACTTTATTGAAATCTCAACTTGTAAGTAGAACATCTTTTATGAAATCCCAACTTCCGCAGTTCCCCTTCTTTAGTTCTTCATACCATCGATTACTTCGTTAGTTTATTGTTTTTTCATACATTAAATAATTGTTATTTTGAGGAATATTTTGTCTATTATTTTTTTAATTTCATATATAATGTGTTATATGTGTAATTAAGAAAAAAAATTTGGCGGGTAGGGACTCCTCAACCCCGCGGGGATTCCCCGGCCCAGCGGGGAGTGAGTGGGGGGAATTCCATTGCGTAGTTTACTTTAGTTATGTAATAACAGAGCAGCTTTTAACTTAGGTATGTAATACGAAAATTTACTTATTTAATTCTTAATTGAACAAACTATGAAACAAAGAAAACAACAAATATAACTTTTTTTTAAAAAAAAATTGTTTTATTTAAGTCATGGTTTTTTTTTAAAAAAATTTTATTTTTGTGTAAATAACAACATTTACTTAATATATGCAATATTGAGGACATGAAATTGTTAATAAAGTGGAAAATATGAAGAACAAAAAATTGGTAAACTCATATATTGAACAATATATATTATCACAATGTAAAAAAAAAATAATACCCTTTGGTTTATTTACTTATAAAAAAAATTGCATGGAAAAAATTTGCATGAATTCAATTAATGTTGGCATAGATGTGCATTATGTTATTTGGATAATAGGTGCAAAAACATGAGTGTGAATGTACTTTGCATTAGTTATTTACAATTTTTTTTAAAATAAATAAGCAAATATATTTTAAAAAATATCCAATAAATATATAGAAAGTAAAAATCATTTACATGATTTATTTTCATATTTTTAACATTTTAAAAAATGTATTGGCATAGGTCTAGGTTTAAAGTTAAGATATTTGGAAAATGTAGATCTTATTTCTATATTTTTTTCAATTGTAAAATAAGGGAAAATGGGTTGTAGAGATTGTGGGATCGAAAATATGCGTCTGGCATCATGTTTGTGAGAAAGACACCAGATGATATATTGAAGCACAAATATCATATTTGTTTCGTGGGTTCTTCCATTCCTAATAGAGGCAAGCCTCTATTATTAATTACCCTAGACAGTATCTTGGGAACCTCCGATTAAGGGCAAAAGTACAAATAAGGAAAAGCAATGAAAAGATAATAAATCTATTGCCAAACATGGTGATTCATTACATATGAATATCGTCTTATATATAGGCATACATATTTTATTTATTTATTATTATTAGTATTTTATTAGATTTTATATAACGCCGTCGTCCACCTTGGGGAATATGCTTTGCCAACATTGTATTAGCCACTTCAAATACATGCCCCATCGCCGTTATGAGATTTGCGCCACTTTTAGTCTATATTGACTATCTCGAGATGAGGGTTTCACCGCCATTTCTTAAAAATTTGTATCTTTTTTATTGCCGCCTTAAAATATATTTCATTGTCACTTTGCACTTTGCAGAACATTTTGCCGTTGCCTTGAAATAAGCATTTTTTGTCGTTGCTTCGGAATAAGTTTTTTCATAGAAGAATCTCAATGGTAATCTTGAGATAAACATAATTGATACTGAATGATTTAGATTTGATCATTAAGAGGTAAGTGTTAATTTGATTTAAGGACCTTGATTTCATCATCAAGCAAAAATGGCTTGAGTTCGAGGCAATGTGGGATGAAAGGTTTAGATTTGATTAGAGGGTATTTAGGTCTTTTCCAGTATTTGGAATTTGAGAAGGGAAAGATGAGCGTATGAGATCTCATCCATCAAAGAGATGTGTTTAAGTTCTAGGCAGCTCCAATATTAGTGTTCTGATGGAGGGCTACGATTTCATCATCAAGGAGTTTGGCATTAGTTCGAGGCAGGAAAAATGAGAGGGGAAAGATGAGCGGCTGAGATCTCATCCATCAAAGGGATGTGTTTAAGTTCGAGGCAACCTTAAGATTTGGATTTTAATGGATGGCCAAGATCTGATCATC
Source organism: Dioscorea alata (assembly GCA_020875875.1). Classification (NCBI taxonomy): domain Eukaryota; kingdom Viridiplantae; phylum Streptophyta; class Magnoliopsida; order Dioscoreales; family Dioscoreaceae; genus Dioscorea; species Dioscorea alata. The sequence continues at coordinate 4,437,226 of CM037024.1, read as the reverse complement.
AAAGAGATGCGTTTAAGTTCGAGGCAACCATAAGATTTGGATTTTAATGGACGACCAAGATCTGATCATCAAAGAAGTGCGTTTACGTTCGAGGCAAGGAGATTAAGCGGTCCAGTCAGCCAGGATGCACCACCTTGCACATGACTCAGCGCACCAATTTCATTTTGGTTACTTAACTTTGACAGTAATATAAGTGTGTTTATTTTCTTCTTGACACAGTCCATACTTGTATGAATTTTCTAGCAAAATGGAGTTTATTTTGATCTTTGCATTGAATACAAAAATTGTTTCTCTCGATCTCTAGAATCTATGTAGTGATTCTCACGCACTGCCTGTTATTAAATCCAAGACGATATTCAATTTTCACCAAAGTAGAACAAGACATGTTAATTCTTTGTCAAAACAATGTTAACATCAATGATTAAGCTGGATACCCTCCCTTATAAACTGAACTTTCTAAAGATTGTAGGCAATAAACATTTACAGAAATGGAGAAGGGCAAATTTCAACAATTTCACATCTTTATTAATTGAATCGAACATGCCCATGATCAATTTTTTTTTACAAAGCCTTGTTTATTGAGTTATGTTTAAATAACCTATGGTTGCCCAGAACTTTTGACTGCCAGAAGCTTTGACCTGGTTTTTATCCCTGTTGCATGATTAGTAAGTCAATGTTCATTCATTTGCATCAGATTCCAAAGCCCACTACTAAATAAAAATAACCATGTGGAATCCATTTGCTTGCTTTTATTCTGATACATCTCAAAAATTACAATTTCTATGCATCTCAATGAACACTAGAAATCTAATATTGACAAGGACATTGTTCCCAATTGTCACTGGTATGATAAATTTCGCTGCTTTGTTACGATAAAACAGTGGGAAATTCATTGCCATATCTAAGCTATTATAGTGACCAAGCCAAAAAAGGTATAGCCTCTCATTCTTTGTTAGAATGCATTGCTACACAAGAAGAATTAAATTTGATACTATATCTTGTCCTGCAGGAAAGCAAGTGTTGTTGGCATAACATTTCTGACATGCGAAAACCAATCAAACCATTGAGAGTATCCATCTTGAATAATCTGATGAAGATCTAATTGACCAATTGTTGGATTGCTAAGCTCTTCCTGCTTTAATCTTCTGGCAATTAATTGAGCTAAACTTTCTAGTATGCTGGAGTCAAAAACCGAAATCCCTTTGAAGTTGAGTCAAATGCCAAAGTGCAGATGCCAACAGCCATCATCACAATGGATGGATCATTCCAACCCTCAGTCCACAGGGTCCATGCTCGCAGCAGATGGACAAGCTGAGATTCCCCAAGCTTAATCACAAGGTCCTTTCTCTTTATCCGAAAGTTAATGATTGTCTCACATGCCAACAATGCTAGATTTGTATCCTCAACAGAAATCCCATGTTGCAAAATCATTTTCACAAGGTATTATGTCCTAAATTTAGCTTCAAACGACCAAAAAATTCACTATCTTTAGCTTGGGATACAGCATCAGCAGCTTCCTTTGCCGTGCCCATTTGTGCATATGCCTTTGATCTTTCCCTAGGTTCTGTAAGCTTTGGAATGTACTTCAGAGCTTTAGCATTCACATCGGCACTAATGTATGCTTCAACAAAAGGGTTTATAACCACTAGATGGTCTCTTCTCCTTGGAAAATTTCTCCAACGCAGCCCAGTCTCCTTTGGTAGAGAGCACCAATACTTTAAGCCAGTACCTTTTCTCTAGCACCTTAAGCTCAATTATGACTTTCATTACAGCTTGATGATTTCTCGTGCTAATATCACTGAAGCTTGAATCCATGAATATTGGTTGTTTTGTTGAAACCTCTAACTCGGGTTAGATTCTTAACATCTTTGCATACTCTTCAACAGTCTTTGATTCAAACATGTGTTCTTTCGTTTCAGCAAAGAGATTTTGTGCCTTCTCAATCAGCTTTATGCGCGGACCATGAAGAGGTGTTCCTTTGCTTTCCATGGGATTCTTCTCAATTTCCCATGATTCCTTCCATAGAACTTCTGTTTCTCTTAGTGGTCTGAAATGACCATGACTAAACTTGGATGTCAAGGTGTAGATGAATTTGAGATTGATTTCCTCAAGAGCAACATGAGATGTTTGTTTCAGTAGAGACTTGCGAAGGGTGGCAATTCTCAACAAAGCATCCCTTGATCAATAGATAATCATTTCTCACCACTCCATAGTGAGGGAAACCACCTGTGGGAGTGATATCCTTCTCAGTCCTGTCATGTTCAGTGACTGTCTTGTGATTTTCATCTTCAGTTTTGCCAAGCTTATAGGTCTTCTTGTTCATTTCAGTGCGGTGTTATAGCACAAGAGGTTAGGCTTGCAATCGAATTCCTTCATCTCGCGGAGGAGGCGGAGGATGAGGAGGCCGATACTTGGAGTAGAGCATGCCGTTCTCGGTGAAAACGCGGATTCAACCTCTGGCGTCGAAAGCAAACACATAACGCGCCAGCCCGGCTTGGTGAAGCTCAAGGCCGAGGACTAGCGGGGAGTCGAGCTCCTGTGCTGCTGCCCACACGAAAGGCCAGGTATTGCCGACGGAAAGCAATGGCCACTCATCGCCGGCACTGATCATCTCCGAAAGCCAGTGAGCAATGAGAGAGACGTCTGCGTGGCCAGCAAAGAAGAAGCTGTCATTACGGCAGGAGGAGAGATAGGAAAGCTTGGTGGTCACCGGAGAATCTGATGGCGAGGGAAGCTCCATAAGGACATCGCCAGAAGACGAAAACACATGCATGCGCCCGTAAGAGTCTCCTACGGCAAAGTAGTTGCTAATACCTTCAGGGTCCTCGGTGCAGATTGGATCAGACTCGAGGCGAGCAGTGACGGAAAATTGGAATCGGTCTAACCAAGCAGACTTTAGCTTGGTGATGGCCACTCCAGTTACCACCGGGGACGGCATCTCGTGCGGGTGGATAGGAGCTGGGGAAGCAAGGAAAGACTCGAGTCTAGCGACAATGTGAGAGAGGGAATCAACGGGTGGTTCCATGAAGTCGGTGCCGTCAGAGATGAAAAGGAGACTGGAGAGGAGAAATTTTTTCTTTCTTTTCATTTTTTCTTTTTCTTTTTTATTTATTTTATATATGTATATATATATTGTTTATTATTTTATTAATATATAATATATATATCACTCTTTTTTTTCTCCTTATAACTCACATCCTCACACTCCCTTCCTATCCCCGATTTCAACCTCCCCCGTAGAAATAGGATTAAATCCAAATATAATTTTTTTAAAATCAAATTCAAATTTAAAATTTAAATCAAATTCAAAATTGATTTTTTTTAATCAAACGAGGATAGGATTAAATTTAAAATTTAAAATTTTGAAATTCAAATCCAATTTTTCCTCGGGATATGTACTTGGTTGCCTTGAGATTTGTACTTTCTCAGGCTATATGACATTTAGGGGTCGTTTGGTTCACGGTAATGTAGAAAGATTACCATGTGTTACGTGGTAATTTGAAAATATTACCATGTTTGGCACTGCACTGAGAAAGATTACCACTTGTTACGTGGTAATCTGGATGGTAATATCATATTACCAACATAAGAATATTACCAAAAAAGTGGTAATCCTATTACCACCAAAATTTGGTTTCTATCTTGGATTACCATGGTAATCTCATAACATTTTATATATTTACCAAATTGATTACCATGAACCAAACAAGGTAATGAACTATTCCTAGTAATAAGAGTTTCCAACCAAACATGGTTATATCAAATTACCACAATATTCTCAACCATATAACATTCCCACCCATATTACCATGGTAATCTCATTATGTTGTAATATGTTATTACCACGAACCAAACGACCCCTTAGGATCACCTCGGGATATGTATTCGGGCTATCTTGAGATTTGAGATTGCCTTGAGATATGTGCTCTTAAGGGCAATCATGTAATTTGTATTTTTGTCTCGAGATATGTATTCTCAGGGACAATTTTGTAATTCATCACTTTGCCTCGAGATATGTTCTCAGGGGCAATTTTGTAATTTTTAATTTGCCTTAAGATATGTTCTCAAGAGCAATTTTGTAATTTGCATTTTGCCTCTAGATATGTTCTCTCGGTTGATCTTAGGATCCTGATATTTTGAATATTTTAAATCGCCTCGAAGTATGTGTTCTTAGCTGATCTAGAGATTTAAATATTTTAGATCGCCTTGAGATCTGTGCTCTCGGCTAATCTTGAGATTCGAATATTTTAGATTGCCTCGAGATCTGTGCTCTTGGCTGATCTAGAGATTTAAATATTTTAGATCACCTCGAGATCTGTGCTCTCGGTTGATCTTGAGATTTGAACATTTTAGATCGCCTCGAGATCTGTGCTCTTGGCTAATTTTGAGATTTAAATATTTTAGATCACCTCTAGATCTGTGCTCTCGGCTGATCTTGAGATTTGAACATTTTAGATCGCCTCGAGATCTGTACTCTTGGCTAATCTTGAGATTTAAATATTTTGATCTCCTCGAGATCTGTGCTCTCAGCTAATCTTGAGATTTAGATCACCTCGAAATATGTGTTCTCGGCTGATCTTGAGATTTTAAATATTTTAGATTTCTCCGAGATACTCGCTTTTGGCCTATATTCAGATTTTAATTATTTTTTTTTATATTTTTTCAAAAATGTCTTCTGGACTTATCTTGAATATATTCTAACGTTGTCCTAATTCGATTAGGATTTGGCTATATGTGATTTTAAAATTTTTATTTGATTTGAATTAGGACATGTAATTGTTATATAAACAAAGATAATTTCTCAAAATATTATAGGTATATATTACCACATTTTTCTTACATATGTGAATATTGTTAAGCTTTGAAGCTTACATTGAAATGTTTTAACCACAGTCCCAACAATAAGAAGAACAGGCCTTGGTTGCATTTGAAGTAGCTCCTCTTCATTTAATTGAGTAAAGCATAATTCCCATATAGTTATCTTTAGTTCCTGTCCACTTTTTTTTTTTAAAAAAAAATTATCCAAATGTATGTATGTATTATGGATAACAATAATTAAAGTGGTTTGTATTTGTTACCTTGTCTCTTTGATGAAATGTCTCTCTTTTGTACTGTCCTCTCGAATTTTACTAGTTGAACAGTCTCAAGTGAGCCTATTGAAATTAAAGTACCAATAGCATCTACATGTTTATAAATAAAGATGTAGATGTTAGACACATTAACAAAATATTGTAAGATGTAGTAAAATATTAAAATTTAAAAGAGAATTTTTTTACCTACTAAATACTTACCAGAATTTGCATAAACTTCTATCTTTTCCCGAATAAGATATTGGAAATAATATCGCTGATAAGGCGTAGGATCATCAGTGATTGGCTTCAATATTGTGTTAGCAGTGAAAAAAATCACGAATTCTCGTGTGGTTGATAAATTCCTAAGATTTGCTTTAACCACTTGAAATCTTGAAATTTGATATATTTTTCCTTCAATTAGTAGATCATGAAAGCTTGGACAATCAGTTTCTTGGATTTGAACATGAATTGCATCATCCTAACAAAAGTATCATTGTGATTAGGAGGGGTTTTTAAAAAACACAATTTATTTGATATTAATAGAATAAATTATTTGAAATACCTTTGCATCTATTGCTAAGAATGCCATACCAAGGAATTTTTGTGAAGTTGGAATATAACAATTCCATATTCTTGTGATTCTCAGCTTTATTGTTTGATTTTGTCCTGGAGGCCTCAATTGTGATATGTTCTTGAGACTCATAATAATCTGTGTAATAATAAAAAAAATTAGTAAATAATATTTAAGAAGGAAAATTATAACACATGACTAACCTATAAATATTAATATAACAATGGTAAAGTAAGGATTGAAGTATTTGGTTTATATGCTATCAAAGATTTCTTTGTATACAACATTTTTGGTTTTATTTTGTATTTTTCCCAGTATCATCAAGTATCAAAATTTTTAATCCTGTTGCAGAAGTCACTCTAGATAATGCTATATAAAGTTGTCCATGTGTAAATACTGGCCTTGGTAAGAATAAGCCTACAGTGTCAAGTGTTTGCCCTTGGCTTTTATTTATAGTCATGGCATATGAAAGTCTAACTGGAAATTATTTTCTACACATGACAAATGGTAATTTTGTATCTTCTATTGACATAATTATTCTTGGAATGTAAACTTTATCACCAATGTTAGATCCAGAAATAATTCTTCCCTCTAAAATGTTTGGATATAATTGTGTAATTATTAATCTTGTTCCATTGCAAAGACCATTTCCTTGGCTAATGTTCCTCATAAGAATTATTTCACTACCTAGTTTTAAATTTAACTCATGATTAGGTACATTTGTAAACTTCAATGCATTTAAAAATTTAGTTGAGTATAATGATTTATGAGCATTAGTAGAAGTTGAAGACTTTGATATGTAGTCAGAACTTACATATTTTTTTTCAGGAGCTTCAAATTTTTTTCTAATTATTCCATTTATTAAATCAACAGTTTCATTGTATACTATAATTATAGCTCTTTGTCTAAGATATTCTGGATTTGAATAAATTTTTTGCAAATCGGGATAGACAGAATCAATGATTGATTGTATTGCATCTTTTGAGTTTTCAATCAATAGGTTTTTTGGAATTTCAATCAAATGTTCATCTTCATTATCATCCTCATTTGTTTCTATAGATGAAATTGCACCATCACCAATTTGTAATATCCATTGTGTGAATTCTCTCATTTGGTTTCGACTTTGTTCATCAATGTTGCTTCTATGTAATCTCATATTAGTTTCAAGTTTAAATACTTTGCATTCTTTCCATAGCAAGGAATGTGTTATAGTTGCATTTATGATATCTATTTTGGTTCCATTTTGAACAACTTGTAGAATTTGTCGAAATCCTCCACCAAGTAATATTGTTTTTCCTCCAAAAGGTTTTGTTGATACATCTATTATTGTTTCTGAAAGGATGTCCTATAAAGTTCTATTTAATGATTGGAGACAATTCCTATGAATCATAGGAGCTTCATCCCAAACAATTAAAGTTGTCTCTGCAATTAATCTTACAAGCTGAGTTTGTTTAGGAATTTTACATGTAGAATATTCTCCAATATTTATTCGAATTTTGAATCGAGAATGTGTTGTTTTACCACCATGAAGTAAAAGTGATGCAATTCCTGATGAGGCAATAGCTAATACAATTTTTCCTTCAGATCGAATGCCATTAATAATAGTATTCCATAGAAAGGTTTTTACAGTCCCTCCATGTCCATATACAAAAAAAAAACACCCCTCCTTTATTATTATTCACAGCTTGTTATATTTCATTATATATAATTAATTGTTCAGGATTTAACTTTGAAAGCATTAATAGATGATCTTTGTGTAGTTGTGAAATATAGTAGTTCAATTCTTCATGAAATAAACGATCGGTTATATTTGTCATGTTCAATGATTGTGGTTGAGGTAAATTATTTTCTTTAAGAGATGAAGAGTGGTTCTTAAGAAGATCTTCAAGAGTAAGTAATAGAAAATTCTTTAAATAATCTTGTGGAATATTGTAATTAGATTTATTTACATTTTTTGTTAGTCGATATTGTATGTCTTCTGCTAAAAGTTGCCAAGTACTATCAAACAATGTTTTTTTGTTTGCTACATCACAAAATAAGATTGTAGTTACAAAAAGTTGTCTTAATTGTGCACCGTTAGCCCAATGAGATGCTTGAGTCAAAGCATTGAGCCATTCTGAATCATCTCCTAATATATCCAAATCAAAGCAAGTTTCTTTATAGGTTGTATATATAATTCCATTGATTGTTCGTAGATCTTCGTAGGTTTTTGCACCTTTGATTTCATTAAGTAATAAGCGTAAGTAATACAACTCTCCTGCACTTGGATGAACATAAATTATTCTTCCAATTGATCTGCCATTTTTTCTATACTCCCATTTTTTGTATTTTTGGTACCAGGTGAATTTCTTTGGGAAATCAGCAAAGAAAAGTGATCTTCCTCTTTCATCTATTTTGTTTGTAACCATCCATTATGTGAACATTGTCTTCTCAATATTAGGATATGAAATTATACCAGAAATTGATTGTTTATCACTAAAGTAAATATTATGTTCTTCTGGTAAATGAATTAACAATCTTTGGACAAAAGGTTCTCTATAATGTAATGGAAATTCAAATAATCTCCAACAACTTTCATATGCAGATAAGTATCAACAATCTAAGTATTTTTTTTTATTTCATCTGTTTTGTGCAATAATGCTGAGCCCTCAAATAAAAATCTAGCTTTGTATGGACCTTTATTGATATATTTGAACAAATATTTGATTGCTCTTGTATTGTTGCAAACTTCCACATTAATATGAGCTTGATAGCGTATAATCAAGTCAACATTATGAGGAACTACGAAACGATTATCTAATTGAACACCATTATGTATTGCAATTGATGAAGTGTCTCTTCTTTCGATATTGAGGAAATCCATCTTCATCAATTGTTGTTGAGTTGTGAAAAGGCTTTGGGTAAAACTTTTTGCATTTTCCTTTTTCCATACATGGTGCTTGTACATTTACCAATCCACATGGCCCGTGCATCATAAATAAACTTATAGCATCATCTCTAACATTCTTAAATATTTCTATTCTCAATTTTTTTTTATGCTCTCATATATATCTTAATCTTGTTTCTTCAATTATTGCATAACAGTCAACTATAAATTGTTGAAAGAAATGACCTCCTCTTAGTAAAGTATTATGATTAATAGCTCATTGCTGAATTAGGTAAGCATATTCTCTCATGGTCAAATATTTTCTTGATAATTTATTTCGTATTGGAGATTCTTCATAAGGTATGTTTAGATGAAAACAATCTTCACCATGTGGGAAAAGCAACCGATATTGAAGTGGCATGAATAAAGGGTGCAAATCATTAATTCTTTTCAAACCTTCTTCTGGATGCTCTATTATAATATCTCTGCCATGATCACTAATCCCAATGTCACCAACAATTAGAGCAGCAATTTCAAGACTTGCTGGTGCAGAATAATTGTGGCCTTTAGGATTTCGATGTGCAAGTAATTTTATTTTTATTGGTAATTCTTTAAATTGTTTTTGCATATCTCTTGCAGTGTGGAAAATTTTGATAATTTTATTATGCTCGTCTAACATGTTTTTTAATCCACATACAATGTCACTATCAAGTCCTTCAATATCATTATTATTTTCGAAGTATGTTGTTCGATAACTTAATTCAGCATCAGATTCAATCATATAAAGTTGTGCAAATTTAGGTCTTTGATTGTTCATTGGAAGTAAAGATCTCATTCTATGATAATTTTGTCCTGAAAGCTTGAATACATAAGGGCTATTCATGTGATTAATGCTATTATCAACTATGGCACCTAATGAAGTAAATTGAAAAATTGAATTGTATATCCGAATTCGTTCTTTAAATTGTGAACATCTTGATCGACAATCACCATCAAATAATTCTCTTAAAAAGGATGGCATTGGTTTATTAGGCGGAAGATGAATAGGCCCTTGTTTACAGCACATATTAAATCTAGGAATAGAAATCGATTTAGAAATTTCAATTGATTCGTCATACCACATATATGCACTGCAAAAAGAGCATTTAAATTCCGGACCACCAAAATATGAAGGTTGAAAGCATGTTCCTGTCAGAAACATGACAATTATAAAAATTAAGCATAATTTAGATGAGAATAATATTTTAAATAGGTATGATAAGTCTTACTTTTATGTTGATTGTTTGTAATAGCGATGCATTCTTTCAGGTCCAATTGATTAAGAGGAAAAGTCGTACTACAATTGTGTGGCCAATTTTGAGTAATATTGCTTATTATCTCAAATCCTGAATGTCTAAGCACATGATTTACTTGTTGAAGCACTAGGGTCAGAATACCCTTCATTGAAATTGGAAGATTGACCATTGTGGAAATGGGCTTTAAAACGATCAAGCTCACAATAAACTGATAGATTTGTTGTTTCAGTTGTAATTTGACCGTTGCTTTGAACAATTGAATGTGAACAAATATGATCGATAATTCTCGCATCACTATGTGTAGCTGTAGGTTTTTTGGCTCTTTGTTTTTTATTCTGTATTTTTTTTTTACCGTATAATCTCCATCCATTTTCTTTTGTTGCTTGTGGATTCTAACTTATTGACTATAGGTAATAAAGCATGCTTTTTGACTTGATGGGACTTAGTCATTGTAAAGTGCGATAAAAGATTCCTTTGTAATAAAATTAGAACAATTAAATTACCAACATAAAATGTAAACGGATAGTAAGATTATAATTTGAATCTAACTATGCAAATAAAATAAGAATTTATATAGCAAAGAGGAAATAATATGACACACATGTGATTAACAAATTAAAAATGCACAAATGTAATCAAACAAAATTACGTAGACATAATGTAATAATTTAGCATTTAAAAAGAACATATTGAATAATTGATATATCTTAATTCAATGCATAGTAGATGAACATATACAAAAAGAAAATAACCAAACAATGTTAATTATTAAAATTCTCACATACCAATTTATGCTCTATCAAAAGTTTAATATGGATAATTTGAGAACCTGCAAAATTCAGAAGTTACATACAACGGCTTAATCTTTATTTATTTACATAGCAATTTTTGTTTTAAAACATTATAATGTGTGTATATATATAAACATATATTATTTAAATATCGCTTATGGTACCATTGGTTTGATTTTGATTAACATTTATTATTATTATTATTAGTTGAGTATCACACTCCATACACCTTTTTATTTTCAATAAATATATGATATTAATATTCTATATTTATATCAAAATATATTATAATATATTATATTATATGGTCACTTATAATAATATTCTTATTTTGTAAAATTTTTAATTTTTTAGTTTTTAATTGGGTTTTTCCATAAAAAAAATTGAATTCTAAAACACAATATTTAACAAACCAAATCAGTTGAAAATTTAAAAATATATTATTAGTTATTTCATAATAATAATAATAGTAATAATTAAAAAAAATGGTTAGAACTATTTATAAAAGCTTAGTAATTGAGTTTATTATAGACTTAGGCAAAAACCAAATAAATTTAAATTTTTAAAGTAGATTATTAATCATTAACATAAACAATTTAAAATGAAACAAATAATGTTTAACAAACCAAATTATTTTTTTAATAGATTATCATTATTAATTAACATAAGATTAAGCTTAAATGGGTACATTTATGGATATAGTTAGTATCTTTGGATATGACTGTTTTCCTTGAGTAATTTCATATTGGAAGTAACTTGGTAAGGTTTGATTATGAATTGACATTTATCAAAGGTTTCCATAAAATAAAAAATTAAAAAATAATGCATTAAAAAAATTGCATCACTGCATTTTTGCAATTTTTTTTTCTTAGAAATTATTGAATTTGGTTACAAATTATCTTGAAATTAAAGTTAGCAATTCAAAATATAAGAATGTTAGGATTGAGGTTATATATATATATATATATATATATATATTATTCAGGTTTTTCCAGTTTTCAACATTATTAATTATTATTTGATATGTTTTTTTTTGTTTCAAATACATGTATAAATATGTTTCTTTTAGAATATTATATTATTTATTGTTATGTAAGATAATATATAGTAAATATCTAACATGTACTTTATCAAACTCGTTGAACTAAAAAAACGAATTGTGTATATTTTATCTAGAAGATTTAAAAAAATATTAAAGTAAAAATGAAATAGTAATTCTCTTAAATGTTACTTGTGACTGTTTGTATATCTCATATAATCATAAATCTGTATAATATGTATATATTTGGATTACACTATAACAATATAAATATATATATTTCATTTTTTTTTACACTAAATGGTTAAAATTATATATATATATATATTGTAACTGCCTTCTATCTTGTTTGTTACTATTTGCTTATCTTATATAATTGTAAATAAGTCTACTATACATATATTCTCAATACACTATCATAGAGCACAAAGTAGACCATAAGAAAGTATATCATTCTTATATTATATTATAATAATGTAAGTACAATATTAAATGGCCATTCAATGATATGTACCTGATTTGTTCGATCTTTATTTGATTTTGTTGATGTAAACTGTAATTTTCTTTTTTTACTCTTGCTAACTTTCTTTAGTTGCATAAGAATTGTAAGTGTTAGTTTATGAGCTTAACTACAAATTAATGCTTTCAAATAAAACTAAATATAAGTAAAAGGAAAACTCTCAAATAATACAAAGATTAGCTAAAAGAAGAACCTAAACCTTGAGTTGTAGATTTGTTCATCAAAGCACAAGAGATACTAATAATAATAATATATAGCAAACCAAAACATGCAATTATATGAATAGCAAGGAAATATTTAATTACAATCTATAACAATTTAGAGATAAGGTTAGGCTTACATCTCTTCATCTCAAATGTTATTTTGAATGAGCTGGCTTGTTCTGGCACAAATAACGAAATATTCGCCAATAATTATGTCATTTAAAAAAAGTTATCTGACACATTGATGCAAAACAGTGTATCAAATAATAGAATTTATTTCAAAATAGATTAATTCAATCATGCATCTTACCTGAAAAAAAAAATTTTATCATACTCTGACAGAGATAATGACATTTATGGGGAAAAAACTTTGATTTAGAATTTAGCAATTAAATGATTGAGAAGGTGAAGAAGAAGTTGGAGGAAATGAACATTGATAACAAAAATGAATCAGGAGCATCAAATTATCAAGTCCACACATTAGTTACCCTCTCTACATCAAAACAGGGAATCCGTACATGAAAAATTAACTCTAAATAGACATAGATAATGTTTCTGTAAAATCAGATATTGACATACATAATAATATTTGCCAAATAAAATAAAATTTAATTTTCTCAGTTACAAAAAAATGTGGATCAGCGACGGCTCATAGACTTCGTTATCTTTTTGGCCAACAACGCAAAGAACGAAGGCAAGGCGAAGCAAGAACCGAACAAGCTAAGCTCAAAACTGGAAGCAATGGCTTGACAGACCATAAGTCTGACCGTCTCCTGCACCAACCGAGTCCAATCTCCTCTTCTTTCCTCTTTCCATTGTTTATGCTTCTTCGGCTCTGTTCAACCTCATCAGCTATCAGCTTCTGCTTGCCTTGGCACTTGGTTCCGTCTCACCTCGAGGTTCAAGCTTATAGGCTTTTAGGAACACTAGAGAAACCTCTTTGTTGTCACCACAGACCTCCTCGCAAGTAGTCAAAATTTTTCCAATCGTCCGTCGGTGTTGAGCTTATTCCCAAAAGAAAGTGAGCAATGAAGAGAACCTAATTAAGATGCAGAGAACAAAGGAAGTGACAAAGAAAAGACAATGTCATTATTGGAAAATCTAAGTTAATGGCAGGCAAAAGGCACTGTTTTGGTTTTTTTTAATATTTGAAATTTTTGTCCGGATGTTTTTGTCTATCTCATATTCTCATGAGTTGTATTTCGACAATAAATTCATGTCAGGAAAAATGTCACTGTTTTGCTTATCTTTATATTTAAAATTTTCGTCAAGATGTTTTTGTTTATCTCATGTTCTTGGATTCCATTTTACTATCATTTCTACATTAAATATATATATGATTTTCTTGTAAAAGAAAGTGACATAGTCAGAGTGGCCATGCAGACAGTATTAGGTAATCATGCACAAAAAACTCCTCAAGGCAATAGTGGAAATAGTAATTAAGTAATAGCAGTAAAATCTACAATGTTGAAACAAATAGTTTAATCTGAAGATGACAGGTCAATAGCATTGTACGCATTAACATCGTGTATCAAAACTCTTGCATAGCAGGAATCAATCAAGGTTGACATTGGAATAAAGTAGGGTATCTCTCATGAATGGCATATTAAGAAGGTAGATGTGCAAAGATATATTTACAAAGTGTGTAATTATACGGTATTAAAATCATTTATCTACAAAAATGATATGTTATTTTTAAAAAATTAAATACACAATAATAAATATATTTAAATTTTTTGTCCACATCATTTCCTCTATCTCATGTTCTTGGATTCCATTTTAGTAAAGCAAGTCCAAACCAAGTTGGTACATGATTTGATATATATCACCATATTTTTTTTGTGAAAGAAAATATACATATCATGCAGATGAGTAAGCTGAAATTATTTGAGTTTTTCCTGTAATCACTAATCAGCTTAGTTTTTGAAAACAAATTTTGTTTGATGCTTAACTTTGTTGTTAAAGGTTCATCTTGGGCTCTTTTTCTTATTGTGTATTTGATGCTTTGGGACATGCATGTACTGTATTCTTATTTAGTTTTTCTTTTATGACATGCATGAATTTCTAACTTGCTCTGTGTTTCTGCCAACATACTTTAATTAAATCAATTATGTCAATCTTATGCTTTGATTATTGGCTTAGCTGAATATTTATACTGTGTTTCTTTTTTTTTTTATTGTCCCATCATTACAGTTAGATTGACCTATATTTTCTAATATTGACTTAGTTTCTAATTTGACTATCATGCTCAATTTTCATTTTAGCAAAGGTTTTTTCACTCTTTTCTTCTCTACTTGCACCATTAGTAGAGAGAGAGAGAGAGAGAGAGAGAGAGAGAGAAATATAACTTCTTATGAGCTTATATTCTAATTTAAAATTTCTTATGCATAATTAACTTTTAATGTGTGAATGAATTTAATGGGATCATATGAAAGAATAAATACGGGAATAGAGAAAAAAAAATTTGGGAATTTGTGGTTTTTTTTTTTTTAGTTTTTTGTCCTTTTGATTTTCGGTGTTTTTTTTTAATTTATTTATTACATTGAATTGCACAAAGACTCCTTGGTTAATTTTAAACTATATTTTATTGGTGTAGACTTCTTGGACTTATTTGTGAGTTTGAAAAGAACACTTGGTTTGAGAAATTTAATTGAAAAGTTTTAAGTTTTATATATATATATAAACATGGATCTTAAGATGTATGATTTATATATTTACAAATTTTAAATAATTACAAATAATCTTACAGAAATTATTGTCAATTTCAATAAGCATCTTTAATGATTTTTTAAATGTCATATTCAGCTAGGATGGAAATAATTTTCGAAATTATAAAAACAACGTTATATTTAGTAAGCTATAATAATTACATTAATTAATACAAAAACCGTTTCACATACATTATTGCATAATAACAACTAAAGAAAATAATTCGTAAATCCTAATTACAATTTGTGGCAAAACCGTTTATTCATTTTAGCCCTCCATACTTTAGCTCTCATCATCTTTCTTTTTCTTGGCTTTTGTTTAGAATTTCCCACCTCCAACAGTGCCGCCGATTCAGACGATCGTGAATCAACCACTTCATGTATGTTTTGGTTCACACAAATACAATTGTTATAGTCATTGTTTTTAATCACATCTAGAAATACATTGATCACATATTCTAATTGGCTAACGACACCCTCGAACCGTTGCAATTGCTCATCAAAATGTTCTAATTGATCCTTCCCTACTCCTTCCATGGATACACTCTCTTGAGTTTGTTTGCAAAGTTGTAAGGCCATAAACAACAGCAAAAAAAAAAAAAATAGAATTAATTTTAATATACAGCCGAAGGCAAGCATACATTTAAGAAAGGGAAAGAAAATTTTCTTTTCAAGTTAATAATTGTTCTTGTTATATAAATACATGATAAATGAGGTATATAGAGCTTTTACATTCAAGTTTATGCATATGCATGCTGTCAATCGTGAAGGTTTTTTTCATACAGTATTATTTTAACAATAAAAACCATCCTATAACCATCCATTCATATTTAACCATTATTTTTAAAATATTTCTATATTTCATTCACATTAATTAAAACAATTAAAATTTTCATTATATCTATATATATCTCTATAAATAAGAATTTTTCTAAGGTTGGATTTGAATGTAGCAAGTGTATATCATCAATTGAATTTAAATCCAATAACAGCCTATCATATAGTGTTATTAGTAAAAAAAAAAAGAAATATTTCTTAATAGTACTTTAACCGAACCATTAACATTGTTAAACCGTATTGGCCGTGATGATCAATTTTTATTTTTTATTTTTTTTATGTTTTTAAAAGCCTTTGCTAATAATGTTTATATATATATATATATATATGCAATTTCATAATTCTCTCTTTAACTACATGGTTGGATGCTCCACACTCTCTTCTTCTCTTCACCATGCATGTCTTTTCACCTTCTCTTCTTCTTCTTCTTCTTCTTCTTCTTCTCTCCATCCCACTCACTCTCATGCTCTCCATGTCCCACTCCATGTCCTTCCTTCCTCTCCTCCCCATCCTTCCCCTTCTCTTCTCCATCCTTCCCTTTCTCTTACATTATCTCCTTTATCCATCATCATCAACTCCATCCCTTTCCTCATCCTCTCCATCTCCATCTTCTCCAAGTCCCTCCATCTCTCCCCTCTTCTCCCTTCTCCTTCCTTCTCTCACTGTCTTTGTCTCCCTCTTCATCCTATCAACCTCTCTTTGTCCCCTTTCAATTTTTTCCACAACGTTTGCCACTCTCTCCTTTGCTTTCTCAACTTCTCTTCCTCCTAATTCATGTTGCATAACTTGTTTGTGCATTTGTATGGTTTTATATATAATATAATTATTTGTTATACTGCAAGCTGGAATGGAAATATATATGATAAAACTGTTATGAATCACATGTAGCATGCCAAGTGAGTGGAGCAATTTACCTGCTACTGATGTTTACGATTGGATGCCAGTGTGTTTACTCATGTTTTTGTCGGAGATCTCGTTTTTTTTTTTTTTTGAATTATTGGATCTAAATTTTTGACTGAGGGGGGAGGAGAGGAAGTTTTGATTGGGATTTTGATTAGGATTGGGATCTGTTTTTCAAAATAAATAAATTTGGTTGAAGAATAAAAATGCCAAGATTTGGTGTTGATCCCAAAAAAAAAAGAAGAAAAATAACCAATACTTATGTGACAAATGGTCTAGCGATAAGGTTTAAAACTTTGTTTCTGTTAATTGTGTCTCTAAAATTAATCGTGTTTTAATTTTTCAAATTTCGTTTGGAGAGGGGAGAGCTTATGACAAACTATCCACTAAGATTAATATATATATATATTGAGAGAGGGCATGGTGTGGTGTGGGACCCACTCAACTAAAAAAAACTTCTATTAGAATGAAGTAAATGGAAGCATGAAAGGGATTTAGGTAGATTAATATTATGGATACTAGGAGGAAAATAAATAACCAAAAAAATTCAAAATTTTTTTTTGAAAAAGTGGATAAAACACTTCTATTAAAAAGTAAGAGAACACAAACAACCACAACCAACTGTGGTAGCAAACCAAAAAAAAGTCCACTAGCTGTGGTACAGATACAAAATCAGGAAACAAACACAAAAACTTTGGCCCTGAGAAAGAACACATTTTCTCATCCTTCCCCTTCCCCCCGCGCGAACAATTAGATAACAAACTCAAAATCTAATAATGCGCCTTCTCGGCCTGAGAAAGAACTCCAGACTGTGTCTAATCGTGGTGATGGAGTCTTCCAACAACGCTTTGGCACAATCTGCAACTATTGAAAACTAAGATAGAATCATGCGATCGATTTTCAACATAGAAGAAATGGCAGGCATGAATATGTTATTGAAAATGCGGTCATTTCTAGCAAACCAAATATGCCAAACAATATATTTCGCAACGAGGATTCCCCTATCTCTAATTGTCGGTCTCAATTGGGGTGCCTACTCCACCCAAAGATGACACATTGACTGCAATACGCGGGCAGTTGAAGCAAGATGCAAAAATAGTCCCAAATGGATTTGGCAAAAGAACACCATAGGAACAAATGATCCATGGAATCAATCCCCTCGTGACACATCACACAGGTAGCCATCGGGAGCCTGTTGCAACATCGTTTTTCCAGATTTACCAATGTAAGGATCTTGTCCTTCCACACCAACCAGCTAAGCAAATTAATCCTTTTGGGGCAAATTCCTCTCCAGAACCACCTTAATATGGACAACACATTTCCCCATCATTCAAAAAGTTATAGAAGGATTTCACCGAGAACGTCCCATTCGCCGTGAGTGCCAACCTCTTCCTATCTTTGTCAGCTCCGTTCTCTTGTAGGAGCCTATCTCGACAAATGATAACATCTGAATTCTCTTTGAAGGGTTCGTCCACTAACAAGTACTCCAACTCCCACACCGTAGCATCCTCGGAAGTGCAGTCTCTAAAAAGCTTTGGCGACATAACACTCGGAGCTAGCCTATTAAGCTAATAATCTTTCCGAAAAAGTGTCTCGAATCCCGTATGCACCTCCTATGTAATACACCCTCTAAAAGCCAGTAGGGAGCCCACAACCCCTTTCCACAAAACAATATCCTCCCAGATAGCCTAGGGAACATATTCCAATTTGGCAATCCATAATTAAATTTGATTACAGACGCGCCAAGCCAGTTGTGATCAGTCGAGAACTTCCACCACCATTTTCCCAAAAGAGCCTGATTGAAAGAATGAATGTCTAAGATACCTCAACCCCCTTGATCTAATGATCAGCAGAGGTTTTTGCAGCGCACCAATTTGATACCCACCTGTCAGTCCGGCCCCGACCACAAAAAGTCTCTTCTGATACTATCCAGCTTTTTTATCACCCAATATGGTAATCTAAAAAGGGACATCCAGTATGTCGTTATGGCAATTAAGACTAAGTTGACCAAAGTGAGCCTACCTCCCCTTGATAGATATTGCGCTTTCGAAGAAGAGAGCTTTCTCCTCACCTTATGAATTAGACCTTCCTAATCTTGCTTTAGCGGCCTTTCTCCCTAGAATTGGAATACCTAGGTAGGTCACCGGCGAAAAACCCACCTCGCAGTTTAAAGTGGCTGCGGTCTCCTCACTAGGAAGCAGACCACTCGAGCTAAAGAAGAGGCAGGTCTTGGCAAAATTAGTTTCCAGTCCAGACATCCCTTCAAACACATACAAATTAGTTTTATGATCCGAAGGTCATCCAGGCCCCCGGTGGTTAAGATAAGTAAGTCATCCGCATAATGTATATTGCACATGCTATCAAACTCTCCCAAAGGGACCCCCACAAAAATTTTGGACTGTAACACATTTGTAAACATCTCACCCAGCATGTCCATCACCAAGAGGGATAGTAAAGATGACAGCGGGTCATCTTGATGCAGACCCCTCTGGTAAAGGATATAGCTATGCGGCGTGCCATTGACTAACACCGACACCTTATAGGAGAGCAAAATGCTCTAAATCCATACTACCCATCTTGACCCAAAACCTCTGGCCTTGAGAAGATCAAGCAAAAAGTCCCAATACACCGAGTCGAAAGCCTTGGAGAAATCTACTTTCAGAAAGTGCCCCGACATCCTTTGCTTGTGCATACTGAAAATGAGCTCGTCACCAATAGTGAAATTGTCAAGAATACACAGACCTTTTAATTATATCGATTGGGCATTATCAACTAGAAGGTCCATGACTAATCTTAGTTTGTTTGCCAGCATCTTGGAAAGAATTTTCAAAGAGGCATTGATCAGGCTGATGGGACGGTAATCCCTAGGACCTTCAAGTGTCTCCATCTTAGGGATAAGTGATAAACGCCTAAACATACGTATTTTCCATGTATTCGGGTGTATGTATTACGTATTTTTCTATGAGTTGACACCCGTTTTTGGTCTGAATTGGTTTCTTTCGTGTTACAGGTACTGATGTGACCCCTTCGAGCTGATTGATAGAATTTGAGAAGAAATCGGCGACGAAAACACTATTTCTGAGGGGGGTACTGTAGTGACTACTGTAGCAGATCCTGTAGCACGAACCCTTTGGCGAAATGGCTAAGTTTGGAGGTCCATGCGGGCTGTCATGCGGGCACTGCAGAGGCCGCATGCAGCACTGTAGCAGCTTTACTGTAGCGACACTGTAGCAACTTACACGATTTCGGGACTTTCTTGGAATTCTTCTCTCCCCGCATGCGGGGCCGCATAGGGGCCGCATAACCCATTGGAAAAGGTTTTTAAGGGTTTTGGGAGTTCATTCTTGAGAGGAGGCTAGGTCTTGAGGGAGGAAACACTTCATCATCTTCTTGGAGAGCTTGAGGCCGGCCTTTGGAGGCATTTCTTGAGGAGAGGACGACGGGGAGAGCACGAGACGACGAACCCACGCCTTCGATTTGCATTTGAGAGGAATTTTGACAAAGGAAGCCACTCCTTGGGTGGCGTCCTTGGAAGCGTCATTCGGCCTTGATCTTTTCAGGGGGTGTTTTCATTATGCTTTTAGTTGTTTTCATGTATTTGTTTACTTATTTTGTGATCATGAACAACTAACCCCAAGGTCACCGGATGTAGGTGAACCTTGGGGGTGAACTTGTGTATTTTGGATGATTCTTTCTAGTTTATGCATTTGGTTTGGTTTGTGATCCTTGTTTGGTGGTTCTTGAATGCCTTGATATGTATGAGAACTCTATATGTCAATTCCTAGATGATGCTAGGTTGCATGACCATTGCCCTAGTATTAGGCTCACCAAGCTTGGAAGGGAATACATGTACGAATACGCCGTGACCATCGGGTATTTGTACCCCTCCAATTGTTAGGGTTGTCCTTGATTGTGTTTCAACCCTAGCTTGGGGAAATCCACTAAACCCTTTGCAATCGTACAAGGATTTGGGCGGAAGAAATTCCGTATTCCAATACTTGTATTGGATTAGGGACCAATGCCGTGACCATCGGGTTGGTCTAATTTAGGGTTTCCCGGTCCAAACCACCCACGTGCATGCTAGTTAGGGCATCCTTAGCACTTTAGTAGCCCCCGAGGGAATCCTCATCCGTGGCCATTCCCTCACCTTGATTTTTCCCCTCCATATTTATTCTTGCTATTTACATGCTCTTTGTTTAGTAGATTTTTAGTAAGTCTTACTCCAAGTGATCGACTAGGTCAAACAACATTGTGATAAGGAAGTAAGGATAGCTTCTCGGGCCCTTGGGGATACGACCCCCTCGTGTTCGCGCGAGGGGTATTACTTGGCGACCCCGTGCACTTGCGGGTGAGCGATTCAAACGCATTCTCACCAATAAGGGTGATGCTAGCCCAGTTAATCCTCTCAATATTGGCTTTCCCCCAATAGAAATCCTCACAAAGCTTAGATAAGTCCCCTTTAATCAAGTCCCAGAATCGTTTGAAGAAGTGTAAAGGGAAGCCATATGGACCAGGTGCTTTATCCCCACCAAGTTCAAACACCACACCCTTAATTTCTTCCAAAGTGAAAGGCCGATCCAAAAGGGACAGGTCTATAAGTGATTTGTTTCTTAACAACTGCTGAAAGTGAATCCAGCATCAGAAGTCCCTCCTTTGCCCAAAAAGCTGTTTGAACCTGGATGTGAACACATTTCCAATTTCTTTGGGCTTAGAGAAGCTAGCCCCATTGAGGCTGATGAAAGGAATGAAATTCCGATTTTTACGGTTATTGGCTACCGTGTGAAAGAACTTAGTGTTTTCATCACCTTCCTTGAGCCACTGTACCTTAGATCTTTATTTCCAGTACATCTTTTCCTGCTTAAGAATTTCTTGGAGCCTATCCTTAACCTCCTACTCAAGTCTCACCTAAGCCGTCGTAAGACTTTTAGATTCCTTTACAACGTCCCATTCTTTTAACTCCTGCAACAAGGCTAATTTTTTAAGTTTTATAGATCCAAAGCTATATTTAGCCCAGTGTCTCAAATGATCCTTTAAGAAAGCTAGTTTCTTAGAGAAAATAAAGGCACCACATCCTGTAGGAATTGCCTCAGTCCACCACCTGTTCACCAGATCTTGGAACCCCTCCACTGACATTCATACAAATTTGAACCTAAAAGCCCTGGGGGAAGAGTAGTGCTAGCCCACTTCCAGTCAAATTGGTACATGGTCAGAGCCTAGTCTTGGTAACCCATTTTGAATCATCTTAGGAAAATGTGCTGCCCAAGCATTATTTACAAGAAAACCGGTCAAGCTTCACCCAAATTGGATCAGACTATCCATTTCGGCGGCTCAGCCACAAAACCAGCTTCCTCTGTCCACTTGGTAGGAGGTTTCTTTTTCCTTTCACTCTTCCTGGTCCCCTTTGTTTCCTTCAATAGCCCTGCCTCAATATTCTCCTGAAGACTTGGCATAAGTTCCCTTAGGTAGCGTTCAATTTCTGTCACCGAATCATCTGACTCAAGGTCATCTTCTTGCGAGTCTTTTACCACTGATTGATTTTCCTTCCCCACCTCCTCGCCAATATCTTTGAGCCAAGGAACACCTCTAATAGACCTAAGCCCGCTAACTAGAAATAGAGCCCAAGATTGAGACGAGAACCTCCAATCAAAGCCAACGAATGGTGGCAATACTAGCTTTGTATCAAGATTACTAAAGTCTACATTCTTATTTATTCCAGAGTCCGGGCAATCATCGTGCCCCACAACAGCAAGTTGGGCCACTCCGTGGGCCTCCAACTTGCCTTCCCCCAAAGTAACCAAAGCCGTGGCATTACCATATTCATGGGCCATAAAATGGCCCACACAAAAGTAATAGATCATTTGGGTCCTGCCTCTTATTTAAATCTCCACTAGCCTCGACCTGAGCATGGGAGTCCAACTTTGGCCCAACAAGGGATATCATTGGGTCCACGAATTCAACCCCTTTAACCAGCAGTCTACAGTCATTATGCGACACGTCCTTGCCTTTCACATTGATACGGGTTGCCAGACACCACGTCAACCTCATCTCGGTTAACCTCGACCAATCGGGCCCTGTCATCCTTTTTGCCTTTCTACACTTTGTCAACCCAGGCTTTCCACGTCTCGACAGCACTATGTCTTGAATCACACGTCAAATACCTCAATGTCCCCTTGTAACCAAAGGTCCGTCCCCATTCCACCAGGCAACCAGCAGTCCCCGGGTCCTGGGCCTTCCTGTGAGCATGAGGCATATCACCGCCATGGGAGCGAGGCTCAATCACTCTCTTTGGGGAACATCGGCCATCTTGGGAGCAGAGCTCAACCATTGTCATTTCCATCCCGGCTCCCAAAGCTTTCCCCTAAGGTTTGCAAGCCTCTGTCTGCACCGATATCTCCGGTGAGGAGCAACCCATGCTCTCGTCATCTAGCTCACTACTGCTACCCTCGGCCAATGTGCCCATTATCGGAGGCTGCAGCCTTTGTGAACGACGACGAGCACCGATGTTGAAGATCCGGAGCTCCTTCTCCCTGTCTATAGGCAATTTCCTTTTTCTTCTCAGGGGACCTCATGCGTGCAGCGCTGATCCACCTGAGGATCGCCACCTCATTCCCATTGCTCCTCGATAGCACGTAACGACCCACATCTCTCCGAAACCTAGGAAACAAATATCTATCATTGGTTAGTAAAACAATGTATCTTCCCATACCGAAGCTTAGCTCCAACTCCATCGGTAGCGTAACCCCCTGCCTGCGATGAACTAGTGCTGAGAGGAATTTTTATGATGAATGGTCGCCTATGAAAGAGTAATCAACTGCCCAATTGGTTACAGGACCTCTGAGATGACCCGCTAGCACCACCAGTGGAAAGTAAGGTTCCTCACGAGTATCCACTGCCCAACCCCAGACACCTTCCCGTCAGCCCCCAGTTCTGCAGACCATTGTGCCACCTTCAGCACACAGTTGCTATCCTTAGTTGCAACTTTCGAACTGCCCATCTTACAGACATTTTTCATCTCTTCCCTGGATGCCAGCGGAACCAAGAAGGTGTGGTCATTGGTCGGTGTAATAGCGCCAGTGATCTGGACATTAAGGACCTATGGTAAGATCTCTACAACACTCATTTCATTCACATAACCCTCAACAATGGAAACAACTGCAACTATCGCTAACTTCTCTTTGATATCCGTAATCTTCAGTGATAACACAAGTGACAATGTTGCTCAATTCTCTGCCTGATGTTGAGACCAAGCTAATGTAGCTTTCGTGACATGAGGATACTCATGCCTTTGCTAGCTCCAGAAATCGCCATTTTCTTTAAGCAAACATGCACCTTTTTCCGGTGAAGGCTGCGACAAGATTCCCTCTGACAGTTTGCCGCTACATGGCCCACGCCTGAACAGCGCAGGTACACCACCTGATGATGACATTCTGAAGTTTTGTGGGTGTTTCTAAAATATCTCCCGCACATCGCCTCCTTAGGGGAGCATGGCAGTTTAACTCCAGCAATCCTAGAAGACGACCAGACGTAGCTTCCATATTGCTTGCCCTAATCGAAGTCTTAGAGATGTCACGATCGCCTGAGGAGCCCAAACTTAGGGCCTAAGCATACGACACCGCTCGGCATTGGGTCTCCTGATCCAGCTCACCTAGTCGGCCACTAGCCTTTCCTCCATTATCCGCACCTCTTCTAGACCTATTGCTCGTCTAAAGATCCCCGATAAGACTCATACTGGACATCACACCGCACTACCGCCGCATCATCCCTCAGCCACCGCTCCGCTAGCCACCGCAAAGATTTGGGTTTCTCTTGTCCCAATTTCAAATTTTTAGCTAGGTATACAAAACCAAACCGGACCTTTAAACCAGAGAAGGCCAAGGTTCAAGGGTCAAGAGGTCCGACGGGGTCAAATTGGATTTAATAAATAATTAATTAAAAATATAATATAAAAATACATTAAATATGGAATTAATTTTTAAATCAAATACACAATATATCAACCAAAACTATTCTTGATTCCATATTTAAAACACAACATTTAGCAACATTTAGCAACATTTAAACCAAATTTATATGAAAGACTAAATAAAATAAATCTCATGAAGCCTTTCAAACGGGGAAATCAAACACATAAAATTAAAACCCCACGCATACAAAATAAAATGAACTCATAAAGTCTTTCAAACATTGAAATCAAACCCATAAAATACACTACATAGGTAATTCTAAGCAAATGATACATTTAGATCATACTATGCAATAAGCCCACTAAGAAAGTTTAAAAAAATGCATAGTTTCAATTCAAACACAAAAGTTTTCAGCACATTCAAATAAAATCCACACAACATATTGAATAAGAAAATTCACTAGAAAGTTCGTTCTTAAGCAAAATTCACAAATCATGGTTGATGTTGTAGTCAACCCTCATTATCATCTCTTTGCCCCAAGTTTTCATGTTGATCAAATGCATCATCATAGCTTGCATTACCAAATAACTCAAAATCCACTTCTTCTTCATTGAGTTCATTCATATCCACGTCATCTAGTGGCAAAATGATCCAAAAATAGAGAAGGTTAATAATGTTAAAAAAATTGCATCATGTTACATTAACTTAGAAGCTTATCATTGATTCATTAACCTTTATTGTGTCTTTCATCCAAAGTTGGAATAACATCTTCTGCATATATTGATTCAACCATATCTCCATCTACTAATTCTGGTTCTTCTTCTTCTTCTTCTTCTTCAACTATCCAAAAGTCCATTTTGTCAATGCAATCATAATCAACTGGATCATAATTTCTTTTTTTGTATTGATTCATACACCAAAGAAGATTATATAAGATGAAAGAACTAAATGAACATTAAAAATAAAATTCAACACCATGTTCTTTATAAAATTTACATATTAACTGCACTTCAAACGAAGATTATAATTCATAAATACAAGATCACTAAGCCTTTGATGCTCCAATCTATTTATGTTTTTTTTTGGGTGTGAATTTGCTCAAAAACACTCCAGTTACGCTCACATCCTAAAGAAGATGATGTTTGACTAAGGAGTCAAATAGCAACTTTTTGCAAAAAAAGAGCACTATATCCAAACAACCTCCACCATTCATCTAAAATAATTTACATAATAAAGTGTTAAAAATCTAGAATCACACACAATTAGTAAAAATGAAAGCATAATATAAAACATATCAAATATTACTGATACTCACCGGTTGCATTTTATAGCAAAGGAAAGAGTTGATTCACGACTAAAACTTCCTAATCGATCCCGATAAAATCTAATCTCCCTCATTGCCTTTTCACTATCACTGCATATACTTCTCTTTTCAAGTAAATCTAACGAGACTTGCATCACTGCTGGAGTCTCACAAAATTCTTCTTTATCATAGAGAAAAGTGGGATTCAAAAAATAAGCAGCTGCATGAAGGTCTCATCAATAATTTTAATATAGGGACCATACATTGTAGACTTGTTTCTGAAGATGACCATGATTGCTTTTCAAATCCTAATCATGCCTTCATAAACATAACCAAGTGAAGGTTTCTCATCCGCATCAACAACATGTAAAAGCCTAATGATGGGAGCTACAATCTTCACAATAAATAAACATTCTTCTCAAGATTTGTCATCCAAGATAATAGAAGTAACTGTTTTACCCACTGAACTTTTAAATAACTTATGGTTGTGTAATACTTATCTGTCACCAATGCTTGCAAATCATGTTTATGATCATAGATTCTTTTCAAAGTAATGAATGTAGTAGCAAAACGTGTTACTCTTGTACACACAATCTCTTTCCATCTAGATCTTTTTCTCAACCAAGATAGTATGTATATATAGTTGTAGACAAAAATAGTCACCTTGGAAGCACGTGATACAAGCTCCGCTACATGATCTCTTTTCCCAATATCTTTCAAAATCAAATTCAGACAATGTGCAGCACAAGGAGACCAATATATATAATCATATTTTTCATGTATTAACCTTCCTGCCGCAACATAATTGCTTGCATTATCAGTCACCAAATGAACCACATTATTCGATCCAACCCATTCAATAATCTCCATGAATAAATTACATAAATTGGTTGCATCTTTTAAAATATCTAAGGCATCAACAGATTTCACAAAAGATATTCCTGTAGGACAATACACTAAAAAATTAATCAAAGTTCTTTGCCTTTGATCCGTCCAACCATCACCCATAATTGTGCATCCATAATTAGCCCATTGGCTTCTATAGTTATCAATAAGTAACTGACATTCTTTCTTGCAATCCCATAATAAATTAATTCGCATGTTATTATAAGAAGGAGCTTTATATCCAACACCAATACTCCCAACAATATCCACCATTGGTTGAAAATAAGGTAACCGCATAGCATTAAAAGGAATGCAAGCATCAAAACACCACCTAGCAAATGCCATATTTGCCTTTTGAATTGCTTGCTTGCTTGCCATTGCACTCTTGATTCCTGGTTGAGATAGTGAAGTTGGCTTTGATGTTATAAAATTTTCTAAAGAACCTTTTGCTTTCCTTTTTCGAAATTTCTTGGTAGGATTTATCTCTTGTTCTTCAACCTCTTCACTTCTTCATATGCTTCTTTAACTAATTCCTTCCCACTTGATTTGGAAGATGTGGAGTTAGTGATATATTCTTTGATACATGCAAGAACATCAGGAGGGACTCTCCCACTAGGAAGTATGTTGCCACTTTTCCTGGCTAAATGCTCTTTCATTCTATAAATTCTCCCACCTTGATAGTTTTTCCCACAATAGAGGCAACGGTAAACCTTTGTTCCTTTATCATTAATAGATAAAGTGAAGTGCTCCCATGCCGGATCGGTCTTAGAATCAACATTACCACTTGAGGCGGATGATTGCATATTATTTGTCTCCATTGACTACAAAAAAATTAATTAATAGCTTAATATAATCAACAATAGTTCTACAAATAATTTGGTAATTAATGATTTAAAAAAAATAACATGATATCAAACTTTCTATTAAATTGAAGACATGCTTAACTAAGAGGAGGTGCAAAAAAAAAAAAATCCTTGGGGACTAACAGGAAAGACAAAGCATAAACTATAGTGCTAATAACACTATGTAAAAGAGTCATCCTCATATATATATATATATATATATATATATATATATATATATATATATATATATATATATATATATATATATATATATATATATATATATATATGAGTGCCATCCTAGCATTTGTCAGGTTTATATAAATCTATGTTTCCAACCTACATTAAGGTCGTCAGCTGGCAAGAAACATTGAGTTACAGTCTTTGAATGACTTGGGATTTTCCATATGTTTAACATTTGTTTGCGGTTTTCATCATTGCTATGATTATATTTGTTATAGATTGCTGAGGTGGTTAGTAGAATGAAAGACTTGATCGAATTTTGCCAAGAACACAAAACTGGACCAATAGGTGTCATTTTATCATTAATTTTTAATTCTTAATATTTATTAGATAAGATCCACTAGTTTGATACACTATTTTATATGTTGCTTTCGTTGAAACTGTCCTATTGAGCCACATTCATTGATCTTTCATAGAGATATCACATCGTTATGAAATCCCTGGGTTCTGATTCGTGATGATCTGCCTTTGCAGAAAGTCTGGAGAATTATGCTCGGCAAGCTTCAGCTAAGCACCAATCACGAAAAATACAAGAGATGGAACAAGTGAACAACTAGTGAATGCTCAGTGTCTTCCAGCTAATCAAAGTGCCCTGAAGAGCTTGAACAAAATATTGGCTAATCAAGAATCATCCAGGGCTAACCACTCATTTGAACAACTGCCACTCTGGAAATCGAATCAATAACAACACAAGTCTCTCACACAAGAATTTCAAGCCTAATGGCATCTAGTAACCTTTCTAAGCAAGCTAAAAACTAAAAAAAAAAATTAATTAAAATTGCTAGTATTGGCAGAAAATAAATTATAGAGAAATCATGATAAACACCATTGCTAGTATAGACAAACCAATATTTTCAAGCATAAGCATCATCTTAAAATTGCTAAAGTTAAAACAAGGAGAAAGTGTTGATCATACATGTATAGTCTTCAGAGAGAGAGAGAGAGAGAGAGAGAGCTGGGTTTTTCTTCACAAACATAGAGGGATTAAAGCGGATCCAGAAAGGGAGAGGATGGCCGGTGATTACTGCATTGCCAGTTAACGCAATGACGCCTTGATCCGTTGATCGTTGATAGGAGGGAGAGTCTGAGAGGTGGACTTCACTGGAGTTCTGTTCTTCAATTCTTTTAGGTTTTTAGGGTTTTTTTCATTAGTTTTAATTGATAGTTAATTAAAACTTAAAAGTATAATATTAAAAGTTTGAGAGGGACCGAATGAACTAGGGCCGGTTCATCCGGTTCATGGTTGAACCAGCCGGTTCATCCGGCCTATGAACGGTTTTTAGATGGGCCGGTTTTGGGGATGGAACCGGACTAGCATAGGGTCTGGTTCTGGTCCAACCCAGTTCTGACTACCTAGATTTTTAGTTGCACATAAGATAAAATATTTTTATGACAAATTAAATCATTTTAAAATTAAGGATATACAACTAAATTTTGTTTTTAGGGAATATATAAATGAGGTGGTTGTGATTTCCATTCCATAACTTTGAAAAGCATGGTTTTAGGAACCGTGGCTAGTCCAATGGTAATTACCCATGCTTGTGACTGAAAGGTCTAAGTTCAAGCCTATTGTAATTCACTTTCTGAGTCCCTTGTGAAAATTTTATATGAGAAATATCTCTCATTCTCCCATCTAAAATTGCATGGCGGGAGTTATCTTTAGGAGGTCAATCAAATCATCATAATTGGTTCATCTCTATATCTATTTGCCCTTTGCTTTGTGATTTGTCGACTTTGTCAAAAAAAAAAAAAATTGTCCTATACACATGAAAAATCCTAATTTCTTAGATGGACCAAACATTATATTTCTAAAAAGTCACTAAGGCCATCTCCAATCAACAACCCCAATTTCTATCACAAATCCCAAATTTAGTTATACTATAATAAATTATACTTCAACCACTGATAAGTGCTCGTGTATAAGTAAAACGAAGTGTTATTTTCTTACATTGAGCATTACTTTTCTCAGATTTTATCATTGATTAGTGTGCATTTGTGTTCTTTTATGCATGTAGGGTTGTGGAGAAGAGCTTGAGGAAAAAGAACAAAATTAGGTCATGTCCTCGTTTGTTGAGGAGTTTCTTGGACCAAGCAAGAATCAAGGCACGTGTTCTAGACTTGTAGGTGTGTGCCAACCTCCAATGTGCTCAAATCGTTCTATGATTTGGAGGGGCACAAGGGTAGTTACATTCATAAAGTCTAGCTCATGTAACATTGAAGAACTTTGTCAATAAGGAGAAAAGAAGAAACGACATGAACCATTGGTTGTATGTCCAATTCAACAGCCTCGATGAAGAACATGAAGTCGAGAACAACTTGGGGTGAGCACTGTAGCAGTTTACTGTTTACTCCAGAAATTCAATTCCAGAAAATCCACACGGCCGTGTGGATGCCTGATTTCAGTCTTTATAAAGCCGCGACTCAGATTTATTCGGGGACTCTTGGACCTATCTTTCGTCCAACTTCTAGAGAGCTCACGGCTAGGGTTTGGAGAGGATTTTGGAAGGCTTTTGGAGCTTTTGACGGCATCGATATCGATGTCTTTTGGAAGATAGCTATTGGGGGAGCTTTCACCGACATCGATTCGGCGAGGTGTGCGCCCTAGGCTTGACAAGGGGCTTGGTGAAAAAGACGGAGCGGATTCACAAGACCATCGCCACGCATCTCAAGGGGGTTTTATCTATGTTTGCTATGCTTGTTCATTCATATACTTTGATGATTTTGTATAGCTCCATGGAGAGCTAAACCCCTAGTGGGTATTCGGACTTGTAAACCCTAGGATGACATTGTTTCTATGACTTTTATTATGCTTTCTTCATTGATACTTTTAATTGAGTTCCAATCTTGCATGTTAATTGTATTGATTTTCCCTTAGCCATGACACTAGGGTTGAGAATCATCTAGGTTATCCTTTGAAAGTGTGACAACTTTTATAGGATTAGACTACCTGAGATTGGAGAAGGTCGAGAGGGTGAGTCGAGAGGTAGCGAAACACCCTCTTTCCCCTCCGGTGTGATTTTCCATGCCTCCGTGTTCCAAGAGTTCTTTGCGATTGAAGTAGAGCGAAGTGCTAGGAGATGAACCCCCTGGGGCTTAGTTGTGCGAGCAACAGAGTAAAGGGTTGTAGTGAATCCTAGTGCTAGGGCTTAACTGAGACTAGGGTCCTTTCGTCTGGACTAAAGGGTTAGAACTATACTTAGGAACAGAGTCTATCACTTGGAATCCCTAGAACCTCAAGCAGTTCCACGTAGTGTGAGGTTTAGGAGATGGAGTCCCCTGGGGCTTAGTTGAGCGATCAACAGAGTGAAGGGTTGTAAATCCTAGTGCCGGGGCATAATATTGGAGCTAGTTATTGTTGGCCTTAGGTTTGGAACCGTGTTCTTAAGGATTTCCATGACTCATTAGACATCAATTAAATATGTTAAATTAATGTGGAAACAATAGACAACGATGATTTGAGGGGGACCACACATGCATATTGTTTTAGAATATATGTTAATATAAATCAAGGGCCAACCATTGATTGCAAAAATTACATTATAAAGATGAAGCTGCTGATTGATCACCAGCAAAGACATCAATGCACGGAAATACTATTGTAAATCAGATTGCATGGCCCTGTCCAATTTTTATTTTCTTAAATGTTAAATTAAAATTTTATGAAAAAAATTCTAAATTTGTAAATACCCAAAAAAAAATCCCATATATATATATTTAGGGCAAAGCATCGGTCGGCTCGGTAACCAAACCGAACCGAATTATCGAACCAGAATTTGTTCAAAAATGATAACCTAACCGAACCGAATAAAGATAAAAACCGAAATTAACCAAACCGAAATATTTCGGTTCTGTTCGGTTATTAACCGAAATTTATTATTTAACCGAAATTATATAAAAAAAGTTTTAAAATGATTTATAAGGAAATTAATTAAACTATTAATTCATAATTTGGTTCTACATGTATAATAATCCAATTCGCTTATGGGCTTATATATTAATTATATATAATAAAATATAATATAATTCGGTTTGGTTTTGGGTAAACCGATTTTTTTTTTAAAACCGAACCGAACCGAACCAAATACCAAATTATCAATAAAATTATTACCAAACCAAACCAGAAAAAGTTCGGTAACCGAACCAAACTTTTTATTCGATTTGGTTTGGGTTTGGTATTCGGTTTTTCCGAATAATGCTCACCCCTGTATATATTGACATAAACTACAAGTGTCCTTCCATACACAAAGGTTATCATAGAAAAAAATAGGTATAATAATGCACCACTTACGATGGCTTAATGATCTTTTAAAAAATAACTATGTAAAAAATAACTCATGAAAATAAATTAACCATGCCCCACAACTCTGGATAGATAAAAACTACAGTATTCCATGAACAATCTGTAAATAATATTATATAATATTATGTAATATTTTTACAATATTACACAATAATACTATAGTACTTACAGCAGTCTGCATTCCACCGACACCCACATGCATTTCCACTGCTTACCAGTATTTGGCCATCCCAAATTTTATATCCAAAAATTCTTTTCTTTCCAGAAAATGATACAA
This sequence comes from Dioscorea alata, assembly GCA_020875875.1. Lineage (NCBI taxonomy): Eukaryota > Viridiplantae > Streptophyta > Magnoliopsida > Dioscoreales > Dioscoreaceae > Dioscorea > Dioscorea alata. The sequence continues at coordinate 4,404,667 of CM037024.1, read as the reverse complement.
TGATCAACCGTGCACTCATACTATTGAGATTTGGTGACAAAAGTGGAGCGAAGAACAAATAATTTAAACATTGAATGACTTTTATTTGCCACTACAAACTGTTTATAAAAGTCATGTTCATGGTACAGATACTAGAAAAACCAAGCACAAACTGTGAATCTTATTTGATCAAAAGAGATGCCACAAAACTACAATGGTTGGTATGAAAGCCATCTTTTAATCATATCCAGGCTCTCCCTTGGTTTGTACTCTGGAGCTGTATGACCAGCACCCTGTATAAATGAATACATTTGCATTAGCATCTTGTTTTTTTTTCACTTAAAAGTTCTTATCGACAAAATTTTATTGTATGTCATACCTTTATAGTAGCGAATGTAAGATTGTGGACATATGTTCTTGTGTATCTGAAGAATTTTAATCCAAACAAAATCAGTCTACAAATGCAAATACGCGCATGATCAATAAAACTATTACTAGTGTTATTAATTCTGATGAAACTGACCCCGCTACTTGCCCGCCGGAGAACCAAGATCTCCAGTCATCAACAATGGAGTAGTTCAAAGATCTTATCCATGCCTGTGTTCCTATATGTGGTGCCAACAGATCATGGTCGCCACTTTTATTAATCAGAAAACATGGTGTTAGTAACTGTTATAGTACAAAGATTCATGAAAGAGAAACATGGTTTTGCTTCAAGCTCTAGCTTCACCTGTAAACAAGAGCTCGATAACCTTGGCTTGTGAGCTTCTGCTGGTATTTGATGCTGCTTGGAAGATCATAGGCGTACTGCAAATAATCGTTGCATCTAATCCATTCCGGCACAGTCCCCTGCTTCGAATAAATGACAAGTGAGCAACATATATCGGAAATGATACACATCAGATTCACTTTGATTTACCTTCTGGATCTGAAGAACATCTCTCACTGCTTTGGTGTTTGCCCAAATGTAGGACAAATAGTAAGCATAAGACTGAAATCAGAATTATGATCAGTTTGTTTCTTAACAAGAGACTATATGTTTTCACACAACATAGAGTGAATTATCTAAAACTCTAAGAATTCAGTAATTAAGAAGAATAAAACTCACTCTGCATTTGAGAGGGGGAGCAGGTGGTGGGACAATAAGCATTTCTTGCTCATTTTTCAGAAATCTCCTTTCTCCAGCCAAGTTCCTTGGTTTCGGAGAAGCTGGTGGGCATGATGGCTCCAAAATATGGTCGATATTTATTTCATCAATGAACTGCATAAGGAATTGCATGATCAAGAGGTGACAACTTCAAGCAGAACTATATATAGTGTATTTAGTAAAGTATGACTAAAAGAACCTTATTCACAACTTGAAGCATCTTGGCACAAAGAGTATTGGTGGGATTTCCATTATCTTCTCCTTCACAAGAACTTATGGTGGACTGCAAAAAAAAATGGGGGGAATGTTTCTTCATTCCATTAAAAATAGTTTGATGCATGCAAGGTATAATTAACTTTCATCTGTTCTTCAGATTTTATATATACCATAGACAATTGACAAACCACAACAAAGCTAATTAGCATAAAACTTCATGACCATGACACAAGTACTAGATTTTGATGTTGGAAGAGAAGTGCATCACCTCATATATCTCATCAGAAATTATCCCCATATTGTGAGCATACGGGATTTGAGGATTCGTACCGATTGCTTCCCCAGTTGCTGGGTTGCCAATCAAATATCCCTGAAGGTATACATAAATGGAAAAAGGATATTGACAGAACAACGGGTTTGGCCGTCTTTAGACTCTTTTAAGACTAAATTGATTAACAATAGCCACCACCACAAAACATTATCACTACCTTGAGATTCAGAAGAGGCTGAGTCCCAGATTCAATGCCTAAATGTCAATAGCATTGTATTTTAGATAGAAGAAATAAATATAGATATCAACTAGAAAAACCGGTTGGAGATGTGATAGATTAATACCTTGTGAAATCAGGTGAGTGATGAATGGGACAACCTTGCCAGCATATGAATCACCAGCAATATACAGAGGATTGGAGAGGAACTGATGGTGATCAATTAGCCACTGTTAATCACAACACAAAGTTTGATTTTCAGTTACTATTTAGAGCATTCAATCAAATGCAAAAGAAGGTGATGAGGATTATGTGATTGAATACCTTTCTGAGAAACTTGTACACTCTATTGGATGAAGTGACATCACTATCAACATATCCCTCTGGAGTATTTGAGAATGAGAACCCAGTTCCAACAGGAGAGTCTAAGAAGATCACATTTGAGACCTGAAAAATAAAAATCATAAAACTTTTACTGAATGAAAAAGATCATGAAAATTGTCAACAAATCTGAAAAACAGACAACCTTAGTCCAAGAGGAAGGATGATACACAAGTGTTGGCAAGCTACCATTATACTCCACGCTCCTGAACTTTAGAGGACCTGCCAATCATCATCAGGTCCATTAAAAAAAACACTTTCTTTTTCTTTTCCTTATGCTTTTTTCACTTGCAAATTAACAACAAAATAAATAAATAAACAGAGAAATTACCAATTTCAAAGACAAGGCCACTGAAACCAGAGCAACCAGGGCCACCAGTGAGCCAAAGAAGAAGAGGGTCCTCAACTGGATTCCCCTCAGACTCTATGAAGAAATAAAATAGTTGCACTTCATCCACACTAACATATCTACAAAGAAACAACCAATATTTAGACATTAAAATAATCAAGTTTTTCATGGATTTCAGTAATTAAAACTTCAGCTCACCCAGTCTCAAGGTGGAAGGGAAGTGGACCATGAAAGCCAGGAAGATGAGTAACAATGGAAGCGGACATGAACAACGGCCATAGGATCAGCAATAGCAGCAGATACAGTGGTTGGAAACGAAGACAAGAAGCCATGGTTTCGGTGCAGAATGGTAATTGAATAAGTTTGTTGGATAATGAAGATATTCAAGAATTTTCTACTTTTCTTCTGTTACTCGTGTGAGGGAAAATTTTTATTTTATTTTTTTAAATTGAAATATTTAGTCTGAATATTCTCAGAGATTTTTTTTTTTTTTTTTTTTTTATAAAGACAACAAACGTTAGAACCAGGGGTGGATATGTAAAAGAGCCATATTCTATCGGACAATACCTTCACCTACGTGAGCCGGGATTCGAACTCGGGGAGCCACATTCTACCCAAGATGAAAATTTTATATATGGACTCGAATGTCAATAGACCCAAGGGTCATTAGCTCCTATTTTTCATATATTATCATTTAACTTAATAATTTCTTGATTATATAACTTTTTTTTTTCTTGATTATATAACTTCCTCTCACATCATTTTAAAAAAATTAACACATGTTCACTTTTTCATGACCAGCTACCATTATACCCCACAATTGTCGACAGCTAAATATCTAGGATGGAAAACATTGTCACCATCAGAAAGCTCCACAGTTGCGGAAGTGTTATTGCAGGGACCACTCGAATGAGTTGCTATCTTCTTTTTCTTCTTCTTTTTACTTTCTATCTTATTATTAATATTATTATTATTATTATTATTAATAAGGTCTTTTCAGATCTTCATGGCTTGTTGCGTCTTTGTTTTTACATCCAAATTTCACTCTAGAAATTACGTTTGATTTTTTTTAATAAAATAGACAAGTAACATCGGAGATGTGCACAACCACTATTTTATTTTAATGCATGTGATTCATTTTTTTTTTTTTCAAAAAAAATATACATTAGTAAAGTTAATAACTCAACATATTTATGTCCTCCATTTATGTGAGCTAAGATTCAAACCAACCTTCTCAACAAGAGCACGAATACTCTAAGCAGATGACGTGGTGCTAATAAACTAAGAAAACATTATTTTTTTAATTTATAATCATTACATTTATTTGTTATAAAATTAAATAGATTTTAAAATTTTCAATTTTCAAATACATAACCTAGGAAAATCTAAAATTATATATGCTTTCCTAAATATAGCATTTGCTTAAATGCAATTAAAAATATGGTAGATTCATGTTACAATGTATTTATAAATTCTATATCTAAAAATACAGAAGAGTCAAGTCCAGTAGTTGATTTGATATATCTAGAATATATTATAGGATATTTTATTAATTATAAAATATATATTAATAATAAAATAAATAATTAGAAACATACTACACCATTATGGTCTTTAGCGGCATTTATTTAGCGGTGTTTCTGCAAAACACCACTATATTTAAGACTCTCACGGCGTTTTTTCATAAACGCCGCTAAAAATCTAATTTACCGGCCTTTTTTTAGAAGTGCCACGAAAATACTGTAATTTAGCAGCGTTTTTCGAATAAACGCCACAAAAGTAATGTAGTTAGTGGCATTTCTGTAAAAAACGCCGCTAAATTTTTGATATTATTAAATTTAAAAATAATAAAATTTATATTTCGTGGCGTTTTTCGAATAAACACCACGAAAGTAATGTCATTAGCGGTGTTTTTGTACAAAACGCCGCTAAATTCCTAATTTTATTAAATTTAAAAATAATAAAATTTATATTTAGAGGCGTTTTTTGAATAAATGCCACGAAAGTAATGCCATTAGTGGCGTTTGTTACATAAAAGCCACTAAAGTCTTGATATTGTTAAATTTGAAAATAATAGCATTTATATTTAGCGGCGTTTCCGCTAAATTCCTAATATAATTTTTTTATTTTAAAATATATATATTAATTAAAAACTGTTGCGGCGTTTTTACCAAAAAACGCTGCTAAATTTCTGATTTTATTAAATTTAAAAATAATAAAATTTATATTTAGCGGCGTTTTTTGAATAAACGCCACGAAAGTAATGCCATTAGTGGCGAAAGTATTATCATTAGCGGCGTTTATACCAAAAAACGCAGTGAAAATTTAAATATTTTTTAATTTAAAATTTAAAAATTAAACTTTAACGGCGTTTATGCGTAAAAACCCACTAAAGTTTAGTTTTTTTGTAAATTCAAAATTTGCGCCAACTTTTCCAGAAAAATTTGAATTTAGCGTCATTAATTTTAAAAGTTTTATTTAGCGGCGTTTTTTAATAAAAATGCCGCTAAATACCATCAGTTTTTAGTTTTTCTATAAATACCTTTGATATTGATGTTAGGATGATAATAGAGAAGATGAAGATGAACAATGTGTTGGTGTTGGTGATGATGATGATGATGACGCGATAAGAAGAAGATGAAGAAGAAGACGAAGAAGAAGAAGATGATGATGATGAAGAAGAAGAAGAAGAAGAAGAAGAAGAAGAGAGAAGATGATAATGATGATGATGATGATGAAACAAGAAGTGAAGAAGAAGAAAAAACTAGAAGAAGAAGAAAAAGAAGAAGCTAGAAGGAGTAGGAGGAGGAACTAGAGATAAGAGGGAAGAGATAATAATAATAATTAAAGAAGCTGATATACTTTTTTTTTAAATTAACATTATTTTTTTAAAACGCCGCCAAAGGTCAGTAAAACGCCGCTAATGTAATTAGTAAATTAATTATTTTTTTAGATACAAAACGCCGCTAAAAGTCGAAAAAAACGCCGCTAAATTAGCGGCGTTTTCATATAAATGCCGCTAATTGCTGTAACATTACCGACACCATTTTTGGCGGCATTTTTGCCAGCGTTTTGCAAAAACGTTGTTATCATATTTAGCGGTATTTTAAAACGCCACTAAAGACCCATATTTAACAAATTAACTTAATATATGATTATGCTTTTGGTGCATTAAATTTAGGTTATATATCTAATATATATTAAATATATTAAATACCATCAAATATTGTTTGTTGACAAGAAAACTATTTATGTAGTTATAAAACATTATGATTAAATAGTTTTCTTTTTGTCTTATATTCATATTAAAAGTTATTTATAAACATATATCATTTAATTTTATGATAGTTTCTTTAAAACTATCATGTACTATTAAATTATGTATAATGAAGTGGTTTTGAATTAAATTTTTAAAATTGTCTATATGTGAGAATGGTATTTAAAAACATATCGCAAATAATTCCAAATTAGGAGGAAAATAAATAACTAAAAATTTTAAAATTTTAGTTACACGTAAGATAAAATATTTTATAACAAATTAAATCATTTTAAAATTAAGGATATACAACTAAATTTGGTTTTTTAGGGAATGTATAAAAGAGATGGTTGTGATTTCCATTCCATAACTTTGAAAAGCTTGGTTGGTCCTATGCACATGAAGAATTCTGATTTCTTAGATGAACCAAACACTATAGATTGCTAAAAAAAGTCACTAACTTCAAATCCAACCACACAAATGCCACCAAAAAATAAATAAATAAATAAATACATAAATAAAACAAATGTGAGATTGAGACAAGAAGTTTATTTTTTATTAATAAGTGACAAGCGTCCCCACTCAAGAGATTTAAGAATAGTACTGAATCCGGATGTATATTGCATAAATAGTATATAAACAGCTCGGGTGAATAGTGCATAAATAGTATATGAGACTTTGTAAATATAAAAAAAAATCCCATATGAATAATATATGTACACTTTGATATCATACCATTGAGTTAACCAATGGTTGATTGAGACAAGCAGTTGAAGAGGAATAAATGGATAAAAAAAAATTGTTATAAATATGTTTAATTAATGAGGGAAATAACGGCAAAAATTAACAAAGTGTGTCATTTGGGCAACAATTAATTGCAAAAATTACATTATTTCGACCATGAGCAGTATTTGGCCATCCCAATTTTTTAAACCAAAAAAAATTTTTTTTTTTTTTTGAAAAAATAATACAATGATCAACCTTGCACTCATATACAATTGAGATTTGATGACAATAGTGGGGTGAACAATAAACAATTAATATATTGAATGACTTTTATTTTATTTGAATAAAGTGGATAAACCACTGATTTATTAAAAGAGAAAGTTAAAACAAATAAAACTAGAATCAAACAAAATGACAATAAATAAAATAATAAAAACAGACTGAACAGGAGACAGGAGGCAGCCACCAAGGTGAAGCAGACCTCAACAACATGCACCAATGACTTTTATTTTCAACTACAAACTGTTTATAAAATTCATGTTCATGGTACAGTTAATTGGAAAAAACAAGTGCAAACGGTGAATCTTGGGTAATTTTTTTGAGTGGTCACCGAACTTTGGTCACCCGACTGAAAAGTGCATCAAAATGGTCACCAGTTTTTGAAATATTTTCACCGAGCAGTCACCCCCACTATTCCGGTGACTTAATGCTGATGTGGCAACCGGAAATTCCGAGTCAGCCTCATTCAGCCAGGTCACAAGCTCTAGGTGGCAGAACACATCATTAACTATCTTTCCCAATCAGCACATTATCCATGTGGGCTTCTTCTCCAACGGGACAAAATAGAGAGAAAGGCTACCTCTTCATCGCTTGTCTTCTCTCCTTCTTCTCACCTTGTTTATATTGGATGACGGAGTGAGCCGCTGGCAAGGGAAGAAGCGCAGGCCAGCAAAGTGAGTCCAGACTTCGCAATGTCAGTGAGTTGGGAGGTGCGGTCTGTTGGGGAGGAAGCTCCGGAGTACTGTAAGTGCATCAAACTAAACCCTAACTCTTTCCACTTGTACATCAGTTACCTGAGTGTTATACATTGCAAATCTGCATTGGAATGCAGTTAGGGTTTATGTGTAACTTTAGGGCTTTGACAGGTGGTTGGGGTTTTTCTTCAAAATGTCTGAATTTGGTACGTTTGTGTACTTAATTAAATTATGTGGGGTTGTGTTACATGAGTTGCAGACATTATGTGTGGTCCCCTTGGAATGTTTGTGCTAAATTCATACATTGTTGCCTTTTTTTTCTTTAACAATTATTGGTTTGTCTGTTATCGATGCTGAAGTGGATTTCAGTATGGTAGAATTCCTTTTTGGTTCAAAAGAAAAAGTTTTGTAGTTGTTAAAATTGTGAAATGGCAGCCTTCCTTTTGTCTTTATTAACAATCTTTTATAATTAACTGTTTGGTTACTCGGCTCTTTCTTTATTGTAGTGGTCCACACACATGTTTTTAAAAGCCAAGTAGTAGTGCTATCTCAAGATGTACGTTCAACCTACCTTTTGGTTAGTGATTCACATGTTTGCCTTTCTTAGTTTTAATTTAAAACCATTTGTAATATTTATTCATGTATGTCTCCAAGTAGGGTTACATGTTATGTATTCAATGCTGAAATTGATTAGCACAAGTAATATTAACAATCTTTAATATTTTTCATGACTTATTCTATCTTCTTGTATTGTGTACTGTCAATTCACATAGCAATGTAAACATTTCTTTCTTTAAATCTGGTTATCCTGTATGGTTTGTCTAACATTGACATGAAAAAAATATTGCAATCTCAATTTCTTTAAATCTGGTATGGGATTTAGTTTATGTTGATAGGATTGTAAAGTATAAAGGTGCACTAAAGTGAATATGGTATGGGTTTTTTTAATTCTGTTATAGTTTATGATAATAGGATTTTGGTATGGGATTTTGTAATTATGCTATAGTTTATATTGTAATACTAAGTGAGAGTTGCAATTATTTTTTTCTTCTAGTGCCCAATGCTGAGTTATTCTCTATAAAGGTACACTACAGTACTGGAGGTGGTTATAGATTTGTTGGTTATGTAGACTTTGTGTGTGCAAACCAGATTTCTAGATTAGAATTGGTAAACATGGGAAAAGATTTGAATATGAATGTTAATGGTTGTAGCATATGGTGGGTTCATGGTAATGGTCAAGATAGGGTTCTAAAAGAAATTGCTTCAGATATGGATGCTCTGGTAATGGCACAAGCTGTCCAATCACCTACGAGGGAGGTTCATATTGTCATTAGGGCTGGGCATGCTGTAGTTGAAAATGTGAACAGAAATATAGATGTTAATGAAGAACCAGTTGCTAAAGGAGATTGTAATGAAGATGACAGTGATTTAGAGGGTGGAATTCCTGGTTTAGACAGCAATGGGAAAGATAGTGATGAGGAGAGTGACTTGTGTGATTCTAGCTATAACTTTAGTGGTGATTCTGAAGGAGAGCAGGTAGATGACAGAGAATTAAGGAGAACAGCTGTATCTGTAGATGGAGAACCACTAAGAGAATCAGATGATGAAGATGTTTGTTCAGATGAGTTCAACTCATGCTCATCAACAGATGAAGATGAATTAGTGTCAACTAAACCTAAGTATTCAAAGTTTAATGAACAAGTTGACATGAAAAACCCTCACTTTAAGGTTGGTATAAAATTCAGTAGCTTTGAACAATTCAAAGAGGCTGTGAGGAATTATGGGGTGAAAAATAGGGTAGTCATGAATTTTAAACCAAACTCTAAAAAGAGATGTAAGGCATTTTGTAGAAAAAGCTGCCCTTTCTATCTCTAGGCTTCACCAATGTATAAGGACCAGAATACAGTGCAGATCAAGACAGGGAATTTAGTTCATGAGTGTGCAAGGGGACACAGCAATAGGTATGTGAATGCTAAGTGGATAGCTAAGACCTACCTGGAACAATTGAGAGCAGACCCTAACTAGAAATTAGCTGGCATCATCCAAGCAGTCAAGACAAACCAAGATGTAGATGTCAACCAATTGAAGGCATACAGAGCAAAATGCCTTGCATTGAGGTAGATTTCACTTCTGATTTTCAAAATTGACAATATTTTCTTTTAAACCAATACAATGAACTTTTGCTTTTATCATTACAGTAACACATTTTCGTTTTTCCTATCTAACCACATATAGAATCATTGATGGTGATGAAGAAAGACAAATGGCAAGAGTCTATGATTACAGATTGGAGCTAATGAGAAGCCACCCAGGGTTAACTATCATGTTTAGGTGTGACCAGGCGGTGTTCCAGTGTATGTACATATGCCTAACACCTTTGAGAGAAGGTTTCCTTGCAAGCTGCATGCAAGTAATTTCCTTAGATGGCTGCTTCCTCAAAGGCAGATATGGAGGTCAACTCTTGGCTGCAGTTGGGATAGATGCAGATGACTGCACCTATCCCATTGCATGGGCAACAGGTAATGTGTGCTTTACATTTTTAATGTGATTGAATTGATTCATTAGTGAGTCACCAATGTATGTCATTCCTTATTTATTTGTGTGATGCAGTGGATAAAGAGAAGAAAAACAACTGAAAGTGTTTCCTGGAAATTCTTACACAAGACTTGAGGATCAATAATAGCCATTACTGGGCTTTTATGAGTGACAGGCAGAAGGTAATTTGATATTTTAATTGTAATTGTTCTGATCATTCTTAATTCTGCCTAATGTGACCTAAATTTGTAATGATCGTCCTTTATTTAAGTTGTTGTGAACATTATTCAAGCTGTTATGAGCATATTATAGTATATATTGTTTAAATTCTACCATGTTCCTAATGAAATGCTACCATGTTCTGTTCATATTGTCTAATTGTGTTGTCAGTTGAATTCAGAATCATAGGCCTCTAATTGAGCTCTTTTTGTTTGATCTGTTTCCCCTCTTGCATGTTAAATCAACAAACTTAGGGTTTAATTCCAGCCATTGAGGAGTTTTTCCCTAATTCAAAACACAGGTTCTGTGTGAAGCACATTCACACAAATTTTAGAAAGAATTTTAGGGGTAAAGAGTTGAAAGATCAACTTTAGATGTGTGCCAAATCTAGTTATATCCCAACATTTGAAAAGAATATGGAAATCTTGAATGGAATGTCCAGGGATGCATGTGACTATATAAAACAAATACTCCCACACCATTAGTCTAGGGCTTACTTTAAACCCACATTTAATTGTGACATCTTACTGAACAATTTATGTGAGAGCTTCAATAGTACAATACTTGAAGCTAAGACTAGAGGGATAGTGACAATGAATGAGATGATCAGGACAAAATTGATGATTAGGATTGAAAAAAGAAGAGATGCTATGAAGAAGTGCCCAACAGCCCATTGTCCCAGGATTATGAAAAAATTAGAAAAGGCTAAACAGATGAGTTGGTTCTACAACACAACCTGGTCTGGGGGAAGCAAATACCAGGTTTTAGGTCCAGATGGCTAGTTTATTGTAGACAAAGATGAGGGGTCTTGTTCATGTAGGAAATGGCAGCTGACAGGGATTCCCTGCAGTCATGCTATGTTAGTGATTTTCTACAATAAAGACAAGGCTGAAAACTATCTAGCAGACTGTTATAGGGTCACAACCTACTTAGACACCTACAAGCACACATTGAACCCCACCCATGACAAAGACTGCTGGCCAAAAAGTGATCAAGGCCCCATGATCCCACCTCAACCAGTGTGTAGAAAGATAGGGAAGAAGACTATGCTTAGAAGGAGAGAAGTTGGTGAAGAGACCAGCGGATTCACTAATAGGAAAGTAAGCAGGAAAGGTGTGAGGATGAAGTGCAGCATTTGTAGGAATCCAGGTCATAATAAAAGGCATCATGTTCAGCAAGGACAGTTGATAAACTTATTGTGTTCCAAATTTCCAAACCATTTTAATTGATGCATTCTGCTTACTTGTCTGAACAATTATTTGAATAATTGTCTAAATAATAGGTTATAGGGGGAGATACATCTGAACAACACCATGGTGGCCAGGGTGAAAAAATGCAAGAAAACCCAATGGATGGAGTTGATCCAGAAGTTCTGCATGATCATTTTCAAATTGTTTGTTATGGATTTTTCTATATTGTTGTAATGAATGTAATATCATTTTAGAACCTAAATGAATTGATGTTTGGTTCGTCCTAATTCTGGATTGGTTGTTGCATAACACACAGGCTGACACTTTAGTTATGGAAACTCATCAAGAGTGTCCCACCTCAAAGCCAAATGTAACAGCACAGCCCCAAGTGCCAAATGGACACACATCACAGGAACCTGTTCAAAAGCCACAAGAACAGGTTCAAGAGCATACAGTTGTGCTAGAATTCTTTCATCAGACAAGCTTAATGGTAGAGGTGCTTGAATATCCATTGTCACAGGTATTTTAAGTGACTTATATATATATATATATATATATATATATATATATATATATATATATATATATAAACAAAGAAAACCATTGAAGTATTAATTGTCAGTCGAATGTTTACGTTGTAGGTAATTGATTCCCTTGAGCTTCCATCAGTCATGGCAGCATCAATAAGGAAAAAGCTAATAACAGTGAGAGACAAAGGTAAGTTTGCCCAACAGAGATTCACAGGAAATGTTGCCCAGATGAACCAAACTGCTGAAGCTACACCTAGTAGGGATTCTGCACCAGATACTAGCAAGCAATAAAACCCTAAGGAGAAAGAAAAGGTGAAGAGACAACCAACAAGAGGACAAGGTGGGTGTGCTGCCAAGAAAAGGAAGGCATGGGTTCCTCCAGGGAACTGAGAATGTGTGTGTTGCTATTTTTGAAGTAGCTTAATATGTGTACAGCAGTTGTCCTGCTAATTTTGTTCAGTAGACTTCAAGCAGGTCCTGTGTGAAACCTTTGAAGCAGGTGTCCCGCTGATTTTGTGCAAAATGGTAATGTTTAGTTCTACTACTAGTTTAAATTATGTGAAGTGTTTGTAAACATTTCAATTCAGACATGAAATGAAATCTTGATGATTTTAAGGCAAATATACACATGTGAAAACTTCAATTCAGCTATGAATTCAAGTTTTGCTGATGTTAAATTCTGTAAAGTGCTTGTAAAAATTTCATTGTATTTTAATCAGGAGAAAATTGAGCTGTCTGAGAAAATTTTACAGTTTGGTATGTTTTCCTAATCATATAAACATTGAAAATTTTAGGAGAAGATTGTCTACATTCTTGGTGAATTGAAATTAAAAGAAAATGTTTACTTTATTCACTGTTTTACATAACTGATCACAAATACAAAGGATTCTCAACAACAACAACAACAACAAAAACAGGTTACACATTTCCATTCGAGAGTTCAATCCTTTGAAAAAAAAAACATTGACAAACTTTCAATCCCTTTTGCTAAGTGACTTATGATCATGACTTCTGATCTTTCACTATTGCTTGGCAATCCTATGCTCACTTCCGCTGTGCAAACTCTAGATCTCTAGAGGAGCAGCTATGAAAATGTGGTCTTCTCTCAGAGCAGTGATGAGCAAACCCTAGATCTTAAGATGTAAAAACCCTAGATCTCAAGAGGAGCAACTTTATCCCGTTGGAGAAGAAGCCCACGTGGACAAGGTACTGACTGGGAAAGATAGTTGATGATGTGTTCTGCCACTTGGAGCTTGTGACATGGCTGAATGAGGCTGACTTGGATTTTTCGGTCGCCATATCAGCATTAAGTCACCAGAATAGTGGGGTGACTGCCTAGTGAAAATATTTCAAAAATAGGTGACCATTTTGATGTGTTTTCAATTGGGTGACCAAAGTGAAAGTTGACTAAACTTCGGTGACCACTCAAAAAAATTACACAATGTATTTGATCAAAAGATGTGCCATTAAACTACAATGGTTGATATGCAAGCCATCTTTTAATCATTCCAGCTCTCCCTCGGTTTGTACTCTGGAGCTGTATGACCAGCACCCTGAATAAATGGATACATTTGCATTAGCATCTTTTTTTTTCACTTAAAAGTTCTTATCAACAAAATTTTATTGTATCTTATACCTTTATAGTAGCGAATGTAAGATTATGGACATATGTTCTTGTGTAACTGAAAAATTTTAATCCAAAGAACAACATCAGTCTACAAATACAGATATGTGTATGATCAATAAAACAATTACTAGTCTTATTAATTCCCATCAAGCTCACCCCGCTACTTGACCACTAGAGAACCAAGATCTAGATCTCACAATGGAGTAGTTCAAAGATCTTATCCATATCTTGTGATATTTATTACATTTTCTTCTAAATCAATATATTTTTTTTGGACTATATTATATCGTTAAAGACTAACATTGTTTTAGAGATAAATATAATAATTTATTATACATTTACATTTCATTTCTTCACACTTTTAAAGAGATAAAGCAATATTTTGGCTATATCTTTTATTTTCATACAAACAATTAATAAAAAAACTAATTATATTATATATTATCAACAATTTTAAACCATATTTTATTAAAAATTTTAAAAAAAAATTAAGATGACAAAAAGACAAAACAAACTACTCTGACCGGGCCTTTGGTAAAACTAAGTGGTATAACAATATTACTAAAAAAAAATATCAACATAAAAAAAATGTTCCTTTTCCACTAGAGCTACAAGTCTCATCTATTAAAAAAATACGAATAATATGTACAAAAGTATATATATATATATATATATATATATATATATATATATATATATATATATATATAAAGAAAAGTAAGGAAAAGGCCAAAAAGTTATTTGAGTTTGTTTTGTGCAACAGCTTGGCATAACTCATCTTCATAAAGTAAAACCCAACTAAGTGGTATAATAATATTATTCAAAAAAAAATATCAACATAAAAAAAATGTTCCTTTTCCACTGGAACTAAAAGTCTCATCTATTAAAAAAAACACTAATAATATATACAAAAGTATATATATATAAAGAAAAAAAAGGAAAAGGCCAAAAAACTATTTGAGTTTGTTTTGTGCAACAGCTTGGCATAACTCATCTTCATAAAGTAAAACCCAACTAAGTGGTATAATAATATTATTCAAAAAAAATATTAACATAAAAAAATGCTCCTTTTCCACTAGAACTACAAGTCTCATCTATTAAAAAAAACACTAATAATATATACAAAAGTATATATATAAAGAAAAGAAAGGAAAAGGCCAAAAAACTATTTGAGTTTGTTTTGTGCAACAGCTTGGCATAACTCATCTTCATAAAGTAAAACCCTGCTGGAATTGATTGGCTTGCAACCAAGTCTTGGCACTTTCTTTTGTGGAGCATTGTGTGGAGGATTTGAGGGCTCTTGAAAAAGAATAGCTGCCACTTGTTTGGTCTCCATTGAATTTGACTTGTGATTCCGAGGGGCAGGTTTTGGTGCTTTCGGAGTTTGTGGGATTATCTTCGTGGCCTCATTTCCTCCTCCATCTTTGCTGAAGAACATAAAATGTGAATTTACATATATGCCCGTCAAATAGTGTTTTTTTTAACAAATATGCACAGACCAAGGTCAATTAAACATGAAAAGTTGAGCTGTGCTCTGGTTTGAGAACCAAGCAAATCCCTGGTTTTGGTCTATCACAAGCTGCCACATGTCCATTTATTTTTTCCTATTATAATTATTTTTTCATGTAGGCACGTGATATCATATAATAAGCGAAAACTTATGCTCAAGTTAATTCAAACAGTCTCCTCAAAAAAAGGAACACACGATGCTAATAGACCAGATGGTTTATATGTATACATATATGCTATTGAATATATATAAATATATAATTATATATACTGTAAAATAGTGTTATTATTATACATATAATCTTTTTTTTTAAATGAATATGAACAAAACAAGAATAAGAGGCCGGCACATGTCTAGTGCACATAGCACAACTGCAAGCTCAATAACACATGTGCCTTTATCCTGTGTAGGCTAAGCTAAGATTCGACACAAACACCTTAATCCAATGCTAATAGACTAAATAATTGTCATATATAATTTTGTATGCGTGTGTAGTTATATATATTAAAATTATATATTGAATAACCCTATTTTACAACGGAATGTATGTAAATTTAACTGTATGTTTGCATAGCAATGATGTACTTTCATATATATGCACAAAAATAGGGTTTAGAAACCTAAATTCACTTATTTTCTAATTTTTCAAGTTTCACATATATGGGAAACTTCAATATTTACTTACCTTTGCTATGCAAACAAATAGCTAAATTTACATATATACCCTTGTAAACCATTGAATATATAATCTTAGTGTGTGTGTGTATGTTCATATTTATGTACAAAGAATGTAAAGAATGAAAAGATAAAGAAATTTAAAAGTTTTAAATGGAGGTTTAATAAAATAATAATTAAAAAAAATAGTAACCTTAGAAAAGGCCAATGCTCATTTGGCAAAGGTGTCTTTGTTAGTAACATCTCTTGCCTTGACCGGTCTGGTGTTGTGTAATTAAAGTAGCTTTGCCTTGCTAACACCACCTGAAATTTATTCTACCCATCAAATTAACATACATACATATATATATATATATATATATATATATATATATATATATATATATATATATATATATTGAATATGTCAATTACTGACATAGAATGTCTATAGTTTGAGAAAAATCAGTAATAAGAGAGATAGAGACAAATGTGTAGAACAACAACATCATGAACATTCGTAGAAGACACGAATTTATATAAAATTATTGTCGTAAATGAATAGATTTATTGAAGCTTGGTTTCATTTTAATCTTAAAAACTCAAGTATTGGTTAATTTATAGCTTGATTTTGTTTTTAATTTTCTAAAGAAATTATATATTATTTTTCAAAATGATAATATATTCATATATTGTGTTTGAAAAGCAAGCTCAAGGTTTTATGAAATTTTGTAGAAAAACAAGTCTTTAATAAGGAATTTCCAAATTAAAGTGCTCTTTGATGATCTTGAAAAGAGCTCTTTGCTTTCTGAATTTTAGAAAAAAAAAGAAAGAAAGAAAGAAATGAAGCAATAATCAAAGTTAATCATGACACAAATAACTCATTGAAAACTTTTATCATTACAAACAATGAATGCCTCACAATTAATATCAATTAAAAATCTTTTGAATGAACACAAAATATATTGAAAAACACACTTACAGCTCTTTGAATTTTCCGGGAAACATGAAACACTGCTCTCAATTCATCATGATGCAAATAACACAAAATTTTAACCTTCAAACAAAAAAAAAGATCACAATTAATCTCCAAACAACATAAATAAATAAAAATGTAATTTTTTTTCTGCAATGTCATACCAATATGTCCAATGGAAGAGATTCAAGCATTGACAAAGAATGTGACTCAAAATCATCTGGAGTTTTCGGTATGAATACATTTAATTTTGAAGGAGAACCTGGAGGTGTATTTATCTTAATATTTTCATCTCCGGTTGTACCGATATCGATATCGATACATGACGATGATTTTGTCGGAGTTTTGCTGCAGTTTAACTTCAAGCATTTGGTTTTGGCCCTTTTCACTCTTTTTTTCTGCTTGAATGCCATTGATCATACAACTTTTCTCATTTCTGCAAATTAAAATCAATGAATTTCATTCATCATGTTGCAGAAAAAAAACAATTCTTTGTGAATTTGTTTCCAATTTAAACAAAAAACAACAAAGATTTAAAACAAAACCAATAAAACAGAAAATATATATATATATATATATATATGCAATCAAAACAACATAAAAATCAAATAGAAACAGAAAAACAACCCTCTTAAATCCTAAACATTTCATTAATTAATTAGTCTCAAATGAAAACAGAAAACAACAAACCTTCTTATCAATAAGATAAACATTTGGATTCATATCCACATCTTCTCATCAAACTTTAAAATCAAATGAAAACAGAAAAACAAACATCTTTAAATGCAAAAACATTCATTAATTGCTTCTAATTAAACATTACTTATGAACACACATACCTTGAAATGGGATTTGAAGCCAAGCTCAAAGAAATAACTCCTAATTCAGAAATAGCAAGGCTTAATATATAGAGAGAGATGAGGAGAGGAATAAATTTTTTTATAATTTTTTTTAATAATTTTAAATTTTTAAAAATTTTGTACAGTTACCGCCAAATAATTCTATAGTAGGGAACTAAAATTAAAAAAAAATAATAATAAAATAAAATACTAATAAATGCGAATTTTATGTCACGTATCAATTGACCATAAACCCGACCTGCCCAATGGCAAGCAAAAGAAAGACACTTTTAAGACGGAGTGAGTTTTTTGGGCTAAATTAAATTATCGGTTAATTAGATCATAAAATACAAAAATGAGTGCAAGTAAAGGAAAACCACACCAAAGAGATTACTTGCTGAGCTGGAGTCGACGTGGCGAGTTTTTATTGGTTCAATGGATGTAATGGGTCCCGGGTGAGATGTTTAAGGCCAGTTGCTGGTGTTGCGGGCCGGGTCGGGCGCCGCATTGAGCGGGCGAGTGGGGATCCGAATCATTGAAATGGATCCGAAACCTTATCGGGTTTCCGTTTCGGATCCGTTTATGGAAAGGAAAGTTTTTCATATACACCCTCATAAAATTATATAATTATGTCTCTAGACATATATGCGTTATAAAAGATTATTTATATATATGTTCTCAAAAAAATTCAAGCAGAGAAACATTAATATTTATATATAAATAAAATTTTTAAGAAAAATCATTTTAATGTGCATACGAAAATATTAATTTTTTACAAGGGTATTTGTGCAAATTTTTCTTAATAAATATAAAAAATTAATAAAATTACTGAATTAGCCTTATAGAGATGGGACATGAAAAACAGTACCAAAATAGAATCCAAAGCGCACTGTCACAATGTCGGTCCAGCACGTGCAAACCCGACCGATAATAAACCCGGTCCAATTTTAAACCGGAACACCTAAAAAATTACATTTAATAAATATATTAAACAAATATGTACCATTAAAATAAATTTTTAATAAAATAATGCAGTATTTTTTATTCAAATAAATATTGAAATCAGAGAATATGGTTCTAATTTTGATAATGGATGTGGGCATGGACCGGGTTTTTTTTTTAATTTCCGGTTCGATTCGGTTCATTTTGTTCTGGCCTAGGATACTCTGAACGAGGGCACAGAAAACAAGTAGTTGTTTAGAATTCAGTGGGAGGAGGATAAGGTATCCAAGGCTAATATAATAATTGAAATGGGATCAAGATATATTACGAAGATGAGTCATCAATATGTATTATTAGTTCTTTGATTTTAATCATGTGCTACCAAAGGAAAATTTGTCCTTCTTTAGGTTTAAATAAATTTTTTATTTTGGACAAAGTATCCATCAATCCACGGAAGTTTTCACTTTTCTCAATTATTTTTTTTTTTTAACATACGATAAACGTCTCCCGAAAGATAAGTCAGGGACATGCACATATGTGGAGTTAGCATCTCAACACACATGTGCCCTCATTTTGCGCAGACATGAGATTCGATTTTAAGTCATTCCAGAAACGAACGCTCTACTCAAAAAACCCAGTGACCAATTGACTAAACTGTCATCGGCAAATAAGTTTTTGGACAATGAGATTTTGCTATAGTTTTCAATCCATTATTTTATTTTATTTTTTATTTTAATTTGATTTACTTGTGAGCTTCTTGGAAAATTTTCATTGGGGAATCAGAAGTTACTTTATGTAATTTAAATTTTGACCATGATTATGTGCTGAGCATGTGAGTAGGCAATATGTAATTCTAAGACACTGCAGATTTATATCCTACTTGAAGGCATTTTGAAGGTCATTCAAAACTCATTTAAAATGGGAAATTAAAAGAAGACATATTTAAATACATAATCGCACGAAAGAAATAAATAATGAAGTTAAAATACAAGATGGATCCTTGCAAACTAAGGTGTTTAGTATACTGGCTCTAAAGATAATTACTTGGAAAACTTAAAGAATGAATATAAGTGTTTATATAAAAAAATAATAATAATACATGTCCTAATTTAAATCAAAATCAAAATTATAAAATATTTATACCTCAGGATCAGCCGAGAGCACAGATCTCGAGACGATCAAAATAAACAAATCCTAAGATCAACCGAGAGCACAGATCTCGACGTGATCAAAATATTCAAATCTTAAGATCAGTTAAGAGCACCGATCTCGGGGCGATCTAAAAATATTCAAATATTCAGATCAGCAGATAGCACAAATCTCGAGGCGATCTAAAATACACATATCTCAGGATCAGCCAAGAGCACAGATCTCGAGACGATCTAAAATATTAAAAATCCTAAGATCAGCCGAGAGCACGGATCTCGAGGATCTAAAACATATAAATCTCAAGATTAGCCGAGAGCACAGACCTCGAGACGATCTAAAATACACAAATCTCATGATCACCCGAGAGCATAGATCTCGAGGCGATCTAAAACATATAAATCTCAAGATTAGCCGAGAGCACAGATCTCGAGGCGATCTAAAATACACAAATCTCATGATTATCTGTGAATGCAAATCACGAGGCAAAATAATAATAATAATAATAAAATAATTATAATAATGATAATAATATATAAAAATAAACAAATAAATACAAATAATATATATATATAAATCAAAATAAAGATAAAATAAATAAAAAATCAAATAAAGATAATAAAAATAAAATAAATATAATAATAATAATAATAATAATAATAATAAATAAATAAATAATATAAATAAATAATAAATATATATATATAGGTATATAAATCAAAATTTAAAAAAAATTAAAAAAATCAAATAAAGATAATAAAAATAAAATAAATATTATAATAATAATAATAATTATTATTATTATTAATAAATAAATAAATAATAAATAATACAAATAATAATAAAAAATATATATAGGTATATAAATCAAGATAAAGATAAAAAAAATCAGATAAAGATAATGAAAATAAATAAATATAATGATAATGATAATCCAAATCAGATTAAGATAATTAAAAAAAATCAAATAAAATTAAAATAAAAAAAATTCAAAATTCAAACGAATATAATAGTAAATAAATAAAAAAAACGTGGGGCGTAGTCTCCCCACGATCAACCAAAAAAATAAATAAAATAATATATAATATAAAAAAATGATAACATATGATAATAATATAAAATATATATGTCTAATATATATATAATCATAAAAATAATAAAAAATAGCTAAATATGTTTGTCGTGGTCAAACTGATGCCCCATGATTTGCATAACCACCCCACGTTCAATATGATCACACACGAAACGACAACCCACGATCGTCCACGAGGGGCGACGGGATAGTTTTAAAAAGAGACAAAGAGCAAAGAAAAGAGAGGAGGAGGAAGAACCAAGCAGAGAGAGAAAGAAGACGAAGATGAAGAAAAAAGAAGAAAGAAGAAGAGAAAGGTCCTAACATCTCTTCCCCACAATTATATATATATATATATATATAAAACCGTTGCCTGTCGCCACTGTCTGCCGACGCTTGTAACCGTTGCCGACATCTTCAATACGAGCGAGGGTGGAATATCCCTTGCTCGCTTCTTATTCTGGTCGCTGTCTCGAATTGCCGTTGCCAACGCAAGCGAGGGTGGAATACCCCTCTCTCGCCTCCCAGTTCTCGCTGTCTCGAATTGTCGTTGCCAACGCGAGCGAGGGTGGAATATCCCTCGCTCGCATGGCCGTTGATCCTAAGCCTTCACTGTCGCTTTCACCGCCGCTCATGCCATAGCCTTTTAAAAAAACAAAAAGTTAGAGAGCCTTTCGTTGATGCTAACAAGGATTTGGTCTGAGGATAGCATGTTGTAACCCTAGATCTCAATCGTCAGCAATGGCTGGTGCTTCCTCCCGGTCGTTGAATTCCCCGAGACAAAGGAAGAGAATTGAAGCCGAGATGGCCAGCTCCCTAAAGCGAGCCAAGGATAGCAGCGCCTTCACTCAATATATATGAAGGATGCAACAAAGATGTCCCTGTGGTGTTGATTGACATGCATAGCTGCAGTCTTGACGAAGCTCGTTGTAGAGAAGGTCATTGAGGTCGTGAGGAAGCCCACAGAGGAGAAGAGAGCCGCTTCATCTGAAATCCAAGAGAGGAAGACCAAGAAGGAAAAGAAATCGAAGAACCCTAACTTGTCCAAACGCCCACCTACAACCTTCTTTTCCTTCATGGATGACTTCAGAAAGGAATATAAAGCTACAAATCCTGATTTCAAGTGTGTTGCTATGATGGCCAAGGCTCTCATGGAAAAGATGAAGATTTGCCTCAAGCCCTATGGTGTTTAACAGTTAGTGATTCTCTACACCAAAACCATACAGTAACCATAATCGCGAGGAATGTGTTGGTTGCTGTACCCGAGAGACTTCCATTGGCTGTGACGTTGATGCTTGCATATTCAATGAGGAACATGATGCTGATAAGGCTATAATGACTATTGTAGCAGCTTATGTATCAAGCGGGAATGAAGTTTAATGATGCAAGATCACAATTCTCCATCATTCATATGTTTACATTTAATAAAAAAAAAACTGAGTGGAGTTGTAGTCCATGTGGGAGGTATTGGAGAATGGTGACCAAATGGCAGAGGTTAAGAATTGTGCAGCTCCTCAAGTGTTTCAGAAAATCCCCCTATAATAAGCCTTCAAATGAAGACCTAAATGATCCACTACAACACAATAGCAATGACACGCTGGGTCTTAAAAGTGTTCTTGAATATTGGAAAAGAGTACCTTTGGAGAATGGGGTGGTTGTTGCCGCTTAATTAGTACTTATTTGCGCTTGCGTGTATGCGCGATCTGTGATGTTAGTTATTTATTAAATTAAGAAAAGGAAATTGAGGGTAAAAAAAAAAAACTTAGCAAAGTAGTGAATGGTGCTTATTCAGTAACCCAATAACAAATAAGAAGTGAGTTCTCTGGCCTCCGAGTTTGGATACTAACTTGATACAGAGCAATTTATAGGGCATCAATGATAACTTGTCTTGCACCGTGGTTATTTGTCATGGAAAGTTAAAACCTGTGCAGATATGACATGCTTGATATTCCTTGGTATTCAAGCAGCACTTCTTTCTATCCAAAACAACACCACGAATCAATCAATAATTAAAATACCCATCCCAAAGCAACGATAAAATACTCATTTTGAAACAATGATAAACATGTTCATATCGAAGCAATGTCAAGAGTGCTTATCTCAAGGCAACGACAAATTCTTTTATTCATCTCAAGGTAGCGACACGGCATACAACGTGGCGACAAAGCACAGACAGCGGCAGCAAGATATGATATAAATTATATGTTCACACATGAATGATGTAATAAATATATATATCCATATATATATAATAAATAATAAAAATCTATAATTTGCAATTTTCTTGTCTTTACTTATACTCAAGTCCTTAATCGGAGGTTCCCAAGATTTTAATCTGGGGTAATTAATAATAGAGGCTTGCCTCTATTAGGAAGGGAAGAGTCCACAAAATAAAATAAATAAATAAATAAATAAAATAAATTACATTTGTGATTCGATATATCTCCTGGTGTCTCTTCATCGACACGATGCCAGGGTGTATATTTTCGATCCCACAATAAGTAACATAGTTATTTAGTGAGAAATTAAGAAAACATTGCCAAAATCAGTAAACAGGTAAAAGTAGAGAGAAGTCTAAAATATAATTTCGTAATCTCATATTCTTGATTAAAAATGTATTACCTAGCTATCAATTAAATCAAGTCCACAACATAGTAAGCTACACTCAAGTTTAAGATATAACATAATAAAGTCCATGTGTAAATTATTGAAAATAAAACGCAAATACAGAATATAGTAAATAGAACTTTAGGCTTGTATATTGAAAATCAAGTTATTAGGATTGCCAAGAAATTATCCCTAACTAGCAATGAATGTGACATGGTTCCGTGGTCCACAAGGGTCCCTTGTGTATATCAAAATAAAGCATGGTTAAGCCCACTTTAGCATTTACTTGAAATTACACATGTGATGTGTCTCAATATCTATAAGGGGTGTCCTCCCATTTCTTGTTAATTTCTCTTGGCACCTCCTTGATAGAGAAGATTTTAATCCCAATCAACCAAGTGGCCTCTCAATAGGCCAAACAATGGAGACCTCTACTACAGTATGTAGAACTCTCAGGTTTCCATTACCAATAAAAACTATACCAAGTGGATGATGATAATTTCTCGTGGCACCTCCTTAATGAATATATGCATATTCATTATGACAACATTGACAAAGACTTTAGTTTATATATGTATAAATATGTGCATCTTATAAGTTATATGTAACATTAATGATAGTTTCCATATACAGAGTATGTACTATGTCCAATAATAGATTTCTATAGTTTATATCTTTGTTTAATTTCCATAGATAAAGCTCATGTTTTGGCTAGTTTTATTGAATGATATATTTTATTGCTCTCGATGAGTGAAGATAACACCTTTGTCATTATTTATTATTTTTTTTAACATTACCTTTATCATCTACATAGACAAAGATTCATATTTATATATGTTAGCATACAGTATTCATATAAACAAACATCTCCACAAACCATACAAGAAATTCAATTTCATGTATTTTTTTAACATACAGTAATAATTATTCTGAGTTTTTTTTTAATTTCTAATATAGATTAAAACAAGATGTATACTATGGAGTCGAGATCAACACAATCAAATGAAGTACAATCTAGTTCTACTAGTGTGAATATTTGACAAAAAAAAAAAAAGACGTTGCATGGAGATATATAAGTGAGGCACAAAATTCCCAAGGAAAGAAAAATATTGATTTGTAATTTTTGTCAGAAGGAGAATGCAGGCAGAGCGATTAACCAAATGAAACAACATCTCACTAGATCAAAGAGCAATGTTAATTCATGCAAAAAGTGTTCCTTCAGATGTTCAGTTCTGATGAAAAGATCATTGAAAAAATGCTCAAACGGCCAAAGAGAAGAATGGATGTTTTGATGATGTCAATCCTTGTGGTGAATCTATGCATGAATTTGAAGGTGATGATGCTGAAGATATTTCTAATCATGTAGCCAAAAATAGTGCTTGTGTAGGTGTAACTTCCAAAGGAAAAAAGAAAAGCTACTTGTGGTATTGAATCATATTTCAAACATGGAATTGCTGATCCTACCCAACCTAGTTTAAAAACTTCTTTACAAAGTAAGGAGAAATGCCATGATACTGATATGTCAATTGTCATGTGGCTTTATCATATTTTTATTCCATTGAATGCTGTTAACTCTCTATTTTTTTGAAGTTGCAATAAGCAATATAGCAAGTATGGGTCATGGGTATACAGGCCTTAGTTATCATGTGTTGAGAGTTAATTTGTTAAGAGATTGCAAGTAACAAGTGAGGCTAGTTGATGATTTTCAAAGAACTTGGGCTGAAACAGGATGCACAATCATGGGTGATTGACAGATTGATACTAGGCAAAGATCATTGATTAATTTTTTTGGGGCATTCTCCTAAAGGGATGTCATTCATTAAGTTAGTTGATGCTTCAAGCTTTATTACAAAGGCAAAGACATTATGCAATCTTTTTTCCTTAAATCATTAAAATGGTTGGTCCTAAAAATGTAGTTCAAATGATGACAGATAATGGGGCTAATAATAAGGCCGTTGGAAGGAAGATTTCCAAAAAATATATCAATGTTTATTGGTCTCCATGTACTGCTCATTGTATAAACTCGATTATCAAAGATATTCCTGAAATGCCTACTATTTAGAGTTTGGTCATTCTTGCTTCAAAAGTGATTGTTTTCATCTACAACCATATATAGGTTTTGAATTGGTTGAGGAAACAACCAAATTGAGTAGAAGTTATCCGTCTTGGAGCTTCACGTTTTGCCACCACTTATATTTTATTTAAGAGCTTGCATGATCATAAAGATTATTTTCAATCTTTGGTCATTTCTTCAAATTTCAAAAAAATTCTTAATGTCCAAAAAAGGAGAGAAGTTAAGCAAATTATTCTTGATGAAAATTTTTGGAGGAATTGTTTGATAGTGGTGAAGATATTGGGTCCATTGATTTGTTTATTGTGAATTTGTAATTCTAATGAGAAGCCAGCAATGGGTTATGTCTATGATGGAATATACAGTGCTCGTAAAGAAGCACTTGCACAAGCCTTATACTTCCATTATTAGGGAGTGGTGGAGTCGGACTTTACATGCATGGATTCATGTCTTAGTATATTGGTTGAATCCTACATTTCAATTTGATGAGCATAATTTGTGCCAAAAATTGAAAGTTCAACGAAGCATACTTGATGTGATTGAACAAAAAACATTATTTAAGCCAACTAAATTAATGGAAGAGATGAAAGTATTTTGAGAGATGCAAAAGACTTTTGCTCGGCCACTTGCTTTAAGCACTAGCAAGACTATTTCTCCCTTTATGAATGAAATTAGTTTATTTTAACTTATATGATAATGATGAATTTCAATAATTCTATGATTGCTCAATATATTAACATAGTCTTATTATGTAATTTCACAGATGAATGGTGGAATTTTTTTGGTTGTGATGTTCCTAATTCACAAAATTTAGCAATTAAAATTCTTAGTCAAACTGCTTCTTCTTCTGGGTGTGAACGTAATTGGAGTGTATTTGAATATATACATACCAAGAAAAGAAATAGATTGAAGCATCAAAGGCTTGATGCTTTCTATATGTTCATTACAACTTACTTTTGCAACATAGGTAACTAAATTTTCGTTATTAATTTGTTAAAATACCCTATATATGGCATTGATTAATTTTTTCTTTTGCTTAGGTTAGCTTCAAAAAAATAGACATTATGATCCAATTGATTATGAGTACATTGATAAAACTGAATTTTGGATGGTGGAAGAGGAACAGGAAGGAGAACTTGTCTATGATGAATTAGAATCTATGTTAGAGGAGCAAGCAAGAATGAGTGAAGAAGCAACCAACTTGTCTAGAGGTTAATTTTATTAATTTTCTGAACTATTATTTTTTGTTGTTTCTCAAAACATTTACCATGTGTTTTTGTTATTTTTATTATGTTTTGTTATGTTGTTATTGTTGTTGTTAAGTTTTTGTTGCTTCTCAAAACATGTTTTAAAAGATGTATTTTTGTTATATTTTGTTACATTAATATTGTTATGTTATGTTGTGTTATGCTTTGTTATGTTGTTATAAAACACCTTAGAAAACCATAGTTCAATATATATATATATATATATATATATATATATATATATATTTATTATGGCATCATCCTATCAAACCAATTGACTGGTGATCCAAATATAAGACAAGTTAGCTATCCAATCTGGTTTTAAAAACATTGTTCATAATAGTAGTAGCATTTACATACATGTAAATGTTAGGATTATGCCCTTGAATGCCAACGAGGATACTTGTATTAGGCTTTTCATTTGTATTATGCATTATTATTATTATTAATAGGCATTTATTTTGATGTTCATATAAATCTTGTGATGGCATTTTTAATTAGTTTTGAACATCATTGTCCATGTCTATTAAATTAAACCTTCTACTCTTTGTGGGATAAAGAGGAGTACACTAGAAGGGTTTAGTACTTATACACTTAAATAGTTCGCAAATTGGAAAATTTTTAATTTGACGCTAAAAATTCGTAAGCATTTGTATGACATGTACTTTGACAAAGAGTGACAGTTGAACACTATGGAATAGTGGGAGCATGTGTCATAAATACATCAATGGGTTTGGTGTATTTGAACATGACTTGCAACAATTCAATTATATGTGTTTTACTCTTTGACAGTCAATGATTGGGATTATTGGTTATGATCATATGAGTGGACCTTAGACTTGAGGTATCATGGTCATAATGTGCTTGTGACGCTAGTCTGTTATTAGAGTCGTTAGGCTCAGTTTACCTTTTGGCAGGGCCGGCCTTGAAGTGTGACTATGCCGAGCAAGTAGCAATTTTAGTGATCACCAAAAAAGAATTTGTTCTCTCGGAAGTAAACGAGTTAGTATCCTATGCGATTATAAATATGTGAGATTAGAAGACTTTAGTCAAGGTAGTTAAACTAATCGTGTGGGACATGAAGGGTAGTTTGGTAATCTTACTCTACTATGGTTATTAGCATACGATCGATTTCAGTGAGTTTGACAATTACCATGGTTTTCACTCGGTTGGGATACAAGAATAAAATGTTTATACACAAATGGTAATCATAATCGGAAAGGTTCGTAATGATCTACTCATTCATGTTCAATTGGCTATGATGTGGGGCCATGGGTTGGCTAGGTGTCACCTAAGTCCTTTGGTATCCTCACATTACCATTTGAAATGAACTTAGGGAGTCACACTTAAAAGGATTAAGAATAAGTCACATTTTGAGTGTAGGGGTAAAATTATCAATAGATAATTTACTTTATGGAATGAGTGAAATTGTAAATTAGTCTAGGGCTTTTGTTTTAAGTTTAAATTTTGATTAAAATTCGATGGAGTCGAATAATTAATCAAAATTATAAAGACTTAAAGACAAAAGTGGTTTTAGTTACATCAGGACTCATATTTGTAATAAAACCTCAATGATAATATTTATCACGTTACGAAGTTTTATATTTTAATTGGACTTCATAATTGAACAGTGTTTATCATATTTTATGAAGTTTCTATAAATATAACTCCTCTCTAACCCTAGAAAGGATCAATTTGATTCTTTGGTGAGAAAATCCCCAATCTCGCTCGCTCTCTCTCTCTCTCTCTCTCTCTCTAACCCTAGCCGTTATTTGGAGAAGAAGAAGAAATTGTTTCTCAATTCCAGCGGTGATCTAGAGACGTGAGACTTTTGTATGACGCTAGAAGATCTATGGCAATCCTAGGGACAAATTTGACACATCAAAAGAAAAGTTTTGGAAGATCCAGAGGTAATTTTCTAAACTTTTTGATTAAAATAGTGTGTTCATTAAAATAATTAGATCATATCGCAATTTTATTCTTACTTCCGCATGCCTTTGATGGTGTTATATAATTTCGCAATATCTCTGATGGTGTTATATAATTTCGCGATATTGACTAACAGTAAAAACATGCCACAGATTTAGTAGTTGCCAAGCCATATAAAAAGTTATTTTTAGGCTAATTCTTTTAACAAAATACTTCTCAATAAATATTAAGTTTCATGAGCATATCTATAAGCCAAATTATTTATTAAGTCATTTTTTCCTAAAGTAAAACATGTGTGATAATGTTTGATCTAAATTAGAATAGCATTTACATTCAAATAAAATATTCTCAATGATTATAAATAATGTAATGAAACCATTATAAAACAAATGCTAACTCATTATATAGCAAGTTGTAAATCTAGCATGAAATAAAATTCCCCTTAATGGAATAATGCATGAAAAGCTATCCTCAATATATCAATATAAGTACTAACATCTCCAATTACCTGCACACATATAAGAGAACTTATATCTTCAAATGGCCACAAGTAGCAACCTACATACTATCCCATCATCAACCTCATTGATTGTCTTAAACTTTCCTACAAATACGTCAGCTTTTACAAGAAAATTGAGTTACAACTATATCAACTATTCTGATATTTAATATTTCTGATGTCATTTTCTTATTATTAGATGCTTCATGGGAATAAATCATGATTGTTTTCCACTACATATAAATATTTCAAAATTCTATTTTTTATTATTTTTAAAAGTGCTATATATATATATATAATGACAAAATGATTACAATCACTCTTAGTTTGATTTCCCATTAGCATTATCACATTATCAACTATATTTGGTTAACCTCCAACAATACTCATATAACCACAAATAGCTATAATCACCACTTCACAGTTTGAATTTTACATGTATATAAAATTAAATAATAGCTCTGAGCTTATCATCAACATTCATCTACACTTATGCAAGAAGATGCATGCCTTTGATTCCATTTATTAGTATATCCTTACATAGTCGCCTAATGTCACGCCCTGACCCACAAGTCCTGGCGTCACAACACTACTGCCGCTACAACCTGAGGGTGAAGCAGGAAACGTCTTGACCTCGGATCACCGTAACGGCTAACTTGTAACCTGGTATGACCCTGATTGTAAGAATAATAATAGAGAATAATAATACAATGGAATAGGGTACACCCCTGAATAACACCTGGATAAGCAGGAACAACGACAATAATATCTATAATGAAACAAGCACAACAAACTTAGGTACGCCCTTGTACAACACCTAGACAAGCAGGAATAACTACAACAATGTCTACAAAAATACAAGCTAGGGTATACACAAATACCCGGCTATCAACATATATAGAAAACAAATAAACCAAACACACTTCAAAAATACAAAAGAGCACAGAACAAGTGGATATGTCCTATATGCACATATATCCAAGAGGTTTATGCACACAAAAAGCAATGCAAACAAAAGTCTTGTGCAGACTTTAGCCCAACCAGCCCACCCGCACTGCTATTGAGCCCTATCACTTGGAAAGGGAGGGAAATGGGTGAGTAACTAGGTTACTCAGTGAGAGGAACTACATGGAATACATGTCGTATATACATACAAGATATGTGATGAAAATGCACAGTTTATATAAATATGAAATATGAAATATAGAATTTACAACATCCTAGTAACCGTGCTTTTACTAGAAGCATAACATATCCTAATGGTACGAAACACATATCATAACATATAATCGTTCTCGCAGAATTTATATAAAATATGGAATATGGAATATGAAATACATGATTTACAATATTCCAATACATATTAGGTTATCGAATTAAGTAACATATTCAACTAGTATGAAATACATATAGCAACCTAAACTCATTATCGCACATGCTATATAAAAAAAGGGATATGCAATATGAAATATGAACATTGTTTAGGAAACAATAACCACAAGTACACATCCGTATTCATAATATAGTGAAAAAAACACTTATAGCAACATATACTCATTATCACACAGGATATACAAAATACGAAATATGGAATATAAAATATAAATAGTGTAGAGGAAACAATACCAACAAGTAAACATCTGTATTCATAGTACAATATGATAATCAGATTTCAAACGAATATGGAAAATATGTATCAATCAATACCCTTGTTCTCGTAACACAATAGTTAGCAAATATTAAAGTAAAACCGAGAACAAGTAATCAGCCTAAAAAAGCCTCCATCGTTAGCAGTGGCCGCGGCTAAGTGTAGAGCTATTGAAGGTCGCGCTCTTCCGCGTTAGCCACTGAGAACCCGTGTGGTAACCCCGGGCTCTCAATCATACGGCCAAGACCAGGATCTCTATGCGCCTCCCGCATGATTGAAACAACTTGGTACGAATTACCACGCACCTTTACAGGCGGTCTGTGGGCCCGCCTTACCCACAAGTAGTCAGGGCCACAGCCCTGTGTCACCAACAAAACCAACACACTGACCGTAGAACCCGAAGGCTTATGACTAGTGCACCACCGACAAGTAAAAACCGTCAATAGTTCGAAGATGAAAACAATAACATGTATGATGGCTGTTGACAGGGGCCCGAAAGTGCACGGGTTGTCGAAGTAATAAAATACCCTAGTGAATGGGTAGTCGTATCCACAGGGAATAGGGATTTGAGATGTAAGTATTTACTATTTAGCTAACGTGATGTGCGAAAGGAAATCAGTGAGTGAGTGCGAGAATAATTGGTAAAAGCAAGAATTAAAAGAGAAGTGTGGAAGATGAGAGAATGAAAGTAAGAGTAGAAGAGTAGGACAAGCAATGAGAGAAGATGGATATCCGGACAAGCTACCCCTAGGACTTATGCTTCTAGTGCAAGACAATGCTATTATACCATCCTATTGATGTTAATTGAGTCGAGGAGATCCTTAAACACACGATCCCAAATCTAAGGTCAACCGTGACTAATCCCAACACTATGCCCCGGCATTAGGTTTCGTTACGACCCTTGACTCTTGTTGACCTGCCAACTAAGCCCTAGGGGAGTTTGTCTTCCTAAGCCTCACACTATGTGGAATTGCTTTAGGTTCTAGGGATTCCTAGTGATAAACCCGGTTCCTATATGTAGTTCAAACCCTTTGGTCCAGGTGAGAAAACCCTAGTCTAGATTAAGCCCCAATGCTAAGATTCGCTACAACCCTTCACTCTGTTGCTCGCGCAACTAAGCCCCAGGGGAGTTTATCTCCTAGCACTTCACTCTATCTTGACCGCTAATGAATCATGGAACACGAAGGTAGGGAAAATCACATCGGAGGGGAAAGGGGACGTTCCGCTACCTCACGACTCACCCTCTCAACCCTCTTTGATCCTAAGTAGTCTAACTCTATAGGAGTTGTCACACCTCCAAAGGAGTACCTAAATTGTTCTCAACCCTAGTGTCACGGCTAAGGGAAAACAATAACAAAATAAATCAAGATTGAAACTCACTTTTATTCATCAATAATGGAAAAGCATAATAGCAATGTCAAAGAAACATAATAGTCCTAGGGTTCACAAATCCGAATACCCACAAGGGGTTTAGCTCCTCATGGAGCTATACAAATCCATCAAAGTAATAATAAGAACACAAATTGAATGCATAGATGAAAACCCCCTTATGTGCGATGTGGCCGTGGTCTTGTGCCGCCGTCGGATGTTGATGTCGACGCCGATGATTAGCTTCAAACCTCCACGAAGTCTTCTCCAAACCCTCGCCGTTCCTCTCCAGAAGTTAGGGCAAAGAAGAGCCAAAAAGATCCCCAAAATAGTCTCCAAAACAGGCTTTTATAATGTTGAGTCGGGCTGAAATTTGAGTTTATCAGGATTTCACACGGCCGTGTGGAATTTCCACACGTCCGTGTGAATTTCTGGTTTTCTGAATTTCGGCTGAAAGGAACAGTAGTTTGCTACAGTGTTTTGCTACATTAACTTGCTACATTGCTGCTGCAGTACTTGCCAAAATGCTCCCGAATTCGTCGTTCTTCATCGAGGCCGTTGAATTGGGCACACAATCAACGGTAGATCGTGCCGGTTGCTTCAAATCTCCTAACTTGGTGAAGTTCTCCTTGTTAGCACGAGCTAGACTTATTGTGAATGTGACTACCTTTTTGCCCTTCCAAAGGAGGTTGGCACACACTCACAAGTCTATACTCATGCCGTGCTCCTTGCTTAGTCCGAGAATCTTCCCAACAATGGCGAACACGATCTAACTTCGTTCATTTCCTTCACTTTATCTTCACAACCCTACAATGCACAAAAGTAAACAAATGAACAATTTTTAGTAATAAAGTCTGATTAAATTAATGCTCATTACAAGATAATAACGCTTCGCATTACTATAACACGAGCACTTATCAGTTGCAATCCATATACCTCTCATAAGCGAATACAATATTCCACCTGAAGGCTATGCACAATATAACCAAACTGATTTTTCAAAAAATACAATGAAATCAGGTCAACATGCAGCATGAAGGCTAAAACCAATAACCTGTCCAAAGTTCCAAAAATATAAATATTTGTTGGCCTATAGGCTATAAATCAATATAAAAATTCATTTTCCAAAGATACAATATATCATTCTATGCACATTTTTAAGAAAACCTTCGGAAAACTTGATTCATAGCAATATGTACTTTTTGAAACCAATCCATCAAGGAACATACCAAAAAGGAAACCAATATTCATAACACAAGATTTTTCACAAAATCTGTGTAAGTAAATCAACATGTATAAAACAAGTAAACCATGTAAACCATGCATATCAACTGTTCCCACTCACAAACATGGATGACCACAAGTCCAACCCGGCCGTCTCTTCCTTGCCTTTGCCTGAGGTCTCACCGCCTTGGACAAATTCAACTAACAACCAAATATATGTTAAAATCATTCAAAAGAAATAAAAAAAAAATTAGAACATGCCACCCTAGTATGCCATAAAACACCTAGGGTTCGCACATCAACCCTTAATTGAACCCAAACAAACCCACAAGCTAACCCCACTCATCTACTCCCCACAGGGGTGGATAGAACTAAGGACTCTCTAAGAACCCTTGGCCCTATACGAGCCCTAATTATACTGACGAAGAGTCAACTTCGAGTCTTAGCCAAAATGGAGAAATAACAAGGGATTCAAGTCCCTTATTATTCCTAGCCTCATCTAAGGCTAAGATTCTCAACAAATTTCCCAATTTAATTTGAGAAATCCAAACCCAAAGACCAGGTTAGGCTTACCCTCAAATTCAAAGTAATGAACTCCAATTGTTGATTCCATCTCAATAAAATGGTAGATTGACATCTAAAATTCTTCTCTTAGCATCCATGATGAAAATGGTGAAGAAATTAAGGGAAAACTAGTTGACAACCAACAAAGAGCTAGAAGAAAATGAAGAGAAAAAAGAAAACAAATAAAATGCAAAAGGATCTATATACACACACACACACCTGGCAGTTGAAAAAACATTACACGCGTTCAAAGGACTCCATCGTTCACCAAAGCAAATGGTTATATATATATAATTCAAACTGGTTTTCCTAAAGCCCGAACTGCGTCCATTTTGTGGTCGACCAAAATACCCCAAATATGAAAATGAATTAGTTCTCACACCTAATTCCAACATCGATATCCTAATTTCAATTCCGTATGTAAAACTTAAAATTTCTCAAACAAAAATGATAACCAAATAAATATTAAAAATACTATTCTCACAGATAGATATAACCACATGC
Source organism: Dioscorea alata (assembly GCA_020875875.1). Classification (NCBI taxonomy): domain Eukaryota; kingdom Viridiplantae; phylum Streptophyta; class Magnoliopsida; order Dioscoreales; family Dioscoreaceae; genus Dioscorea; species Dioscorea alata. The sequence goes on along the minus strand of CM037024.1, from coordinate 4,370,250 downwards.
ATATTTAATCTAAACATTTCCAACAATTCATTAATATAAACCCTCAAACACACTATTTTAGACCCCTCAACCATAGAATTCAATCCATAACACCATGAAAGTTTAGCCAGTTCGCTATATAAATACATGTAACTCCACAAATTTGACATATATAGCTTACACAAGTGGCTAACTGATGCAACAATAGTAATTTCATAACAAACTTTCATTAATACAAAATTCCTACAACATTCTCCTTCAATTTTACAAACAATATAACAAACAATTACATTGACTTTTCATAGGCATTTCCTTGCACACTTGTCGTTCAACCCTTGCAATTATTTTATTAACTCTAGTTTTCAAGTTAAGAGTTCCATTACTAATAAGCCACTAGCATTGGCTTCTCCAGTATCATTTCTAATATCAGCTTTCTCTCCCTAAGTATATAAATTCAAGCTAAGAAATATGGCCATCATTACCAATCTAAACTTAAGGCTTTACCTATTAAACACATAAATTCAATTAATATTCAAACGAATAAAATGAAATCATCCCTAAAGATGTGTTTAGGCTACCTTTCCATCTAGGTCACAAACTTCCTTGATCTTTCGGCACTAGGCAGGCGTCATCCCCCATACATGGTCTTACGACTTTATGGAGAACTGTGCTTTTGGTTAAAAAAAAAAAATGCACGAGCCTAGTCACTGTGGCTCTTTTTGTGAGGAGGTACCCTTTCTGCAAAAGTTATGATGCTATTTTGCCGAGTTCCTTAGAGAGAGTTGTCTCGCGCCCCTAGGTATTCTCTACCTACTCACGTGTGTCAATTTTGGGTATAAGTACCCTTTTATTAAAGGTCGTTCAAGCATTAAGCATGTCTGGGATTTGCGAAGGCCATCTCGATGCATGGTTCAGCTACTAACCCTTACCAACTTTGACAATTGTGTGTCGAGTTGTGCACGACCTATACCTACACATGGCTCAGTTAAGGATCATGGCACCACCCCATGCACACTCAGGCCTTTCCTTAATCAGGAATATGTTTGCTCCACACAAGTCTCTCGATCAAGACGTGTGTCGCCAATTGGAGGATGTTCGGTCATGTTGTATAGTCAGAGATCTAGGTTGTGTGGAAGCCTACTCCAGCTTATGCTTGATCAAGATTTTAAACTATACAAGGCACCATGTTTGTTGGTTGCTTGATCTAGCTAACTAGGCCCATCTTTAGCCAGTCTCAGTTATCGTACCCAATAAAACACTTGTCTTACCTAGGCACTCATGAGCTACTCTTTCAACTACTGCTTAAACCTTCAACTCTATATTTGAGGATACACTTGGCTAGATGAGTGAACTTCTTCCACTCTGTCAGAGGCATCCACCCATACTTGTTTCTTTCAAGGTTCATAGGGTCATCATGGTTTAAGGTTTCAAAAAGTTCACATGAAAGGTTTGGTGTAACCTTAACCTTTCAAAGAGGTTTAGCTAATAGGCAATGTTACCCATTTTCTGGACAATCTCAAATGGTCCTTCATATCGTGAGACCAAGCCCTTATGGGCATCCTTCATGTGCAACTTTTCCCATACTTATGGAGTCAGCTTCGGCCACACCTGATCATCAACTGGGAATTCCAAATGCTTTCTCCCTTGGTCAGCATACTTCATCACTCGTTGAGAAGCTTTAGCTAGGATATCATTTGCTTTCTTTATCATCTCCTTCCCATTAAGAGTCACTATAAGAAAAAAAAAACACTGTTTTCGACACAAATTTACGATATAAAATAATGAAATGTGTTGCAAATTGTGATCTACGAAACATCACAAATTTTTTGCAACATTTTTGAAAATTTATTACAAATTTTGTGACACAAAACAATGAAGTTTCAAAACTCATCACAATTCATGATTCACATGAGTACAAAATCTACGATAAGATTTGCGACAATAAGCGATGTTATTTTTTATGACACATTTAAGGCATCGCAAATTGTATCACAAAGTAGATAGCTATGAGACTATGTGTTGTGATACTTCTTGCAATATTTCATTTGTGACACATTTTGCTTGTCGCAAATTGTATCACTAATTGAGTGAACATGAAATGACGAGTTGCACACTTGTTGCGATACTTATTTATAGCACTTTGTGCCATTGTTAGCGATGACATTTGCAACATTTTTTACAATATTTAGTTGTGTATTGTCTAAATTAGTTTCTAATTTGTGACACTTTGCAACAAATGTCAATGTTGCAACGAAACATTTTGCGACACCTTTTGCAATGCATTGCAACACTAATTTATAAAATTATATATATATATAGTAAGATTGTTACAACATAATAATATCCAACATGATAATGTAAATATATAAAAGAATCCAAAAACAATAATCTGGAATATTACATTTATTCAGTTCCAATTGTCTACTATTCTTGATTTGTCTTATTAAGTCATAAATATCTATTTCTTTTAATTGTCTAGCAATTTCTTCTTTTTCAGTTAAAAGCTCTTCTTCTCTAAAATGCCCTTCCATTCTTATTCTAGAAAATCTTCTTCCCATGCATAATTAGGATAAAATTGTTCTATTAGGCTTTTCATTAGTTATGAAAGATAAGGTTTAATTACTCATCTTCTTCACTAATATTTTCTTCAATCTGAACATTCTTATTATAGGCTTGTGCTTTAAAACTAACTAAACCATCTTCATATTCATAATACTTTATGTCTTCAAGTGTTGCGATTACACGTGTTGATATAAGATTGATCTAGAAATGGCAAAAACCGAACTAACCCACCGTTTCCGACCAGATCTGCCCCGAATGGGGCGGTTTTTTTTTTTTTTTTTTTGTTGAAAATCGAGGAATGGGATGGGGCGGGAAGGGGATTTTTATAATGGGGCCGGGGCCGGGGCGGGGCGGGTCTTGTTTTACCTTGCCCCGTCCCCGCACCGCCCCGCTATAAATTTACATATATACCCTTATATATATATATATATATATATATATATATATATATATATATATATATATATATATATATATATATATATATATATATATATATATATATATATATATATATATATATATATATATATATATATATATATATATATATATATATATATATATATATATAATTTGTGATTAAAAAGCATTCTAACCGTTGGATCATCTTATCCCACATACATCTCCACCGTTGATTCTTACGAAGCCCTAACTGATGTTTGGGACTTTGGATTCTTACTCTCTCTCTGTCTCTCAACACAGAACAACTCCATCTCTCTCTCTCTCTCTCTCTCTCTCTCTCTCTCAGTGGTATCATCTCATCACTACGTCTTTCTCTGTTTGGTTGTATTTTTCTTGAAGTTCTTCACTCTCTGGCGTTGGTCTTACGTGTATTCTCTGAGATTTGAGTGTTCTTTGTTGGCTGGCTAGAATCTTGGCATCTAAGACTAGTTTGAGCATTCGGGTTTTCTACGCCGCTTCAAAAGGTGAGGTTTTTTCTTGCCTTTTCAGCATCTCTTTTTTTTTTTTTTTTTTTTTTTGCTTTCTGATTTGAGCTTTTCACTGTTTTCTTGAATGAGTTTTTGAATGTGTTGATCCCACTCTGGAATAGTATATATATCAAAAGCAATGTGAAGAAGTGTATACATATCTAATGACTAATTTTGTCAGGAAGGTTGGTGGGAAAATGAAAAGGGAATTAGTCCAAAGAGATGTGAATTGGATGGACTATATTGAAGAAATGATTGGATGATGCCATTAAAGAATCAATATTAATCATAGTTGTGACTTTGTCTTTTGACATATATTTTTCGGCTTTTCGATCGGTCATTGTTTTATTCATAACACTCATATATATATATATATATATATATATATATATATATATATATATATATATATATATATATATATATATATATATATATATATATATATATATAGTTGAACAAGATATATAGGAAGACAAATGAAGGAGAAGAACAGAAAAGATGGTAATAAGTAATGGAGAATCATATAAAAGATAGTTATGTGTTTAAGACTGGAGAAATAACAAGAAGATATATGTTATCTTTGAATATATTGGATGGGAAATCTTTGCTAATTCAAAATAATTTAGTTCATGTACATGCTGTAAAGCACTCAAACATTGTAAACATTTTTATTGCTTCTTATAAATAAATTAATTAAGGTGTGTCTAAATATAGTGATAAAGCCAAACTTAGTCAAATATATATAAGAGATGGTAAAGTATAAAGTCACAAGAAAATCTCTTATTTCACACATCGAAGTGACCTAGAGATCTTGAAGTGCAAAATGAGAGAATAAAGTGGAGTAATTAAAAGTAAGTACCATTTAAGGATTTATTTATTTATTTATTTATTGTCCTGAGTACATGTGGTTCTTAATTAATAACAATGCTCTAATTATAAATTACTTACATTTGTTGTCCTAGGTTGACTATCCACTATGAAATATATATATATATATATATATATATATATATATATATATATATATATATATATATATATATATATATATATATTGAAGAAGTTTCAGCATATTAATTATGATATAGTGGTAGTAAACTAGTATTAATACAAGCCAATGAGGGCAAAGAGACAAAAAAGAAGCTCTCAAACTTTATCTAGATGTATGCAACTAAAGGCAGATAATTATTTATTGATTAATGGGAAATGAGATGGTTGTAATCCATTAATCCATTTCCAAGAAGGAAATATCTAAGTTATAATATCTTGCTTTTAATTTATTGTTTATCATTGCTATTTTTTTTTCATGTTTATTTTTTGAATTAAATTTGTTATGGATCACCAACATGTGACCAATCTCATGGAAAGTGAACATGAATCATCAACACCTATTCAAGACGAAAATGCAAGATCAACTCAAATTCCATCATCAATGGATGGAATTCATGGATTTTCAAACTCAACTCCAACTTCAAGTGGTACTCCCATTGGTCCAACATCTTCCATGAAAGATGATAATACCACTTGCAATTCTAAAAGATTAAAATTAGCTGTGTGGGAACATTTCACAAAACAAGAAATTTGTGGAGAATGGAAAGCAATATGCAATTATTGCAAAAGGATGTTTGGTGGGAAATCTAGAAATGGAATCACTCATTTGCATGATCATCTTAGAAGATGTCCAAGCCGAACACACACATACCCTAAACAACAACTTTTATTATCAAAGCAAAACAAGGTGGATGGAACAACAACACTTACCAACTATGCCTTTAACCAAACTTTGGCAAGGAACGAGCTTGGTCGAATGATAATCATGCATGAATACCCTTTATCAATGGTTGATCATTGGGGGTTTAGGAGATATTCTTCTCTTCTCCAACCATTATTTAATTTCCCTTGTCGGAACACAATAAGAAATGATATTCTTAAAGTTTACAACTGATATGTGGACAGTTGAACACAATAAGAAGTTGAAAACAATGAGAATGATTGAAATGAATGATAGTAGAGTTGCAATTACAACTGATATGTGCACAGTTGATCACCAAAAGAAGGGATATATGGCTCTTACTGCTCACTTCATTGATGCCTCATGGGTTTTACAAAAACGGATACTATGGTATGCTTTTATTTATAATATGCTAATAATTTTTTATGATATATTTTAGAATTTTATTTTTTTATTATTCTAGCCTTTTGTTAATTGTTTTAAGTTATTTGTATAATATTTACTTGACATATATTTAGGTTTTGTTATGTGCCTGCCCCGCACACAAAAGAAGTAATTGCCGATGAGTTGATGAAAATGCTATTAGATTGGGGAATTGATGGAAAATTATCTACAATTAATTTAGATAATTATTCAGTTAATGATGGTGTTGTCAATCTATTACTTGATCGGCTTCAACCGGGATCACTTTTACTTTGTGGTAAATTTTTCCATATGCGTTGTTGTGCTCATATTTTGAACTTGATTGTCAAGGATGGGTTACATGTCATTGGAGATGGTGTTGATAGAATTCATGAAAGTGTTCATTTTTGGACAGCTACTCCAAAATGAATAAAGAAGTTTGAAGAGTGTGCTTGACAATTGCGTATCCCAACTTCAAAAAAATTGTGCCTTGATTGCCAAACAAGGTGGAATTCAACATATTTAATGATTGATACATCCCTCACTTATAAAGATGTGTTTAGTCGTGCAAGACAAAGAGAGTCAATGTGCAAGATTTCACCAACAGAGACAGATTGGGATATGGCAAAGATAATTGCTGAAAAATTACAACTCTTTTATGAAGTAACTGAGATGTTTTCGGGCACAAAGTATCCAATAGCAAACATTTATTTTCCAAAGATTTGTGAGATCAAAATTGCATTAACTGAATGGCTTTCTGATTCTAATGTGACTATTGCATTAATGGCTACAAGGATGCTAGAAAAATTTGATAAATATTAGAGTGCTAGATTTGGATTATTGCATTATTGGACTATGCATGGTTATGTTTTTTGTATTGCATTAGTAAGTAATGGGACGCTAGATTTGGATTATGTTTTTAATATTTTTATTTCACTTAATTGTTCTAATATGTTCTTAGAATTTGAGGTGAATGAAGGTATTGTTGTGTTGTTATATAAATTATACCATCTTTTATTTAATGTAGTATTATATATTTTGTTGTCAAATTTACCAAAATACCCCGACATATAAAATTTTGAAAAATATAATTTAAAGTATTTAGATAAATAAATAATTAAATTATAATATAAAAAATTATTTTTTTGCACAAATTTATAAAATACCTTTGTATTTACCAAATTACCCCTAAATATAAAATTTTGAAAAATATAATTTAAAGTATTTAGATAAATAAATAATTAAATTAAATAATAATTAAAATAAAAATTATTATATATAATTACAATAATAAAAGTAAAATGATATTTTTGCCCATTAAACTAATAATTAATTAAGATGAGATATTTAATGTGAATATTTAATTATAATAATTATTTTTAATAATAATATTCAAAATATTCTTTAGATAAAAAATTTATTTATCATTAATCGGATTTTTGTATATCAAGGGTATAAAAGTAATTTTGTTACATTCCCCTCTTAATTTTTTCCATTCCCAAAGAAATATTCATTCAACCAAACACAATTTTCATTCACATTCCTATTTCTACAGTATCATTACCATTATCTTTCTCATTCCCCTTCCATTCCCATTCCATGAACCAAACGCATAATTGGAAAAAATAATATTACACATTACCACCAACCTGGTGATCTGGATGGACAACTATTTTTGTGGTAATCACATTACCGCCTTATTTGGTAATATTTCACTATTGGTAATTTCACATCACCATCAGCATTACCACTGCTACAGTAACCAGCATGGTAATTTGAACACATTACCACCAGATTCCCAATAATATTTTCACATTACCGCGAACTAAATGTCCCCTAAGTTGTTATATCTTATTTCACTATGCCTTTACTTAAAACTCTAGCTTATTCAAAACATCTGAAGAGAAAGAATACATTGCTAGATAGTAATGGTAAACCATTGAGACTAGAACTAATATTATATAGGTTATCTCTTTAACAAGGTTGCCTATTCTGTAGTATCAATTTTTATACTTTCGAACAGGTCCCACCATAACTTAACATTATCAATTTGTACTTTCTTTCCTTCTCGGGCCAATATGTCTTAGCTAGCCTTAAGAAATTTTCTTGTAAAAATATAATTAAAATTAATTATATCTTACGATAAAGAAATTATTACTAATTAAGAGTTAAATTTAATTTACACTTATGTGGCCTACTCAAGCCCGCTGCTCATTCCAATGCCCATCTTTCTTCTGAAATATATCCATAAAGGTAGACTATAATAGCAGGACGCAGTCTCTATTTTTCACCAGCCTACTCAATCACGCCACAAATATGAAAACAAGCAAGGCAAAGGGAAATAAAAAAGATAGGCAGCTAACCCTTAGGCTTTTTATTCATCAATCACCCAAATAAATATACAACTCGACCAATGGTCAATTCGTCTAAGTCACAAGAGGTTACATGGCGGTTATAAAAATCTATCACAACAAAAGGACATGGGTAAACTGCCCCTACCATTGCTCACAACGTGTCTTTGATGCGCCATGTCTGTGAGGGCTTGGGGCAACCGCCAGCCACAATGACTTGCTAACATGCCTTGGTCAACCTCCGTTAGCTTTACTCAATCAATCCCTTTGGTCACGCGCAGCAACCAGCCAGTACACCCCTTGATCACAACACATAGCATCTCAATCAAACATCACAGTTATGCAAATAAGATAGCCAACGAGTATGCCTTCATCACTGCCTTAGTCATGCTCATGTGGCTACCAACTCACACGTGCTTGGCCCATATCCCTCAGTCAAGTCTCTCAATCATACATGCCGCTATCAGCCCATGCATTTCAATCATGCGTGTTGCTTGACTGCACAGGACCGATTGCACCCCTGCTACACTTAGTTGTTCCATGCCTTAGAATATTTTTTGGCCTCTCCATGCCTTAAATATTTTTGGACTCTCCATGCCTTAGAATACTTTTAGCTAAACATCATCAGAAGATGAAGGATCCAACACCTTGACTTGGGAAGCACCTTTCCCCGCACCCAAGCGGAAAACAACAATTCTATAGAAATTGCAACTCTGGAAGCAACAATTTTATAGAACAACTTAGTTCGTACATTCCAATGGCCAAGTATTCATACCTTTTATAAATGGACTATCCCTATTAGAAAATATCAAGGTTTTCAGACCCAGCCCGGGCATCGACCTGGACAAGGATAGGGGTCAGGGATCGTGGGGTTGAACCAGGGTCAATAATTTTTATTAAAAATAATTTAAATTGTAGTTATATGTGATTAAAAAAAATCAAATATTGAAGAATAAAAATATAAAAATATAAAAATATGAGTTTTAAAACTTTAAATAAGTATTCTACATAAATAAATATTGAAATACACCACATTCAAAATGTAAAATACACTAAATAACATAAAAATAAACTAGTACAAAATCAATTGAAAAACATAAAAATATTCAACTAAGAAATAAACAACTAAGAAATCCATAAAAAAAAAGATTTGTAAAAATATTCAATCTTCAAAAATTCAAATACATCAAATACCATAAACATAAACTTGTTCAAATCTCCATAAATTAAAATATAAACATGAAATAAACAACTAAATAATCCATAATTGAATAGTGAATAAAGTTAATTCCTAAAGTTTACAATTTTACATTTTAACGCCCCCAAAAAATCGTATATTATTAAATAGAAAAAAATTAAAAAAATTTATGCAAACCCGGGTTGGTGACCCGGCCGGGTCACTGGGTCACCGGTTCAATCCCAGGTTTATTCAAATCCGGGTTTATGTAATGGACCGGACCGGCTTAATGGCCGGGTCCGGGTCAACCCGGTCTGACCGCCCGGTCCGGTCCGGGTCTGAAAACCATGGAAAATACTCCCACAAAGTTGTTGAGCAGTTAGACGACATAATTAATTCGATTCATCCTTTCTTTTAGATAGTCAAGCCTATCTTTTGTGCTACCAACCGTTATGAAAAACTGATATCTGATAACAGTTTTCACAATCCTCGCCGAGAGTGATGTTCCCTTTCTATACTTAAAATTTTTTTCTCCTCACTGGTGGACTTTGATGGCATGATGCAACTTTCGCCATTGCCAGCCTACTCAATCTTACCACAAGTATGAAAACTACAAAGGCAAAAGGAAATAAAAACAAAATTGGCATAATGCAAGGACGTGGGCGAATTACTTATCCACCGTCCTCCACACATCCTTGATGAGCCTATATCCTTGAGGACTCATGGCAATCGCTTGCCATATCAACCTACTAACTTGTCTTGGGCATCCCCCATTAGCCCTGCTAAGTTAAGCCCCTTGGTCATGTGTGATAGCCATCTCATGAGCCCCCTTTCCCCGCACGTTCATGGCACATGGTGTCTCGGTCAATCATCACAATTATGCGAGCGCAGCAGCTAGCCTGTGTACCTTGATTGCTGCCTTGGCCATGCTTGCATAGCTACTAGCTTGCACATGCTTGCCCCATGTCCCTCAATCAAATCCATTGATAATGATTGCCCACTCACACAAGCCCGACCCATGAGGCCCAGTTATGCCTCTCAATCATGCATGCGCTACTGGCTTGTGTGTGCCGATTGCGTCTCAGTCACACTTAACAGCTCTGTGCCTTAGAATATTTTTGGCCTTTCCATGGCTTAAAATATTTTTAGTCTCTTTTAGCCATGCTTGCCCGACACTGCTCCCCCCATCTTTGGCTAGCACCCATTTTGGATTGATACATATATCTTATTATTTATTTTTGTTACTTTTATCATAGAAATATTATGACTGATAATTGATATATAATCCCCCAACAAGGGTTGATGTAGATGGTTTTGTGGCCTATTTCTATGGATTTTGATCAAATTAACATTCACATGCTATACTTTTCTGTTTTTTTTTTTATTATATATATACATAATATACAACCAATTCAATTCTAGGGACTAAAGATAAATAGAAAAAAATGGTAAAATTATCCATTAGTAGCTAAAAGTTTACAATTCTCTAGATTTATACCTTTGATATTTTTTTTAGCACTTTTTAACCATGCATTTTTGAATTTTTTTATTCTTATTATTTACATAATATTTTATAATGCCAAAAATGCCTCTATTTCGCCGTCATTAGAGCTCGCCTTTCTCACGGAGGGAGTAAACTTGCTAGTGTGCTGCTGAGCTCATCCCCATTGCACCCAACTGTAGATGCCCTAGCACGGCCCTTTACCCCATTAGTGTCGAGTTTGGTGCTGGCACAAAACTAAAGGAAATTTGATAATATCATATGCATTTGGATTTAAAAATTAACTAAGGCAACTGTTTTATTTTCCCATATTCAAGAAAGCAAGCATGTATTGAAGCAAATCTTCTTTTCTGTCAAATCATAAATAAATCTTGATTACATTCAGATTGCTCTGCTTCATTCAATCTAATCCTGGCGTACAGCTCTTCCATCTCATTAGAAAGCAGTGAAACACTTTCTAAGAATATTTCGTTAGGATCCTTTAATTCTTGTAATTCATCTTTAACCTCAAACATTTCTTCCTCATTCACATCTTTAATAATAATATTATAAATATTTTTAATGTGCTTTATAACACGCAAGGCAACATTATTTTCAACTTTTTTTTGGTAGATGTTTCCAATACAAGATGTTCATGAACTACACAGCTATCTTCAAATGTGATTTTACATACAAAACATGGTTTACGATCCGGTCCATGTTTTCCACATTCATAAATTGCAGGTGGTAATATTAATTTTTCCAAAAGTTCTTTAAGTATTACCATAAATTGTACAACAACAACAACAACAGGCCCGCCATCTTCCATTTTTTCTATATGTTGTGATTTATAAAAAAACAGGTAAAAGGTTCAGTTAATAAATTGACCTTAAAAACACAGAGAAAATATATGATTTTTAAATGGGCCAAACTTTATGGGCTATTTAGTGGATAGGATAGCCTTTTATGGGTTAATTCCATATCAACCCAATTACTTTCACAGGAGTAAAATCTACTTTGTCAAAGATATTTTTTTTCCATATATAGGCTACTTGTTTTATGTGAAGCATAAATATTATAACAAAATATATTAAAACATGTTTTAATTATTTTCACAATTTATCTGATCTATTTGAAAGGGGTATAAATATCTTTTTACTTGTTTTATGTAAAGCATGAATATTATGACAAAATATATTAAAACATGTATTAATTATTTTCACAATTTATCTGATCTATTCGAAAGGTGTATAAATATCTTTTGCACTTATTTTGAAAATAATGGGATTAACTCATCAATATGTTTTTTTTTCATATGTAATGGAAAAAACTCAATATTATTCTTATTTTTTTTTAGGATGTAATTTTGCTTAACAAATTCACTTTTTGAATTTCGTTCATGAATTCACACAAAGATTAATAAAAAAAAACTTTTAAGTCTAACAAATGTACAAACAATTCAACAAAAGAATGCTAAATTTTGCAAGGATTTAAATGGTTATTTTCATGAATTTGAATTATCATAAGCAACAAATAACGTTATCTTAACTTCTATACAAAAGGTTTTTTTTTGTTTAATCATCATATCTCTATAACCATTATATTATATTACATTATCTTAACTTCTATAAAAAAAAATTATAGCATTTCTCTTTAAAAAAAAATATTTTTTGAAAAAAAACTATAACAACCGGTTGTATAATAATAATAATAATAATAATAATAATAATAATAATAATAATAATAATAATAATAATAATAATAAACCAGGGTTGCTTCAATAAACGAATTTTTTTTTTTTTTTGGGTTAAAACGTGCCCAAGTTTTAATAAACAAATTTCAAATTATTGGTGGAATTAAACATTATAAGATGTTAATCTGATCCTAATTAGTCAACTGTTTTTTTTTAAATAATCAGAATATCAAGGATGTTATTTATTAACATTATTAAATAAAAAAATCATAACTATAAAATTTAACTGATTTTGGATAGCCTCAATTCATCAAGCTTCAAACAATCTTAATTTTGGTGTAAAATGTGTATGGATCAAATCTAAAAATTCACTTTTTTTTATAATGCAGTCACATAATTTTTTTTATTTTATTTTCTGTATAAGTGCATAAAAAGTCAAAAACAGCTTCACTGAATGTCAGAATGTCAGAAGATTCACATGATCCCACATATTCAACCAATATGGCCCATGTTTATCCAAAAGTGGGGCATGTAAAATGAATCCACATGGGAAATGAAATTAAAATCAATTAAATAAGTAAAAAAGATTGGATTTTCAAAGATACCTAACTGATTTCTTATCAAAAAGAGTACTACCCTACTAGCATTCAGCTTTATAACTCCAAATGAGGTCACACCTTGTGCATAAGTGCATGTAATGGTCCCATTAGACGTGTATATATATGTGTGTGTCTGTTGGGTCCAGCCCATTTGGGTGGGTGAAATAATGGGCTTCATGGCCCAAGTTAACAAAAAAAAAAAAAACTATGTCAACTATTGGAGGGCAAAAGTGGAATTTGACAAGAGAGTTGGATGAAGTTTTCTCTTCATTCGTATGATTGAAGGGGTGTGACTGTTCATTGGACTGGGAAAAAAGAGAGAGAAGAGAAACCAAGAAGAGAGTGTGAGGAAAAAGAAAGGATTGAGTTAGAGTAAGAGTTTGATCGGCAAACCGTTGCCGGAGTTCATCCAAGCTTGTGGAGTGATCCTTGCAAGTAGCTCTCATCGGCCTTAGGGTTTGCTTCCTCATTTTACCTTCTTCTTGAATTTTGTTGTGTAGATCCATTGTTATGATGATGAAATCCTCTTGTTCAATGTGTGTTGATGCATTATTGTTCCTCTAGTGGTATCTAGAGAAGACTTTTATCATCCATAGTTGATATAGTGAAACTTGTTTAAGAGGCTCTTAGGAGTCCCGTGGTTTTTCCCTCGATTCGTAGGGTTTCCACGTTAAAAATTATTGTGTTGTGTGAATGTGTGTTTGATCATGTTGTTCTCATAAGAATTCCGGGGTTTTGAAGTCTAGAACCATTGTAGAAGCCTTGGGAAGAAATTTGAAGCTCCAAGAAAGGTTTTTTGGGACTTCATTGAAGTGCGCGGGCAACTGCGCGCCCATGTGCAAGACTGCGTGATTTGCTACAGCACCGATGAACAGTGATCCCGCTACATTAACTGTGCTACAGTACCATTGCTACATTATTTTCACAGTTTTTCTCACTGTTTAAAAATCGGAAAACCCCCAACAATATATATATGGAAATCAAATCCAAGCAAGATCCAAACAAAGATCTGGATTCAAAGATACCAGATTGATTTCTTATCAAAAGAGTACTACCCTCCTAACATGTTGATTCTATCTAGTGTCATTCAGCTTCATACTTTACAAAGTGAATAAATTAAAAGGGAAAAAATCAAACCTAACTCCAAATGAGGTCAGACCCCTGTGCATAAGTGCATGTAATGGTCCCATTAGACATACTTTGGTTATACTATATATATATATATATATATATATATATATATATATATATATATTTGGAAAATCAAAATCCAAGCAAAATCCAAATAGATATCTCTTATCAATTATTCCAGATAGCTAGACACAGCTAACTACTGACAGAGAGAGATATATATTTGGAGATTTCTTAAGAAACATAAATTGAAACACTCTCTTACCAATTATTGTTCATGCTTTCATATGATCTACACTTCTAAATATAATGCCACCCAATGCCATAAATTGAAAGATGAGTAACATGGATCTCTCAAAAGATTTTATTAAGAAAATTAGTACACAAAAATCCAATCTGTGTCAATGTGTGTTATTCATAAGTGAAAACACAAGAGATTATGGAAAGTAAACCAAACGACAAAAAAATAAACAAATATATGCTTACTAACTTCCATATCACAACACAGTATAGAGTCCATTAGGGAGTTTGTTGAGTTTATTATCATATTTGTATGCATATACACATGATAAACAACATATACAACATATAAAGACATTCATCTTGACAACTAATTAGAGGTACCAATTTTGGAGCTCTCTTGTCTCAAATGCTTCATATCAAGGTTTCTCTTATGCACATCTCTATATGAAATAACAACAGAGTCAAAACAATGCTTTATATGAGCTTGTCACTAGTTCTTCTTCTTGGCCCGGAGTTCCATGAGTTTGTCCCACCATTGAACCGGAGTGCATCATTAGAATGACTTTCAAATAGCAAAGATAACTAAAAAAACCAAACAGATAATAGTAAACCACTAAAGAATAGCAAAGCAAACCAAATCAAAATTAAAAACACTATCATTACCTTGGGTTGCAGCAGTATGTAATGCAAACCTCCTCATCTTTCTTTATTGGTTTTATGCTATGCACTATAACTCGAGGACCATATCCACACAATCCTACATTCAAAAATCACATATATAACTAAAATACATTAACAAAAAAAAAAGGTACCATTTTGGGCAACAAAAAAAAAACACCATTTAACAATTGACTTTCACTACAATGGCATGCTCTCCACTGAACTACATTCATAGGAATTTCATGAGTTATAATATAAAACTATGTATGCATATAATATTTGAAGGTTGTTTGATATACTGCAGCTGCGTCCTATTCGGGTCCAGAGGGGAAAACTCGAAGATAACTAGGTTTAAGGAATGGGGATCAGGTTCGGACGTCCTGGGCTCTCAATTCCATCCTGATCTCGGCGGAACCCTAATCTGCTCGTTCACCAGCTCCATCCACTTTGCCAAAACCTCCAGCTCCATGATCTGTTGTTTTCTTAGCTTCTCATCCATCCCTGCCGCCGCTTCGTTAGGCCTCAAAATCACCGTATTAAGCAGTTCTTTCAACAAAGGACTGAGACAATTTCTCATCATCTCCTGGATCATTTGGTCGATCAACATCGCCGACATCGCTAAACCCTCGATGACGACCTCCATAGGGCCCGATCTCTCCCTTGGGTGTTTTCTTGATTGTAACAAGCTCTTTTGATCATCATTTCTATTCTCGACCTTGATGTGCTGGTCACGGGGGCATTTGAAGATAGGGATCTAGATCTGGTGGGATAACTCGAAGGTTGTGTGGGCAGTCACCGTCTAGGCACTTCTCATACGGATTTTACCCAACACCTAATGGCTTCTTCATCGGAGTATGGCTCTAAACCTCATTGGAGGAAACCATCATCTAGACTGCAAACATTGAGAGATGGGTTTTTTTTTTTTAAAAAAAAAAGAGGGGTCAAAAATGGGGGACAAAAGAAAGAAATGGCTCGGCAGCAAGCATAGGGATCGGCGATAGGTGGCGAGATTGGCGACACGCTTGAGAGCGTAGAGGGTGGAGCCGGCAGCACCATTGTGGGCTAGGGTTAGAGTTAAAAAAAAAAATCATCGATAAAACCCTCTCGAAGTGATGGTACATTGATCCGCGAGAATAGAGAAACCAATGCCTGACACTTCAGCAGGCCAGTCATGCGATCGCAAAGTGGACGACTGTGATTGAACGGATGATCGTTATGGTCTGGTTTTACTTTCTTTGCAAAACATAAAAAGATCCAGCGAACAAATTAATGTGAAGTAAGGCTCGGGGTATGCTCACTCGCGGGTGTTTCTAAATTTGTATCTCTGCCGACTTCTCATTGGCCCAATGACTAACAATGAGGAATCGAAAAAGATGTTAAAGTGGGCCAATAGAGGTATTAATGATAGAGGAGATTGTGATGCTTTGGTTTTATAACTGTAAATAAAAAACAAAACTCCCAACGAATCAAAGACGACAAACGTCCTCTCACAAATCAACTTGGAAGTGAAGATTTTTTGGCGATAACTTTAAGAGTAAGTACATATGATTTAAAAAATATAGATTTTTTCGAAATACCAAAAATTCGAAACATGTTTTCAGCGAATTTGAAAAATTAGAATGATCTTTGGTACTTTTCTCTGAGGGACTATTTGGTTGCCTGTAAGTAGCTTTAAATGACTGTAATGCAAGTGGTTTTACATGTAAGTAAATGTAAAACAACTTACAGCTCACCCATTTTTATAACATTTTAACTTACAATAAAATTTGTTATGAATTGAAATATTGTAAAGTAAGCTACTCACCATAATAGTTATTTTACCACCAAAGTTATCTTATATTTAATTATAAAAATATTATTAAAATACATAAATTTATAATTTTTAATATTTTTAAAATTAATCATTTATATAATTAAATATTTTTATGATAAAATATTTTTATAATTGAAGATATTATATAAAATATTTAATAAAGTAAGCGTTTTTAAAATTTAATTATAAAAATATTTTTAAGTAATAAAATTAAATAAATATTAATATATTTAAATTTAATAAATACTTTATTGAATTAATCAATTGTTTTTACTTAAATTAATTTAGTGCTAACAATAAATAATAGAATAATGCCACAAACTCACTTCTATAATAAATTAATAATTACACTCTTCAATTTACATCAAGCCAAATAATAAAACGAGTAAATGTACTATTTTTAATTATAACAAACCAAATAATAATGTAATTTAAAATATAATATTTTAATTAAACTGTAATTTCACTTATTGGTAACCAAACAACTCTTAAAACGATATACTTGTAAATTAATATTGGGAGATAGTAGATGACTAAGAATAGCTATTTCGTTGTATTTAAAGCCCAAATAAAAATTAATCCAATGCTCCGGTCTAATTTTTAATAGGGTTTTGCATTTTTTAATTAGCCTTTCAAAAATTCATCAAAATAAAACAATTAAAAAAAACACTAATGCATTAGCCACTCAATTAGAAGAAATAACTATTTTTAATGTGCTTATCCAAAAGTTATTTTTTTTTAATAAAACATAAAAAAAGAAAAGGCTAAAGACAAGAAAAGAAAAAGAAAACAGAGCAAAAAGAAAGAAAAAGAGAGAACGCTGAGAAGCTTCCCGGCCGGTTTGGATTCTCATTTCTCCATCAGGTTTTTACTTCACACCCCCTGGAAAATAGCGAAATTATTTGTCAACATGATTTTTTACAAATATCATTCTCTGTTGTTTTTGAATTTTATTTTATTCAGCATCTAGAATAACCTTTGTATCACTAACTAAATAATTGTTTTTAATTCTTCAATACATATTTTAAAGCGATCGGTAGACACTGGATGTATAAATATGGGAATAATTAAATAAAAAAAATATATTTACCATGATCTCTTAGTTTATTAACATAGAATTTTTTTTGCACAAGGTGTTTATGTCCTTATATAGAATGATGGTTTAAATTTTAACTCACACAGAATGAGTACACAAGTGTGTTGATATATTAATTCTATATGCATCTGTGTATGTGTCTACGTGACTTATCCATTATTTTGTGAAAGAAAAAATTATTAAAATTTTTTTGTACATTCTGATTATGACGTATAGTTCCTTCTTATTTCATGTTCTCAATATTTTAATTAAATGCTAAAAAGTATCCCTGACATTAGTAGTGTTCTGCAGCTTGCTGATGAGAGGATGAATTTTCCCATGTGTTTGAACCTATGGGAAAAGTGAACTTAACTCTTTTGTCAATTTTTGGATGGATCAATGTTGTAAAAACTGGATCGGACCGGTCGGTTTAACTAGTTCAATCGGGAAACGGTCAGTAAACCGATCCAATTAGTCTCATAAAACATCAAAAAACAGGACCGACCAGTTCAACTAGTGAACCGGTTGGATCGGACCGATGGGTTTATTTATTTATTTTAAAATTTTAAAATTAAAATTGTTAAAAAAAACAAAAAACAAGATTATATACTTATATTTTATTTTATTCTTCATTTTTTATTGTTATTTTGTTGTTTTTGTTGTTGTATACTTATATTTTATTTAATTATTTATTTTTAAATATTTGTTGTATGGTTGTATCCTTGTATAATTGTATTTTGAAAAATTCAATTTTATGTAGAGTTGACATTTTGTGACCTTATAAAGACAATATAACTTTGCAATATGTAATTTTGTATTTTTAAAATTTTTTTCCTTATTTTTTTCCTTGTTTTTTACTTATTTTTTAATTTTTAAAAATTTATTTATTTAAAAAATATTAAATCCGGTTGAAACGACCAGTATCGGTTGGACCGTCCAGTTTTTAAAACATTGGGATGGATGCATGACGAGAGAGTGAGTTTGTCCCCTTGTACAGAATTAGTATGCCAATAAGGGAGTAAGCTTAAGAAACACGTGTTAAGGCATAGTAGTGCTTATCTCTTGTTTGTTTTATGCATACCTTAATTTCATAATTTTCAAACTTTTAATTTAAATTTAAAAGTTTGAAAATTGGAGATTTTTTGGGAATTTGATAAATTTAGAAGACTTCTTAAATAATTGAAAAAGTTGGAGGTGATTGCTATTACCTTTTTCGTTATATATACTTTATTTCTAATAAAAATTAAGATTTATTGTGAATATCAATTTACATTCAATTATAAGCCTTACAAAAGAAAATGGTTTAAATTAAATTTCACACTTATACAATGGAGTATCTGTTAATTTGCCCTCTCAAATTTTATTCAACTTATTTATTTTTTAATTAAAAAAATCATAAGTTAACTATACATTTGATAGTAAAAGTTGATGTTTTAATAAATATATATATATATATATATATATATATATATATATATATATATATATATATATATATATATATATATATATATATATATATATATATATATTTACTCTAAAATAAATTAAGACAATGGGAAGGGGTGGTGAGTAAAATTTAAAAGGTAGCAATTAATTTCACTATTTTTCAGGGGGTGGATGTGAAAACGTCTTTCTGAAAACCCCCGCTTCTTCTTCTTCTTCTCCTCCGTTGCGACGCTAAAACCCTCGCGTTCTCGCCGGAGATGGGGCCGATGGCCTTCGTCGGCGATAGAATCCAGAGCTTCAAGAAGTCCAGTGAGGGTTTCTTCAAGGCCGTGCTCGGAATGCCCTCTGATTCTTCCCGTCGTAGCCCTGTAAGGATCGCATCTCTTCTAATTGATGTTTGATTGTGTTTTCAGCTGGAGAAACTATTAATTTGATCCCTAAAATTCACCGGTGCTTTATATATTTCTTTATTGTTGCTGATTATTTGGAAAATTCTGTGATCTTTGAGTTTATTGATTAGTTTTTGCTCTTCTGGACAATTTGATTGTGTTTGCATCATGAAAATGGGTGATTATAATGCATAGATATCACTGGACGGTTCACAGATGCTATTTCTTGTTTTCTTGTTATTTTGATTTTTTTTTTCTTGTTTTTCAGATCATTGTGCTTAGAGTAGCTGTTCTTTGTCAAAAAAGTGTTGAGGAAATGTATTTTCTGATCTATGAAATGGAATGATATTGCTTAATTGTTGTTGTTTATCAAGGAATTTTGGGGTTTGATTTTTTGTTGTTGGTTTCTTGGTTTTCCCACTGGTTTTAATGCATAGGAATCTCTTGCAATTAATGGATATCATTTGGGTTGTTTTTTTGAGCTTTTCCCCCTCTATCACAGTGTTGAGAGTTGTTATTTGTTGTCCAATAAGACCTGAAGAAATGTATAATTGAATGACATTGTTTGATGCTCGATATGATTCTCATGTCGACCGTTGTTCATCTTGCTTACAGGATTTTGCCAATTTAAGATTGGAGCAGCTTAAAGCTAGTATATGACTTCTTATATACAAGTTTAATCCAATATCATTCTTACAGAGATCAATTAGTGAAGCCCTTTGTCGTATGAATTTTCTTTTGGTGCTTTTAGTATGAGACATGAGAAAATTAGTTATTTTAATCCAATACATTGAAACTCTAGTTTAACCTAATCTTTTTCTGTTGCCAACCAAATCATACTGAGCGTCTCCTTTGTTTTTTGTGTTCTTTAGCATAATGCATGCACCTACACCTATGTCTATTTTATTTGCAATTTTACTCTGCAAATCATTGTCAACATCATCATCTGTCATGCATTAAGATTGAGAAATTAGGATCTGCATTCAGCATGGCAGTCAATATTTGCATGTAGATGTTTTTTCCAAGTGACATTCTTGAACTTTTTATTAATATACCATTGAAGAATCTTGAAATTACACATCTACCCTTGTAAAGTTTCTATTTTCATATGTTTCCTGGCAAAGTTAAGTTTCGTACATATATTGACGTGAGTCCAATGAACCGCCTATTAGTGAATGAAAATAGCCAAAATGCCGCTTACACCTTTTACATATACATATCTCAAACTTTTAAATTCAATACATACCTTTGTATGCAATTTATTTTGTTTTGTTCATTTTTTTAATTGTATTTAACGACTTGTAAATTAATATGTATTATGGTGATAAATTCTCCATGTAATTTTGTATTTTGACCATAATAAATATGTTTACCAGAAGAGATCTAAACACTACTGGAATTAATATCATATTAAAGGCACAAAGGTTCTTTTTAAGATAGTTGAATTGCTAAGTATCCTAATCGAAGGTTGAAAATGATCACACCAATCCCAAGCTATGGTTTGCAGTTGGGGGTCATATATGGAAGGACCTTGACTTTGTAGGAGTATTTATGAAGGATAAACTTTATTATGGTGTATGTGCAGTTGTGGGATTTTAAATGAGTGTTTCTTTAAAACCTTTTTCTTTTTGAGTGGAAAAAATTCAAATCTTAACTAATTTTTTTATATCCCTTTCTCATTTCATTTTTTCCCTTTAAAGTTTCAAGTAAGCATATGACGAGAAATTTCATTTCTGTCTAATAATATCAATTGTTGCTTTAGATCCAATATAGTAAAGCAGTGTTAGAATACCAGGATTTTTTGGAATTGTTTTTATATATATACCCCAATAAAAATCATGAAAGTACACATATAGTCTTATAAAGTTTTTCCTTTCATATATGCCCTTACAAATCTGAGATTCTCATGTGAATATCCTTGAGTTGAGTGAACTAGCTATCATCATTTAATATTGACGGAAAAAATAGGCAAACTGTCACTTTTAACCTTTACTTATACGCCTTTAAACATTTGAGATTTCATACATAACTCTATGGATCATATATTTTGTATTTTACATGGATTTAAGATTTCATAGATAACTATGGATCTTATACTTTGTGTTTTACATGGATTTATTTATTTATTTTCTTTGACACTTTATGTTCTAACCACTTTTATAAATTTTATTTCAGCAGTATATTACCTTACAATTGTTACATTTTTACCTCCAATATAGGTGTTTGAGATAATATAGTTTTAACAATTAGAAATTAGCAATTTATTAAAGTGCATCAAGATCTTATCCTTACATTGGCTAATGACTGGTTGATAACCCATAGTTAACCATGAGAGGGTATGTGTAAGGATCTCAAGTTTCCAAATTTGCAAGAATATACACGAAGGAGAAACTTAACAAGGCAATGCAAGTCATTTCAGAGAATTTTTCATGAAGTACCTTTTTTTTTTCCCTTGTTTTCTCTTTCCCATGATGAATCCTGCTTCCCTGCTTTTTTCTTTTCTTCTGCATTAATAAAATCCCTAAATATTATCTTCCTAAACTATGGTGTTTATGTGAGTATTTTCTTGAAGTTTTGAAGATGTAAATACCCATTTTTGTTTCTTCTTGTTGTTCTTTGGTACATAATGAATTCTCTGCATAATGAATTTTCTGCCCCCTTTTGTCTTCCTTCTGCATTAATAACCTCGAAAACATTACCTTCCTAAGCTATGGTGCTTGGCTAAGTTTTTTCTTGAATTTCTCGAGATGCAAGTATCCTCGTTTTTGAGAAGCTTGAAGGTTTTGGAAGGCATGGTAGTTCCAACTTTTGGTAATGCTGCTCATTTTGAAGCGCTTAAAGCTCAGGAATCGATTTTTGCTAAATGGAGGATATGATGTATAATAAGCAAGCCAGTTATTTTAATTTTTAATCATTGAATTTGAAGGGGAAAAACACCTCGAGACTGAAACTCAGTTGATTTTCCTTTGCTCACTTTACGATCTCAAATATAGGTATTTAGCTTTTGTTCAGGAATGTTTGTTTTGTGAAAAGTTGAACTTTGATGTCACTGCTGCTGTGGGAAAGCTTATATATATATTCATCATCAGGCCAACATCTAAATAGTTTCTTTTTTTATGATTTTCAAACTTATAGTAGCCAACATTTACTTTGAAGGAGAGTTCTAGCAGGTTATTTTTTTAACTGATATATCTTTGTTTCTTATATTTGGTAATGTTTTCTCAAGCATATACATTTGCATTCATCTAGTTGCATTTACAAGGCATATATTCTCGAAAACTAACTAATTGATTGTGAGGAGCTTTGGCCATGGAGCTACAGTGGGCTTAATACTGTACATGTGCCTTTTATTCTATAGAGTTCATGCTTAATTCCTGATTTCTTCAGTTTCTACATTAAGTGATATTCAACATCTCTTGCATAACGGTTTTTTCTTTTTCAAAATAAATAAATAAATGAACGATTGAAAAGATGGAAGTTTTAAATCACAATATTTTTCCTTGTATATTATTGATGTATTCTTTTTTCAGCTTTATAATTTAGTAGGACATATAGTTTTTAATCTTTGCCTTTTGTTTTCTAGTAATC
Source organism: Dioscorea alata (assembly GCA_020875875.1). Lineage (NCBI taxonomy): Eukaryota > Viridiplantae > Streptophyta > Magnoliopsida > Dioscoreales > Dioscoreaceae > Dioscorea > Dioscorea alata. The sequence continues at coordinate 4,346,992 of CM037024.1, read as the reverse complement.
TCCGGTTTTTCTTTGAGAATTTAATTTTTGTAGATCGAAAGATTGAAGCGTTTACAACAAGAAGTGTTTTCTGATGTAATGAAGCTCCGGGATAGGCAAGACAAGATGGAGCGCATGCTTTCCTTCTATAAATCCTGCAGAGGAAGTCCATTTGATGAAGTCAGCACTCATATAAAAGGAATAGTTGATCTGCTCAACGGTTTGCTGTTTGTGGACGATAGTCAGCAAGCTTGTGATACACTACATAAAGCAGGACGAAGAATTGGCATTGACATACGGTTCATTTTTGAAACAGCTGTGAGGCAAAAAGACACGCTCATAGCAGAGTTAGTTACTAGTCCAAGTAATATTGGTTACCTCGGTGATGTCCTTGGCACTCCTCTGGTGCTCAACAAAGTGAAATATACATCTAACATCAATGACCAGTTGTCAGTAATTGCTGTTCCCTTTGGTGCTCGAACCACTGATTTTGAAATTGGGCCTGGCGTTCCACAGGTAAACATTGGAAGTGGTCAAGTTTTAATTGATGTTAAGTTCTTTTATTTGTATCATAACCAAATTCCTAGTTATCACAGTTGCAGTTTTTGGCAGGGACTTCCTCAGTTCGGACCTCCTCTATTCAGCCAACAGCAAGATTGTGCTGGCGGTTTGACGCTCAAAGGATCAAACTTTGCTGTTTCTTCTGCTGTGTTAGTTTCACAACTGGCGCCATTAACCAGCTCTACTGCTGATAGGTGCTGCTGGAGCACCTTTGCGCAGATAACCTATCAAACCTACAAGGAAATGGTATGTGCGGTGTCTGGTATTTGGCAAATGCCTAGTAGGCCTGGTCAGCCGATAAAACTAGGCCCGTTTTCCATTCCAATTGGCTATCCGAAGAGAAGCTTGGCTTTGCCAGATGCACAAGGATGGCAACCGTCTTCTTCCTCTGTTACAAGTCAGGCAACTGATCATCAATCTGCAAGCTCGCATGCACTAATGGTAGAGTTATCCTTCGATGAGAGTGCCCGACTAGGTGCTTGGATTGAGCTGCAAAGATCAAACCCTGGCTCACATAAATGGGGCATCTCTTTATCTGATACTCCTGAAGATGAGATCGGCTGGGGCTTGTTAGTTTCTAGAATGCTTGAAGCACATTCAAGCAAGTCTCACGTCGAAGGTTTCCTTAACTTTAGACTCGGCAAGAAGTTGACCCTGCAGCCTGGTCTGCTCTATCTAACAGATGGAAATGTCCGAACTCCCGCTTTACTTCTCCGATCGAATTGGGTTATGTGATTAGCAAACGCAAACTCCAATTCATACAAATCCTGTATTCCAAGGAAAATCTTTCATCATTTCTTTATCATCACTAATGTTTTTACAGACTTTTGAATCTTGTTTTCAAGGAACATAGAGTTACAAACTTGACACAGTTGGAAATAGATTGCAATTGTTTGATCTGCCCTGCTTTTGTTATCATCTAATCAAATGAATGGCCATAATTTCGTTTCAGTGATTGGATGTAAATTGGGAGTGCCTTATCTTCCCCAGCCTCTAAATGAGAGGTCCAAACTGACAGTTGATCCTGCATTTATCCACTATATTCAACCGTGCACTTCCACTCTTTTTTTCTCTCTATAAATCTCAGCTGTTTACATTCATTCTTTCCCTGCTTTATTTTCAGTCCTTAGAAGGCTCATAATGGCGAAGCCGATATCTATTGAAGTATGGAATCCGAGCGGAAAATACCGGGTGGTAAGCACCAAGCCCATGCCAGGAACTCGCTGGATCAATCTCCTAACTGCGCAGGACTGCCGCGTTGAGGTAATTCCCCTCTAGTTCTCCATCCCTTCCCTACGCATTCCATTGAAAATTATTCATGTGTGTTCACTTGTATGTGTAGATATGTACTGAGAAGAAGACGATACTCTCTGTAGAGGATATTCTTGCTCTCATCGGTGACAAGTGTGATGGAGTTATTGGGCAGGTTAGCAGAATCGGAGATCTTTTTTTTGGGCTTTGTTTGTGATTCTGAATTTTCTTTTCTTGTTTGGGCTCTGTCAGTTGACTGAAGATTGGGGTGAGGTGTTGTTCGCTGCACTGAAGAGAGCTGGTGGGACGGCGTTCAGTAATATGGCTGTTGGTTACAACAATGTTGACGTCAGTGCTGCTAACAAGTATGGAGTGGCCGTAGGGAATACTCCGGTGAGCTATACTTATGAGGATCATTGCAGTTATATTAAGCATTCTCTCATTGATTTTGAGCAGGCTTTTTTCTTCTCGTTCTTGTGTTTAGGGAGTTCTTACGGAGACCACGGCTGAGTTAGCTGCTGCACTTTCATTGGCAGCAGCGAGAAGGATTGTTGAAGCAGATCAGTTCATGAGAGCTGGTTTATATGATGGATGGCTTCCTCATTTGTAAGACAATCACCACTCTACTTCCACTCTTCTTATCGGCGTTAATACTTTTTTTATCTGTTTGATCAGGTTTGTCGGAAATTTGCTCAAGGGACAGACAGTTGGAGTGATTGGAGCAGGTCGTATTGGATCAGCGTATGCGAGGATGATGGTACCATTTACTCTTTCAGATCAAAACTTATTTTGTTAACATGCGTAAATAAGGTAATTTTTTTATGAGTAAATTGCACTATATTTGCTTGTGATAGGTGGAAGGCTTCAAAATGAACCTCATATATTATGATCTTTATCAAGCAACTCGATTAGAGAAATTCGTTACTGGTATTCATGTGATTCTTGATTGTTCGATTTTTCTTTCCTTTTTCTTTTTTCTGCAATATTCTGATGAAAGTAGCAACCTGCAGCTTATGGACAGTTTCTCAAAGCTAACGGTGAACAACCTGTTACTTGGAAACGAGCTGCCACGATGGTGGATGTTCTCCGAGAGGCCGATCTGGTGAGATTTCACACTCAGCAATGTACAACCTCAATTTTCGGTTATCATAATACCTACTGCTATTCATGTAGCTTCATCGACTTCAAGATTTTGGAAGCTCGATGTCGTAATTTAATGTGGCTGTATTTGCAGATAAGTCTTCATCCGGTGCTGGATAAAACTACCTATCATCTGATAAATAAGGATAGTCTGGCCATCATGAAGAAGGTGAAGCATTGAACTTCACCATACTTCCATTCTTTTCAGTCTTATCCTTCTCTATTGTAATACTAAACCGAAAAAAATATAATGAACTATGTGTATATACAGGAAGCAATCCTGGTTAATGCTAGCAGAGGACCGGTGATTGACGAGGCTGCTCTTGTTGAGCATCTGAAAGCAAATCCTATGTTTCGTGTCGGTCTTGATGTATTTGAGGTAAGTCATTGCTTTGAAATTTCGGTCTTGGTTCCTAAATACGAAACATATTTATTTTGGCACTTGAACTAAGAAAACAAGTTCAGGAATAATCACTCATTTTTGTCTCTAATCAAAAGACTAAAGAATTTATCCAGGATGAAGTTTGAAGTTCTAACTTTTTCCGATTTTTTTTTTCACAGGATGAACCTTACATGAAACCCGGGCTTGCCGAACTAAAAAATGCAGTTGTAGTGCCACACATTGCATCTGCCTCCAAGGTAAACACATTTGCATAATTCGAGTAAAACAGTATGGTATCAAATATCATCACATTTTCTTTTTATGCACTGCAGTGGACACGCGAAGGAATGGCGACACTTGCGGCTTTGAATGTATTGGTATGTACAAATTTCTAGTCTCATTCTTTTCGAAAATTTGATTCGATGTTATCGATTAAGTATTTTATTCGAGGTGATGCAATTACATGCAGGGTAAGATTAAAGGATTCCCAATTTGGTCTGACCCAAATCAAGTTGTTGTATTTTTGGAGGAGAAGTCTGCACCTCCATTGGCTTGTCCAAGCATTGTTAATGCCAAACATCTGGGTATGTACTTAAAACTCTTTGAACTTAAGATTTTTCATCATCTACTAAAGCATGTGTGCACTTTTATAAGTTTACATTTTTCATGGTAGGCTGGCCTCATTGGGTGATTTTTTTTTTTTTTTTTTTAATAAACCTGTTTATTTTATCTTAATTCCCAAAATATCCATCAAACTTTTTTTTTTTTTTTTTTTTTGTCTTAAAAACATTCATATTTATGTATAAAACTTGTGACAACCCGGATGCATTGCACTTAAGGGATAACCATATAACAATAAAGATACCTTTGAATTTAATAGTTATAGAGGAGAATACCAGAAATTGTTATCACATAATAATTGTGAATTTTGAAAATAACAAAAGTTTTTTTCATACAAAAGAAATAAATAATTTATTAGACATAATGTATGCATTTTATGATTTTTTTTTTCAAAATTTGTCTATATTGTAAAAAAATAATAATAAATAAATAATTAATTAATTAATTAATTAATTATTGTCATCTAACATGGGGGTTTATTTTTATAGGTTTAACTGCATCCAAGCTTTAATACGAGTTCCAAGGCAATCACTTGAAGATGGTGTAAATATTACTCAAAAACTGGTGTTGAATCTCTTGAATGTCTTATGGAGTTGCCTAAGTATATCTGTCTTTTATCATCCTTCTATCTTATTTCGTCTGAGTTACTCTCTCATATCATCACTGTGATGAACCTTGTATCTCGTTTTTTTTTTTTTTTCTTTTGTTCTCTTGAGTATCTGAAATTAATTATAGTATCTTTAATAAATTATAATTATTATAACTGAAAATTGTCAAAAACACTCCCAAAGTTTGCAATATACACAAAAACACTCCATTAATTTTATTTTCTATAAAAAGCCCTTCTTTTATATAGAATGATTTTCAAACCCCCTAAACATGTAATGGTGATTGACAGAGTTAATTTTGAATTTTTTTGGATAAAATTGCCCTTGAGTGGGAAGTTGTGGCAAGTGCGACTTGATTTGCTTATAATGTCCTTGGGTGCAATGATTTTTCCGCTTATAAAGAAAACGGTTTTTTTCTTTGTTTAATACCGAGATAACACACCATTACTGGCGTCGGTTATTTTCTATCATCGTCTCTTCAGTGTTTCCCTTTCCGAAGTTGTCAATGTTTGGACATCTTGTGAAGGACTAGAATTTCGTTCAATCATTTTCTCGAAGGAGAACTCCTGCTCAACTCTTCGACATTTCATCAGTTTGTGGTCTAAGGTATTGAGGCTAGGTGGGTGCTGTTGAAGAAGTTGTGCAGTTTTATTTTGTTTTTACATTTTGTGTGTTGTTTTTGCCCGTTTGTTTTGTTAAGTATTCTGTTAGAAAGAGAGATTTTTCGGTTTTATGGTTTGATTATTGGATGATATTGTAGTTTGTAGCAAGATTTTTCGGCTAGGGTTTTGTTTTTGTATTTCGTCTATGTACACGATCAAAAGCGATAATGTTGTGCTGAAGGAGATTTTTTTATTATTATGCAAGCTCATTGTGTTGTGTAATGTTTATAATGTATGTTTCCTCTTTAATTTGATATGGTCGCATTATGTAGTGTTTAATAGTATCAATGTAAGAAATAAGGTTTCTGTTTGAGAAATATGGTTTCTGTTTCAAAATTGAGGTTTCTGTTTAAAAATAGCTTTCCGTTTAAGAGTTCTGAATACTGCTTAATGTACTGTTCTTCTTGTAGGCTTGTACTCATGGCGGTTAACCTAGTTAATGGGCGATGCTTCTTGATACCGATGGTCGAGACTTTGGTTGAATTGAAAGTTCACATTAGTGGACGACATTGGGAGATCATCCGAAGGACACCATTTGCAGCATTGACTAAAATTGAAGCTGTATTCCAAGAGAGGGTCCTCCTTGATTCTCTGCTGTAGATGTATGATGGCCGCACCAACAAAATCAGGATTGGGGCAAGCCTGCTGAGTTTCAGGCCTGAAGATGTGGCTCTCATCCTTAGGCTACGATATGATGGAGACGCAGTCGTATTTCAGAAGAAGAAAACACACTCATCTTTTGAAGTCAAGTTTTTATTGAAAACCTATGAAAGACATAGGGACTCCATCAAAAGAGCACTTGACCAAATAGTTCGTTAGAGGGGGAAAAAGAAGAATTTTGTAAAGCTCTTTATGGTCTGCCTCATGGGTATTATCCTCTTTCCTAAACACGTCATGCTCGGTTCTGAATTGGATCGTTGACTATGTCGATGACCTACCTAGCATAGGACGATATGCATGGGCGTAAACACCAGACAAGTGGCTTATGGAGGACGTTCTACAAGCAACCGCTTGAGTGCAAGTGAGATGCGCCGGGAAGAAGATCAACACGGGGTACCTCAAAGGTTGCTCGGTTGTGTTGAACATATAGTTCTATGAGCTTACCGGCACCTGCAAGAAGCTTTATTTTAGCAAGACCCCAAGGATCTTGTGCTATTGTGAAAACTGTTACCGGAAACAAGTGTCGATAGAATCCATGTTGTCATCTCTCAAAGAAAAAGAGGTAATAAATCATTAACGTTTGTCTGGAGTGACATTTTTGTATATAAAACTTGTTTCTATTTAAGTTTACGTTTTATTGTTTGAAATTATTGTTTTGTGTTTAAAAAGGTCTTTTAGTGTTTAAATATCTCTGTTACTGTTTAAGTTTTTGTATTTACTATTTAACTATATTGTTTTGTGTTTAAAAAAACCTTTTAGTGTTTAACATTGTCGGTTACCGTTTAACAATATCAGTTTAGTGTTTAACACCATTGGTTATTGTTTAAGCTGAGAGATTTCACTGAGATTGTGTTGTTTACAATTGTTAGTTTCCTCAACTGGTCGCCGTGAACACGGATGAATAAGTTTATGTTCGGGCCACCCGCCGTGGAGATGCCACCGGGCACAAAGGTGAGAGGCCAACCTCTTCAAGGCGAGTCCGACGCCGGTCCCCTTCTCCAAGCCCACCTTGCGCACGTACTTCTCAAAGCTAGGCAATCCCTCCTCTACCTCCTCCCCGAGGCCAACAGCCGACGACGTCACTGCACGTCTATTGCAAGCATAAGAAATATTGACGCAAGAGTCCCCCAGCTTATTGCTGACCTCGAGGCGTTGAAGTCACATGCACAGTCGAATATGACTTATCTCCCTCCACCGGCTGACATTAATATTAGTTCAAATAGCCCGAATGCTACCGACGCAGCCTTGTCGTTTGCTGACAACAACGTCATTGGCATAATCATCTGAAAAGCCTGCGTTGGAAGAGGCTTGCTTCTCGAAGGAAATCAACAATGTCTCTCCCTCCGCCGGCTGACGTGGATCCAACAGAAGCACCATCCGCTGTTGAACCAACAACGGAAGAGGCAACGTCTGAGGAAATAGACCCAACAGTGGCTTCGTCGGCTGTAGTGGATGTGTCTCCAGTTGATGATGTCATCCTGACCAATGTTGATAGGATCATTAACTCCCTTGTCAGTGAAATCCCTGTCTCAGAGGAATCGGCAGACGACAATACCTCATTGAAGGAAGACACATTCCCACACCAACACCATGCAGCAACTACCGCCGGGGAACCATTGTTGGAGCGACAGGGGACGGCAATGAATAACACATCACCCAAAGGACCGTTATCGGGAGTCGAAGATGTGTCGGCTATTCCCGATAATGAACTATGTGGTGACAACGAACAACCTAAAGACGCTGCTAACAAAGGCCAAGGAAATGTCAACGAAGAAACAACGATTACTCACGTTGATAGTATAGTCCTTACAAATTAACAGTTCAAGGATGTGCGGAAGAATTTTCTTCCGAAGATGAAAAGATATGCCGGATACAAATTCGAGCAGGAGATAATAATGATCTTCCTGAATTGTTGTATGGACTCGTAAGTATGAAATATTTATGTTATCATTTAAATTTATGTAGTTTCCGTTTAAGTATTTATGTTGTCATTTAAATATTTGAAGTATCCGCTTAAATATTTGTGTTATCATTTAAATATATGTGTTACTAGTTAAGAAATATAGTTTCCGTTTAAGTATTTATGTTATCATTTAAATTTATATTATTTCCGCTTAGCTACTTATGTTATCATTTAAATGTGTGTTACTATTTAACATTAGAACTGTCATCTGGAAGAATGATTTTGTTAACACGACAAGAGCCAACATGTTCAAGTTGATGGATGAGAAGGAAATAGTCATGGACAATGTCATGGATGTTTTGTATGCATCATACAGAAGTTGGTCAAGAGAGTTCCTTATCCGTATAAGAAGCGCGCTTCCATCAGGCATCAACTGGCACTATTTATATCAAAACAGGAAGACGCATCTAAGGTAACTCTCACTATGATCGGCGATGCTGCGCGAAACTTGCATGATGTTGACATCATCATTTTACCAATAATTCTTAATGCCAAAGTGAGGAATACAACAGAGACACCATCAATATGGTAAGCTACATGTTAAATAGAGCACACACATTGTAGTTTCCATTTGATAATTGTAACTTTAAATTGTATTTCTTGACAGCGAAAACTATTCGAGAATTACGTCGAGATGGAGTTTGGTGAGACAACAACGACCCTCGTACCCCCTGATTCATGATTGGGACAATGAAAAGCTATGGCTACCACATACTGATGTCCCTTATTTAAGACTGAAGTATGCGACACGCGTTAGTGACCAATATAACAAATGGACCGTAAAAAGTATAAGTTTGTTTGTAATTATAATGTACACTTTCTTTTCCACAAACTTACTAAATTTTTCATGTAAATATCATTGTATACATATAATAAAGAACGGTTGTTTGTATTCTTGACAGTCTTTGTTTAACTAGCAATGTTTTTGTTTAACATATTGCATTCACATTTAAAATATCATTTATCTGTTTAACTAGCAATGTTTCTATTTAAAGATGTATGAGTGACCAGGATTAATTGGTCTTCATACCTAGGATTAATTTGTCACGTAAATATCTTTTATCTGTTTAAATATCAATGTTACTGTTTAACTATCAATGTTTCTATTTACCTCACAACGTTTCTCTTTAACTTTTATTGTTTCTGTTTATATATCAATATTTCTGTTAAAAAACAAAGTCTCTATTTAAATATCAACGATTGATACGTAAATAAGTTTGTTGCTGTTTAAATTTGTCTTTATTTACAATATACATGGTCTTTAATGCCTAGTTGGCGACAGTTTCATTGCAAGATCTACGATTGTGACCGGACGCGTGGCAGCGACTGTAACATAACTCACGGACCTCGAACGCTTACGACTCGATCCTCTTTCATCTAGGATGCCTAGGTTGCCTTCTCGTGACAGACTGACACAAATGTAGTTCTCGATTATCATTCATAGGCTTGTCATAGTCGAGTATGGGGAAAATAGCTTCTTTATATGTCAATTTGTAATTATTGACGGTGAAGTAGCCGCTAATAAATCGATGAACGTTGGTGTTTGGCTGCATTATTGTAGCGCAAGCATGTGTGCACGGGATACCATAAACTTGCCACCTGCAACATAAGCAAGTTTTACCCGACAGATCTACGGAGTTGCTGAACTAGTCAATCACTTCATAACGGTTATCGACACAACGACCAATATGAAGATTTCGGCTTTCCACAACAAGTTCCTCTACCTTCTTATGTATGTTAGGGCATAAGTAGGTCTCCCATTTATTCGCTTGCTCATGGCGGGTACATAACATGTGCATTAGCTTGAACAGACGTAGAACACATATAGTTAAACATTATAAGTGATTGTTATACCAAGGCACTAAAATTTAAACAGAAACATACTATTTTAAATGATAACAACACCTATTAAGCAAAGACACTGATATTTAAACAAAAAACAAAGATATTTAAACAGAAACAAAGATACTTAATCAGAAACAAAGATACTTAATCAGAAACAAACAAGTTTAATGGATAAAAAAAAAATCAAACATTCAAATACGGTATGGAGTCGACCATTTCCGTCATTGGTAAATGCCAAGCTTCTTTGATCCACGCATTGAACGACTCTACGACATCTGAATACATCTCGCCCTAACATTCACCTCTGAATAAATAATTCAACCAATATGACATATCTGATTTATGAAGCAACCAGTGATAGGCTTCGGGTGTTGTGGCCTGCAGTTTATTAACAGAATCATTAAATTCTTTAGCCATGGATGCCCACGCAATACAAAAGTATATGGACTAGTACTCATCCTTCACTGTCTTCCCAAGTCTAACATTGGCTTTCATAAAATTGGCCTCCAAGTATCGAAGGCAATATGCATGTGGGGAAAAAGGAAAAACCCTTGCAATGGCATTCACAAGTCCCTTAGACCTGTTCGACACGAATGTAATAATCTTTTCATAATCTCCGTCATCATATAAAGCATCACCTAACTTGGAAATGAACTACATCCAATTGCCATTTGTCTCGTTGTCGACAATACCGAAGGCCACGTGGAAAAAATTGTTGTTTCCATCTTTGCATATGGCACCCAACAGAGTACCTCGATATTTTCCAAGAAGGTGGGTACCATCGAAAAATAGCAGCGGCCTGCAACCCCTCTTGAATCCCATAATACATGCACGGAACAAGAAGAATGTACGTTTATAACACTCATCCTATCTTTCCACAATCGCAATGCTGTCGTGGTTTGTCTCAACCACCTTATCCATGTACCAAAGCAACAAATTGTAGCTGGAGACATCGCTCCCGTCGAGGATCACCCAAGCATACTCTTTACCCAACCAAGCTTGCTTGTATGGAATGTAGACACCATGTTCCCGTAACATGTCCTTCTGAATGTGGATGACCTTATACAAGGGCTGGTCCTTAAGCTTCTGAATCACTCATGCGTTTACCCATTTTTGGGACGCTTTCGGATGTGACACCAAGCAAATTCCACCACCGCAAGTGTGTGATGGGTGCATTGTCTTAATTCTGAAAGTATTTTTATTGTATTCCTTTGATGCATGAAGACGTTATTGACAACCAACGGCAGCACATTCTACAATCACCATGTGTTTTTCATTCTTTATGAATTTGAAGTCAAAATTCAGCTTCATTGCAAAATTTTGAAGTGCGTATCTGAAATGGTCAATGCCTACAAAACGTTATCCGATATCCAACGACAACACTTCAGATTGATCTGACAAGGACAGAAGGTCTGCCACACCTTTAGGGTCGCCATGAGGTAGAGCAGATGCACTCACAGAAAACATCATTGCGTTACGCGTAAACACTTCAGTTTAAGCGGAAAACATCATTGCGTTACGCGTAAACATAAAGGCTTAAACAGAAACTGGAAAATTTAAGCAGAAAAATAACATTTTAAACGGAAATAGAAAAAGTTAAGCTAAAAAGTAAGATTTTTAAACGGAAACTGAATAACTTTAAGTGAAAAATGGGATGGGACAGGGATAACAAAGCAAAACCATAAGTTTTGCTTTGTTTTAAGCGGAAACTTATTTTTCAAGCGGAAACTAGAATTATTAAGCGAAAACATATATTTTTAAGTGGAAACTGGGATAATTAATTAATAATTAACTTCTATAACTATGTAAACATAAAAGAGAAGAACTTTACAATGAGAAGCAATCGTTTTTAGTAGGATGCGACAATGACAAATCATATGTCTCAACTACGAGATCGACTGTAGCGCATTTGAAGAGGGAGTACACATGACACATGCGCTAGAAGTCAACCTCGTTTTGTATTGGACAAACAGTTTTATGTCCATCGAGTGTGAAAAACGTCACCCTAACACAGGAAACATCGAGACCCTATCACTCACATATTTCCTCTAACATTGATTCCCAAAAAGTTAGTGCCATGAACACTAGTAATTGTCTCTCCCAGTTGTATCTAGCAATAGCACAAATACTCTCCATAATAAACCTGTATACAAAATAAATTGTTACTCTCTGTCGCAAGATGATCAAAGTAAGGACAAGGAAGAAATTTTCACCTTATCGGGCAACCAGTAGAACTCAAATCGAACAGACCAAACTTTGTTACTCTATCTTGCAGGATGAGTCTTCCAAACTTTGTTTGAGAAAAAGCAAAAAGGAATGCAAAAAGAATGCCGAAAGACATGTAAAAAGGTATGACATGATGTGATTTGGCGGTTTTTTCCCACCATTTCCAAGGGCAAAGATGAAATTTCACAACATGGACCTAGTCCGAGTGACCTACAGGGGACAAAAAGGAAGTAAAATAATAACAGAAGGGCTCTCCGGGTTATTCAAAACTTGCAGGGCTGTTTGGGAAGTTTTGAAATTCCTAATGGGTAAACAGTAATTTTTCCTTATTATAATCATATACTTATTATTTTAAATGTTAACTTATTTATATATTTTGTTATTTTATACATATTAAATAAAAGTTGTAGAAATTAGACATATGAATCTTTCAAAAGTTTATTTTAAACACTTATTTATTGCTAAAAATATGTTGTTATAATTAGATAAGGTTTTTTTTTTTTTTTTTGACTAATGGTGACAAGCACCCTCCTATTTAAAAGATTGTAAAAGAGACAGACAAGTATAGAGGTGCATCAGTTACGGTGACTTACAGACCTCCTAGAAAAATCTCACTGCCCTGCAACCCTGGAGGGATGAAATTACTATTTCTCCCACAAGAGAACCACACCCAGGTCCGTGAACAATACATAGATAGTTATAGGCCTAGGTGTACAGTGCATGAACAGTACATGAATAATACTGCTGGGGGAAAGATTCGAGCATTTGCCTTCCCCTCTTCCACTCTTGTGTTATACCATTGAACTATCCAATGGTTGACAATTAGATAAGTTTTTACTCATCACTCTCTCTAATTTTATTTACAGAGAAGTACTAATAAGACCTTCACAAATTTACATTTATCTATTTAGACCCTTGAAAAAGTCAATGGACTTTCTAAGCCCTTTCAAAGTTTCATGGAAATTTAAAAAAAATAATTAAACTTTTATGAAATTGCATTTTTACCCTCTGCCCCAACACATTCACATCGCTTTCTCTTTGCCTTTTCCAATCTCATCAACCACCACAAATTCCTGGTTATCAAGCCCTGACCCGCAAGACTGGCTTGTGATAACCACCACGACAAACCAACGAAGGACAAGCAGCACCCTTGCCTTAAATCATGGTAAGGTATTCGGATTTCCTAGACTTACACAACCATGGTACAAGTATCTAATATTCACACTTGTACATAACACATGGCAATGATGCGATAATAGAGTTCAACAAAAATATATATGGTCACAAATACAGTATGGTTTTCAAAATTACCCAATAAGGGATACATAATGTATGAAACAAAGGTTTACTACAGGATCCGATCCTTATACAATGCAACCTTAATCAAAGACAAAACATACACAAGACTTAAAGAAGGAAGGAACAAGGAGCTACCAAGCACCACGTTTGTCGCACCGCCACTAAATGCTAAAGCCTGGAAAAAAATGTGAATGGGTGAGTAACAGTGTCACTTAGTGAGTGAATTAGCATAATTCTAGAACGATCTAAAATCAATTCACAATTCGCTCACAATTCGCAAGTAAAAGAACTTTCGATAAAAAGGGAGACAAGTAATATACATAGAGGTTTTAGGAAGAGTAAATGCTTATCTAGGCATCCAAAAAATGTAAAATACCAATGTTTACAATTAAAAAGCTTTCACAATGGAAAGGATCCACAGGTAGAATTCCATCAATATATACTTGCTTACAAGAAAACTCGAAGATATAGATGGGGCACAATTAGATTTATTTTCTTAAATACATGGTTTTGAAATACTAGCAATCATCATCACCAATGCACAATGGCCTAGAAAACCTCTCCAGCTCTAGTTGTGGTTATGGCTAGATCCGGAGCTGTCAAGGCCTTTATTTCATTGACATTGGTACACTAATACACTCATTTTTTTATTATTATTATTTAACACTAACATGAATATATTTGGCAATATACTTGTGAATAATATTCATAAAATTAAACACAATTTACCCTATAGAAACTTACCAAAAATACTCTATCAAATGCTTTTTAATATAAATCAAAATAGAATTTTGAATTTATACAAGCAAGACTAAATGATATTATGTTTATATTTATTTTGAATTTCTATCAAATGCTCTTATTTATTTAACAATAATTTGTGAGTGTGCTTATATATAAATGATATTATGTTTATACTCAATTTGCTATAACTTTAGCACTAAAAATTTGATTTATATATATTTTTATTTATTGAATCAATTATTTGATTGCCAAATACTCCTTTAGTTTAGATTTTTTGTTTGTATATATCTTTAATATTATTTCATACTTTATTTGATTAGGTTCATTTATGTGTCATGTCCACATACTGCTGAAGTATTTTGTGATATCTCACAAATTGTTTAATGGATTGGAATCTTGATCACAAGTTATATGCATTGACATTAGATAATTATTCAATGAATGATTCATTGGAAAATTTAATTTTGAAAAATTATCAAGAAACATAGTTTGGGTAAACAGAAAATTATTGCATATGCGGTGTGGTGCACATATTTTGAATTTAATTGTCAACAATGGTTTAGAGATTATCTCTAAAACTATTAAAAAAAGTTCATGATAATGTTGCATTTTGGAGTTCTACACCAAAAAGAAATGAAAAGTTTGAAGAAACGGCATAGCAATTAAAAATTTCTTGCATTAAGAAATTGGTTTTAGATTGCAAAACCATGTGGAATTCCACTTATTTAATGTTTGATGTTGTCATTTATTACAAGGATATTTTTAAGCCTTTGAAACAAAAGGAACCTCTTTACAAATGTCTCCATTTAGATGAAGAGAGGGAAAAGGCTACACAAATTTGTGGGAAATTGAAACTATTTCATGATATCATTGAGACATTTTCTAGGACTAAGTACCCCACTGGCAATCTTTTTTTTCCCCCAAAATATGTGAGATTAATATGGAATTGATGCATTGGGTTAATTGTGGGCAACCTTACATTTAGCTTATGGCATCCAAAATGGTAGAAAATTTTGATTAAGGCTCGAGTTCATGGTATCATGAGTGTAGCAACTATATTAGATCCAAGATACAAGATCAAATTTTTGAAATATTATTTCCCATTCTTTTATGGTGATGAAATGAAAAAGATAGAAGTTGCTAAAGTTCAAAATATTTGTTATGATTTACTTGCTAATATTCATCATAATATAGGATTGATGAACATAGTGGCTCAATGTCTGGGTCATCAACAAATAATCCTACACAATTATCATTCAGTCGTGATGATGGGTCAGATTGCATGTGCAATTTTGACTTATATGTTGCTTCTTCTGAGTCTAAAGTTTAAAGTGTGTACGCTAAATTAGATCATTATTTAGAAGAGCGGTTGATGCCAAGAAAGAATGATTCGGATATTCAAAGTTGGTGAAAGTTGACCCTAAAATATCATACATTTCAGTATAAGCTGGAGATTTATAAGTCCACGCCATAGCAGATTGCATCCTGACACAATTAAGGCATTAATGTGTGCACTAAATTAGATATTGGCTCCTACAAAATGAATGATAATAGTATATATATATTGTATATTTTTATGGCTGACGTTACTTTTCAAATTACAAATTATAATAGTTGATCTAATCATTAATTGATGGTTTAGATTTCATTTCCATGACTCATTCTCAATGTTACACAATGATTAATCACATATATGTAGATGAAGAGGTAAGCTTCCAAATATTGTATTTATCAAAACTCTTAGTGACAAAATGTTCGTAAGCTAAATAAAACTTATACAATTTTATTGATTATATTTATATTTTACGTTGTTGATGTTAATAATGATGGAAGTGGAACAAGTTACCAAGTGGTCTTTAATTGTAAGATTTTGATGCGATGAACGAAATAAGCCAAGCTTTCTTTAGATCTTCTGAAAAACAAGCCACCATATACCAATGTGTTCTAACCCTTATCCAATGGGTGCTACCTTTGTTCTCTCATTGAACAAATGGTTGTTTAAGGCAGAGGAGAAAAAGAGAAGCTGGAAAACATCAACAACCCTTTCACCCATCTATAGAACGGTATATAAATATTGATGATAATGATCTTTTCTTTTTTTAATTTCTAAACGTACTCCTATGTTATTCCATGGAAATTTAGTTAATTTTTATCTAGTTAATTCATTATGATTCTTTTCCTCTTTAATAATCTCATTATGTTTGTTTTTAATTTTTTTTTTCAATTTCTGCCATTAATATATATATATATATATATATATATATATATATATATATATATATATATATATATATATATATATATAAGATCATAAGAGAGTGACTCAATGGTAAAACCCTCAATTAATCATCTAACACATGGGATTGGATTGCTCAAAGAGAGTGACTCAATTGTTTTTGATAAAATAGTGACTCAATTGTTGCTCTTTTTTTTTTTTTTTAAGAATCTTTATGTTTGAAATTAAGAGGAGGAAGTTGGGAGGATAATCATGGATACGTTAAGGATGAGCTTTTACACCAAGGACCAAGGCAAATAGCGCAAGTGCCCTAGCTAGGGTTACCTTTATTTTTTACTGATTCACCCTCCCTTTTCTCGTTGTTCTACTATAGAAAAGAGAGTGGGACTTCAAAGCCAGATTGGATTCGTCAAAATAAAATTTTATTTATTTATTTATTTTTGGGAGTGCTCCCCTGCTATTGCATGGACCTTATGCAATAAAACTGACTAGCAGGCAAACAATGTGGCAGGTATTTTATGTTGGTGATAGGCTTGGCACATCAAAGCTGATCAGTGACTTATTTTTTTTTATGGAAATAAAAGAAGTTTGCATCACTATTAAATGTTAATTGTGGCCTAATATTTTCAGGTATATGCTTTTATCTCATGGTTAATTGTGGCCTAATATTAATTTTTTTTATGATTTTGCTATTGATGCAAGCCTATTTATTTTATGAAATTTATTTATTGCTATGTCTCGAGAGTTGAGATATTTGTGAGAAAGATAGAAAGATGTTTTTTGCTTATAATATGTTGTATAATTCACTATTTGAATGGTTTCATTTATATTTTCCTTAATGTTCAAAATCTTACAATTTATATGATTTGAGTGGTTTTATTATATGATTTAGTATTCTATTCTAATTTTTTTTTCAAACTATTGTTTTCTCATATGTTGCTTTCAAAGGAAGAGGAAAAGTTTGATGAATTATGGCTTCTATTATTCACTAGAGATGCTTCACAACTTTTGAGTTTATTGATTAGTAGTTCTAGTTGCTAAAAGGCCTAATTATGAAGTTTTAGAGTTTTCTATAGCTAGTCTTTTGTTGGTGAGCATTATAAGTATATTAGCTTGTATTTTTGTGTTATTGGATAAAGTTATCAATGATTGTAACTATGAGAGAGTAAATTGTTATTAAAGAGCACCTAAAATTTCAATTTTTTTTTTGTTTCTTATATTTGAATTTAAAGTATGAATATTTGTTAAATTTTAATTTGTGGAACAGATGGAGTAGGAAATATCATTGTTGTTACTGATCAGCATTAGTCTCAACTGGTATCTAAGTTCATGGATTTTTGCTTCAGGTTATTGGATTTTTTTTTTTTTTAAATTGTGTTGGAAGGTCAGGGTAGAGAGTGGGGACTTCCTCCTCCCCATTCTCTCAATTGAGGCGGGGATGAAGGGATGGGGGAGTGAGTAGGGAGACGCTTCCCATCCCAACCCCGCCCCGTGCCCATCCCTAACCATGGCATAAATAATATGATGGCACTCCGGTAAACTATCCGAGAGATCATCCAATCTTTGGGTATATGTCATCGATGTGCCTAAAGACATGCTCTACACAATCCATCCTCTCCTCAAGCCGATTTAACCTACTAATATCAAACCCAAATAAAAAATGATATATTGTAAAAAGAAGGTAAACGAGAAAACATGGAGGATGGAAAAATTAAAGCGAGCATTAATTTGATAAGGCGGAAATTATCACTCCAAAAAAGAAAGGTATATTTTGTATTTGGGAAAAGAAATTGTAATACTATGCATAACAAAAAAAATCAAGTATAAATATTTCAAAAAGAAAGGAATAAAAAGTAATTAAAAAAATCAAAGGAACTACTTAATTAAAATAAAATTATCCAAAAAGATATAAGTAATTTTATCTAAAATTAAGTAGCACAAACCCATTTGTAGCATTTGATCCATCCAGATGCCTCGAGAACAGCAAATCTCAATCCAAACCTAAATCTTTGGTAGATATCCCCTTTATTGAGCCTATAAAAAATAACCTTACCCTAACAATCTTTTCTCCTTTCTTTCATATCTCTGCCGCATCCCTGTCATTTCTCTTCTAGAGATTTCTTGGGCTCCTCTTCTCCATACTTTCTTTAGTCCTTAATCCATGGCATCTACAGTGCCTGAGGCCGATATGAAGCGGATGTTCATATTGAAAAGCTTCGGTGGTGATCTCTTTAAGGTGGAAAATCTGTGGCCATTAAATTTCAAATAATCAAAAGCTTGATTGAAGATGATTGTGCAAAAATGAAATCCTTCTCCCCAATATCACCAGCAATATCCTTTCCAAAGTCATGAGTATTGCAAGAAGCATACTTAATTTACAATGAAAGACATTAAAGAGGATTAGACTATTGCCAAGAATCTCAAGTTATGGGATGCAGATTTTATCAAGGCTGATCTAGTAGCCTCTTTGAGCTCATAAGGGTAATTTCTCTTCCTAAATTATTAGTTTTAAATTTTGTTTGAAAAATTGACGAATGCTAATTTCTATTCCTATATATGATTTTTATGGACAGTTCGGTGGATAAATGTTTGAATCTCTTGCTTGTTTTCATGAAATTTAATGGTTTCAAATCATGACTATATATTGTTAAATTATTGAGAATTATCATGCATTTACTTTATTACAACAATTTGCTTGCTTAAAACATGAATTTTTCTCTAGTATTAGTTTATTATCATTCAACTTCTTGTAGTAGTAACTATTCAGTTTTAAAGTGAAAGAAGAAACTTTCCTGATTAGTTTTTTCAATATAATTTTAATTCTTGTTCATATTTCTCACTTATGTAACAATGGCATACTAATTGTTTATGATCTAATTGGAATACTAGGTTGTTGTAGTTTGTCTATCACTTTCTAGAATTCTAATATGTGCTATAGTTTTAGGTCTTCACTATTTTGGATTAGCTATAGTACTACTTTGTTTTGCTTCATGAATTTAATCCTTTAATGTTGTCATTAGCTAATTGTGTTGTCATTAGTTAAAGGTAAAACTATTTTAGATCATTCCTTGCATTACATATTTCATAATTATATTTGGGTACAACATAATTTTTTTATAATATAATTTGAATATGAACTCTCGATCTTTGTTTATTACCATTTTTTTCAATTTTTTTTAGTATTTAGTCAAAGTTTAAATTCATCCTATCTAAATTAATTGTGCTATTAGTTTTTTTTTTTTTTTTTTGGTGATTATATACCTGATTTGTCATTATTTTCTATTATGGTTTAGAATTTAGATAGTTAAAGGTAAACCTATTCTAACTAATAATTTTAGATATTACATGTGGCTTAGTTATATTTGGTGAAATGGACTTTTCATAATAAAATTAAAATTCTAGTGCTTGTTGCTTTATTTACCAGTATTACTATTATAGTATGCAGTCAAGGTCTAAATACTTGTCTTCTAAATTAGTTTTGTTGTTTCTTAGGTTTGTATAATGATTCTAATCCTTTATTGTTGTTTTCGTCAAGTATAATTGATAGTTTCAATTCTCCATTTTACATATATCTTACTTATGTTTGATAACAAATAGGTTATTTATTATCTAATTCAAATGCCAATGCTTGTTACTTCAATTTAATTACCATTTTCCAATATACCTGTATGTAGTGAATGTTAAGTACTCGCCTTCTAAGCTACTTGTATTGTTCCATGATCCTTCTTAATGATTCTAATTCTTTCTTTTTACCATCCATTCATGCTATACATGATCCTAGGTAAAGTTATTATAGTTGCTTATATTTTGTTATAATGTAATGTTACCCACTATTTTAAACTTGTTAGAATTTTTATAACAATGTTGATTTGAAGTTAGTATTATTTGACTTAATATTTCTTATTTGCTTTGGTATGTAAGCCAACTATTCCAAGATTAAATTTTTATTGAAAATTTACCCAAATTTTACATGTATTTTAGTCGTTTAGACTCTAAAATATCCAATCTCATGTGTTTTTAGGTGGCAAATTATCTAAATGTAGGTCTTCTTGATTTGACTTGTCAAACTATGGCTGAAATGATCAAAGGTAAAAATTTTGAGGAAATACATAAATTCTTCAACATTAAGAATGATTTCACACCATAGGAAAAAGAAGAGATTCATAGAGAATTATTGGGCATTTCCATTCTTTTATCTACATAAATTATACTTTTCTTAATCGGGTATCTATTGGAAGCAAGTAGGTTAAGAATTATATTAAATATAATGGATGCTTTTATTACTTTCTAAATAATCCTGTTATTTCTTAATATTTACTTAGTACATGCACTAAGGAAAATTATTTGCAAGCCTTAAAATTAATACTATTCAACTTCTTAGGGTAAATATTTTAAACCTCTTGCATATCTAAAGCTTTAACTTTCTGAAATTTGGTGTTGCTTACCTTTTTTTCATAGCTAATAATATTACACTTTAAATGAAAAATCTAAACATATAGTGGAAGATAAAAGCTTAACTGCAAGTGAGAATTGTGGCTTACATTTAATTGGTCATGTTATTTAAACTTCTTGTAAAAATAGATTTATATATTTATGATGTAAATGCTTATTTTATCTATTTTGTCCTCTATAGCAAACCCATCTTTGTTTCCAGACAAGCTTACTTTATCTATTTTGTTCTCTATAGCAAACCCATCTACTATTTTGTTTCCTATAGCAAACTCATCTTTGTCCCCAGGCATGCTTACTTTATCTATTTTGTTGTTTTTGTCCCCGGTCAAGCTTATTTTATCTATTTTATTCTCTATAGCAAAATCATCTTTGTCTCCAAATAAGCTTACTTTATTTATTTTGTTCTCTATATTAAACCCATTTATTTGTTCTCTATAGCAAACTCATCTTTGCCTCCAGTCAAGCTTACTTTATCTATTTTGTTCTTTATGGCAAACCCATCTATTTTGTTCTTTATGGCAAGCCCATCTTTGCCCCAGTCAAGCTTACTTTATTTATTTTGTTCTTTATGGCAAGCCCATCTATTTTGTTCTCTATGGCAAGCCCATCTTTGCCCCCAGTCAAGCTTACTTTATCTATTTTGTTCTTTATGGCAAACCCATCTATTTTGTCCTTTATGACAAGTCCATCTTTGCCCTCAATCAAACTTACTTTATATAATTTGTCCTCTATAACAAACCCATTTTTGTCCCTAGTCAAGCTTCTTTATCAATTTTGTTCTCTATAGTAAACCCATCTTTGTACTCAATCAAGAGTCATTAATGTGATGGTTCAAATGTATGGTTAATGCTATTTGATGATGATAGTTCTCCTGTTAAAGTCAATGTGTAAATGTTGATGAGCAATATAAAATATAGAATTTGACCAAAGAGTTTATAGCCCAGGGGCATGTTATATCTATTGCATCTAATGACCAAAGGGTTTAAAGTCAATGTGAAATATTCAAATATCTCAAGTTCAAGTTTCATTAGATGCAATAGATATAACATGCCCCTGATGTGGGTTCAAGGCTTGTGAGCACACATCTTTGTGAAGGCCACACACTAGGTGAAGGCACATGGGTTGGACGTTCAACTCTCAACTTGTGCGCACGCATTTTTAACTAATGACGCTTGTCTCATTTATCAATATATATAATATGTCAATAATTAAGTTATTATGATAAATTTTCCAATAACCACAAATATATATATTGTAATATCAATATTCTACATTAAATGAATTTACATGACACTCCCTTCGGTCTTTTTTGTTCTTTTTTACTTGTTATTTAAAAAATTTGTGAAGTATTAAATATTATTTTTTTTCAACTTTACCATTTATATTTAATGTATATCTACAATTTTCAATAAATTATATTCAACTACATATTTTTTAAAACGTATTTTAAATAAGGGCAATCTTATCAAGTTAATATAATTTTTATAAATTTTAAATCACCAACTAATTTTAACTAACTTTTTTAATCCATATAATTTAGTTAAAATAGGCAAATAAAAACGATCCAAAGAAGTATTTCATAATGAGTTGATCTCCAAAAAAAACATAAACATTTGAACAATTATAAATATTAAAAAATGATTTTAATTGTGTGTTTCAAAATAAACCAATTTTTAAAAAATTTAAAAAATTTAAAAATCACAACCGTAGATATCCATGCCTCAAGATCAGCACAACTCAGATCTTAATATATCCCTTTCTCTCTCTCTTCATCGCTATCCATCTCATTCATCTACGTTTCTTTCTTTCTCTTTCGCTTCTTCGAGAGAATTCCTTTCTAGGGTTTGCTCCGCATCTCCCCCAAGCTCAATCCATGGCGTCAACAGCGATCGAGGGCGGGGCAAAGCGCATGATCGTCTTGAAGAGCTCCGATGGCGAGCTCTTTGAGGTGGAGGAAGCCGTCGCCATGGAGTCCCAGACCATCAAACACATGATTGAGGATGATTGCGCGGAGAACGGCATCCCTCTTCCCAACGTCACCAGCAAAATCCTCTCTAAGGTAATTGAGTACTGCAAACGCCATGTTGAATCCGTTGTTAAAGGTGCTGCCGAGGATAAGACCGTCGATGAGGATCTCAAGTTATGGGATGCGGATTTCGTCAAGGTTGATCAGGCTACGCTTTTTGATCTAATTCTGGTAATCTCTGCTCTTTTGGATCTGTTGATTTGTGATTGTTTTGTGGGATTTGTTGATCTGTGCTTTAGGGTTGCCTTTTTTGACTGATTTCTTTGAATTTTTTTATGGTTTTGCATGGTTGTTTGTGTTTAACTATTGATTTAGGTGCGAATGATGTTCTGTTGAGATGGTAAAGCGGAGATTGATTGTGATATATAATTCTAGGGATTTTTTGATAGGTGAAAGTTTTTAAGCATGTTTTTATTGAATCATTGAGGCATGTCCATAAACATTTACCTTTCATTTTTTATTGAGATTTTCTGGATTTTTTTTTTTTTTTTTTTTTTTTTTTTTTTGTTAGTAGTTATATGCCTATGACATGCGTTTGGGATTAGTTTTTTTGTATGCAGAGTGTTTTTGCAATATAGTTCAGTTTGTTTGATGAGTGATAGTTTGGGCCTATATCTTGCTTTTTGCATATACTTTGAGATAGGATATATTTTGTTTCTATTGCTCTAGTATTTTTGGATTTCTTTTATTAACTATAGCTGAGAGGAGAGTGAGCTCCTTGTGCTATAGGATTGACTTTTGAAGATGTGATTTGGTATAATTTTTCGTGTTCTAAATGATTTGTAATGTATTTGAGCTATAACCAGAAAGGGAAATAAAAATCTTGTGCTTAACTAATGTTTCTAAGGGGTTGGCTCCTCCAGGGAATATATCCAAGTAGTTTTTTGTCATCTTCTTCATATGGTACGTTGGTTGCTAACTTCACCCGGGTTGGGTGGCTTGTTTATTCTTCTCTTGTTCTAGCTGAATTTTGTTAAATAGATGGACATAACATCCATCTAGGCCACGGTAAATGTATATTTCGCTGGCATTAATTTTTCCAATAATGTAGTACATGAGTTGTACAGCATGTATCCCCTTACTCTTGACTTAATAGCTATGATATATGGTGTGATAATTGAGTAAAGTATAACTATGCAATAGAAGGAATGAATTCATATTCTTGTTTGATAAATTGCACAATTTCCAAGTGTTTGTTTGGAACTTTACATTTCCCTTTTCCCCTTGTAATGCTTACTATTGATTGCTTAGGCTACAAAAGCTGTTAATTCCTTTGGTTCAAAGTTGAATAGTGTAAAAACACATATTTGGAACATCTCTTTTGTGTTATTTATGGGTTAAAACTATGCAAGGGTCTCTTTTGCTGTATGAACTAGCTGTAACACATGATTTCCTGGGACAATATTTTTCTGGTGAGCTTGACATCATTTGTTTGGCAAAATTTTAGAGATTGTTTCTTTGAGATAGAAGGATTTTTTTTTTTTTTAATGTTGATTACTCATTAACCAGAATTTACTATGAAGATGTTATCCAGTGTGTGAGCCTCTGCTATTTAATTTTCTATTTGCTGTCCTTTCATCATTGTTTAGAAGTGGTCCCTTTTGTTTATTGATGATTATATTGATAACTCATTCACTATTATTTGCTATGAAGGTGAAATATTAAGTGAGCCTCTGCTGTGTAGTTTTATAATTCACTGTTCTTTAGACATTGTTTAGAAGTAGTGCATTTTGTCTATTGATGTTTCTGTAGGTATCTCATTCACGGTAATTTGCTAAGAAATTGCATTATGCAAATGAGGGACCGTTTATATTTGCTGTCTTATTGGTATTGTTTAATAGCGTCACTTTTTCAATTTATGAGATTATTCTAATTCTTTGTTTAGAGATGTTTGCCACTGAACTTGCATTTTCTCATTGTAAAAACTAACATCAACACATTTCTCATATTTCTTTTCCGGTGCATCGTTTAATTGATTTGTTCCTCCTGTTAATGTCATCAAATGCTTGTTTTAAATATGACCAGATATAACTGATCAAACCTTTTATTTCATGAAGTACTCTCGGTTTCTTGATGATAACTTCTGATTTATATAATCTCATGTTGACTAATCCCAGGCTGCCAACTACCTCAACATTAAGACTCTTCTGGATCTCACCTGCCAGACAGTGGCGGACATGATCAAGGGCAAGACTCCGGAGGAAATCCGCAAGACGTTCAACATCAAGAACGACTTCACTCCGGAGGAGGAAGAAGAGATCCGACGGGAAAACCAATGGGCCTTTGAGTGAAGGTCCTGATGATGATCAAATGCTTAACTTGGTGTATAATCTGGTTGTCTATGGTGACAGGAAACTATCCTTCTTCTTTGTTTCTATGTTTCTTATGTGCCAGGATGGTGTTTAGATGCAAGAGGATGTATGGACTGAGAATTAATTTCCGGTGCCGGTTTCGGCACCAGTGCCATGCACCTGAACCCCACTTTTAGACTCTTATGCTTTTGATTTCAGTTACCTATTACATGTTTGAGTGTTATTTGATTGAACTATTTGATGCTTCTCTGTTTTTTCTCTCTGTTTGATCTCTTCATGTTTTCTTTGGCTTTGTGTTTTATTTATCAAATACCAGTAAATTCTGTGATTTCTCAGCCTTGGATGTGTTTTATCCTTTGAATGAGCACCCAAACTATGTTTATGTATATTTTTTTAAAAAAATGTTTATTTTATAAAAATATACAGTTTTGCTCTTTGGGTTATAATTATTTTTCCTCAGGAATATTTTTTTTGTAATTATTGTTTGGGAAAAAAAACTGGCTTTTGTGAGCGAGGAGGAAAAGTTATATTGCTAATTAATAAATTTGTTTTTGGATAATATTATTAATGTTTTCATAAAATTAGTATAATTATTTGTTTATGAAGAAAGCACCAACAGACATAATCCTTTAAAAATTTCAAATGGCAATCTAATCCATTAAAAAAGTCAACTATCTTTTTGGCATCCACTCAAAATTGCATTTGATTAGGTGGTTATTGATGCTTTCAGAAAATTTTATATTTTTTTAAATTACAGTTTTATCCCTTGTCCTCATGTTTGGGTGAACCCAAACATGAAACACCGCATCTTTATTTTAGAAAATGAAACTTTATTTTCATTTTATAATGGAAAATAAAGATGGGAGTGTGTCATGGAACACCGCATCTTTATTTTCTCTCTCTTTTTTTATTATTATTTTAAATGAAACTCAAGGAACTAGAGTTTCACACACTCCCATCGTGGTCTTCACTCACTCACATCATTGCTTACATTGCTCAAGGCCTTAGACTTTGTCTGTCACCATTCCCTTGCTTCCTTCTTCATTGTTGTTAATCTCTTCTATGGCCATTATGCATTGGACCTCTTCAGAGTTTATTTATGTTTGCCTTTTGATGCTCACAGAGAGGGTTTAAAAAACTCTTTGAAAACTTTTCACCTTTCTTTGACTAAACTATTGAGGTCCAAGGTGAAGTCTCTTCTTGAGAGTTTATTCATCTTTGTCTCTCGACGCTCACAGGGAGATTTTGGAAATTCTTTGAAAATTTTTCACCTTTCTTTGACCCGCTGACGAGGACCAATATAAGGTGGTCTCTCGTTTCGAGAGTTTATCAATCCTTGCCTCTTCATGCTCACAGGGAGGTCTTAGAAAGCTCTTTGAAAAACTTTTCACTTTTCTTTGACTAAACTGTTGAGGTCCAATGCAAGATGGACTATCTTCTTGAGAGTTTATTTATCCTTACCTCTTGACGCTCACAGGGAAGTCTTGGAAGCCTTTTGAAAAAAAAAAAAAAAAACTCTCTACGTTTCTTTGACTAAACTGTTGAGGTCCAATGCGAACAAGAAGGTCTATAAAAAGATTCATTCTTCTCATGACCCACTGATGAGGTCCAATGTAGGAGTATGTTCTCTACTCTTGCCTCTTGAAACTCAGAAGAAGGTCTCTAAAAAAACTCATTCTTCTTATGACCCACTGATGAGGTGCAATGTAGGAGTGTATTTTCCATTCTTACCTCTTGACGCTCTCAGGGAAGTCTCTAAAAAAATTCTCATGACCTACTAATGAGATCCAATGTGAGGTGAAAATTCTTTTTGAGAATTTTTTTCACTCTTACCTCTTGACACCCACAAGGAGGTCTCTAAAAAAATTGATTTATGAGATCCAATGTAAAAGTGCTTTCCACTCTTGCCTCTTGACGCTCATAGAAAAGTCTAAAAAAATTCATTCTTATGACCCACTGATGAGGTCCAATGTAAGAGTGTTTTCCACTCTTGCCTCTTGATGCTCACAACGATGTCTACAAAAATTTTATTCTTCTTATGTCCCACTGATGAGGTCCAATGCAAAGTAGAAAAAGAAGAGAGTATTTCTCACTTTTACCTTGATGCTCACAGGGAGGTCATTGAGGACTCTTCTTTGAAGATGTTGATCGGGTCTAATGTAAAACATGCCACACTCTGGAGTTAAAAAAGAATGATGTTTTATGAAATGAAAGAAATCTTTTCTCCAAGCAAAGACAAATAAATAAATAAATAAATAAGAAGAAGAAAAAGAAGAAAAGAAAAAAATCTCATATGGAAGAACGGGTCACTCATTAGTAAAAAAAAATGGAAATATATATATATATATATATATATATATATATATATATATATATATATATATATATAAATATTATATATATATATATAAAACTTTAAAGTTTTAAGATATGAGAAAATCAAAGGCTTAAAAAACTTTAACAAGTCAAAGTTATAAAGGCTTCACAAGTATGAAATGGCCGAAGTCCTCAAATACCAAAATTAAAAAAATCATGTTTATGATTACAACTTGAGATCCAATCCAAAACTAAGCAAGCTAAAGCTATCATACAAAAGGACACACCTCGATGATATGCAAGTTAAAGCTCAAAGCATGGGAGAATCAAGATGTAAAAAAAAAAAAAATCAAATGAATGATGAATGAACTTTGAGGTCTCAAGAAATCCAAAGTAAGAGAATCGAAGACTCTCACAAGTCAAAGATTTAGGGGGTGTTTGGATTGGCTTTTTTAAAGCTCAGAAGTGTTTTTGTATAAGTTAAGCACTTCTGGGTTTTAAAATTTATGTTTGTATTGGCTTTTGGGCAAAAGCTGAAGCTGTAAAAAAAGCTGAATTTCAGCTTTTTTGAGAAGCTGCTGAATAGGTGTTTTTGAAAAAAGCACTTAAGAGAAGTTGATTTAGGGGTTATGTAATTACTATTTTACCCTCAACAAAACTTTAAATTATTACTATCCATTTGCAAGCTCATCTTGTTATCATGGTATTTAAAATTCAAGTCTTAATTTTTTTTGTAGTAATAATAATAATAATAATTAGTAATAATTATTATTGTAATAATAATTATAATTATAGTACATGAAGTTATAATAATAATAATAATAATTATTATTATTATTAATTATTATTATAATAATATTAATTATTGTAATAATAATAATAATAATAATAATAAATGTAATCGTAATTATAATTATAATCATAATACATTAAGGTATTATTATTAGTAGTACTAATAATGTTTTCATTATCAATATCAATATTAATGTACAATAGTAACTCAATAAACTCAATAAATGCCCATTTTGGTAATTTACCATCTTTAAAAGCTATCTTAAAAATCCACATCCAAACAACTTTACACATATAAAAATGCTTTTGAATTAACTTACCCAAACATAAAATACTGAAAAGCACTAACTTACTCTCAAAAGCACTTTTTTAAAAAAGTACTTCTACAACTTAACAAATAAGCACTTTTTTCAAAAGCTTACCCAAACAAGGCCTTGAAGGCTTCACAAACATAGCATGTCGAAGTCTTCAAGAAACAACATCGAAGGAAATCAAGTTTGTTATTTTCGAATGTGGTGAGATCACAACTGGAGGTCCAGATGATGCTAAAAAATGCAAATTCTAAGAAAGAAATAAAGGAAGACCAAAGTCAACAAAGTCAAAAAGAAACATTGAAGCATGATTTTCGGCGAAAGAGTCGAGAGAATTAGAAAAGCAGTGTTAGGGAAACCAAATTCCTAGTTTTTTGGTACTTCTGGTCATGCTTATGTACTTATGTACTTTTGGAATCAATAAAATGTATTCAATATTTTTGCCCAATAATTTCTCATTCACACTTATTCTTAATTGGAGGTTCCATGACATGGTTTGCTCCTAATAAAATTCATGAACCCGCAATCCCTTAAAATCTTAAAAAAAAAATTAAATTTTGATTTGGATCTTCGTGGTCTTACAATTCATGTTTTCTTTTAAAAAATTTATATTTAAAATTTTATTTGTTATCATCTATAATCTTATCCATAAATTATTTTGAAAATTTTAATTATTTTTAAACTATAATATCCAGCAACTCATGTTTTTTTTTAAATTATATTTAAATGGTTTATTTACTATCCTATCCACATAATTATAATTAAAAAAAATAATTATTTTTTAAAATGTAAAATTTACCTTATTAATATATTTTTTACTTTTTATCATATAAAAATATTTATTAAGATTTTAATTATGCTCCTATTTTCTCTAAAACCGACCCTAATTAGCTCCGTTCCCCGTATCATATCCCAATCAAATATGAATGAATAGATCATTACTCTTTTTTTTTATTATTATGATCACCATTTGAAAAAACCTTTCGTTTAAGCTTTAACTATAACCTTTTGGCTCACTTATTCATTTATTTATTTATTTTCTCTTTATTTGTCTATTTATTTAAATTCTATTAAAAGATACCACGTGGGATAACCATAAAATAGGAAATCTTTTGGAAAATTTAAAAATTAAAAATAAAACTTAAAAACTCAAAAACTAAACGTGTTAATCAAATTTAAATCCAGTTCAAATCCGAATTCTAGAAGCTTTCTACAAAGGAAAGGTTTGCTACACTGCAGGTGCACCTTATCAACACGTTAAGCAATCTCTTATGATGTTTCCGCGTTGGTTGATGGTGACGCCCCCAATGGGTATTCTTTAGTTTGAAGCATGAATTAATGTTTTAATATATTTTACTATGTAAGTAAGGAAAATAAATAAATAAGGAACCAAGGCATAGCGTAATGGTTTCCTATTTTACTTGTGTTTGGAAAGTCTCGAGTTCAAAACCTCTCAAACACATTGCAAAATAATAAAAAGGTACTTGTCGCCAATTTGTCAAAAAATAAAATAAAATAAAATAAGGACTAGGAAAAAAATAACAAAATATAAATATAAATTTTAATATATTTTACTATGTAAGGAAAGAAATAAAATCCTATGGATCATATATGATCATTTTTTATTTTTTATGAAAAATAATATAAACATTTCTAACACATACTTTTATCAATCACTATGTTTTAATCATGCATTGGAAGAAAGTCAAACTCTCGACCTCCTGTATGAAAATCAAATGATTTACCTATTGTGGCTATGATTTTTTTTCTTTTTAGTTCTCAATATTTTTTTAATCATTTTTAATATTTTTGAAAACACATTATTAAAAAATATATAATTAATTTAAATGAGGAAAATTACTTTTTTTAATTATTTTTTAATTTGAATTTTGTTTATATATAATTAAGAATTATTTATGGAGGTATATAAGTAAACATTATTTTTTAGGTATATAAATAATGATATATTTTTATAGGTTATGCAAGAAAAAACCTTTTCTAATATAATGATTTAAGAATATGTTTTTTTTTTAAAAAAAAAAATTTAAACAGTGAGGATATATGATCTTGGTGAGTATATATAGAACAAATTTATTGTAATTCAACCTACATCATATTATGGTTATCATATAAGTGTTTTTGTATGTAAGTAGTTGACTTATAGCAAATCAAACATAAAAAAAAATGTGGACTTATTTATAACTGCATACAACTTACATGCAAACAACCCTGAATTGTTTTTCTATAACTTAATAAGGGAGATTCAAGCATGTGTTTCTTTTATTTTTATTTTCTTTTTTTAATATATATTTGGTACTAGGATTTTGTGAATTAAGGGTAACAAATCTAGATTTTACCCCATTATTTGGTTACTCTCATTTGGATTACCAAATTATAAAAAATTTTAATTTGGTTATTTAACTTTTGAATTACAATCAATTAAGTCATTATTGCTCATGCTGTTAACGGCATACTGATGTAGCGATACATGTCACATATTTCTCTCCACGTAAACAATATCTTGTAGCTACTAAAAGCATCATTTTCCCCGCCAACATCTCTACGTGGTTAATGATGCTACATCACGCAACATTGTCATGTTAGCTCTACGTCAAATGGGTGGCAAATATTGCCAATGTGGTGAGAAATGGGTGGTGATATGGGCCATCAAGTTATCTCACCATTAACATTGTATATGTCAGTAACCAAAATAACTGCAACTCTTAAGTTGGGTGGCTAAATTGAATTTTTTTTTATTATAATTTGGTGATTAAAATAAAAATACCCGAATAATTTGGTGACTACTTAGGTATTTTACCCATAGTTTAATTGTTATAACCAGTTTTTACTATAACTATAGTCAACAAGGCACTGTATTTTTTCAGCCCAACACTGTATCAGTATGTTACTGTAGCAGCCAGAATTCTTCATTAATTCCTTCTTCTTTCTTTCTTCCTCTTTCGTTGTTTCTTTCGGCTGAACACCTGAATATTGGAAATATTTTTTATCCGACGACCTGATTCAGGCAAACTTCAACTAGAAATCTCTTCCTTCCTTTTTGGTAAGTATTCTAGGAGCTTTGATCCAAGCCTTCACTCCGTATTTTGTTAGTATTTTCATTGTTTGAAAATCCTAGGTTTTCATGATTTGTGAGGATTTTAGGCTCAAATTGAAGCCCTTGTTCTTGTTATTCATTTTTGTGAATATTTGCAAAGAAATTTCTTGGTTATTTGTTGTAATTAGGGAGAAAATTTTTGTGTTATAGTCGGTTATACTGTAGCAGTATTGTAGCACCGATAATCTTTAGTTGTTTTTTTGGTTTCCTTGGATTAGAGTGAAGCTCAAACCCTTAGGAATTCATTGGTAACCTTTAGACCTAGCTTTGAGCCAACTCCAGGATTGATTTAGGGTTGTTTGTTAAAGAGACTTAGGGTTTCATTGTTTAATTTATTTTGCTAATTCTTGTTGGTGTTTTGTTGTGCTTTGGCTCGAAGATAATGCTTTGGCTCGAGGTAAAAAACTAGTAGAGGATTAGCGTTTGGGAAAGTGAAATCATAAGTTGTGAGTGGGATCGTTTATGCATAATTCTACTAGTAGAATATTTCTAGTTATATTTTATTGTTTGAGCTAAGTTTTATTGGCTTCTATACTTAAATCGAGGTTTTGATTGACTTAAAATGAGTTTATTTATTGATGTTTCATACTTGAAAAATGTTGTTGTTCAAGGAAAAGAATTTTAGTATGATATTTGCTTTGCAAAACTTTGATTATGCTTTGTATTCATTATTGCCATGGGGAAATAGCAGAAATTTTGATTATTGATTATTGTCCTGGTGATGGACTCCTCATTGTGAGATGCATGTTGAGGTGGCGTGGAAGACCGGCATACTTATTGGTCCAGTTTAGGTGGAGTGTAGAACCCTGACTGGATATTCATTGGAAATCCAGGGTCACCACACGGTGGACCGATAGGTCAACATCAAGAACATGAGTTTTTTTATGGCTCTGAACCTAGCTGAGACCACAACGAAGGTTTAGAAAGGTTTCTAAACCATGTTGCGTTTCTTTTATAGTGTCATATTAAATTTGTGGTTTTTGTAGTGAATATTGTGCTTTATGGATTTTGAGACTCATATTATATAGTTTGTTATATATATATATATGAAACTATTTTGATCTACTCGCATTATTATAAAAGCTTGGTTTGATCTTTAACTTGTTTTATAGTATAAACCCAATGTTTGGTATTTCGTGGATTTGTTGTTGTAAAATCGTAGTTGGGGTAAAAGGCTTTCTTGACACTATCTTTTGTTATATTGTATTGATGATTACTGTTAGGTGCCGTTTGGTTCGCGGTAATGATATATTACCATGTAATGAGATTACCGTGGCAATAATATCGGGAATGTTATATGCCCAGGAATGTTGTGGTAATTTATGATAACCATGTTTGGTTGAAAACTCATATTACATAGTAATCAACTTGGTAATGTTCAAAATTTCCTAATATACCCTATGTCTACGATTTTGTGCAAATTTAAATTTAAAGTAAAATAAAATTTTGGATAAAAAAAAATAAATTTTCAAAGTTGAACATTTTCCAAAATAATGTTATTCAAATATAATATTTTTATTTAACGAATTAAGTATGAAAATTATTATTTTTAAATAAAGGGTATATCTGTCAAAAAAATGTTTCAGATTACCACCCACATGGTAATCCAACATAGCCACCTATTTTGGTGGTAATATGATTACCAAGTTTCTTGGTAATCTTTGAAGGTTGGTAATTAAAGATTACCATCAATATTACTACCGTCACCAATCCAAACGTGGTAATCTTTTCAGATTACCACATAACAGGCGGTAATGTTTTCACATTACCTCGAACCAAACGCCCCCTTATGTGTATTTATGTTCTAAATTGTTTGTATTATTGGTAAAGCATTATTTTGGTGAGTTATATTGTGTATTTTGGTGTATTATTATATTGTGGTAATCCACTCACTGAGTGACTTAAGTAACTCACCCCTCTTTCCTCTTTCCAGGTTTTAGCAGACAGTAAAGCTGTAGTAAAACGGTGTATTGAATATCCACCATCAGTTTTCATTCATTTCTAAGTTCATATATGCTATCCTTGAGCTAACTAACTATTTGTACAAAATCTTAATAAATTGTTCAACCCTTTGCATTCAAAAATCTTTTATGCCTAATTATTTATATAAAATAGTTTTTAAATGCATTCCAAATTTATTTCTCTATTATTTAGAATTTTTCAAAAAAGTTGAGATTTTTAAAATTTTAAAATTTTAATTTTTAAATAAAAATTAAAAATTAAATGCTTGTGTGGGCCAACCTTGCCCGTCCTAATCAGGCCCACGGCCCGCCCGTTTTGACACCTCAACTCTCTCATGAAGAAAACGTGTGGTCACACGATAAACCGCAGGACATCATACCGCTTCACAGGCCTATATATATCCCCCTCAGCGTTTCCTTAATACGCCTGCTTTCCTCCCTCTCGCGAAACCCTAACCCTAATTTCCGCCCCCTTTTCCAAATCTCATCTCGCCGCTCTTGATCTCTCGATCAGAAGCCCTAGAATTCGCCCAAGCGTTTCGTTTTCTGATCCTTTCGGGTGTTCTCGTGTTGATTTTGGGGATATTTGCCGCGAATTTTGGTGTTTGTTTCTTGATTTTTGATTTAGCTTTCGATCATGTCGAGGTGCTTCCCGTATCTGCATCCAAACCGCGAGGCTGAGGCTCTGATCGAACCGATTAAGGTTTGTTGAGCATTAATGTCCGCTGCGATTGATTCCTTGCGTTCATGCTCAGCTCCTTGATGATCGATTGCCTTTTGTGTGACATCTTTGATGTGTATTAACATGTATATAATTTGAGAAAATCATGTCAATATAGATTTGTTTGTAAATCTATGGTTGTAATTTTTAGGCGAGCTTTGGTTGTTTGCGCGCATGTTGGAAGTAGCTTTGATTGAGATCTGATCCAAGTTATCAACTTTGTGAATAAAATAACTTGATAAATCTGGAGAGTCTCCGATTTTGGTATTTTTTTTTAATACAAAAAGGTGTTTGGTGTTTCTTGAAGCGGATGAATTAGTTCTTGAAACAAGAAGTTTTTGTTGGTGGTTTGCAATGGAATGTAATGGAGTGGATTTTGGTGTAGAGTGGAGTGATGAAGCATCTGGATGAGGAAATATTGGTTTAGAATAATTATATGCTCAGATAGAGAAAAGTTTGATTTTTTTTTATCTCAAATAACTAATAAATGAAAGAATGTTGGAAGCAGTAAACATGAGGCCATAATTAACAGCCTTTAAGCTTTGAAGTTGATTTGTCTTATAACATTGAGTAGATTAATGCTTTCATGTACTGGCTAACCTGAATTTGAATCACTGGTGTGATCTAGATGCGTTTTAGTTTTGAAATTTTGATTTATGCTGTTTAGGGTCATGAACGTCTCCCTCAATGAAAGTTATCTTAGTATTCTAACAATTAAGCTGATCAACGTCTGGTATATTGTTGAGCCCATCTGCTTTAATCCTGTGAAGTGTGGGCACTTTCTTGCATTGTTGATGGCCTCTAACAATTATGCATGATGTATTATGTCTTGTATTGTTGTTAAAATGTCGCTGATATTGAGATGGGTTCCTTTGTATTATATGCTTCTGTACCTTCTAGTTCAGAGTTAATGATTATTAACCTTGACTTAGATCAGTTTAACGTGTGGAATCCAGAAGATGTGTAACTTGCATGATGCACGGCTCTCAAGTAGATAGGGGATGGGCATGAATTATGACGTGGGGAAAGAAGGGTTTTATGAATTAAGTGTTTTTTGTGTCTCTTGAAGTTATAATTGGAATAAGAGTTTTATGTGTATCTCGAAGTTATAATTGGAATAAGAGTTTTATGTGTATCTCGAAGTTATAATTGGTATAAGTAACTGTGGGATTATGAACCATGATATGATTTGGAATGAGTTTGGCGCTTGGGTATCATGTTCCTGCTAGTAGGTGGATTTAAATGAGTATTGTTGAAAATTTTAGCTTATGTGGTAGTTCCTATTTGCCTAGATTTGCTTGTTGTTGAGCTCCAACTGTTATCAGTTAGTGCCACCCTTTTTTTTTTCCATAGGGAAGTGTTCAAGGATTGTCTAGTAATTGTCTTAGCTGCTGTGTGTATATTGTCTCTATAATAAAGAAGCATATGTTCTGCTGACAAGATTTATTTTCTTTTGCTCAATATAGCTGTGTGTTGTGTTGAGAAGTCATGAAAGAATGTATCTTCTGAATTTCTCTTTGAGTTTGCTCCATCTATTCTGCACGAGAATTGATGGTTCTTGTGCTTCTGTGAAGCTCCAAAATGGTAAAGAAAGTAGAAAGGAAAAGAAGGATAGAAGGAAGGAAAAGAACAGGGAGAAGAAAGACAAGAAGGAGAATAGAAAGAGATCCCGAGAGGATCATGGGAGCTTTGAACCTAGCAAGCATAGCCCAAAGAAAAGGAAGCATGATGAAGGGAAGGGTTTCCCGGCTAAAGCCGTAGATGATGGATCCGAACAGTTGGAGAAAAGCAGCATTACAGAAGAACTTGGTTTGCCATTGTCTACATATAGCCCGTATGATTCCGATAGATCTCAGAACACCAAGCAGAGGGAAAACCCTGCTGCTACTGCCCCGTCAATTAATCATAATAATGGTAGATCAGCTGACCTTTTCCCTTAATGTGATTATGTATTCTAGATTGGGGATCTAATCCTGGTTTTCCTTTCTTTGCAAAGTTGGCTTCATTGTCCGTGTCAGGCTCCCATTAGGGAAGAAGCAGAAGGATGCTGAAGCACTTGTCCCCAATGAAGAAGATCCTTGCTTCTCGGGCAGACTTGAAACACCTTTTCAAAGTTTACACTTCCCATCAAGTTCCCAAAGGTACAGTTCTGCAGACCAATCTGAAACTGTTTCCAATCAAGAAGCAGCTGAAACCATGAACAAACCCTTCAACTCCCAACAAAGGCACAGTGGCCCTTCAGGCAGAGTCGAAGAAACTTACAAGCAAGATGTTGCACAACCCAATGAGAAACCATCCAGCTCCCAGTTAAGATATACTAAAACACCTGGTGAACAAAAAGTAGACAAAGTTCCTGCCAGTGCTCCTACACCTTCTACCTCCAACCAAAGGCTCAGCCGCATTGAAAGAAAGGAACAACGGTACCAAGATTTGGTTTCAAACTGGAATCCTCAACAATTCCAGTATGAATTGTCAGATGACAGTGAAGACAATTGGCTATTTGGCTCTCGACAAGGGAAAGATAATGATGCGGGGTGTAAGACTGGTGCCGAATCTTCGGTTTATGGAAATACCACTGCAGTGTCTTTCCAACCTCGAGCCTGCTATATACCAGAGATGGATATGCATGCTTTGCCATTTGTGGTTCCTTTTTGAATCTGAAGGTTGCCAGGATGGTTAAGAGTGTTCAGAAAATGTGGCAGCAGTGATTTTGTTGCAAGAGGGGTTAGGACTTAACAAGGTCAGGTCTATGGAAATACTGGTGTGGTATCTTTTAAACCTCCAGCCTGCTATATGTGGTTCTGTTTGGAAACTGAAGAATTTAGAAAATGTAGCGGCAATGATTTTTGATTTTGATATATATATTTTTTTCTTTTTTGTTGCTGGGAGTTTGTGGGACATTCTGCCTCTATTCTTCATCAATGTTGGTGATGTTTCAGATTAACAAGTGATATATATATATATGTATATCACCATATATCATGAGCATGTACATAATTGCTGGGAATTCTTGATTTCATTGAGGTGAAAGTGAAATATGGTTTCAGAAAAGAGTTGTCTTCAGTTTTTCCTTGATGCTTTTTTGTGATAAGTTGTCTGCTTTGATTCTTTGCAGAAATGATAACAACATTAACAAGGGAGGTTATTTATATTTTTTTTTATTTCTTTATATTATTCTGTATAAATGTTAGTGTCTTATGATTATTATTTAGGGTCATGTTTTTTTTTTTACTGTCACTGACTCACTGGTGCTGATTTTTTCATAAAAGAGAACAAAATTTGTGTATATAACTTGTTTTTTTTTTATTTGCATGAATAATTTTTTTTTGGATATTTAAAAAATAAAAATGTCCCTTTTTAATCAAAGATTAAAATTTTTTTTGTGAATATAAACCAAAATTATAAAGTTTTTTTTGCAGTTTGAGAATCCATGGTACAATTTTTCCTTTGTAGATCAAAAGGTGTATTTTTTAATAAATTCTATTTTATAAAAAATACAAGGACAACAACAAAAATTTTAAAATATATTTAAAAAATAAAATGGATGATAACTTGAGGTCAAAGAATTAATTTTTTTTTTTTTTGAAAAAAGCGACAAGCGTTTTAATCAGGGCGTGCACGTGGGGGAGCCGTGCTCGACACGCATGACTTTCGAGACGAAGACCGCAAAAGATCTAATGCCAATTAATCCAAGGGCTATTGGCTCAAAGAATTAACTCTTTCTACAACATTAAAACAATGGCTGAAGTGAGTATCTTATTTGTTTTATTAAAAATAAAAATAAAAATAAAAATAAAAGTAACATGATGTCAAAGAAAAATTATGCCCAACCCACTTCATTTACAATGTGATGGTGACCATTCAATGAGGTGACTTTCATTCCTTCAAAAAAACATTCAGCCAAAAGTCATTCAAAGATGGCAGCATACTCACCAAACTAACAATATATTTGTGTGTGTATATATATATATATCATTTTCACAAACAAATACCAACAAACAAGAACAACAAATCCCTCCAAAGATTTAACAGGAAGTCTTCTCTTTAGTCTTCAATTTTTTATTTAATCTTTTTTATTTCTCTAGAAAATGTTTTTTTCCATATATATACCTTATAAATATTTCAATTCACATGTATCCTTGATTTCACTGTTTATCAGACAAATAAATCATTTCTAAATATATTTCTCTTACACATCATCATACTTTAGTGAGATTTAAGTAAAAAAAAAAAGATTAGGTAAAATGGCATTTTTTAGGAAAAATTTAAGTTGACTATATTGGGGTTTTACAGGGGTACATATAAACTTAGAATAAAGCACTTTTGTAAGGGTGTATCTGAAAAACTCTCTTAAAAAATAAAAAATAAAAAATAATAAATAATAAGAAACAAAGGCAAACTTCTTATCCAACTCAAATACTTCTAACCATGTCCATCAGCCACCATCCACCATCAAATTGACCAAATTATATAAATCAACATTTCTAAAATATGATACAAAGATTTCCAAGTCCAAGTCTTTGTGATGCTTTTCTTCTTGTTATCTTTTCAGTATGCCATGTTTGACTGATTAAAACTTTCAACAAATAACCACAAAAAATCATACATACATTTACAAATATATTCATAAAAATGTTTGGTTTACATTTAATAACACCAAACAAGAACAAAATACATTATGAATTGTTCTTCCATTATGAAATTCCCTCATTATTCATATCCATACATCCCTTGCAAACAAAAACAAAGAGACTCTGTTATCTATTTAGGGTCTCACTGTACAAAGCTTTCAAGCCAAAGATTCTCAAATTTAAAAATTAAGAATCCAACCAAAAACAAAAAAAAAAAACAAAAAGTTTTTGCTGTTTAAAATTGTAGCAATGGAGTAATTTATTCAAAGCTCGAAGATCGGCTCCATCTCCCTTTCAAGTAATCCTCCCATGAACTAATATTATGTTGCTCATAACTTGTGACCGATGCGTCATCATCTATATCGAGCAATGCAAGGCCTAAATGTGAGCCGAAGCTCGAAACAGGATAAGTTTCTTCGTCTTGGCAATCCAAGTCATTGCCATTGTTTTTGAATTGAGCATTCATCCATTCCTCGACTTCTTGATCACCTCTCAAGAGTCTCAATATCTGTTTCATTTTAATGAAAGCAAAATAAATTTTACTTTTGTATTCTATGTATTACGACGAAAGTGCACTTATGATCCTCGAAATACAAATGAGAGCAAGTTAGTGTACTTATAAGTGGAGTTAGTACCTGGTTCAACGCCGGTCTTAACCGTGCTGTTCTATTGATAGAAAGAGACGCGGCTAATACCATTCTTTGCACTTGATCCTCATCGAACTTACCCTCTAGTTTCGGATCCAACAATTGTGTCATTTCGCCTTTCTCTAGTATCGGCTTCGCCTTTTTATTTGTAAAATAAAAACTAAAAATTAGCATTAAAGAAGGCGAAATATTTGTAACAAGTGAAATAGTTTTTAGTTCTTACCCACATAACTAAACTCTCTTGACCCTTCGGGTTCTCATCATTTATCGGCTTTCTCCCTGTTAATAGTTCAAGTAAAACCACACCAAATGCATATACATCAATCTTATCACTAACTTTCCCATACATAAAATACTCCGGAGCAAGGTACCTAACAAGATCAATGAAAAAAATCATTACTAAATTTTGAAACAAAACTCTAGTTGGATTGGACAAGAATTATTATTACCCGAAAGTCCCGACAACATCGTTATGTGTCAAATATGAAGAATTTTTCGGTGCCCACAGAGCTAACCCGAAATCTGACAACTGAAATTCAGAAGAAATTCAATCAATTTAGAGTATAATACAATCAATTTAGAGTTAAAAGCTTGAATGGTTTTTCATACTACCTGAGGTTCAAATTCATTCGAAAGAAGGATGTTCGAAGATTTAACATCTCTGTGAATTGCTGGTCTAGAACAATCACTGTGAATGAAGCTTAATGCCTCTGCTGCTCCAATTGCAATCTTGTATCTCATGTCCCATGAAAGTGGATGCTTAGCTTTTTGGCCTTGAATTTATAAACACAACACAAACCAGATAACCGAATTCAATTTGCCGATCTTGATATCTCGATAAACATAAAAATTTATTGAGTTTTAGAAGCTCACTGTGGAGGTTTTCCTCTAAACTTCCTTCAGAGAAGTAACTGTAAACAGAGAGAAGGCGAGTTTCATCGATGCAGATTCCGATCAAAGGTACGATGTTATCATGTTGAAGTGAGGTGATGATATTGACTTCCAAGAGGAAATTTTTTGATGATTCTGCAGATAATTTTGATACTTTTATCGCAACTAGTTGATCGTTTGAGAGACATCCCTTGTATACTCTGCTGTTCCCTCCTTTTCCAATCAAATTATCTGTTCAAATTCACAATGACTTCTAATCATAAACAGAAAAAAAAAAAAAAAAAAGGTATGCATGCTAATATGAAAGAAATTACTGAAACAACGAACCTGAAGAGAAATAGTCGGTAGAAATACGGAGTTCATCATATGTAAACCATTTGCAAGAAGAACATGGGTTCATTCCAAGTACAATTTCCAACTCCTTCTTGAGATCAATTGAATGGTTACGAACAATTTCGGCATCTTCAGGAGACTGAATTGCTGGCAGAGACCTATCTGGTAAGTTCATAACCCACTGAACAACCGACATTTTCCTCACTCGATTATCTTTTACAGTTTCGACGTTTGCAGAAACTGTTTTTCGGAGAAGAGGCCAACCAGGCATCAGCTGTGGTTCGCGATCAAGCACGCAACAATCATCCACAACACTCTTTTTTTTGCTACTTGGAATTATCACTTTTGGATCCATACCAACACTTGGATGTAATATACTTCGGAGATTCGTCTTCGGCTCTTGTCCTATAACATTAACACTAACTTAAAGCTAATATCATCAATGAAAATTCTCCGATAAAAGTTGAAAATTGAGAGAGAAGAATACAAAACCTGGAGGGAGCTTTGCGGAACCCTTTTCTAATATGATCTTTCCATTTTGAAGCGCGATTAGAGTAGTAGTTGGAGGTAGCTTTTTAGCACAATATTTGGCGACAGAAGCCGAACCCCTGAAAGACAAATAAAGTAAAGATTCGGAATACATTTAGGAAACAGACACAAAGAAATTTTTATTTCTTCAATCTTTTCATTCTTACCCAAATTTGCAAGTCTTGTTAGCTCCAACTACCACTGCTTTGGCAGTGTTCAGTTTTGCTTCTCTTACCAAAACTCTTCTAATGGAATTACCTCTAGAAATCCGGCCAACGAGAACTACCTATCAAACCAAAAATCACTTTCACTACTAGCGAAAAAAGAAGACAAACTTTATCAAATCAAAGTATGAATTTTACTAACTTGTTTCAAGCTACAAAGGCCTTCATACACAGCTAAATAATCATCAATTTCTTTGATCAAAGAAAGCGTAGTCGTATTCGAGAGGTCTGCAAAAAGAATCATAAATAACAAGCCAAACAAAAACAAGGATCACAAGATCATTTGCTCGATGAATACCGGAATCACGGCAAACATGAACGGCGACAACTCGGTCACCTTTCTTCGCAATTTTGCTCAATGCCCAATCAAGTAACTCTCTCCCATTTGCATCAATTTGAACACCAACCAAAATACATGATCTCTCATCACTCTTCATCTCCTTCAATTGTTCCTCCACACCCATCATTACTTGCAAAATAACAATTCCTCATTCAAAACATTAAAGTCCACAAACAGCGCCCCTTCAACATGTATAAAAACAAGTTATTGGTCAGACATTGACAAGGAGAAAAAAAAAACACTCACTATTACAAACCAAATTGACAATAAAAAAAATCTCAGCTTTAAAGCAAAACACAGAAGACAAACACATCCAAGCACAAGATCATATAAATAAACAGAAAAAAGTAACAGAAAAGCAGTATAAATTAATGGAGTGACTCATCAATCATAAGAAAACTCACCTAAAATCTGGTTCATTTGTCACATTCTGAATTGGAGAGAACATTCTTTCAAAGAAAAAAAAAGGAATAAAAAAGTGGTGCATTGATACAAGAAGAAGAGATTGAAGATGAAATATCATCAACCCCCAACAACTCCAAAAACCAAAACTAACTAAAAAAAATGGATAGAAAAAGAAAGAAAAAAATCAAAAGATGGAAGCTTTTTGATGATGATTTGAACTTAGTTAAGCTGTATGTTTTCTAATACCAGAATGAAAAGGAGATGTTTTATAGAGAAAAATGGAGCATTGAAGGTGAGTTCCGTTCTCCCACTATGAGAGGAAAGAAACAGAGAGAGAGAGATAGGTTGGAGTTCCGGGGGAACAAGATACCGTTGCCGGTTTTCTCGCGGGAAACCCGAGATAGCCGGTGGACCGTATCGCGACCGACACAATGGTATGGTTTTCGGTGACCGGATGTAGCCGGTTGTTGCAAACGGTATTGAGTTCCATCATAAAAGGGGGTTATGCTACCATTGTCGGTGACTGTTATATATATATATATATATATATATATATCAACATTTATATTTATTATTTATTATAAATATATACAATTATATATATTGAACGTCTGCAGGTACAGTAACAATTAGAGTTGCAGGGTGAGTACTGACTAGTATTTTGATTTTTTATAATTCATATAGGTTTAGTAAAAATAGGGTTAAACGGTTAATATTTGTTCAAATACTATATTTAAATTGATTGAATAATTTAGATCAAAACACTATTCATCCCACAACTGATATATATATATATAAACTAACCACCTCATAACATATTGGCACTAGGTCCTTTGCGTACAGTGTTCATGTCGAAGATGACTGAAATTGAATTCTAATGCTTTGCTTGGATGAAGGTTTTGGGAGGTTTTGTAAAGTAAGGTAAAGTAAAGTAATGGGAGGTAAAAGGAGGTTTTAAAACCCTTCTTTACTTGGGGCAGGGTAAGGTAAATGGAGGTTTTGAAACTTTATTGTGTTTGGTTTGAAGGTAATTGGAGGTAAGGTTTTATAGTAATATTACCAAATTACCACTATGCTGAAAGAAAAAAGTTGTAACTTTATTTACAATTGCATGAAATTTACATGATTTTCTCATTGTTTACAAAAACATCTCCCTTGATTGTTGTTATATTAATTAATAATATTAATTAATTAAAAAAA
This sequence comes from Dioscorea alata, assembly GCA_020875875.1. NCBI lineage: Eukaryota > Viridiplantae > Streptophyta > Magnoliopsida > Dioscoreales > Dioscoreaceae > Dioscorea > Dioscorea alata. Next base: position 4,303,610 of record CM037024.1, on the reverse strand, counting down.
TATTAATATTATATCAATATTATATTAATATAATATAATATAATATTAATATGTTTATTTTTTTAATTAATTAATATAATAATAATAAATAATAATATTATGTTAGAATTCTTGTAAATGACCAAGGGCATTTTGGTCAACAAAAAGAATAATTTATATTTAAAACCTCCTTAATTCTCCAATTTGGAGGGTTGGAAAATGTGGTTAGATGGAGGTTTTAAACCCTTACCTCCACCCTTACCCCCTCCTTCAACCATGATTATTGCCAAAACCTTATCTTACTTTACCCCCCAAAACTTCTATCCAAGCAAAACATAATAGGTATAAATGTGTCGAGGCTACATCTGTGCATATTCCTAATTTTCTTTAAATAAGGACGCTTGTTCCCTATTTGTCAATATATATATATATATATATATATATATATATATATATATATATATATATATATAATAAATACATATTTATTTTCAGTTATACATATATTTAAGTCAAAGAGCATTTGGTCAAACAACACTAGGCTCACTAGAAATGATTTAGTTTACATGAATTTTATTGTCTGTGTTTGAAATGCAATGAATGCAGTAGTGCCAAAAGATCTTGGTTGTTAACCCAATACTTATATTACCGGTGAGAAAACATGATCAGAAAATCAATTTTCGAATGTATATACCCCCTAACTATATATTCACTTGTCCCAACTGTGCACAACTTATAACTTAAAACTAGAATTAAATATCAAATCCATGTAATAGGTTTATTTATTTATTTAAATTAAGTTATCAATTGATATAACAGACAAATGGCCCATTATTACATATCAGTGCTAAAAAAAAAATGATCTTATTTAAGCGATCAGAATAAATAATAAATATATGTTTGTTATATATGTATGTCCATACAAAAGTTCAAAATGACAAATTTACCCTTATAAATTTTAAATTTTTAATATATGTATATAATGGTGTCTGTTTAATTGCATGTTATAATTTAATAAGGAATGAAAATAACTAAAATGCCTTTTATTCCCTGATAATATGTATACATTTATATGGAGTATTTGCCATTTAATGCATAATAGTGTTATATAATTATTTAAAATTTTAAAATTTATTACTCTTTATGGGATTAATTATGCACATGGCAAAAATAATTGAGACAATAAAATTTTCAAAATATTTAAAAATTTCCAAACTAAATTAATCTTTAATAGTGTACATCTAAAAATCTAAGTTGTTCTCAAGAGTAAAGATATTATGCTGTCTGTTTAACTGCATGTTATAATTTATTTTTTTATAACAATTAGATTTTTTCCATGGTTTCTCTCAATTTGATTTGGATCTCTTTTGTTTGGTATTTACCATGTCAAAAGAAGGCAAGTCTCATTTTTTTCCCAAGGTCTAATTCACCTTTTAAATAACACTAGTCAAAATTTCAAATTAATTGGATAATACTGGATGACAATATCTTTTATATTTAATAATGATATATTATAATTTTATTAATAAAAAATGATTGAATTATCAGACAGTTAAATATGATTGTTAGGAATTTTATTTTATTTCAAATACAGATCTACAGATAATAATTTGTTATCATTTAATTTTAAGTTTATTGTAATTGGATACTGTGAAATGCTAGCTTATTTATACATATTGTTAAAAAAATGTTTTATTTTGTTCAATAAAATAATTTTTTTTAATGATTTTCTCTTTATTAACTCCACACTAATCAAACAATGTTAAATTACAACAAATCTTAACATTAAAGTTTAATTTGTAAAATTGAAACTTAGCAGGAAGTTGAGGCAAATTATTTGATTCAAAAGTTTTACTATCAAGTGTTTAATGAAAATGTGAGATGAAAAGAAGATTGAATCATTTATTAGCCCCTCCATATTTTTATCATAATCAATTAGTTCTTTTATTTTTTTTGTTAAATAATCTTTCTTTTGTTGATTAATGGTTTCAAGTTCGAATATTTATGTATAGAAAAATATATGTTATAAGAGGTCTATTTTTTTTAGACTCACAGTATTTTACCCTAAATTAATTTAAAACTCTTGGCTCCTAAAAGTATATATAAGACCAAATATATATGTATATCAAGAGTTAAATAAAAGAAAAAAAAAATAGGCATTTCAGAAAGCATTTTAAATCAAAACCTTTTAAAAATAAATTTTTTAAAAGAAAAGGAAACTTTTAGGTTTAAATGGAAATAATGCCAACTTATCATATGTCCAAGATAAATATAAAAATTGATTGATAGATAGATGCACATTAGACTATGACCGTACAAACCAAAAACAAGAACAAGTGGCCTTCGGTGGTATTAATGGGATCAATAAAAGCTTTATGAAGATCTATGTCTATCACACATCATCTATCTGTTTTTATTTTAAGTGGGCCAAAAAGACTATAAAAGCACACCGGCCATTTTATTAAGTCTTCACACAGTGGGGGAAAATATAATAAAAATTTAATAATAAATAATTTGAAAAAAAAAGAGTATCTAATTATTTTGTGCTTGATGAATCACTCAAAATTGGGTGAAGGAAAAGGTATGGAAACTTTAATACATCCTCATGCTTGAATGGTCATGTCAAGATGCTTGTGAGAATGTTATGGTAGCAAATAAATGAATAAATAAAATGTTTACCATAAATAACATTTTATTTATTTATTTATTTACTAAATAGGCGACAAACACCCCTTAATTTAAGAAATTGTCAAAGGGACAAATAGCTACGGAGGTGCACCAATTACAATGACTTACAAATCTTCTAAGAAAATACCTCTGCTCTGCAGCCTGAAAAGTGAAACCATTATTTCTCCAATAAAGAACCCACACCCCGGCTCGTGAACAGGACTGATGAACAATATTTGCTCAGAGTGCATAGTACATAAACAGTACAAAAACAGTATTATTAGGGGAAATATTTGAACCCTTGCCCTTTCTTAAGTATTTTTGTGTTATATCATTGGGCTCTCTAGTAGTTGACAAAATCAATGTTTTTTCCTTATTTATTTGATCAAAAGGTTGTAAATAAAATATATGTCGGTACAAAACTTTTAATTTAATAACTTTTTGATTGATATTCAAGACCAGGGTGGATGATTAGTTATGAGATCATAAGCATAATCTACTCCATACCTATATAAATGTCTCCTTCCAGTGTCCCGTTTTATCTGTTTTTATTACATAAAAAAGTATTTTTTTTTATGTTTTTTTATTTTTTTTCACAATAAGCATTAAATATATATAGGAAAATATTGGTAAAAAAAATAAAGATAATTTTGAAAGGTTAATTAAAACTTTTAGTAACTTTATGAAACCAATTAACTTTCTTGATGTAAGAGAATAAGTTGTTTTGGATATTTAGGTAGTGTTTGTTTTAAGGAATTTTGAGTTATATGTAATTTGAGTTACTGGGTTTTTAAAAATCCAGTGTTTCGTTCACATGATTCTAAAAACCCATGTAACTCAAATTATATCCAATGGGAGATTTTATTTTACGCTCAAATTAGGCGTAAGTCAAAATCCCGAGAATTGAAGATCCTTAGATGGTGTATATATATGTGTTTATATACATTTATATACACATACACATATACATATACATATACATATACAGAAAATATGTACACATACACATTCACATATGCATATATACACACATACATGTAATATACACATATATATACATATACATACATATACATATATTTTATATAAACATACATAGGTATGGTTATATATATATATATATATATATATATATATATATATATATATATATATATACACATATACATATACCTATACATATTATGTTTATATATACATATACTCATATACATACATATATATATGCATATATTCATATATACAGACACACATATATATACACTTATACACATGTGTTTTCCAATTTTAGATTTACAGATGTTTCCAAACAAACAAAAAATCTTGTAATACAGTAATTCTAGTTATACTCAACCAACACACAAGATTTAACTGTACTGTATTTTGAAAACCAAATATTTTCAGTTACATTGTAGCTAGAAATCCATTGCATTTAAAATTACATCCAACCAAACACTATTTTATATAGAGATAAAGAGAGTCGTATAAACTATAGACTGATGCCTGAATTTTTTATTTTTTTTGGTTACTTGTAACTAATAATTTGCCAAATAAACATTAATTATAAGATCTAAGCATGAGGTGTGAAATCTCAAGCATCTACTATAAAATATAAAGAGTTTGAATTTTAAATTTTGAACTTTTGTTTTTATAGGACACAAGTAGGGTTAATTTTTTGACAGGGTATCAAACTATGGTCATTTTTCATTATAGGGTCCGAACTTCAATTTGAATCAAAATGGTCACCCAACTTCAATTTTGTTTTATATGGTGGTTACCCGAGAGATTCTGACCTATTTTTTTAGTGATATAAATGCCGAAAATTTTCTGTCAACATATGCATGGCACACTGGCCACCAAATTGGCAATTTCATTTCAGATATTGATAGAAATTTTTAACATCAAATCATTAAAAATATGCTAAAATCTCTTGGGTGATCATCCAATGAAACAAAATTAAACTTGGGTGACCATTTTGATTCAAATTGAAGTCTGAATCCCAAAATGAAAACGAGCCATAGTTTGGTATCCTATCAAAAAATTTACCCGACACAAGTAGGTAAAGAAATCAAGGCCAAACATTTGTGGCATTAATAGTTTTCAATAAATAAATAAAAAAAAATAGCATATCCTTCCCGACCACCACCACCATAAGGATATCATATCTTCATTTAATTTTAAGAGGTGATGTATTAGAAGTGACATGTCTAATTGTTCTATTGGATGTTGTCCTATATAACTAGTGGTGGAACTGTGGAAGCATTTATTTCTTGATGATTTTATAAGTTGCAAATATAGTAATCAGATAAATATTAGTTGATGGTTTTATGTTTTTTTAAATGGAAGTTAACGTTTTTTTTTTTTTTTTTTTTTAAGCGGGGGGGTTAATTGAACTGCAGAGTAATTATAATAGACATCCAAGATTAAAAAAACAAGATTAGCTTCATAACTTGTGCTCATAATCTATTTAGGATTTTGGTGAATGAATGCAACAAGGCAATTCAGAAAAATTTGAAGTTGAAATACTAGTTATAGACTTTTAAATTGACACATTTCTTTTATTAAAAAAATTAAAATTAGTATTTTACTTATATTGAGATATTTGAAAAGTTGACTTCATCCCTACAGCAATAGCTGAGTAATAAAATACTTTATCAAACGAGATGTTGAGGGTTGGACTTCCTTTTGATGCTTGGTTGATGTCTGAGAACAAAAAAAAAAAAAAAAAAAAAATACAGAAAACTTATCTGCATTGTAAAAAAAAAAAAAAAAAAACTAATTTCTAATAACTAAACCTCATTTTCAAAGGCATATAGTTTTATTTTTTTTTTAATTTGTCAAAACAATAGTTTATATTTCTTATATATATATTATTTCTAGCAAAAGTAATATTTGATTTATTAGAAGAAAACTTACATTGATGATTGATTATAATTTAATTTGCATTCACCAATGTAAGAATCCACTTATGCATCCAATGAGTGTAAAATTGACAAAAATTAACTATAGGACATTTTAAAGCTTTGGAATAGTTGCTAATTCTCATATTTTAGATCAGAACAAAGCTAGACAACAAAAGAGAAAAATATAATTTTTTTAGTGTTAATAATCAATAAAAGAACTAAAACTATATAATCTCAAAGAAAATTATTATAAGTTGAGATGTAATTTTGAAGAAGAGAAATTTTACTGTTGTTGTCTTGTTGAACAACATACTCAACATATTTATTTATTGCTTAAAAAGGTTGTTGATGTTATATGTTTAGTGTTAATCTAGTTACAACTTTTTCAAACAATTATTTAAAAACATTTATGCATGTCCACTAAATCTCATGTGATGTGCTTGGTATATAATAGTATTAATATTGAGTGTTGTTTTGAATAAAATTTAATTAACTTGCTACCACTGATATGACAGATATTTATTTGCAAGTAGATACAACATCCCTTGGCATTTATGATCTTATTCTACCTGAACTAGATTTCAGTAGCTCACAAAAATAATTTTTTTTAATTGATAAAAACACAATCATTTGGTTTAAAAATAACATTTGCCTTGACTAGGGTTAGTAGTTTATAATGCTTATCCACTTCCTTAAACAATCTAAATAATTTATTTAATAGCCTTCTTTGAACTACAATAAATGGTAATATACACTTCAGTTACATGCCAAAATTATCAATTATGGATATTTAACAAAAATATAATAAATAGCATGGATTTCTAAATAGTATTTAATTTGATTCGGAAAAAAACAAAATCCAAAAACCTCCTCTGTGATGCAATAGTAAACTATTCATCTGAGTCATTAACAATAATTGTTTATTTTTTTTATTTTTTAAATAATATGACAAACCACAACAAATAACCACATATTGAGAGAGATTCAAATTTTATACTTCTCATATGAGAGTCAAATATCTTAACCACTGGACCACACTAAAATATACAATCATATAGTGGTAAGGAGTTAAATTTTCTGCCTCTCACATGAGAGTCAAATGTCTTAACAATTCGATCGTTACAATGGTGATAATAATTGAATAATTTAGTAATTTTTTTTAACTTTTTTTTTTTAAAATTGACCTAAATTTTAAAATTTCAAAATTAAAAGGGCTACTCTCTTGAGTCTACTTTCCTCATAGAAATAAAGGTAATTAATAATATATAGATTTTAGAGAAAAAAGGGTTAAGAAGCTTAATTACATCTATTATGGACTGCACCACTATTTTATTATCCTAACAAATAATAAAAATTTTCTTGATTTTAAAAATATAAAAATAAAACTAAAATTATGGGGAAAATACATGGCAAAGGAGTTAAGGTACTTGACTCCCATGAATGAGGTCAAGGGTTTGACTCTCTCCTAAAAGTATGTGTATTTGGGATTGCTTATCCATATTGTCACAAAAAAAAAAAAGCAATACGATTTAGTCAAAATAGAGAGATATATAACACAATAACTTCACGTCTATGCATGGCTCTGACTGACATGTAGTTTGTCCATATTTTGTGTATATATACTATGAAACTTCGTCAAGAAGAATTATTATTTTATAAAGTTTATTTATTTATCGATAAATGAATATTTATTAACTTTGAGGGTTTTATATTGTATACAATTGAGCAGGAGTAACAAAGTTTGAAAACATTATTATATTAGATGCTATGAATTTTATCAATGTCGTTTGAAACATTGAATGAATGCTAAGTAACTTTTGAACTATCCTAATAAGAATGATATTAGAGTCCCGTATAGATAAATCTAGATAATATGTTTGTTTTACTAAATATGTCTCCGAAAGAGGAATTTCTAACAATAAAGCTTTGAATATGAGAAAAATATACTAAATATAATATGCATTTTGCAAAACTTAAAAATGAGATTGAGTTTAGTTCATAGAAAAAAAATTGACTCTAGAGGTGTATTTTAAAAAAAAAATTACAAATATAATTAGTCTAAAAAACTTTAATTTTATATGAAATTTGTATGGTTTATATATATATTTGATAAATTATTAATTTATGTTTAGTTGGCCCTAAAAAGTTTTAAAAAAATTATTATCTTATATATTTAATAAAATTATTAAATTAGCATATTTACCAAAGTTGCGACTTAAAAAAATATGATAAAAAATATTATTTAATCAATATTATTAATTTATCTTATTATATACTAGAAATTGCCAAAAACACCCCCAAAGCTTGCAATATGCACAGATTCTCCCCCTAAATTTGAATATCCATAAAAATCCCTTCCTTTTGAATACACTGATTTTTAAACCCCCCAAGCATCTAACGGTGATTGACAGAGGTAATTTTGAATTTTTTGGACGAAATTATCCCTTGCATGGGAAATTGTGGCAAGTGCGTGTAATCCTAAGAGAACACCATTAAAGGCGCCGGTTATTTTCTCTCATTGCCTCTTCAACTTTTCCCTTTCCAAAGTTGTCATTGCCTGCATCTTGTGAAGAACTGAAATTTTGTTCCACCATTGTCTTGAAGGAGAACTTCCGCTCAACTCTTAGGCATTTCATCAGTTTGAGCTCTAAGGTATAGAAAAAAAGTGGACGGCGTTGAAGAAGTTGTGCAGTTTTCTTTTGATTTTACATTTTGTGTGTTGTTTTTGCTCGTTTGGTATGTAAAATATTCTGTTAGAAAGAGAATTTTTTTTTGTTGTTATGCAATCTCATTGTACTGTGTAATGTTTATAATATATGTTTCTCCTTTTAATTTGATATGGATGTATTATGTAGTGTTTAATAGTATTAGTCTAAGAAATGCGGTTTCTATTTAAAATATGATGTTTCTATTTAAGAAATAAGGTTTCTGTTTAAAAAATGAGATTTCTGTTTAAGAAATGAGTACATGCATTACTCTTTATGCTAACCTAAATTCTTTTGTTTGTAGTTATAACTTTGTTTATAGTAATCATGCTAACCTAAATTATTTTCAACAAATTTATTAAATTTTTCATGTAAATATCATTGTCTCTATATAATAAAGAACGGTCGTCTTTATGCTTGGTTGCTTTTGTTTAACTATCGATGTTTCCGTTTAACATATTGTGTTTACATTTAAAAAAATGCTTAAATATCGTTGTTTTTATTTAAAGATGTATGAGTGGGCAATATTAATTGGTTTTTATACCCATGATTAATTTGTCACGTAAATATCGGTTTTTCTGTTTAAATATCAATGTTTCTGTTTAAGAAATGAGTTTTCTGTTTAAGAAATGAGTACATGCATTACCCTTTATGCTAACCTAAATTCTTTTGTTTGTAGTTATAACTTTGTTTATAGTAATCATGCTAACCTAAATTATTTTCCACAAACTTATTAATTTTTTCATGTAAATATCATTGTCTCTATATAATAAAGAAAGGCCGTCTTTATGTTTGGTTGTTTTTGTTTAACTATCGATGTTTCTGTTTAACATATTGCGTTTACGTTTAAAAAAGTACTTAAATATCGTTGTTTCTATTTAAAGATGTACGAGTGGGCAAGATTAATTGGTTTTTATACCCATGATTAATTTGTCACGTAAATATCGGTTTTTCTGTTTAAATATCAATATTTCTGTTTAAGAAATGAGGTTTCTGTTTAAGAAATAAGTACATGCATTACTCTTCATGCTAACCTAAATTCTTTTGTTTGTAGTTATAATGTAATTATACTAAGCTAAATTATTTTCCACAAACGTATTATATTTTTCATGTAAATATTGTTGTCTCCATATAATAAAGAACGGCCATCTTTATGTTTGGTTGTTTTTGTTTAACTATCGATGTTTTTGTTTAACATATTGCATTTACGTTTAAAAAAGTGCTTAAATATCGTTGTTTTTATTTAAAGACGTACGAGTGGGCAAGATTAATTGGTTTTTATACCCATGATTAATTTGTCACGTAAATATCGGTTTTTCTGTTTAAATATCAACGTTTCTATTTAAAAAATGAGGTTTCTATTTAAGAAATGAGTTTTCTGTTTAAAAAATGGTTTTTATACCATCATTTTAAGCCGAAACATAACATTTTAAACAGAAACCGGAAAATTTAAGCGGAAACATAACATTTTAAACAAAAATCTAGATAATTTTAAGTGGAAACTGGGATTGGACAAGGATAACAAAGCAAAACTTATGTTTTTGTTTTGTTTTAAGAGGAAACTAAAATAAAGGAGAAAACTTGGATAATTAATCAATAATCAACTTCTACAACTATGCAAACATAAAGGAGAAAAACTTTACAACAATAAGAAATCTACTCTTATTCCCAAGAAGTCAGCGCCATGAACATTAGCACTCGTCCCTCCCCTTTGTAGCTAACAATAGCACAAAAACTCTCCAGAGTAAACCTACATAAAAAAAAAATATTACTCTCTCTCGCAGGATGATTACCTTATCGGGTAACCGGAAGAACTCCAATCGAACACACCAAATGGAGAGGAATTGAAAATCTCCAACAATCTAAGGTGATATGAGTCTTCTAAACTTTGTTTGAGAAAAAAACAAAAACGAATGCAAAAAGGTTTGACATGATATGATTGAGCGGTTTTTTCCCCACCACTTTTAAGGGCAACGATGAAATTTCATAATATGGGCCCAGTCTTCATGACCTATAGGGTGCAAAAAAGAACTGAAACAATAACGAAAGAGCTGTCCGAGATATTCAAATTTCACAGGGGCTGTTTGGAAAGTTTTGAAATTTTTGAGGGATAAACAGTAATTTTCCCTATTATATATATATATATAACTAACTAAATAACAATATGTATGATGTGAGGTGAGGAAGTGGTCCAAAAATAACATTGTGTATGATGCGAGGTGAGGAAGTGGTCCATTTGATTGGGAAAAAATCACAAGCCGGTGGGGGATCATGCATCACAAGAATCCACCGACAAAATATAAAAGAACACACGTGTATATTCATAGCTTCTTTATATATATATATATATATATATATATATATATATATATATATATATATAGCATTATTATAAATATTTATATTTATATAGATTTTTATAAAAAGGAACATATTTATTTTATGTAGGAACTCAAAAAAAGACAGAAAGAGGCTCATAATCTTTGTCCTTTGAGGTCTTGTTTTATCAAGCATGTTAGATTTATTATATGACCCACAACTAAAAATCATTTTAGATTTAGGGAATTTCTTAGTACATTGAACTTAAATGAGGCCATTAATTAATACATGGGAAAAAAAATAAAAAATATAATTAATTTTAAAACATAATATATTATGAGGAGGACCATCATGTGTCGGTTTCCAAATAAATAAGCTATGAATTTTTAATATATATATATATTTTTATGTTTTATAGGAAATTTATTTAGAGGTTATCTGTTTTAAAATTTTTCCATGGAATTATCTTTTAAAAATGTTTATTGTTATAATTGTATACCTAACAATGATATTTAAGGGAATGAAAATCTCAATGCAGTTTGTTATATATATATATATATATATATATATATACACACACACACACATTAAAAAAGTAAAAAAAAAACCCTCAATAAAAAAATATATCATATAAAAATATTTCTGCAATTCATAGTAATACATTAAAAGTTTAAAAAATTATACCAAACAACAACCAAAATTTCAACTATTTTAAAAACTTAAAAATAAGAAAATTTTAGAACAATAACAGCATATATCATAATTCAGAATATATTTTGAGGCCAAATCTTATAATAAATGGACATAAAGATGTTAAGAGAAGAAAAAAAAATTTACTGATGTTTTTAAAAAATTAAATTGATTAACCTAACTAACATATTTTCAGTCAAAACAACGTAATTAAGTTATTTTGTGATCAAATTTTAAAATACAATTAATTTCTAGTTAATTTATGTTGTTAATATGCAAATTATTTTAAAAATGGTTGAGAAAATTTATTTATTTATTTATATTTATTTGTTTACTATTCTGATTATAATTCTTTTGAACTTTGGAATTCTTAAGGTTTGGTAAAATATTTTATTTGATGCTTAAATTTGATTTGTAATTCATTAAATTAATGAGAGACTATAATAAGTTATTTATTTTTCTTATAAAACAGATTAAATAGATCAGATTTAACTAATAATAATACTAATAATAATAATAATAACAACAACCAAACCTTGTCCAACCCCACAATATTTATGTAAGTCACATGCTTTAATTTAAATCATTTATACATATAGTACCTCCCAAAATAATGCACCTCAAATATTTAAATATAATATATTATATGTCATTTATTTATTTTGCATATAGCCCCACCCAATGTCTTAATTGTGATTTTGCACCTACTTTATAAACATTTAATAAACAGACCTCTATATTAAAAGCAACAAACAGCTTCCTCCTTCAATCTATTGTTAACATCAAAACAATATTCTTAAAATTTTCTTATCAATTGATAGATTATATGTACTTTCAAAATCTCCAAACTACCCTTTTTCATAAATAAATATTAGAATTTACATATAACAACAAAGTTCCAAAAATAACTAGTTACAAATAAAATAGTAGAAAAGGATTAAAAAAAATTCTTGTAATTTGAGTTTATTGTAGATTTTTTTTAAAAAAAGAAGATTATTTTCAATAAATTTGTTGTAATATATTATTATCATTATTTTGTTTATTTTGACTTATTTCAACTTTGATTTCATGTTAAACAAAGGTTTATTTGATATTTTATTATCTTATTTTGTCTTTCTTTATAGTAGATTTTCCAAATATCAATTCCATGGATCTATTACCATTAGCTTATTAAGTTAATTGCTTTAAAACTTAAATAGTACAATTAACTGATCCTATATCCTTGTTGATGTAATCTTCCCATCAATTTATTAAAAAAATGTTTGGCAAATGAATGCTCTGATCTAACAAATTGGATGGATAGTTTCATCTTTCTTAATGTCTACCAATTTGCCATTTTTATAAGCAAGATTGAATCTTGCAAGAGTGTTCTTCATCAATCTAATAATAATAATAAAAATCTTCTTCAAGCCTGTAATTAATAATTCTAACAGCCCCTCATTTTAGTTTTTGGACAAAAAATTGTTGGATAAACAATTTCTCTTAGAAAATATTAAAGTTATTAATTTTAAAATTATGTGATAACCTTTAAACTTTTAAAATTATTAATTTTAACTTAAACTGATCCAGTGGTCCATGATGAGAAATTGGGCTTGATATATGACAAGCTATAACTACGCATTATTTGCAAGACTAGTGGTTTGGGCTACCCATGAAATTTGATATATATTTTATGACTTCATGGTTATTAGATAAATGCATTTTTAATTAAAGAACGGCATGAATATGAAAATTATCTCTTATTTAAGAGTAAGTAACTGTAATTTTTTTTACAAAGTTGACAAGCAATAAAGTAAAAAATAAGTGGATACGGAGATGCACTAGTTCCGGTATCTTGATTGACCTCCTAGGGATAACTCTTGCTATGCAAGGCTGGAGAGGAGAACGTGAGGTAATTCTCATACATAATTCTCACCGGAGATCCTAAAAATAAATTGTAATTTGAGAAATTCGAACTCAAGACTTTTCAATCACAGCCATAGTGTTGAGCTAACCCATGGTTCTTAAACTATAAATATTTACAACTCCAAATATCAATAAATAATAGTTTGCTTTTGTTGTGTATTTTTAGTTTTTTTTATGTAAAAAATAGCCTAAAATTTGATGTTTAAATAGAAATCCATTTGCAGACAAATGGCCATAGATTAAGCAATTTAGATTTTGTGGTTAAGAATTAATGCTACAAATGAAATTGAACTATAGATTGAGATGCAAAGAGATTATATTTCTGCAATTTTTTGTATTCATAAATTTGAACAAAACTAACAATGAAGAGGTCATTTGCGGTCCAATTGAGTTGAAATTTTGATATCATGTTTGAGATGCATAGTTCTTTGATATGTATGGTGAGATTTGTAATTGAAGTTCTAAGCTTTGCTTTTGGGTGTTTGAACATAAACGAAGTATTTGCATCTCTTATTTCGGTTTCTCTTAATCTAATTGTTGCTATTCATTATTTGTGTTTTTTTACTATGGTCTAAATTTATGAGTAATTTGTGGCTGATTATAATTATTGTAAACTTCATCTATTAAAATTGGAGCTCTTTTGATGGATTTGTTTGGTCTAAGTTAAACACCGTATTCATTTTATGTGATTTATTTTATGAAATTTTTTTTGTTTAATCATAATAGTTATGATATTGCTCCTCACAAAGTCATTCGAGTAGAAAAATGTTTATCAATACTGGATTGAAATTATTTTTTTTATCAATAGGTTTGTCGGATATATTAATTCTTTTATATCTTTTTTTATTTTTTTTTTCACTCAATTAATTTTTATATACATTGTGATATTTCTCTTGTTTTCCATAAGGTATTAGAATTTCTTTGCTTAATAATGAATTATTTTTGTTAAATATCGATTTATCTCTACTTAATAAATAATCACTATTTTACTTAATAACCATTTTTCTTGTTATAAATTTTTTCTTTTTCTACTTAACAAAATTTTATTTTACGCTTGAAAATTAAGCTCTCTTCTATTTGATAGCAAATTATTTATGTTTTCGTACAACTTTTACTCACTAATTTTATTTTTGTTGTCTTTTAAATTGATCTTTCTTTTTTTTAAGTAACACTTTCTCTGTTTAATTTACAAAAGTCCTTAAGCAAATCCTTCACATCAATCATTTTATATTGGAACTATAAAAAATTATTGTTTATCTTTATACAATTGATTAGTGAGGGTTAAAAAGTCTAATTATTTATAGATACCAAAAATAGCCTTTCTTTCTTACTTTTAGTTGAAATTAACTTATTAGTTTTGTTTATTAACATTAAAAACCTATTATATTAATATGTCAATCTATTAAGAATATTTTTGTCATTTCATCATTTGTGGTTGAGCCCTAATAATGTTTGTATTAATAAAAAAGTGTGATAAGAAACACAAGGATCACAAACGGCCAAATGGGCTAATAGACATCATTTTGCAAAAATAAAAAATAAAAAAATAAATAAAAATAAATAGTAACATTTCAAGATCAAATAAAAAACAATACCTATTCTAATGAATATATATATATATATATATATATAAATTCTAACTCAAGTGATTATTATCAGAAAAATCAGTTTACGACCGCATAATTTCATTTCATAAATAATGAAAATTACACAGTTTAAAATGATCATACATCAAAATCCATTCTGTTGAGAAGTAACAAAAGATTAGATGAAGTGAACATGCTTGTCCAAAAGCTTATTCAGGATGGATCAATAGTGATACATTCTTGCGAAATTTCCAAAGTGATCAGCCCATTGCATACTTTTGAGTCCAACTGCGAGCAGTAGATTCATACTTGAATTTGTCTGTCTTGCACATATGAGCAATCTCAGGAACCAATGGATCATCAGGGTTTGGATCAGTCAAGAGTGAGCATATGGAGAGCAAAACCTGCACATTTTAGGGCAACATTTTTTTATTCATTGTTAGATAAGTTGCATTCGTGTTAATTTTTATTTATTTCTATTTTGACAAATAGGTGAACCTCCATTTAAAGATGTCAAAGGGCAAGTCAATATAAACATACACCAGGATTTAATGATTTCCTAGTGATTTATCATGTGAGGTATGCTAATTAGGAGGGAGGGGGCAATGAAGACATACCACGTACATGTAAAATGATATATCAAGTATAATAATCCAACAATGGTAAATATCTTATGTCATGTAACAGACAGAGAATACAATATTTCTCTGACGTGAGACTCACAATGAGACTCAGTGTATAGTATTTAGTCCAAATGAACAATGAGTGAATAATACTCTACAGTACTGTGAACATGGGGTTTTAAACCTGTGCTCATCCATTCACTATCAAAGCGAGAAATCACTCTACTATCAAGTGATTCTCTCCTGTCAAAAGTTAATAGGGTGAGACTCAAATATATTTATATATTTATTTAGTTTTTTGATAAATGATTAAAAGTGTTTATACCTTTGAAATGGTCAGGGCAGGGCTCCATTGCTCCTTGAGTATGTCGAGGCAGATGTTGCCATTGCTGTTTATATTTGGGTGGAAAACCTTTGTTCGAAAAGCAACCTATGTATTTTCATCAAAAAATTATTGATAGTAAATGCATTATTAAATGAACTTAATCCAAAGTAAAACTTAAGTTGGAATCATAAATGTTTGGTTTTAGATTAGAGTGGTGGTACTAGTTGTAGGATTAATGTAGAAAATCTTTGACAAAATTAAATTACATACTATGGTGGACTATTAGCTTAATTTTACAAATTAATTGACTTTGATATCATGTTAGATTTATCCGATTTTAAAATGAATCTAAAATATGGGTTATCATGTTGATGGTTAAATTGTAGTGAAGAAAAGAAAAAAAAAGAAAAAAAGAAATAAATATGAGCTGTTTATAATACCTTGGGAGGCTTAAACGGATAGTCAGGAGGGAAATGAATGGTAACCAAGAAAACACCTCCTGAATAAGGGCTGTCATTTGGTCCAATGATGGTTGCTTGCCAATGGAACATATCATCAGCCACAGGTCCTGTAAAAGGTACTCATATAGGTATGTTATATTTTCTATACATGCTAAACAAATACATGTTATTTAATCTCAATTCAATCTTAAAAACTTAATTTGAGATGAAGGGAAAATCAACTGGATTAAAATCAACTTAATTCAATATGAAAATATTATTTTATCTAATTAAAATCACAATCCCTCTCTAGACAAGGAGATCATTGTGTGCTTTTTCGACCATTGGTGTGATATAGTTATATAGGGATGTTAACGGGACAGGGATTCACCAAGAAATATGTTCTATGGCCCCAACACCGACTTGCCAAACCTATTCCCAACCTTGTCCCTGAACCCGAGTACTGGAAAAAAAATTTCACTATCCCTATCACAGAGAGGATTAACTAGGTTCAGAAATTCACTGACCCCGATCTTTTTGTCATCTATTTATTATCTTTTACCATATACATACATCAAATATATTATCTTTCAATAATATATATTATTATTTAATATAAATAATTTTCTGACATTTTATATATATACATAATATTTAAATTTGATATTCGGAGATGGAGCGGGGCGGGGAAGGGATTCCTCGTCCCCGACCTCATCCTCGGGAATTTACATCCCCACCAAGTCCTGACCCCATTCCATGAATTTTAGAGCCCATGGTCCGTTTGGCGGGAAATTAAGTTTTCTGTGAGGTGCGGAGAAAAATTGACAACTATAATAGAGTTGTTAGTATTATATTTTTCTTTCTATTCATGCATCTGTATTCTATTTATGACTCATTCACAATTCTTAAAAAAAAAAAAAATTATTAGACCAAATGAATGTTTTTTTTTTTCAAAAGATAAACAATAATAAAAAAAATGCTATTGTACTAATATGATCGCTAAGTAAGAATGAATAAATGATGCATCACAACCCTAATAAGTAATTTTCTAATTTGAAATAATATTCTCATCATGTCATAAATTTAAATCAAACATAGAATCTCTCTTGCAATGGCTATACAAAGGATTATTTAATTCACCCTAATGTATCATTCTTAGAAATGTTAACAGGGCCTGAGGATGTGTTCTCCAACTTCGACTTTGAATTGTCAACCGCATCCTCAACCCCGAGGAGATTAATAGAGTTCAACTTCATGGGAATTATAAGGGTTCAGAGATTCCTCATTTTTTTTAAAATCATGTATTTATTCCCTTTTATTATACAAATATATCAAATATTGTATCTTTTAATAATATATTATTAAATAATATTACAACTTTTAAAAGTAGATAAATAAAATTTGTCTTCTAAAATCCATGGGGTTCACTTTCTAACCCCTATCATTAATTCTCACAATCCCTGATCCAAGTTTTATTTCTGTCAACAAATATCTTTACTAATGATTTAAAAATCAAAATAAATCATTTAAAAACATTCAAAAGATAAAATATAAAAAATACTAGTCTAGGGTTTTATTGATTTATTTTCTTAATAATATTTTTTTAGTAATCATCACTAATTTGATGATTAAATAAATATATTATAAGGAATTTTTAACTATTTTTTTTTATTTAGATATCTATAACATAACATTATATATATATTTTGGAGATGGGGTAGGGAACGGAGAGGTTCTCCGTCCCTAGTACCCGTCCTTGACGGGGATTTACATCTTTGCCCTAATCCGGACTTAATTTCCTAAATTTTAGTTTTGGCCCAAGTTTTATTGGGCCAGGGAATCGGGTTTTTTTTGTAGGGCCAAGGGTAAATGACAACCTAATTATTGTAAATCTTGGCTAGGGGCATGTCTGATAAAAAAAAGAAAAAAGATGTTTCACCTGCACTACAAGAGGTTGGAGGGTCTCTTTGCAAGTCCTTGAGCTCCTTGATGATCCTTTTTGAAGCCATCAGAACAACAAGCTCAAATCTTGACAAAACTTGAAAACTCCAAAACTAATTACTTGGTTGAATGAATGAATGAATGAATTGGAGACCTTGAGAACAACGAGAAAGAGAGCCAAAATCATGGCCCATATATATAGAGAGACTAAAGTGTTAAGGGTGACAAATGGATAGTGAAAGGTGGAGCCCAAGGCATAGATTCTTTCCATTAGACTTTAGAGAGGATAGGCATTGCAAGTGAGGAAAGAATATTGAAAGATTCACTAGGGATAAAATGAAAAGGAGCTCATTTATTTGTTTAATTCTTATTTTGGTGGCTGCTGTGAGTGGCTGTCATGTTCAGAACAAATTCTTGCAGAAATATGAAGTACTTTTTGGTGTCATGCATGCATATCAATTCATAGCATTTTCTTGCCTGCAGCTTGATCTGATGGTATGAGAATAATGTGTTTTTCATTTAGTTCTAAGCTTTAATCAACTACTTTTGACTTTCACATTTTCTATTTCAATCTCTTACATCTTCTATGTATATATACAAGCACATAGGATGGCAAAAAGACCAACTCATGAAACTTCGATTTTTTTTAAACTCAGCTTTAGTCAAGTTGAATCCAATGACTATTCATTTTAGGTGTATGTTTTAATCAGTAGAGAATAAAAAAAAGGATAATAGTCCACCTTTACAGAAAACATTTGTGTTCATATAATACGTGAACTCTAGCAAGATTATGTATTAGAATATTTTTTAATGAAAAATATTTTATAGTAATCATATATAATATATAGAGAGATATGTCTAAATACCAAATACATTTCAACATGCCCCCACAAACTTATGGTGACTAAAAGATGATCCAGAAAATTGATATAGACTATAAAATTGATATAGACTATAACATAGTTTTGATTGCAAGAATGAAAAACCTTGAATGACTATCATATTTTTTTTTTTTAAAAAAATTGGGCATTGAAAATCATCATCTATCATTTTTTTTTTAATTCAAGAGGTTGTGAAGAGTCTAAGCAAAATTAAATTGAATGGGAAAGAGTTAGTAATGTTAGAAATTTGAAGTTAGCCATGTTAGTTTGAGTTCTATTCTGAATTAACTTCGTGATGATATTAATCCAGCCTGAACTCAAACTATATAAAGTGGTCCATGACTTTATCTAATAGGAGTCTTAAGTTAACTCTAATTGGCACTTTGTATAATGATCTACTTAAATTTTAAATAGAGTTTAATCCTTTGATGGTAAAGATTATATATAGGACAGCACTAGGGGTCCCCAATCTATCGTTCTGGCAAATACCTAGCTCCATTGGTGGGAGAGGACGGGATAGATTGGAAGAGTCCCTGGTTAATTCAAGCGTGGACTTAGAGGCTCTCGTCGTCTTCAACAATTTGCTATAGCTGGAGGTATGTGATCCTGCTTCCGCATATAATATACGACATAGATGTCGTAATTAAGTCTAATAAATTCTAACAGTTGGCATTAGAGACTGATTAATACCTCTGCCTAGCATGATTAAATTCTGACATGTATGTGTTATTTACAAATTACACATTGTTTGAATTTAATGCATTATTTCATATAAATTATAATAAACATGCATGAGTTAGGGTTTGTATGAACTAAATCCATTATTGTTTACACATGTTTATAATGAAATAAATTAGGCTAATTTAGGATTTGAAAGATTTGGGTATTAGGCCCAAAACCGAACCCATTATGGACAAGACCGTGGATAAGCCGTGGACTATGCACATATGAACGCCGGACTGGGCCGCTCACGTACAAGTGTTGGGCTGGGCGCGGTGCTGGCTGGGCGCGAGTAGGTCGGAAGTACAGGCCTGCAGCTCAAGCTGCTAGGCGCGCGAGGGCCTGGCCCTGCGCCCGCGCAGCTGGGAGCGCGCAGGCCACCACGTGCGCGTCCTGCGCGCGCTGTGGCTGGGCCACGCGCTTGGCCTGGACGCACGCGGCTTGCGCGTGCTCTAGCTGGGCCGCGCGCGGCCTGGGCGCAGGAGTGCAGGTGGGTTGGCCGCGCGTCTGGCCAGCTGCTGGACTGCTTGCTGCGCGTGCGGGCGCGCAAGCGCCTGGTCGTGCGCTGGCTGCGAGCTGCGCGCTCGCGCCGGCTGGCCGGCGGCGGTCCGAGCGGTGGCGGCTGGCCATGAAGAAAAATTTAGGGTTTTTGTTTTTCCCCTTAAAGTTTATTTATTTTATTAATTCATTATTTGAATGATGTTTTAAATTAAATAGATTAATCGGTATTTTGCAAAATTGCTTTACTTAGGTATATTTTGCATGTAGATCCCTGTTTAGTTGTTTATTTAAATTTCAGATTTATTTGTACGAATTTTTCATGCATTGAGTGTATTAATTATAATTTGTATAATTAATTATTTACATTGAATTTGTTCATGTATATAGTTGGTATGTCATGTGATCGAATGAATTTTTGTTAATTATGAAATGGCCACAATATTCATAATTTTATTTTTATAAAAAATTATAAATTACATATTGTGAATGTAATTGATCGCATCTAGCTTAAATGACATGAATTGTAATTAATTATGATTAATATAATAATTTTACCCCAAAGGGATTTTGTTATATTTCTCATAATTAATTAGGATAAAATAATGAATAATTTTTATTACTTAAGTCGCCCACAAGTATTAAGTAATTTTAATTATTTATTAGTTTTATCATGTGGCAAATTGTGATTAATTATATTTGATATAATGATTTTACCCCACAGAGATTTTGTTATATTTATAATTAATCAGGATAGAATAATTGTTAATTTTTATTTCTTAAGTCGCCCACAGGTATTAAGAAATTTTAATTATCCATTAGTTTTATCGGTGGTTATGAATCTATTTTGTATCTCTATCGTTGCCCATAGGCGGATTGTGATAACAAATTGATTCATGTTTTCTTTTCGGTATGGCTTGCATTGGTAAGCATGCAAACTTGTTTATTGCCTTGAATATTAAGTATGATATGTATGTTATTTTGTCTATTGTAGCTATACAATCAGATGCTTTTGATGAAAAATGTCATGTTCTTATGTTAAGGGGTGATAATTACAAAATTTGGAAGGAGTTAATTCTCCTCCAGTTGGGATGCATGGATTTTGACTATGCTATAAGGAAGGATGAACCACCTGTGCCGACAGACAATAGCACTCCTGCTGCTATTGCCTTGTATGAACGGTGGGAGCGATCTAATCGCTTGAGCATGATGTACATTAAGACACGTATATCTGCTAGTATCCGTGGTTCAATCCCTGATTGTGCACATGTAAGAGATTTGCTGAAGGCAATTGATGATCAATTTGAATCTTCAGATAAGGCTCTTGCTAGCACTCTCATGACCAAATTATTATCCATGAAGCTCACAAGTGTAAAAGGTATGCTAGAGCACATCATGAGGATAAGAGACTTAGCAGCTCAACTTAAGGTGTTAGAACAAATCGATTTTTCAGACGCTTACCTTGTGCACTTTATCTTGCACTCTCTTCCACATCAGTATAGCGCTTTCAAAATCTCATACAACATACATAAAGATAAATGGTCTATTAATGAGCTTTTGAACATGTGTGTTCAAGAGGAGGAAAGGCTATTATTAGAAAAGAGTGAAAGTGCACATATGGCTACTCAAGGTAAGAAGAAAGGACGAACCAACCTGAACAAGGATAAAGGCAAATTACCTGTTCAGATCCAGAAGGTTTCCAAGTGCCTCTTTTGTAAGAAGAAAGGGCACATGAAGAAGGATTGTCCGAAACTCAAGATTCATCTTGAGAAGAAAGGTACTGAAATTTCCTTTATTTGTTATGAATCTAATATGGTTGATGTTTGTCATAACACTTGGTGGATTGATTCTGGTACTACAATCTATATTTCTAATACCTTGCAGGGCTTCTTAAGCCGAAGGATACCGACGAAGAGTGAACAATTTATTTATTCAGGGAATAAGATTCGTTCACATGTAGAAGTAGTCGGGACATGCAGATTAGTTTTAGATTCAGGCTTTGTTATAGATTTGGAAAAGACCTTTTATATTCCTAGTTTTTCTAGAAATTTAATTTCAGTTCCACAACTTGTACCATTAGGATATTCCTTTCAGTTTTATGAAACATATTTTCGTTTGTTTTATAATTCATCTCCTGTTGAGAATGGTGCATTGTGTGATGGTCTTTTCTAAATTTATTTACAAAGTAATGTTTCTTATAATGTCTTGCATGATCAAGTAAATGTTGGTATTAAACGTAGTGTTTTGAATGATAAATCTTCTATGTTATGGCACCGGAGATTGGGACATATCTCCATAAAGAGAATTGAGAAGTTGGTGAATGATAGAATCCTTGACTCTCTTGATTTTACCGACTTTCAAACTTGTGTGGATTGCATAAAGGGTAAGCAAACCAATAAATCTAAGAAAGGTGCTAGGAAGAGTTCATGCTTATTAGAAATCATACATACAGACATTTGCAGTCCAGAGATGGACTCGCATGGTCAGAAATACTTCATCTCTTTCATTGATGATTATTCACGCTTTATGTATCTCTACTTGCTTGATAATAAGAGTGAAGCACTAGATGCTTTCAAGATCTTTAAAGCTGAAGTTGAGAAACAATGCGGTAAGCAAATAAAGATTGTGAGATTAGATAGAGGTGGAGAATATTATGGTAGGTACACAGAGGATGGACAAGCACCAGGTCCATTTGCGAGGTTTCTAGAAGAGCATGGTATTGTGGCCCAATATACTATGCCTGGCTCACCAGATCAAAATGGTGTAGCTGAAAGAAGAAACCGCACTTTAATGGATATGGTAAGGAGTATGCTTAGCAACTCTAAACTTCCTCGATCTATGTGGACTGAGGCTCTTAAAACAGTAGCGTATATATTAAACCGTGTTCCAACCAAGGTAGTTTCTAAAACTCCATTCGAATTGTTCAAAGGTTGGAAACCGAGTTTGCAACATATGCGTGTTTGAGGTTGTCCAGATGAAATAAGAGTATTTAATCCACATGAGAGAAAGTTGGACCCAAGGACTGTTAGCGGTTATTCTATTGGTTATGCCAAAAATTCCAAGGGTTATAGGTTTTATTGTCCATCATATAACACTAGAATTGTGGAATCAAGAAATGCTAAATTTCTTGAGAATGACTTGATTAGTGGGAGTGATCAACCTCTAGACTTTGGTCTTGCAGAAGATCATGAAGAAACTCCAGACACTAATCAAAGATTGATTATTTCACATGACAACCATTAAGATTTGGAAGACATTGAAATGACAATCATTGAGGAACCACATCCTACTGATCCAGTTGATCAAATCCCACAACATCAATATGAAGTTATTGAGCAACAACTTCATCAAGAAGATAATGATGTGGCATTGAGAAGATCAACTAGAATTAAGAAACCGGCAATATCTAGTGATTATGTTGTGTATTTACAAAAATCTGACTATGATTTTGGAGCCGTTGATGACCCTAAAACGTTTTCACAAGCTATTAGTTGTAGTAATTCTAAGTTGTGGTATGATGCTATGAAGGATGAGATGGAATCCATGGCACATAATGGTGTTTGGGATCTAGTCAAGTTGCCTGAAGGGGCGAAAGCCATTGGGTGTAAATGGGTCTACAAAACAAAGAAAGATTCACTAGGCAACATTGAGCGTTACAAGGCTAGATTGGTTGCTAAAGGATTTACTCAGAAAGAGGGCATCGACTATAATGAGACTTTTTCTCCAGTTTCGAAAAATGACTCGTTTCGTATTATAATGGCATTAGTTGCTCATTTTGATTTAGAATTACATCAGATGGATGTGAAAACGGCTTTCCTTAATGGAGATCTAGATGAAGAGGTGTTTATGAAACAACCTGAAGGATTCTTCTCTAGTGAAGGTGAAAGCTTGGTTTGCAAGCTTAAGAAATCTATATACGGACTGAAACAAGCATCCTGACAGTGGTATTTGAAGTTCCATGATGTTATCTCATCATTCGGTTTTGTTGAGAACATTAAGGATCAATGCATATACTATAAAGACAGTGGGAGTAAGTTTTGCTTTTTAGTCCTATATGTTGATGATATTTTGCTTGCAACCAATGATAAGTGTATGTTGCATGAGGTGAAACGATTTCTCTCTAAGAATTTTGATATGAAAGATATGGGCGAGGCATCTTATGTCATTGGCATTAAGATACATAGAGACAGACATTGTGGTGTTTTGGGTTTGTCTCAGGAAGCCTATATTAATAAAATTCTTGAGAGATTCCGGATGGAAAATTGTTCGCCTAGTGTTGCGCCTATTGTGAGAGGTGACAAGTTTAACTTGGACCAGTGTCCTAAAAATAACTTGGAAAAGGAACAGATAGAAAACATCCCGTATGCTTCAGCCGTTGGAAGTCTTATGTATGCTCAGGTCTGTACGAGACCAGACATTGCATATGCTGTGGGGATGTTGGGAAGATATCAAAGTAATTCAGGGATTTACCACTGGAAAGCTGCAAAGAAAGTAATGAGGCACCTTCAGGGTACGAAGGATTACAAGCTTACATTCAGATTATGCTGGCTATCTTGACTCTCGGAGATCAACATCCGGTTACATTTTCATGTTGGTCGGTGGTGCTATCTCATGGAGAAGTGCAAAACAGACTTTGGTTGCTACTTCCACTATGGAAGCCGAGTTTGTTTCATGTTTCGAGGTGAGTTCCCAAGGTATTTGGTTGAGGAGTTTCATATAAGGGCTTAGAATTATTGATTCTATATCTAAGCCATTAAGGATGTATTGTGATAATTCTGTTGCTGTGTTCTTCTCTAAGAATAATAAGAGTGGTAGTCGAAGTAAAGACATCGACATCAAGTATTTGGCACTAAAGGAACGTATGAATGCCGGTGAAGTAACCATTCAACACATTAGCACAGAGTTAATGATTGCAGATCCTTTGACGAAAGGAATCGCACCTAAGTTGTTTAGAGATCATGTTGAACAT
This sequence comes from Dioscorea alata, assembly GCA_020875875.1. Lineage (NCBI taxonomy): Eukaryota > Viridiplantae > Streptophyta > Magnoliopsida > Dioscoreales > Dioscoreaceae > Dioscorea > Dioscorea alata. The sequence continues at coordinate 4,278,459 of CM037024.1, read as the reverse complement.
ATGGGACTTGGTTCTTCTCTATGAACAATTAATATCACTTTAGTATTGAACTCTTAAACATTTATTTATTTGTTTATTTGTCTTCTCTTTAAGTGTATACATTAAGTTTGAGAAAGACAATTATTAAGTTTATGCATTATTGGTTTATGTGTTGGACCCAAATAAGCATCTGGCTTATTCGTTATGATAAAATGCCATATATAGGCTTTGCATTAAAGGGAGAGATTGCATCGAAATACATGGAAGGTAATACTCGGTTATAATGATGACTTACCGCCATGATTCGTGTAATTTATTTCTTTGATGTGGACATACGGATTCATGGGTTAATGTGAATGGATATTAAGTTACCTATGATAAAGTTGGACCAAGTGAGAGAATGTTAGTTTGAGTTCTATTCTGAATTAACTTCGTGATGATATTAATCCAGCCTAAACTCAAACTATATAAAGTGGTCCATGACTTTATCTAATAAGAGTCCTAAGTTAACTCTAATTGGCACTTTGAATAATGATCTACTTAAATTTTAAGTGGAGTTAATCCTTTGATGGTAAGGATTATATATAGGACAACACCAGGGGTCCACAATCTATCGTTCTGGCAAATACCTAGCTCCATCGGTGGGAGAGGACGGGATAGATTGGAAGAGTCCTTGGTTAATTCAAGCGTGGACTTAGAGGCTCTCGTCGTCTTCAACAATTTGCTATAGCTGGAGGTATGTGATCCTGCTTCCGCATATAATATACGACATAGATGTCGTAATTAAGTCTAATAAATTCTAACAAGCCATTGATGGTAAGTAGTTAAATAAAGAAGAAAATTGTTGTCATCAAGAAAAAGGAAGAATGTGTTGCTTAAAATGTTAGAGATAACCCAAATATTAATTGAAGGTGATTATAAGTTTCAACAGGTTATAGTTTATGTTTATTTATGCACATTGAGTTCAAATAGAACTAATTAGTAGAAACTAATTCATATGGTACATGTCCATGTAAACACGCTACATGCAAACTATTTTTAAGTGCATTATTTGTGGTGCATGATCACCCACACACTTGGATTAGGAAACTTGTCAGAATAGAGTGATTGCACCTTTATCAACATATTTGTGTTAGTTTTCTCTTATTGTCTTATCATAAGTTTCTACAATTTTTTTACATCTTCTATAAAAGTAAATAAATAAATAAATAAAGTTTGAGCAGGGAAGTGCATGAAATTGCTGCAGGTGATTTATAAATAAGGGGTTCCAAATATGAACAAAGGTTATTTCAATTTCAATTTCCAAAGTGAGATGGAAACTTTTAGAGTCAGCCAAGAAAGATTTTACAGAATCTACAAAACCTAATGTATTAACATATGCAAATAAAAAAGTATTGACGGAAATAAAAAAAAAGGAAGATCTTAAAAAAATTATTTTACATTTTTCAAGGATTGATGAAACCATATTTGAGAAGTTGGTAATTATGAACACAACAAAAAAAAAGGCATGAGATACTCATGTAAAAGCTTACAAAAATGTTGAGAAGGTTTAGAAGATCTGTTTGCAGGCATTTTAAAGACTATTTGAATTTCTTCAAATGGAGAAATCAAAATAATCTATTTCTTAAATATAAGTTCAAATATTGTGAATCTTAATTGGGTTTGATTTGAACAGGGAATAAAGAATTGGAGTTTGTTTTTCGTATGCTCTCTTGGGTTCTTTATGACTTTTTAAATGTTTTTTTATCTATAGTACAAGAGATGCAAGGAGGCCCAAATGGTAAAGCCTGGTCATAGGAGTTTCTTATATATTTGATTGGAGTTTTAATAGAAGTCAAGGATCTACTTTTGAGGAAATATGAATTTTCCTTAAGGTGCCATTTGATTTGATGGTACCCTGAATCTAGACTAAGTCAAATTAAATTACTTTGATTGGTTGTTTAGGGTTGAAGTATTACATTAATGGAATGTGATAGTTTTGGTAATATTACCGATAATATGATTTCCAACTCAATAGGTTGTAATCTTATATTCTCGGAGAAATGTGAGTTCTTTTGTTGTAAAATATAGGGCCAAATAAAGTAGTATCACAACAAAATAATAATAATAATAATAATAATAATAATAATAATAATAATAATAATAATAATAATAATGCTGAAAAGTAAAAGACACACAGATATTATGTGAAAAACCCCTAAATAATTAAGGTAAAAATTACCAGCAATGATAGAAGAATTTACTAAGTAGGAAAATTTAGAAGTTACAATCTCTCTAGTAATAAAGAGAAATCAATACTCTCTCTTATACTAATAGAATATACTAACTCTCAAAATATTCTTCTCACCTTTTCTCTCTCTAATTTCCTCACTCTCACTTTTTCATTCACTTGGCTGTGAAAGAATGACAGCTTCATCTTTCTCTATTTATAAACCTGAGAGAGAGAGAGAGAGAGAGAGAGAGTTCAGCCACCATTTTTGACTTTTAACAAATGGGCTCAAGCTGATTTGTAATCCATTGTTTAAACAAATTGATTAAGCTGATGGTTTAGAATAGTAGAGTTGGTAGCCAATGTTTATGACTAATAATTCTCCCACTTGAAGATGTAATTAAAAGACAATCAAATCTTCACACCATTCTTTCTCTCTTGTCATTTGATGTTGCCTATGTCTTTGCAAGGCCACAAGAGGATTGACACCATATGAATCTTTCAGCATTGATTGCTTTTATCATAAAGCCTGCTAAGTTATCCTTGATATGAATCTTCTGCATGTCCACTATTTCTTTTTCCACTTTCTCACGAACGAAGTGATATTGGACTTTGATATGTTTTGTCTTTGAAAGAAATGCCGGATTTCTTGCAAGATGCAAAGTACTTTGGTTATCACAATATAGAGTAAAGTTCTCTTGTTTGTGCCCAAGTTCTTCCAACACTATTTTCAACTGCATTGCTTCTTTGCTGGCTTGTGTAACTACTAAATACTTTGCTTCTGTCGTTGGCGTAACGATGACTGCTAGTGTGAGCACATATCCTGTAATAGATTTTTTTTTTATCAAGATCACCTACATAATCAGTATCAACATATCCATTGACAAAAAATTTTGATCCCCCATAACATAATGCAACATCTGAGGTTCCTTTTACATATCTAAGAATCCTCTTGACAATATTCCAATGCTCTCAACTAGGATTTGCCATGTACCAACTTACCACTCCCACTGCATGTGCAATGTCTAGTCTTATACAGATCATGGCAAACATTAGGCTTCCCACGTTTGATGCATACGGCGTTCGAGTTATCTCTATTCTCTTTTCTTCACTACTAGGACACATACTTGAGTATAACTTAAAATTAACAGGAAGTGGGGTAGAAATTGGTTTATAGTTTTGCATGTTGAAGCGTAGTAAAATCTTCTTCGGATAATTCTTCTGAGAAAACCAAATCTTCATATTTTCACTGTCTTTGTGAATTTGCAACCCTAGAATCTTGTTCGCCGGTCCTAAGTCCTTTATTTCAAACTCCCTAGCCAATTGTGCCTTTAACTTCTGAATACGATCTTTATTGGGGCTTGCTACCAACATGTCGTCAACATACATCAACAACAAGACAAAACCTTCTTCTTCAAACCCTTTTATATATGCGTAAGGGTTTGAAATGAGTCTGTTGTATCCAAGGCTTATGATGAAGGAATAAAATCTCATGTTCCAACATCTTGGTGCTTGTTTTAGACTATACAGAGATTTGTTCAACTTGTAAACCAAGTTTCTTTACCTTTTTCTTCAAATCCCTTTTAATGGAGCATGTAAATATTTTGTTTAAGATCTCCATGAAAAACTGCAGTTTTGACATCTAACTGCTCAAGTTACAAGTCAAATGTAGCACATATTGCTAGGACTAGTCGGACTAATGTGAGTCGAATCACAGGTGAAAATATTTCATTGAAGTCAATTCCTTTCTTCTGAGTATATCCTTTCACCACCAATCTAGCATAATAACGATCTACTTGGTCATCACTATTGCACTTGATCTTATAGACCCATTTGTTGCCAATAGGCTTTCGCCATTGTGGTAGTGACACTAGTTCCTATGTATTATTTTTATGAAGAGCTTCAATTTAGTTCAGTGTCATCCTCAGTTAGAAGACAATATGTAATGTTACCCTCCATAATATAGTTATAATGCCAACTTGGTGTCTTTCTTGTACGAGTTGACCGCCGAACTTCTGGGACTTCTGATTTAGCTGGTTCTTGTACCTCTTGCTTTAGTATAGATTAAGTTTTTTTTTCTACTGTATTGTTATAGTCTCTGTGCTTTCTTTTGAAGTGCTTTCATCATCTACTTACACTTATTCTTTGTCTTTTATAAAAATAACATCCCTGTTATTTAAAGCCTTATGGGTAGTGGGGTCCCACAGGCGGTATCCCTTAACTGCATCAGTAAATCCTAAGAACATATATTTTCTAGATTTTGGATCTAGTTTTGTAGTTTCTTGGGTATTGTACATTACACACATAAGACTTCCAAATATATGAAGGTTTGAATAGTTAATTGGCTTACTAGTCCACATCTCCATCGGTGCCTGTAACTCGATTGCAGTTGATGGAGCCTGATTTACCACATAACAACAGTGATTATTACTTTTGCCCAAAACTTCTTGTTTAGACCTGCAACTCCCATTATTGCTCTTGTTCATTCCAACAAAGTTCTATTCATCCGCTCTGCCACTCCATTTTGTTGAGGAGTGTATGGTGTAGTGAATTGCCTTTTGATGCCTTCTTGCTTGTAGAATTCATCAAATTATTTACTAGTGTATTCTCCTCCATTATCAGTACTCAAGCATTTGATCTTCTCGCTAGATTCAAGTTCCATCCCCATTTTGTAAAATATGAAGACTTGAAACATCTATTTTCCTTTTGATAAGATACACCCAACATCTTCTGGAATAGTTATCAATAAATGACACAAAGTAATTTGCTCCTCTTAGGGATGTAACTGATGCTTGCCACACATCAAAATGAACCAATTCTAGAATTGTTTTGCTTCTAGAACTAGATGTGTTGAACTTTGGTCAATGCCTCTTGCTCACAATGTAATATTCACAAAAGGGTAGTGTTACCTTTTTGAGACCTTGAAGTAGATTTCTCTTTGCAAGAATCTTCATTCCTTGCACTGACTTGTGTCCAAGTTTCCTTTGCGATGTCATTGTGTATCTTTCACTTGAGCTACTTGTGGCAACTGAAGCTTCTCCTTCTTGCAAAGTTTCTTTTTTTAGCATGTATAAATTTGCAACTATCTTGTCTCCCTTCATGCATACAAGTTCTACTTTAGGCCCTATACATGTTGGACTTATTGTATAGTTCGTACTGTGTCATCATACATATTCAGTTTGATGATGTCAATGCCAACAATCTTTAGGTCTTGATTATTGCAGCTATACATAGATCCCCTAGAGATAGGTTCATAGTGATGGAACCATTCTCTTCGGGAGGTCATGTGAAAAGTGGCTGCTGAATCAAGAAGCCATACATCATCAAATCGTGTACCTATTGTTATTGCTGCTTCACACACCATGACATCTCCATCATCTGAAGTGTTTGCAACATTCCCTTGAGGATTGGAATATTTTTTATTTAGACTCCAACAATCATTCTTCAAGTGACCTTTCTTGCTATAGTGGTAGCACTTGAAAGTCTTCTTACTCTTTGACTTTGATATACTATAATTGTAGCACCCAATGCGACTACGCTCTGTTGGTCTTCTTTTCATCACCGTTAAGGCCTCCGCTTGTTGCGAACTTGCTAACTTGTTTTCCTTGTTCTTGCACTGACTCTCTCCCTCTTGAACAATAGTTGCAATGTTGTCGAAGACTAGACTGTCCGTTGGGATATTGTTTGATAAGTTGATGATGAGTTGATCATATGAATCTGGTAGACTCTGGAACAGAATTTCTACACGTTCACCTAACTCTATTTTATGTCCCAATGATGTGAGTTGGGAAACTAGAGTATTTAGTATGTTCAGGTTCTCTGTCACTGAAGTAGATTCCGCCATGCACGAAGTATAGAGTTTCCTCTTAAGGAAAATCTTGTTGTGGAGTGACTTGGTCTTGTACAACTTAGTGAGGTGATCCTAGATCTTCTCCACCATCTTCTTCTCTACTATGTTTGATAGAACTCTATCAAAAAGCACTGGATGAAGATTGGTAAAAGTGTTCTCGTCCATGTCATTCCACTTGTCATTTTTTATGTCAGCTGGCCTTTGGGTGATGGCCGCTAAGTAGTTGTTCTTCCTCAGAATTACGTTTATCTTCAGCTTCCATAGTGAGAAATTACTCCAAATGAATATTTCAATCTCGTATTTTGTAGCCATTGCTTCTATTACAATTGCTTTAATAGTAGTAATCAGTTCCTTCAATGAGTGAATAATAATCTAATTTATTTTCTGATGTGGAGGATCCGCTTATAGTGGCAACCACAGAGCATAAGATAAGTAGATACACACACACACCCAAATCTAACTTTGATACCATTTGTTATAAAATGTAGAATCGAATAGAATAGTACTACAACAAAAAAAAATGAAAAATAATGCTGAAAAATGAAAGACAGATAGATATTACTTGGAAAATTTATAAATAATTTGGGTAAAAATCACCTGTAAAGATAGAAGAATTTACTAAGTGAAAAAAATTTAGGAGTTACAATCTTTCTAATAATAAGGAGAAAACCAATACTCTCTTATGCTAGGAGAATACTAACTCTCAAAATATTCTTCTCACTCTTCTTTTCTCTCTCTAATTTCCTCACTCTCACTCTTTCATTCACTTGGCTGTGTAAGAATGAAAGCTTCCTTATTTTCTATTTATAGACATGAGAGAGAGAGAGAGAGAGGGAGAGAGAGAGAGTTTATCCACTATTTTTGACTTTCAACAAATGGGTGTAAGCTGATTTGTAATCCATTGTATAAGCAAATGGATTAAGTTGATGGTTTAGAAGAGTGGAGTTGGTAGCCAGTGTTTCTGACTAACATTTTTTTTCCCAATTATACCTCATTATTTTACCTTTTTTGACTAAAAACAAAATTATTAAAATTTCAAAAATATCACTTTGGTAAATATTTTTAAAATTACAAAAACAAGACATTTTAATCTGAGGTAGCTGGATAAGATATAGAAAACAAATCATTGAATCCAGATTTGCATATAGTTTGCATATATATATACATATATAATATGATAAATAACTTATGTATTTGCTTCAAAATGTTATGAAATTTGATATGTTTGACAAATATTAGATTAAGGTATTTTAGTTAAATGACAATTACTAATATAAGATTCTTAGCCAATCAAATATCGTAACGTTACATTTCAACCATATTACTACTTTGTCAACCAAATAGAAATTGCATATCTTTCTATTAACGAGACTTAGGAATCATATTCCTACTAATCCTATTCCTGAAGGTATTGTAAGATAAGATTCTGTGAATTAATCGACCCTTGATAGTTTTTTTCCTTAATTTATAGTTAATTTTATTATTTCCTAACTAATATAGAGTCTCTTACTATTTTCTAGTTTTCTTAAAATAAATAGAATTTTCTAGTAATTTTTTATATCTATTTTTATAAGTTGTAATTTTAGTCTAAAAGTTCCCTAATTTATGGAACAGTTTTGGAACATTAATATAAGGCCTAGTAGAGTAGGCCTCTCAATGCTTTTGTTTCTTTATCTTTTAGAGCTCCAAAAGTGGTAACAAACTTAGAGGCTAATATGAGGGGTGAATACTTTTATCTTGGATTTGCTTCACCAGTGTCGATCCTCTCTCCCTTTACTCTCCAATTTTCTTGCTATTTATTTTATTTGATATTTGGCTGAGTATTTCTATTGCTAGAAACTAGTTTGTTTGTTCTTGTAGGCCATGCCTAGTAGAGTAGAGCCTTTGTTTTGTGATTATTATTTGCATCTTTGATCACCTCTCTTAGAAGTGCATCATATTGGCCATAGTTATAGATGAATAACAATTGCCAAAAAATAATTATCACAAGATAATTAAGAAGGTGGTTTATTTACTTATTTTACTATTTGATTATTTAGTGATGAATATAAAGGAATCTTAAAACTAATTTACCATACCTCTTTATGAGTTAGTGGATTCTTTATAAGTGCACAAATAACGATTCAAAGAGAAATTTGATAAGCATGTTGATAAGACCTTTTAAAGTCACTTGACATTATAAGATGGTAAGAAAAATTCTATCATACATTTAGTAAAAAAAGGACATTATAACGCTCAAAAGAATGGGGAAAAATGCTTCATAGGTAAAAAGATAAGTAAAATATCTAATCACTACAAAAATTTTACAGTTTTGCAATGGTTGAATCCATAGCAATTCCGTTGCAACTATACATTTTGTAAAGGCTTTTCAATGGATTTATGGCATTACTTTTTTGCTCATAGCAAATTTTTGCAATGAGAACTAATCCGTTGCAAAACTTTTGCAACAGATTAGCATTAGATTGGTTGCAAATATATTATAAATTGGTAATGGAATTGTAACGGACTTGCAACCATTCTATAACAAAGTCCAATGCAATTGGGTTGCAAATTAGCAAGGGATTTGCAACAGATCTTTTGATCCCAAACAAATCCATTGCAAATGTGTTGCAAATTTGTAATGGATTTGCAACCGATTTCCCAAATATGTGTCAATTTCATTGCAAAGCGATTGCAAATTTGCAACAACTTTGCAATGGATGCATAACAAGTCCCTTACAAATTGGTTGCACAATTTCTAACAAATTTGCAATGGATCCATAACACATCCCTTACAAATTGGTTATAAATTTGAAACAAATTTGTAATGGATCCATAACAAGTCCCTTGCAAATTAGTTCCAAATTTGTAACAGATTTGCAACAATATTTTGGATCAATGACAAATCCAATACAAATTCATTAATACCTTGTTATCATGTATATTAATAAATTTTAACATTATCATCTTAATCAAATATAGCACACAGAAATACTAGTGTATTTAACAAAATATAACATCGTAATGAAAAGTAGTCATAGTAACATGCACAAAACAAAAGAAAACATATAGTAGTAGTAATGTGCACAAAGACAAGTAAAAAGTATATATAGTACTAGTGACATCCACAAAGCCATATGAATATACTCATGCTATAACTTTAGGTAATCATCATCATCATCATCATCCTCATCCTCTTGAGGCCGCGATGTTTGGTTTGGTCCAAACTGCATCATCATTTGCATACACTTTCACTCACGGTGTATCTGTCTCATTATGTTTTGGTTCTGCTGCATCAAATTTTGGTTTTGCTCTTCCAAGTCTACCATTTTTTTTATGCCTCCATCTTTGACAGAATCTCTGGGGGATCATAAATGCTAAAGGTGGTGGGGGGAGCTGATGTAGCACCACTACAAAATGACTATTTATACAAGCTTGATGCGTGAGAACCAAGATCATAAAATCTCTTCTTCTTTTCTTCACCAAAAGCCTCCAAGTACATAGTATCCATATCAAGCAGTGAAGGTTGTGAACCATTTGATAATGCTTAAGAAACAGTCTCAACTATCTTCTGCATAACATCCTGTATTTAATCATAATAACGTTATTTACAACATGTATGAAATAATCTGCAAATTAATAAAATAATATGAGATAAATTTTAAAATTACATAAACCGCCTATGGTCATGAATCAACAGCTTTGTCTTCTTTATTCATATAAGTCTTGCAAAAGATATCAAACACAGTAGGTGTTCTATGAAGTGTCTTACTCTAATAAAACAAAAGTATAACAAATTTATAACAAGTTTACTTAATAAGGACAATGTAAAAACTTTAAAATTAAACCATGAAATTTTCTTGAATGCTGAAAAGAAAAAAACTCAAATAAATTTTAAAATATTTACCAAGTCTATATCATGCTCAACAAATGACTTAGAGACTCCTAGATGCCTACTAATTCCACCCCTGTAGCCTCTTGTCTCAGAACACCGATTAATGGAGGCTTGCTTGGACTTATGCTTGAACTCTTCTTTGTCCAAATGCTCCAACCATTTGTTCTAAAATTTCATCTTCAACCCAAACAGGCTTCTTACTGGTCTTCTGGTAAGACTTGCATCACCTACATAAATTCCGACTATAATGGCCTCAACATACTTTTTCCTAAAGTGCTTTGATAGCATCCTTTTCTTCTATGGGCCAATAATAATGTTTCTGCAAAAATCAAAATAATAAAAAATTAAAAATTAGTTCATTCATACAAAAACCAATAAGAACTATAAATAAATTAATGCAACAAACATAATATTACAATTACTAAACTTTTACTACATAAATTAAAACATAATTGTACCTTAAACTCTTTCCAATAAAAATCATGTGTGTGCTTATCAATTTTAGACCATGTGTATCGTTCTTTGTACTGCCTCTCCTTCATTTTTTCAGAAATAAATTTAGAATTGGTATGACAATGCCGCACAAACCTAAAAACATAATAAAATGAATGTTAATGAAGATTAACATACAATTAGTTTGGAAATTAATAATACATAAAAAAATGACATACTTGCATGAAACTATTTATTCAATTTCAAAAATTAATGACATATAGCATTATAGAAAATTAAGTTGATAAGTAGTGATATATGAAATAGAAAGTTAATAAAAACTAATTAAACAGCAAGAAAAGAAGGAGTAATCCATGCCACATGTTGCCATTGGTTTTGACACTTAGTCCAGAAGACTGAGAGTTACTACCATGAATTACTTGATTCTCATAAAAAAAAAGTCAAAATTTCTTAGTAGTTTTGTATAATTATGTCCTTAAATAAGACAAAACATTCCCTTATAACCCTAATCATCCAATCCTCACTACTTTACAATAACTAATATGTACTGCGAGCCATCACTAAAATTTCTTACAAGAAAGAGCATGCATTCAAATCAAAGCACCAAAATGATAATAAAACAAAGAATGAGAATATGAATTATAAGAAGAAGAAGAAACTTATACAGTGAGCTTGCGAACAATGATGAAATCGATCTGGAGATTCTTCCTGGACTCCAAAGGAGCCAACAACTACTTCAAATTGGACTTCGTCACACGACTCAGAACATTGGCATCATTAACAAGATAGGAATCATGTGGAGGCTAGTGAAAAATAAGACAAAATATCATGCATGAACCAAAACAAACAACAAATGGAGGCTAGTGAAAACAAAGACAACCATTATCCAAAGAGAGGGAGAGATTAGAGCATTAACCCAAAAAGAGAGGTCCGTGAGCCGAAGGCGAGCATAAACGATGACGACAACGAGGCGATGGATCCGTTGGCTTCGACGAAGACGGATGTGCTACTACTGTTTTGAACTGGTTTGACGGGGCGGAGGGGAGACGATGGGGGATGAGAGTGATTGGATCAGTAAGTCATCTCACCGGCGATTAGGTGATGGTGGTGCTATTGCTAATGATGCCGATCTGCTTCTTCCTGAGCTAATTGTGGATCAACTCTTCTTGAAGTGATCTGTGAGTCTTCTTGCCGCCGATGAGGGATGTGAAGGTGGGTTTTGGGTCGGCGACAATTGGGGAGGGGACTATCGGAGAGTCGGCGAATGGTAGCTAGTGACAAACTTTGCCCAGCTCTAAACTTTGGTTAAGGCTATAACTTCATTTTTAAATTTAATATGAAAATACTCATGTAGCTACTATTTTAATATATATATATATATATATATATATCTTAAATTGATTATTTTTTGATAAAAAAAAACATGAAATAACTTAGTATTCTCTAGGATCATTAATAATAGATTAAGCTCTATTCACATATGACAACACAAAAACATATTTATATAAATTCAAAGATATAGTATTCTATATTATCATTAATTAAATTTAGAATATCTTAGTAGGTATATTTATATATATCAAAAGATATAGTATTATATGGGATCATAATTATATTCAAATTTTGACATAAAGTACATTTAATAGCTCTAAAAATTATATAATATAAAAAATAGAAATTATATAAATTTAAAATAATAAAATAAAATAAAAATCCATAGCAGCTTTGTTACAATTATGTTGCAACTTTGTAATGTCATAATTCCATTGCAAGTTTTTGTTGTAAATTTGCAATGGAAATTTGTAATGGAATCATTCCGTTGCAAATTCTTGTTGCATAACTGTAATGCTTTTGTATACGTTGGCAATTTGTTGCAAAGTCATCACAAAATTTATCCCGTGCACTTCCCTCTATATTTTTGTAACGAAAATTTATGTCATTGCCAATTCACTGCAAACCTGTCGAAAAATAGGTTGTAAATCCATTTCAAAATCACTATTACTATTTTGGTAACAATTTTTTTTATCTCATCGCAAAATCCATAGCAAATTTTCATTGCCGTTACAGAGCTATTCCAATTTTGTTGTAGAAGTGCAATGGAATGCATCAGTTGCAAATATCCGTTGCAAACCTATAATTTTTTTTTGTAGTGAATACCTCACTTGTAAATATTTGATGCATTAGTAAAAAAGGACATGAAGTTAATCTCTATACTAAGGTTACTAGGACTTCTAACAATGGAGGTAAAGTTAAGAATGCCATATTGCTCACATGTAATATAGCAGTGGAGATAAAAAGAAATAATTGGTTAGTTTTATTGAAGATCTATTTGCATCATTTGATGATATAAGATGAAATCTATGTCTATAGATCAAGATGAGATCAATCTTACTCAAGATCTATTTGTATCATTTGATGATATTTTTCCAATTAAGGAATAAAAGACTTTCATTGATGTTTTCCACAGAAGAAAAGGTTTAATATAAAATATTTTCCCAATTAAAGAATAAAATGAAAGATCTTCAATAAGTTTTATTTCTTAGAATGTCAAATTGAATATAAAATTGATTTTTATCAATAAACAAAGATGAAAGCCTTCCATTATTAAAAAATTTAATCAAAAACTTAAAATAAAAGTGTGATGAATATTATATGCTAGTTTTAAAGATTGAAAAACTTGAACAAATCTTCTAAAGTCAAGAAAGAGGGAGCATGAGGTGCACAAATAGTAATTTAGAAAGATATTTTCATTGATATTGATGTAAATCTTTCACAAATTCATTTGAAGCCAAATACTTTTGAATGTCAAGATAGAGCTAATGCAAATTCATGATGATTTTCATTAAATCATATTTTACATGAAATATAGAGCTAATGCAAGAAAATTGAAGAAGAAGAAGATTCGTATTAAATTATGCAGACATGAGTAGTCAAGATTAACCACTTGGATGAAGAAATCATAAAATGTGTTGAGCACTTTAAAAAGCATGGTGGATATTTAGATTGAAGAAGACTATAATAGATAATTCAAATAATTAGATATTATTATAAATTTAAAATATGATATTGTCTGAGTGTCTTTATCTAGGTTGAATTCAAATAAGATTGACTAGTTTAAATTTTGGTACAATCAACTTCATATGGCCTATATAAACTGTTGTGGCATGTGTGGAGATTAATCAGAGAAAGCAAATCAAGAAGAGTAGAAAATTTACATGGTTCATTGACTTATGTCCTAGCAAAGAGAGTATTCTTATTTCATTGAGAATTGATGTAATGAGAACCCTAAAGTTCCAAAACCACGGCTATATATAGCTTAAAACCAAATCGGCTTGGGTTAGTTTAACATTATATTGTGAAAAGTAGATTAATCACCATAACCTGACAAAAAAGATTCTCTTTAGGTCCAACTTCTGAATAATTGGTTGGGTCACTAATAAGATCATATTGTAAAATAATTCCAAGCACATCACAATCTCAATGTTGACTTAAATTTCCCAAGCCACCAGAATAAAGAATAACTTCTAGTTATCCATGCCCCAAGGAGCTTCATGATATGCTTGAACTTTTCAGTCAGAAAGGGCTTTATCAACATATCTAGTAGATTATATGTTGTGACCGTCTTCTCTATACAAAATAGCTTATCCTCATTAACATCCTGAAGAAGTTCAACCTAATCTCAATATGCTTTATTCATGAAAAATTGGAAATTTAGCGAAGCTCAATACACTCTTCCTGTCACAGTAAATAATAGATTTTCAAACATCCAAATTCAAACTATCAATAAGACTATGCAACCACATACCTTCTTTAAAGATTTCTGTTAATGACATATACATCGCTTTAATTGTAGACACAGGAATTATGGATTGATATGTTTCTTTCCAACTAATAGCACATCCATAGAGAATAAAGATATAAAATATCAAGTATCTCTTCTTTTTTATAAGGTATCCACTATAGTTAAAATCTTTTTAGATAAGAAAAAAAACTAGTTGCAAGTAAAACTATAAATTAAGAAAATATTACTTGTACATTTTAAGTATTGCATAATCTATGTTACTACATTCCTGTAAGCTTTCAATGATTACTCATAAACCTGCTTAGCACTAACAACATAGGCTAAGTCTGACCTAGAGCATAACATAGCATATATTAATCACCTGTTTGGATAAAGGGAGTGATCCCCAATCTGGGGGCCATTCACTCTTTTAGTGCATAACTAAACATTGGTATTAACCAAATGCTCCAGAATGCCCAATGCTCCAGAATGCCCATTTCAAAAATAGGCATTCCTTATATGCCAAATTGCTATTTTATCTCTCATAAATGAGATATTAGCATGTTTTCATTGTTTCAGATGACCACAAACCCTCCTAATCCATCCACCTTAAGATCTCTTTCCTTATAGCTAATAGAAACGCAGTCCTAATCTTGCCACTTTACTACCATCTCTCACTCCTATAAGCATCCCCTCTTATAATCTCCTTCGTCATAACCAGTATTAAGGCCGCCACTACTTTATTCTTGCTTCATCGTCGCCTCTTATTCAAAAGAGCATCACACCCTATGATTTTGAGTATGTTCTTCTCCTTTTTTTTTGGGGGGATCTTTTTTATTCTGAGATGAATGAATAGAATATATGATCTTCTTCTCCTCTTGCTTTCTTGATTTGGTATCTTCTTTTGGGATGAATTCTTTCTCTCCTTTGCCTTTTGCTTACTTTCTTGTATTTCTTTTGCATTTTGTGTGGTTTTTGTTTTATAAATGAGTAGAATATATTTCTGTCTTGATTTCTTCTCTTTCTATTTCTTGAATTCTTGTTTATAGTTATGGTTTTAGAGTTTCATTTGGCTTTATTATTATTTAAAACTTGTAAACTATTTTTTGATCTATATTTAGGATGTTAAACTGTTGTTTGCTTTTGAAGTTATAATGACGAATGACTTGAAACTAAGTATGCAAGTTGTATTTGACAAATACGTTCTCATTATATATTCTTATTAGAATTTCCATGATAATTTGGTATTATTAGTTTGCTAATGATCAATCCTTCACTTGAACATTGCCCATATTCTTCCTAGAATATGGAAAATGCCATAACCACAAGATTAGAATAAGTAGAATACATCGTTGAATTATAATTTTCTCGAGAGTACCATCTCAAAACAAAAGATAGCTTTATTGTATGTGTTGCAAGAGTTGAAGTTCTAGAAACTCAAATGTTTGGTGATTAATTAATGATAATATCAATTTATGTAGTGATGTGATGCACATCATGGATGACTTTGTTCTAAGATTAGGTGCAATAGATAAATGAATATTTTATGTCGTAGTAAAAAATATGGTTTTATATTGTTTATTATACTTGTTTAGTTCTAATATATTAATTATGGAGAATTGATTGAAAGAAATAATGGTTGATATTTTTTTATTGATTCATTGTGTGTTTTATTTTTTTATATTTTCTTCAACATGTGAACAATAAATAGCTTGGAAAAGAAGTGATTCCTCTTTAAGTACTAAATCAAAATGGGAGAAGAGTGTTTAGGCTAGTAACTCGATCTGAAATTGTTACCACCTACACAACTGAGAATACACGGCTTCTAGAACAATCAACTTCTTTTAGTAACTACTATTCCATTACCTAATTCATCATTCATAATTCCATATCTATTTTCTTTGTATATGCATACATTCAAAGCTTTAACTATATAGATTTCTTTTAGCCTAATTCAACCAACTAAGTTCCTAAGGAAGTCTTAAATTATGAAGCCATCTCATTCTTTTTTTTTGTTTCATCTCCCACTTATTTTTTTTTAATCTTTTATATGCCTTCCAGTATAATGTAATTATGTATATATCTTGTTTTTTCCCCCAATAATATAGATATATATATATATATATACTATTTTTTTCATAGCAAACATCATAATCATTATATGTGTACCAAGGCAATGCTCTCTTAGAAAAAGCAAGATCAAATATGAGATTAAGTCAATATCTATTAGGTGTCACAAATAATATGACTACCTTCACCACATGGTTCACGAAAGTGATATTAAATGTATTGATAAAGTATGCATGGATCAACAAACTTTGCACAGACTATAGCAACTACTAACTAAAAATTAGTATAAAGCATGAGAAATGTCATGATGAAAAGATGATTATGATGTTTTTGAACGTTATAGCACACCAACTAAAAAATAGGATAATTAAATTTGACTTTGTCAAGTCCAGTGAAACAGTTAGTAGACATTTTCATGTTGTTTCGAAGTTAGTTTTTCGTTTCTATTGTGTCTTGTTGAAGAAAGTAGTACCTGAACCAAAAAATTAAACTAACTTTATCCACAAGTGGTTTAAGTTAATAATCAAGTTCATAGGGTCTTTTAAAAAACAAAAAAAATCCATAGTGGTTGTTTTATATGCAACAATTTGTCTTTCATTCAACACAGAATATTCTCGGGATTAAACTCATATGTGAGTGAATGTGCTTAAAATTGTATGAGAAAGATATAGATCAAAGAAATATGAAATCAATATTAACATACTCGGTGTCTGTAGTCAAGAGATGCAATTATATATGTTTTATTTGGCTAGGACAGCTCAACACATGGTTGTCAAGTTCATAGAGGTACTATAATAAACTACAATAGGTTAAATGTTCCAACTGGTAAATAAATCTTTCTTGCATACCTTTTTAAGATCTTAATAATCAAATAGTCCCTAAAACTATTAGCTAACAAGATGCTTGCTACCTACAAGATCATTACGATCCTCTCTTTGGCTAATAATAGCATGTTCATCAAGGCTAAAATCTCTAATTGTGATAAATTTTGGAGTTTTTCCTTTTTCAGTACAACATAATCTATACCCTAGGCTCAAGTTTCCCATCAATAACATGAGCATAAGCAACTCAACAAAATATATGCATACCACAATACTATACCATACGTTTTGAGAAGTTTTTAAATTTATTGCAGTTGATGGAGATTAGTTCACTAGATAACAACTAGTATCGAATGCCTTAGCCCAAAATTATTTTGAACTCCAACATTTAATCATTTGCGTCGAGCACATTACAAGAGTGTTTGGTTTATAAGTTTTGCAACTCCATTGCAAGAATGGTATAGGCCATACATTGCGGTACCTCACTTTATCTTCTTTTGTATAGAGCTCATAAAATATTGCATTGCAGAATTCTAACCCATTACCTATTCTGTGTGTCAACTTGTTTTCCGATATGTTTGTCAACTATAGTCTCCTACTCTTTGAACTACACAAACACCTCATTCTTTAACTTTAAAAAATATATCCAAACTTATCTAGGGTATTCATCAATGAAAGCAATAAAGTAAGTGTATCTACTGTAGGATTTAACCTGAGAAAGACACCATAAACCTGAATGAATTTGCTCATAGAAACACTTAGAAATGTGCTTGTCAAAATTGAACCTGGCCCTATGTTGTTTGCCCATAATATAATTTTCACAAAATCTCAACTTCCCTATTTATGTCCTTCTAACAACCCTTGTTTGTTTAATATTGGAAGCCCCATGTTGCTTATATGGCCCAATCCCAATCTTCAATGCTACAACTTTTAAAATCATTATGTTGCTCTAAAAAGCGAGAAATGCTTTAAATTACATACTCATGATTGGTTTGAAATACTAAACAACTATAAAGAGACCAAATACTTGAGATGAATTATCATTGGACTCTACTGAGCGTTGTAAAGCAATGAGTAGCTTCATTCTTCGATGATTAAGACATTTGCGCATGTGAATGAATGGAATAGACGGCTCATATAATTTTTCTAGTATTTTACTTACTCCAAAGTCACTCTCATCGTTGGGCCGTGCCGGGCCTTGCCGGCTCTGTCCAAAAAATTTAGGCTTTAGCCTAGCCCAAGCCTAAATCCGACGAGCCTCATGAATAGTTTGGGCCAAGCCAGGCTGGCCAAAATTTTAAATATGAAGCCCATGGCCTAGCTTATGGGTTTGGCTTTTTGGATCAATTATTGGATCGGGCTAGGATTGGGCCGTTGAATTCGGCTCGAATCGGCCGGCTGTTATTTTTTTTAACTTTACTTAATGTGATGATTTAAAAATTAAAAATTAAAATAAAAATAAAAATGAAAAATTTTATTAATTGATTAGTATTATTAAATTTTCACTTGAGAAAAATATTGCAAAACTATAATATGGGTAAATCCCAACTATGTTGACACCTACTCATCTTATCATTATATATTCTTTGTGAATTTTTTTTTAAAATTATATTATTAATATTTAATAATAAATTCAATGGGTCGGCTCATGATCCACCCCGTTGGATTAGCCAAAAAAATCCTAAAGGGACGGCCCATCATTTAAAAATGATATCTATATCCAATCTAAGGTTTGTTTGGGTCGGACTTTGACTGATCCGTTAAACATTAACTTTGTATTGGGTTTGAATTGGACTTAGACTAGCCTTGGACAGGTCTGTGAGTCTTGGGCCAAATGATGAAAGTGACTCCAAAGATTATCATAAAATCACACTCGAACCCACATTTCTTTTCATGTCCTAGTTTATAGGACTCCCAATTTTAGCCATATTTGCCGCACCAATGAAAAGAAATGGAACCCTTGAGTTGTTTCTTCATATCAATATACCATCACTTTAAGAGAGTTTAATGGTTGATGTTTTTTATCTTTTAATACGACACTCAGGTTATTAACACCTGTTAAATTTTTTTTATTAAATATTCAATACTTTTGGATAACTTCTGAATTTGTTAATATAATTTTAAATATTCATAATTATGTTTCAACTATCTTTATTTATATTTTCCAAATTCTTTACAATTTTATAAAATTAAAAATTTTATATAATTATTTCTAAAATTATACTTTATGCTTTTAAATTCCCACTATGTGGACAATTATAAAGAAAACTAATATGCTCTTCCATATCAAGGCACCATAAATTATTTACTAGTATTAACTAATAAAAAAACTCAAAGAAATAATTAAATTATTTTTTATAACTCAAAGAAATAATTATTTCTTTTATTGTATGAATGAAATTACCATTCACACAATTTTGAGATCACGAAGAGATTTAGAAGATGTTGAAACTACAGATCCAACGATTTTTTTCAACTATATCTTGAGGAATGTTTTCAGTAAAAAGATTATAATATTTCTCTTTCTTTCTAAGATAAATAAAAACGAAATGGTTACGGATTTGAAAAAATAACAGGCACGAAGCCAAAAACTAAGGCAAGAAATGGAGGAAAATACAAAGAGAGAAAAAAAAAAAAAAAAAGAAAACAGACAATAAAAGAGTACTTACTCTCAAATTGGAGAGGATAAATATCATAATAAATGCAACCTCCCAAATAAACCAAGAAGGTCTTATATAATATTTTTATACAAATATATAACAAATAGTACTTAGTTTTCTGTTCCCCATAATTTTGTTTTCAAAATATATAAATGACTGATAAATGTTTTTAAGATATATTTATAAATTTGATAATATACTTCTCAATGCGAAAATGATTTTTAAAAAATATTAAAAATATCTTCTTTGATATAATTTATACTATTTTTAAAGTTTTTATAATAAAAAATGGATTTGTACTATTTTTAATTAATATATATTTTTTATAATAAATTATTAATTTGTACTTTCATGGAAAGAAGACTATAAAAGTGGACAAGTTTTCATGGACTCCTTGAGTTGTAATATTTATATATAATACTTTATATTGTGATATATTATTAATGGAATTATTTCAGGTTTATATTTTTACATATAAAATAAAAGCAGTGGAATGGAATTCATAAAATGATAAAGTGGAGAGGAATCTTAGAAGGGCCACCATCAATGGCAGGGGCTGTTCAACTATGTAGAACCAAGAGAAATAAAGAAATATTCCATTTACAACAGCCTTGTCTCTTTTCCTTTTTATTTTTTGAATCAATGGTCCAAATTCATCAGGGAAAGAATCTTCATATGAAAAAGAAAATCCCCTAACTTTTTTTAGGAAATAAATAATAATTCCTCTGTAGTGATTTTTTTTTAAAATTTGTTGATAGTTAGGAAAATTATTTTTGATTTTCTACAAAACAAAAGAACTTTTGGAGAATCTCAAATTACATATATACCTTGTAAATACTCACAAAATATGTTTTCCTTTTGTAATTTTTATTTTCATGATGTTTAATGTGATTATAAAATATAAATCGGTTTTATTTATTCTTTTGAATATATTTAGGGTAGATTTGAACTTTTCTTCTCGGATTTGAGAGGAGAATAAAATATCAATTTTCATATAATAAAAATTGTATAAAATAAAGTTTAAGAAATTTTAATTAGATTGACAAACAAAGAATAAACAAACAGAATCACTTTTCTTCTCCATCCACCACTTTCCCAAGTTATCTTTTCCTCTTATTCACAGTTCACGTAGTATGTATCCTCACAAAGTATATAATTTTTTCATAAATGTAAAACAACTGCCATTAGCTTATGTTGGCCTATAATATAGAATTCGTCATCTATGGACATTGTCCACAGAAAATGAAAAGTAAGAGAACATGAGTGAATGGGTGTGTTGGTGGGAGATTCGAACGTCTCTAGATGACGCGGGCTCACATATATATAAATTTATATAAAAATCTAAAACCTACATTGTAAGATCAATTATCAACTTTTGTAATGAAAGAAAATACCTGTGATTATATTTTTCTGAACATGTATATTTGTTTATATGCATAATAAAAACCGTCAAATGTATACCGTCAGAAAACATTACTATTTACTAATATTTTTATTCATTTTAGATGTTAATTATTTTTTAATAGACTATGATTTTCTATTTATTATGATGTTAAAGTCGGTACTGAAAAATGAGATAAAGAGTGAAAATCTTAAGGTAAAACAATGTTTAGAACAAGTGTTTATACATAAATGTTGTATAAGCAAATATAAAGTTCATAGGGGTATATATGCATATGCAATTATGAACTTCTCAGGGTTACATATGCAAATTTAATTGGATTTGGATTAGGATCCAAATGCAAATAACCTTCTCCAGATGTGACACTTCTTTTCTGTCTTCAATGCATCTGGACTCCAATAAAATAATGCATGTCTAACCCACAAATAGAAAGACATTGAACTTGTATGGTTAGTTAGGTGCATACGCACAAACGACAATAAAAATTCGCCCTCATTTAACAAACACAAATGATTAAGTTATAAACTAGTACCCTATAATTAAGGATTTTTAACATTATTGTGTCCAGTGTTTTTTTAATTTGAGTAATGAAAGTTTTAACAATAAAAACTTTTTGTAGTGAGACTAGTAACTCTTGAATTTGAGTAATGAAGATTTTACAATGAAAACCTTTCGCAGTGAGGCTAGTGCCACTTAACTAAAGGTCTTTTGGCTCTATTAGTTTTCTTCATTCAAAGTATAATTTTAAATTTATTAATTAGTATTAACAACAATTATTGTTAATACTAATTAAATTAAAGCCCACATCAAGGTCTAAGTAACTAATTATACTATAGATATTTCTATATCACTAAAATATTCATCTACCTGTAATAAATCTTCATTTACACAATCTACAATAATTGATTCTTTATTATGATAATTTTTTCTTTTAGTACAATCTTTAACTAAATGATTAGTACTTCCACATGTAAAACAGCTTAATTTATTTTTATATTCTTTATTTTTATCAAATTTTCTAACATGTTTTTCTTTATTTAAATAAGGTTTTCTGGAGCTACTTCTTCTTAAATAGCATTTCTTCCTAGATGTTGGTTTTTTTTATAAGATATTTTCTTAGGTTTATCTTCTTTATCATATCTTTGAGGTGTATAAATATTTCTACAAAAGTTATATTCTCCTTTGCCCTTAAATTGTTTGGCTATTTGTATTTCAGTGCATTTTTCTACTAACTGCTCTACCACAAACTTAATTTTTGTTGAGATATTATCTAATTGTGGTAAAATTTGTAATTCTTTATATTTTTTATAGATTAATGTTCCTAAAGGGTCTGGTAATTTCATAAATAGCTTATCTCCTATGGTTTTATCATAAAAGCATCCAACAATACAACTATAATATATGAAATCTAATAAAAATGGTTTTATAAAAGACCAATTATTTACTTGTATTTGTTCTAATTTCCTTATAGTTTCTACCTGCTTTCCCATAGTTAGCATTGGGAGAATCTCCTAAGAGTAATAGTCTAATGTTATTAACAAAATTATAAGGGTTATCTCCTAATTCTAAATCCCTTGCAAAACTAGTTATAGAAAAAGTATAATTTTCTGAACATTCGTTCTACTTTTTCAATTTATTTTTTAGTCATTTTAGTTTAAATTATATTTTTTTTAGTTCCTCTACTATTTTAATTTAGTCATGTATATTCCCCAAAACTTGAACCTTCAAGAAGAGAACTAACATAGCTCATTTAAAACAGTAGCGCAACTAAAAAGTTATAATTTAAAATAGAAAGACTAAGAAGAAGAATTTTTTAAAAAAATAGAGAAGCTATTTAAAAAATTACACTTATAGAAAACCACTATTTTGTTTTATTTATTTTAATACCACACTCAACTAAACCAAAATTGCTCCTAAACTAACTTTATTCACATCAATATCATATTAAAAATATGGAATCCATATGAACATTAATTAATGGACAAAGAATTCATTCATGGCAGGAATACACAGCATGCAGCAACCAAAAAAAGTTGATGTTGAAAATGAATATTGGTGCTACTTTAGGAAATGATCTGTAGTTCCTCGAAGAGTTGTAAAGCTACATGCAAGTTCTGATTTTTCAACTAATTTATAGGCCTTTCCTTTTGTCAAAGCTTTTCTCAAAGCTAATTGCAATTAGTTTATATTTTTTTTATTCCCAAACCACTTTTTTTATGACTTCCAACTTCTTATCCTTCTTTTCCTTTTCTTACTTCTTATTGATATTCGTTTTTTCTTCTTTTTGTTTTTTTTTTTTTCTCTTGTCCTTATATATAGAGTTTCTGTTGTTTTTTTTTTTTTTCTTATTTTAAAATAGGATGAGCAATATAGGGGCACAAGTACGGACAAAAAAATTAAACATTCAACTTCTTTTGCAATTTTGTCCAATAACGAGGGATTTGGGTTGTAAGCTTGAATCCACAATTAGAAACTCACTACCATCACTGGGTCTACTGGGATTTGAACTAGATCAAACCTATTGAATGTCTCACAATAGCACCTTTCACAGTGAAACAATATCATTTGACTATAAACCCTTTCAGCTCCTTCTCCTCATGTTAGTTTTTCTTTTTGTTATTATTCTTCTTTTTATTTTCTTGTACATGCTCTCCCTCTTATTTCTATTGTTTTATTTATTTATTTTTTCTTATACGTATTCTTCTTTTTCTTTTTTGAGAAGTACCTAAGAAATAATAATAATAAAAAAGTTAGCTAAGATTTAAGTATTTAAGCAGTTGGACTGACTGCAGTATTCAATGCATGGTATTAAGCAATTGCTTTGAGCACAATAAGCACTAAGCAGACTTCTAAGAAGTGGAATTGGATATGGAAAAAACAAAGTATATAAGGATCTAAGCGGTTTGGGTTGGGTACAACTTGTACATTTAGCATCTAAGAATTTAAGTTGTACAACTTAGTATATATATATAACCCTCTAAGCACTTCTCAGCATATGGTGAAAAGTACTTAAGCAACAAGTGAGTGATAGGTTCTTTAAATAGTTTGTTACATAATTTCTAGGCAACCGCGTGCACACAAATATTCTATTTACATTTCAACTATGCATTAAACCAAACTTCAACTCTCGATCTCTTGTATAAAAGTCAAATGCATGACAACCTACAGAAAATCTGTACAATTAAGTTGAATACGGAAATCACTTAAAAGAGAAAAGTGTTGGGTTCTTTAAATGGTATTTAAGTAGTTGTTTTTTAGCATTAGGTTGAAAGGGTTGCTTCCATCCAATTACATCCTAAATACTTCCTCAACAAACAAAACCCTTTCATCATCTTGCTTCTATTTCCTCGACGAATAAAATTCCTTAACTTGTGTTCTTATCACAAGAGCATTCTGCGCTTCCCCAACTTCAAATTGGTGCCCTCAGGAACTATACCTGTTTGCCAGATAAATTTTTTAATAAAACACCAAACTATGACTCTTTTTTTATTTTGGGATTCAAACTTTAATTTGAATCAAAATTGTTACTTAGCTTCAATTTTGTTTCCCCAAGTAGTCACATGACAGACTTCAGCCTATTTTTGATCGTGTATATGCTGAAAATTCTTTGTCATCATATATATATATATGACATATTGTCTGCTTAGCTGGCAATTCTATCTCACCTGTTGATAAAGAATTTCGAACATATCATTAAAACTAGATCGGAATCTATCAAATAATCTTCCGGTGAAACAAAATTGAAATTGAGTAATCATTTTGATTAAAATTGAAGTTTGGACCCCAAAATGAAAAAGAGTCATAATTTGGTGCCAACCTGTGACCACGAGGACCATGCCCATGGACTTTAACGGCCAAACCAACATTGCCCCTCCAAAGCTCTCTATTCTTTCAACCCCAACTAAGACAACATGACGAACAAATTGAATATAAATGCCCTACAACCCAGTGAGGTTCCTTCCTTTCACATTCAAATGGTGATAACCTTCATTCCCGACGAAGAAACAAGCTAAACATAGTAATAATAGGTTCAACAGCAGAAAAACGAATAATATTCCAACACACACACACAATGCCAGATTCAAAACACAATGTAAGGGCTCTCTATACATGCCACAAACAAACAAACAAACTGCATAACCATGCAATTTTCAGTGATTCAGGAGACTGTATAATAAACAATTCCAGAAAAAAATCCCTCAAAAGGGTAATTGAGATGCCAAAGGTATCTGAAGGTGGTGCAGGGTTATGGTAACAGTCAGTTAAGGATCAAACCGAATTTTTGTGGCAAACCAGAATGCTTGATCTGTCCGTAAACAACAGAATCACAAGATGGAGCAGCCCTTTTGTGCCTTTCTCTTCTTCTTCCTCTTTTGTTTGGGAGGCTGGAGAACCACCTTAATGGCGGCATCAAAGACGGCTTTGACATTCTGCATACCATAGTTTCTTAGTGAACGGATGGCATGTCATAGAACACAGTAGCAAAAGAAGTGCTGATTAAGTGACATACCTGCTGTGTTTTGGAACTACACTCAATGTAGGCTGGAGCACCTATTAGCTTCCTTAGCTCCTCACCCTGTAAAATATGGAATGATGAGCAAGTAGCTATCATATATGACATGAACACACCAAAAGTCAAGGGAAAAAAAAAAGAATTCACCTGTGCGGTGGTGATTGGCACAGCGCCAGGGTGGTCTATAAAGAACTGCTTATCATCACGAAGATCTGTGAGACAGTTGAAAATCATGAAAATATACATAGCATGCAAATACTGATTGGAGAGTAAGTTTAAAATTAACCACAGGCAAAATATTTGAAATGCCCATTCATACTAACCAATAGAATTTTCATATGAGAAAGAGTCTAAACTTTGCCCACTTTGGATTTTTAACATAAAAAATTGACTTGACCGATGAAAGGAAAATTAATAAATAATGTATAACGCATGAGTTCAATGTTACAGAGATGTTTTCCTCAGTTTGTAAGGAGTGGAGAGGTGATGAACATTCCCAATGTATGCAAAGGAAGACGGGTGAGTTCTACCACCCTCAACTCTTAAATTTTGCACCAAATGACTTTAGCCTCATTGAGCCGTAGTCCAAAATGAGATGAGGAATGAAGCTATTTAAATAGATTTACTACACTTCCACTGCACTTCCACATTTGCAAATAGAAAATGCCAAAGCTTTCTTAAATTTATACTTCTATGATTTTTTATCCATGACCTTTTAGCAATAACAAAAGAAAAGATGCTTGTAAATAAAAACCATGTTGAATATGAAGCAGTGAATCAAATCACCATCAGAACATAAGCAAGACAATCGACAATAGGAAACAAACATTATATACAATACATACAGATGAATAAGTTGCCAGACATGTGATCATTCACAAAGCCACAAAACAAGATGCATAATAGATAAGTTTGGTTTGCCAATTTAAATTTCTTGAACAGACATGGTGAAGATCCTAAGATGTTCCTCAATCCTATATATGTAGCAAAGCAATTTCAGGGAAAATCCTAGCCTACAATGGGGGAATCGCACCGAAGCCATTAGACATGCATCATATGGCAGTGATATAATAGATCAGTAGTTCAAATACAACCTCTTGCAATGATTAATTCAAATCAGCATATACTTACATATAAATCTGCAATACACAAATGATTTGCTGCAGTCCTTTGAACACCTACTAAAAATGTTCACTTCACATGCTCTATTAAGTAAAGATTTTAATATTCATTATTTTGATCAGAGTTGTCAGGTTCGAACCCTTGCTCAGTGGTCAATTGCAGTGTATCTAAGAATAAATCTGATCAAAATGCAAGGGGGTAAAGAAGTGTTACAAGATTTCTAGTTTGTAGATGGCAGAATAAAAATAATTGTAACATTGGTGACGGTAAGGAAGTTGCAAGGCAACTGGATAGTGTACTATACTTTCCAAAGGGTTTCTCGGGGTTATTGACACATAATTAGGGGCAACAAGGTTGTGCAGTTTCCTCACAACCTTATTATGACATTGCTTCAAAATTAGTATAGATAAATCAATAACCGGTCAAGTCAAGCGTACAAACAGGGTGGAACAGTATCTAATGAAAAAGGACACAACAACTGTTAGATGCCAGAAAAGTGAAGAATTAGGTGTGCCTGTTGAAGCTGTATCATTCCGCAGATGACTAGTCAAATCAATTTTGGCAAGATCATCGAGTTTTTGAATAATTTGGGGTCTCAAATGAACGGGAAATTATTTACAGAGGATCACCATATATAATAATTAAATCAAGTGAAAGAAAAAGTCTCAACTGGATCCCAAATGGCAAGTAGACTTTTATCCTAGAAGTCTAGAAATACTCTATTTACAGTTCAATACTAAAGTAGTCGCAAACAAAGCGTAAATTAACGAGCCTGAATGGAGAATTTTCAAAGTGCCCAATGCAGAAATACTGAAAGAATTACAAGCCAATTTAGTAAGGATAGTGTTTCTAAACTTTCATGACCATGGCCAAAAGATGTAATGACAAAGTTCATGATCAAATCCTTAATTTGCACATCAAACCATCGTGGTTAAATATGGTACACTGATTAGGTTCTGAATTTCATGCCAGACAAACCGGAAAAAACTAGGAGAGATCAACCAATCTGATCATAAAAAGGTAGCAGCTCAAAATTAGACCCACTCCCCTAAATAGCAAGTACATGATAGTAAACTCCTACTTGAAATAAATTGAGAATACTCAGTCAACCCCAAAAATTTAAAATGGCTACTAGATCTCTTACTATCATATAATATATCACTAAAATTTACAGTAAAATCAGTTCAACTGACTAAAATTGATGAAGCTGTAATCCCCCTCCAAATTAAAAATAAAAAATAAAAAGGTGACAATTCATTCTCTACACTTGATAACCAATTGAACACACTTCAGGTAAAGAAACCACTGCAAAATCAAGGGGTTATAATGATAAACCTAAAGAGTACAAAAATTTTCAAACGAGAAAAGATAAGGCACAAGGAATATATCACAGACAAATTGGAAATTTGATCCACAGAAAAGAACAAGTCTATACAAAAATACCGCACAGCCAAAAAAAGAACATAGCTCTGCATGTTAATTGCGTAGTCAAAGCGGATCATTGAAAAGCATTTAACAATAACCCCTTCAAAAATAATGCAATAATAAAGACATCTTTTTCTTAGTTATGTACACTATATAAGAATTTGACTTTATAGTTCTTTATAGACCACCCAATCCACCAAGCTCCTTAAAGAATTAAAATTTCAAAACATATTTGACAGAATTAAATGCATCAGTCCCTCATCAAAGAAACAAGAAAGCAAACATAGAATAGCAAAAACATAGTGACAAACAATTTGGGTCAATCAACTATAATGCTCATACAAAATGGCTCTAGTCTTGTCTCCCTACAAAGATCATTGGAAAGAAAAAGAGAAAATAGAGAGTGAAGCTCTAATTCCAAATGTAAAACAGAATATTCAGTTCACCTGAAAGAAAACACTAGTGAAGGAAATGCAAGGCAATATTTCAAGTTTTTAAAAGTAGAATGGTATATGTAAATGCCTAAAAGTTAAAAATTACCAAGTTTGGTCCCAACAAGAACTATAGGAACACCCGGAGCATAATGTCTCAATTCTGGGATCCACTGGAAAGACAGAAAATACAATATATAAAAAAACAAATGCGTAGCCCGTTTGTTAGACAAACTGATAAATGAAGAAAAAAAGAATAAATAACTGAGTGCCAGTCTAATACCTTCTTAGAAACATTTTCATAGCTGGCCTTACTGATAAGAGAGAAGGCCAGAAGAAATACATCAGCTCCACGATAGCTCAAAGGTCTTAATCTATTGTAATCCTCCTGGCCTATAACATTTAAGCAATGACCAGAAATGAGGCTGATGTTAAAGCATCGGATTGAATTTGGCAGAGAACAAGCAAATTACAAAGATGGGATCAGAAACTGGAGGCGAGAAAATAAGCATTTACCTGCGGTATCCCACAAACCTAGGTTAACAGTGCTACCATCAACTACCACATTCGCACTGAAATTGTCAAAGACAGTTGGCACATAATCCTGTTTAGTAAAAGTGTAAAGAATGAGAACTTTCAAGGCATTTACAATTCATACAAAATTAATAATACAAGGCATTAAACTGTTCAAACGCAAACCTTTCTTATGTTTTACCCTTCAACACAGAACACAACAATTACCATAGAAAAGCATGTGCTATTTCTCAGAAGGAAAAAAAAAAAGGCTCAAAAGCAAACTCATACAAACCAAATAGCTTGTGAAAACTTAACACAAATCACCTTACTTAGCCTCAGAAAAATAAGCAATCTCAGCAAAGGATAGTAATTCAATTAACCACAATTAACTACTAATATTAAAAATATTCTCTCAATAGGCCACATAGTTCCTTGACCACAAAACTCAAAATGTAATAACAATCAATCCAAAATGATTTCTTATCACAGCCATATCTTCCAAGTACTACCCCATGTTAAAAAGCCACATAATCTACAAAAACCCAAAATATAAAGCTCCTTGACAGAACCCTAGAAATTTAAAAATCTATCAAATCCCCCCGCGCAACCAAATCAATTCCAAGTGTCCAGAATGACAACAAAACAGGCAAACAATTTGTAGCAACAATTACTTCAACAAAAGTATCACATGAATCCAAAAGAAAAGAAATTAACCACAATAAATAATGAAATTGCCTCCATTAACTCTAATCTCACAGAAAAACCTCTCCTTTCCATTGATAATCCCCCTCAGAACAAAATCCATTAAAGGCATCAAATCTCAAGCAATAAAGCCCCATTGATCAAATTCATGCGAAAAAAAAAGAAACAAACTTTCCAGTTCCAATCAAGCAACAGAACAAACAAGAACAAATTCACACTCCCACTCTAAAAAAAAATCAGCAAAAAATAAACTAAAAACAAAGACTCACAGTGGGAAAAGTATTGCTCGTATACGAAATCAACATGCAAGTCTTGCCCACAGCGCCATCACCAACAGTTACACACTTTATGAACC
The DNA here is from genome assembly GCA_020875875.1 of Dioscorea alata. Lineage (NCBI taxonomy): Eukaryota > Viridiplantae > Streptophyta > Magnoliopsida > Dioscoreales > Dioscoreaceae > Dioscorea > Dioscorea alata. The sequence continues at coordinate 4,248,296 of CM037024.1, read as the reverse complement.
TCGATGCACTCATCTCCTCCCCAAAAATCAAACCAAAAAAATCAAACTCAAAAAGGCAAAAAAATTCCAAAGTCCTCCACCGATTCCTCAGCTAAAGCAGCAGCATTTCAAGGGGGGGATCAAATCACGCCCAAATTCCCAACTTTCACAGCTGAAAGAGGGAATCGGCAGGCGAGATCTACAAGCCCTCTTGAAATTCTTTCCAATTTTCAACTTTTTGTGGGAAAAATTTGATCTTTGTGAGAGAGAGAACAGGGAAATCAAAGGAAGTGTGCGGTAGAAGCCAAGGATGGTCCGGTTGTAATATTCATATAATAAAAATATTTGAGTGGAATAATAAATAAATATATATATATATATATATATATATATATATATATATATATATATATATATAGATATATGGGAATTAATTAGCTGTAAAATTAAATATAAATTAAGACATATGACAGGGATGAAAATTATGATTAGTGTCTGGATAGTACCATGAAGAAACGCCCACAAATGAATTCCATGGACATCTTTAACCCCATCCACAAAAAAATAATAATAATAAAAATAAAAGAAATAAATTGCACCAAAAAATAATTTTTGAAAAACTAAATTAATAAACATATATATATTGCTTATGTGGTCTTTGTTTACATATACTATTATGAAACAAAATAATTAGATATTTTTATAGATATTTTTGTTACAAAAATGTAATTATTTATATACCCCTTGTCAAAAAGGGGATAAATTTACATATAATAATTTAGAAAAGAAATCATTGTGTAAGACAATTTTTTTAATAATTATAATCTTAATGCATAAAATAAGTATTAAAATAAATATTTGACCTGATGTTATTGTTTAAATTTTCTAAAAACTAAAAAAAATTATTTAAATAATTATTCCAAAAGATTATCTTATAAATAACAATAGATTACTGGATAATAATAATAATAATAATAATAATAATAATAATAATAATAATAATATATTGGTATATGAAAGTTCATCTTTTACTCATTTGGATCTCAAATTAAATAAATATAGACTTTTGATAATATTTAGTTTGCAAATATGTTTTTATATTTAGACATGCACTTTTATGGATTTTTTTATTAGATTTAGTATTTTTAAAGTAAAATAAATAAATAAATTCCCATAAATGATGGTAAACATGGTAAAAATTGATAGGTACAATTGGAATTAAAATAAAATTGTGAAACCACCATTTCATGTTCCACTTAGCCTTAATAAATCTAATTAGGAGTAAATGCATAACTTCTCTATTTGGTGTGTGCCCAAATACCACCTAAGGGGTTGCTTGGGAGAGGTGAAAGAGGGGTTTATAATGGAAAGTAGGGTAGGGTAAAAAGTAAGGGAAATGGAGTTTATAAGTTATACCTTGTTTGGGAGAAAGGTAAGGTAAATGGAGATTACTAAACCTTATAATATTTGGATTGAAGGTAACAGGAGGGTAAGGTTTTATGGTAATATTACTAAAATACCCTTATAAGAAAAAATACACATAAAACATAATTATGTAAAACTATCTACTAATTATGGCAAATACATTAATTTGACACCACATTAATTATGGCACCACAAATATTTGACAAACACCATCTCCTTAAATTAATTATGTCACCACAAACACAAATATTTGTCACCACATTAATTATGTCACCACAAACTATCTACTAATCATCATTTAGTCAGTTTTTAATAATATATTTACATAAACACTTAAATTATAACTGACGCTATAATTTTTTTTTATAAAATTAAAAATTCTAAAAGCATAGAGACGTAACAGCTCAATGAATGGACATCAATATGAGCAATTCAAATCTTAGTTTTCCTCCTCCATTAATAATAATAAAAAAAAACGATGAAGTGGATGGACTTCCTCAACTTCCTCAACATCAATACAATATATTCAAAATAAAAATATGCAACCTCAAAACCTGTAGAATGTAAATGAAAATGAAAATCAAATTCAAAGCATGCAGTCACAACTAATGTAATGAAATGTAAATCAATACTAGTAGAATGAAATGAAGTCTTCCAAAGAATATTATTAGAAATTTAAACCTGCAGAAATGTAAATCAAAATCAAATTAAGGAAAAAATTAAACAACCATCCAAACAATACTACTAGAATAAAATGAAGTCATTGGAACCAATTATAAGAAATAATAGAGCTTCCTTTCTGAGAAGTCTTAAAGCTACATATAGAGTCTTATAACATCAAAAACATCAAAAACAAGTTCAAATTGTTCATGACCACTACTAGAGTCTTTTAACATTCACTGATGCAGGTCATCACCTTAACCTAACAAACTCAACAATAAAGACTTGCGTTCCTCGGTTGGACATCTAATTAAACCTTCCAATAACTTAGAATCTTCGATGAGAAACTTATAAACTTTGCCAAGAATGGGGTGTGAGATCCCTAAATCTTTAAGCATACCCCACACATCATAATGCTTGGTAGGATCAGTGGTAAATGCTTGAACAAGTATATTGGTTGATTGAAGAATAGCATTAGCTACGGTCTCAATCACTGTAGACAACTTGTCACAATTGTTATCATCATTATTCATTCCTTTACTTTTTTTAGGCCTAGAAGAACTTGGAGCTTGAGTTTGAGATTGTTGATTTGTAGCCATTGGTGATGCTTCATCTTCCCCTTCATCGTCATGCACACCTGTATTTGGATTTTCACCCATATTCTCTAAGTTCACAGTGTTTTGTGAAATTAACTGATAAACGCCTAAATGTATGTATTTTATATGTATTTGTACGTATGATTCACATATTTTTGTATGAGTCAATGCCTGTTTTTGGTCTAAATTGGATCCTTTCATCTTACGGGTGCAAAAGATGCTTAGGTGAGCTCGATAACGGGATTTGAGAAGAAATCGGCACCGAAAAACACTGTTTTAGAGCCTGGCACTGTAGCAGCACTATAGCAGTCATGTAGCACGAAGACTTGAAGAAAACGCTAAGTCTGGAGTTTCATGATGGTAACCATATGGGTGTAAAGAGGGGCGTATGCAACACTATAGTAGTTTACTGTAGCAACTTACATGAATTTTAGAAATATTCACTGCCTATATGCCGATCATATGCCAGGCCATATGGCATCCCGAAAAGAGGTTTTAAGAGAGCTTTGACAACGAGGGAAACCACCCCTTGAGTGGCGTATTTGGAAGCCATCTCCGAGGGGATCCAAGCGTTATTCTGCCTCCAATCTTTGAGGGGGTGTTCTTTATGCTTTGTTTGGTTGTTTTCATATATTTCTTTGTGTATTTTGTGACCATGAACAACTAAATCCCCAAGGTCAGTGGATGTAGGTGAACCTTGGGGGTGAACTTGTGTTGTATGGATGCTTAACTTGGATTGGTTTGTGATCCTTGTTTGGTGTAATTTGAATGCCTTGGTATGCATAAGAACTTGGTGTATAAATTTCTAGACTTTACTAGGTTGCATGACCATTCCCCTAGTATTAGGTTTACCAAACTTGGAAGAGATACATATACGAATACACCGTGACCATCGGGTATTTGTACCCCCTCCATTGTCAGGGTTGTCCTTAATTGTGTTTCAACCCTAGCTTGAGAAATCCACCATCCTCATTGCAATCGTAAGAGGATTTGGACGGAAGAGATTCCGTATTAAATACTCGTACCGAATTAGGGGCCAGTTGTCGTGACCATTAGGTTGGTCTAATTTAGGGTTTCTCAGTCTAAACTACCCAATTTCATGCTAGTTAGGGTATCCTTCACACTTTAGTAACCCCCTCAGGGATTCACATCCGTGACCCATTTCTTGCCCTGTTTATCCCTCGTGTATAGCCTTCTTTGTAAAGCTTTTTATTAGAGTTTGAGTTGAATTTTATAATTTTGTTGCAACACTCGAATTAGTAGGCCAAACAATCATACGAAGAGGAAGTAAAGGTAGATTCTCGGGCCCTTGGGAATACGACCCCCTCGTGCTTGCGCGACCCCGTGCGCTTGTGGGATACGCATCACTAACAAATCAATTTCATCTATTGTGTTTCCCGAAGCATTCCTTTCATTTCACCTTTGTTGCCTCATTTCTGATGCAGTTTCAGCTTGTACCCCAGTTGTCTGGTCTTTCCCATAAAGTTGAACAAGTTTTTCATAATTTCTGACCATTTCTTTCAGTGTTTCCAACCCATAATGTGGCTTTATTGAGCTCTTTATTATAGGAAAGTGCTTCTTGAGGACACCAAATGCTCGCTCGATAGAATTTCATAGAGATGCATTGTGAATATTAAATAATTCATGTGGATTTCGTGTGTGGTGGGTTCCTTGAATATTCCTTCAAGTGATATCGCTCTCCTTTATATGGTGTGATAAGCCCACTTCTTAACATGAATCCAGCATCAACAAGATAATATTTTCCTAAATAGCAAATGAACTATATTATAACATTGTGTGTGTATATATGGTCTTTAATAAAATACTGGATCTTATCAATATTTACCTTGAGGGATTTTTAGTGGGCAAGCTCTACTTAACGCATTTTTCATTATTCTTGAATCAGATGCTGTGCCTTCTCACCCAGGTAACACATAAGTGAATTTTAAATCGAATGTGCATGCAACCAACACATTTTGTATTGAGTATTCCTTTCTTCCACGATACCTAAGAGCGTCAACATTGGAAACTTTTACATGAATATGTGTTCCATTAATCGTACCAACACAATCCTGGGATAAATTTAATATTTTATTCACACCATACACATAATTGTAATAAAATTAAAATTCATTGGGGATTCGATTACCTTAAAATATGGATAAAATCTACTACTGCTGAATATTTCTGAAGGGATTTGTGAGTCATCCGATTGTACTAGGTATTTTTCCTCTAACTCTACTATAGCTTGCAATACAATATGAAAATGACGGAAGATTGTCTCACGTGAACGACGGAAGAAGAAAGACAGTTCATGATGAGAGACATTATGACCTAATAAATATAGAGTTCTTGCAACTTGCTCCTCAATGGACACTTGTAAAGTTAGTCTAAGACCTCCGTCTCTAACGAATATTTCACATAATCCTAGGAAAGCTCTAGGACTCATTCTTATCATATTATGACATAGATCACTTGACAACAAATGTGACATTAGCTCATCTCTTGCTTGGTCTCCATGAAGGCGTAATTCGCGGGCAATTTGAATGTTAATATGTTTATGTTCCTTCTTACGCCTCGCAAACCAACCAATCATTAGAAAAATAACTTGAGCTGCTGCTAAATGGTGCAACCGTTTGCAATTTTATGAAAGGATTGTCCAATAGTTTTTTTTTGTCGGCCATCTAAAAAAATTAATTATCAAAATTTGTGAAAAAGGCCAAAATATTAAACATTCTCATATAAGAACATGCAAAAAAAAAAAAAAAAAAAAAAAAAAAAAAAAAAAAAAAAAAAACTATTCTCATATGACCAGAAACATTATTTAGTGTTCATTATTTATGATGATCAGACAAGACAAAAATAAAAAAAATTGATTAAACAAGGACACAAAAGATAATAATAAATATGAATGTGTTTCAAGATAAGCATGTTCACTTAAATAGAGCAATGTCATAGCAAACCACTGCCTTTTTATATGCTATCATATTAAAAAAACCAAACCACTAGGATAAAGATCATGACAATATTCAAAATGGGTGTGTTTGAAATATCATATCATAATGAAATTTTCATGGGAGGCTAATGGGTGTGTTTGAAATATTAGATCATAATGAAATTTTCACTCAAATCTAAGGATGAATGGCTAGCATTGAACAAATATAAACAAAAGCTTGAGTGGCTACACACTTCTTAATCTCTAAATGGTTAAAAGGAAACAGGTAATGAACACCATTTCTTAAGTATTTCAGGAAATACTTTCAAGATATACACAGTGAAAAAAAATCCAAACAATTGCAAATATTAGCAAGCACATAATGTTTTTATTCAAAGAATAAGAATACTGGGAGATACATTCTTTGGTTTGATCTTTGAATTGTATTATTGGAGCCTGCTACATGTGCCATTCCATCTGACAGAAAGTTGACATTGTTTCTAGTATTTTCGTCAAAAACATTGAATACAATTTATAAGAGGAAAGATTTATTAACAATTTAAGCAGCCTCAAGTCAACAATCCTACCTATCCAGACACAAGCTAAATTCCTAAAACTACTTGCAGAAATGTAAGTGAAGAAACCATGTACAAACATAAATATATGTTGTCAAAGGAAAGCATTATCACTTATTGATTCCTATAACAATATTATTTTCTCTCAAATTAGAAACCTTTGATTTCATAGATCTAGTTGTACAAACAAAATGCAACAAATATGTTTATGTCATGACAATCTCTTCAGGTTCACCCATACTTTAATAGCTAATATTCCACCTCAGAAACATGAAAGTCCATAGATGGCACAAATACTGAACTGACAAATGAGATTGACCAGATCAGGGAAACTAATTAATTTCATCCAATGTATTTTGGATTTGGATGAGATCAATATTGTATAAATCTTAAATACACTTCAAAAACACCAACACAATGCAATTTTCCAAATTCTTCCAGCAAAGAACAAACAGTACTTTGCAAGTAAAGAAACAATTATTTAAAGAGCCTATTGATCATAAAAACTAACCCTTTTACAAATCATCAAAACCAAAATTACAAATAATACCACTTCCACCGAATTTGAGAGCATTGAGAAATAGAGCTCAGCTCCGCCCAATCACAACCAAAAATAACAAACCAAGAGCCAATAAATCATCAGGAAACCCCAAAAAAATCTCTAAAAATCAAGAGAACCATTAAATGAAACATCTTTCCAAAAAAGCAGAAGATAAAATTTAAAAGGAAAGAATGAAAGAGAGAAAGAAAGAAAGAAAAGGCAAATCCTTACCAGATGGCGAGGAATTCTCCGGATTATTTTTCTTATTAGCCACCCTGTGCTCAAAACACTGAAACCCCGACGAATAATAGTGAACGGAGAGAGATGAAGATTAACCCATAGAACTGAATCGAGAGAAAGAGAGAAAAGATAAGTAGATGAGATAAAAAGCTCGCATGCACGATGATGCAATGGTGAAGCTCGCACGCACAGTGAAGCTCTCGGCCAAAATTTCTGAATGTTTGAAAACTTAACAAATGGATGTAAATTCATTCAAAGATCAAGGGTATTTTGGTCCATATAAAAAGCAAAACCTTCTCAACCCCCCAATTTCGAGGGTTGAGAAAATGGGGTAAATGGAGGTTTCTCAACCCTCCATTTAACCCCCTCAAATTTTACCCTTTTGCAAAACCCTGGATCCAAACAAGGGTAGGTTGATAACCTTACCTTACAAAAACTCCAATAACTTCTCCCAAGCAAAGCCTAACTTGCCTAATAATAAAAGTCTTAAGTGAGTTGCTTGGTATTCCATGGTTTTACAAAATTGTTTTGATCCAAACACTTGCATTTATGACGAGGAGCATTCAAATAGTATTTTTCAAAGGTACTTGACTATACAAAGTTTACTATTTGGTCTTTTAGATCAATGTTGGGATGTCTATGGCAACATCTGCAATCTTTCAACTATTTTATATTTTTCTGCAATTTATAAAGCATATATAGATAGATGAATAGTTAGAATTGAGGGTGGAGAATGCCCTTGTGTGAAGGTTGTGGTACACATGCCACATTATTAAAGACATGGGAGGCAAGCGGCCAAGAGGGGCAAAGCCAGAAATTGCAAGGATGGGGAAAACTTGCAAACTAAAAAGCCAAAATTTAATTAACAAAATTTTTATTAACTAGAATTTAAGAATAATAAAATAAGCACAATACTTTAAAATGCAAAATAAAAACAATGCTAATGATTGCGAGGGGGGAGTTGAATACTTTGATTTTGCGTGTTTTGAAAACATTGCAAAATTATTTATTCATCAATTTTAGCAAACATTTCGCTCCCAATATAACATGCCATTGGGTTGTTCATACATTTATCACCTATTTATTTCACAAATCTATTTTGATGATGTTAATTGCTGAGAATACGTTTTCAACTATTGCTATTACCATGGGTAAGCTCAACATCAATTTGATAAGACAATAAACCAATAGAAAAGTCAAATATCATGGAGCCAGAGACTTAGAGGGACAGTTGGACAAGGGATCCATTAACACCGGCTACAACAGGGAGATGGCCACCCCCCTTTGGTCTTCTTCTTTTCCCTCTCCCCTTCACCCTCCCTTAGGATCAATAAAGTATTGAATTTGTCATAATGAATAGTGAATTTCATAATTTATTATGACTATCAATAAATTCATTTTGGACCCTCCTGTGTGGGCCCTTTTTCTCCCCATTCCCCCTCCCCTATTGGTTAGGATCAATAAAGTATTGAATTTGTAATATAAATTCATTTTATCCAAATGCGATATGCATTAGATTGCGCACTTTTAAAATTTTCTGACAATGTGTGATTAGTTGAGCATGAGAATCTCCTCAACATGTCATCCAATCAAATAACCACATAATCTAATATGTGGGATAATTTGAACTAAATCTAGTTAAATGTTAAATGCCTTAGAAGAAGGCACCTATTAAGTTTTCCAAGAATACCCAAACATTGTAGCACGGTAACCTTCTAGACATATAATTCAATTGGGTAACTACCTAATCTAATTTGTGCTTATATGAAATTCAATCTAGTTAACTACTACACTGCCTATCAAAAGACACATTGTAAAGTTTTCTAATTATACCTAGGCAACCAAGTATGATTATGTCTAAACATATAATCCGATCAGAAAACCAACTAATCTAATCTATGTGTAATCTGAAGAAAATCTAATTAATTACCACAAAAATAACATAGTAAAGTTTTTAAGTATACAATCATCACCAAAACATATAATTCAATTAGTTAACCATTTAATCTAATCTAATCTAATCTATGTATAATTTAAACACTCTAATCAATTTCCACATGGATTATCAAAAAGCACACTATAAAGTTTTCCAAGTATATTGATGAAGTGCAGTATGGTAATCTTCTAAACATATAATATGATCGGATAACCACGTAAGCTAATATGTAAGTCATTTGATATAAATCTAATAAAATACTAAAAGACACACTTTAAAGTTTTCCAAGTTTACCTAGTCAACTAAGCACAATTATTTCGTGGAGATAGTAATAAGAGTTTATAAGCAACTGCCAAAAGTTTTCAGTCACGTAATGGAATGCTCCTAATTGTTTGGAATAAGCACGAGCATTTAAATAAAGAAAAGTGCCCAATTTGACATCGTGAATTTCCATATTTGTCATCATTGTTTTGTATGTATTAAGCAGCTTTTTTTTCCTATTTTTAATGAATATCTTAATGGCGCTTCTCATTTCATCTTTCCTTGTTCCATTCCATCTAAAATATGGAAGGTATATTTTTTTCTCTATCCTTATTGACAAAAGCCCTAATCTTCTTCTCTGGTGGCTAAAATTTGCTTCTATAGAGCAAGAGATCATTTTAACTAATGGAGAAAAAATGAACTAGGCCACTCTTGTTAACGCTTGATGCTATGTGACCGCCATTATAAAAACCTAGAGGATTTGAGGTGGATATTGTCCAACCGTCACTAAAATTACTCCAACAAACACTATTTACATTTTGTACAAAACTTAGTAGGCTTGGCATATTAATGTGGCATCCTAAACTAGCTATGAAAGGTATTCAATGAGGTGGACCACACATTTATAATCGGGTTGTCTAGTATCCTAGACCATCCTAAGAATGTGAGCCTCAGCCTTGGCTTGCCATGCCAAGGTCATGTAGTAGATATTGATTTGATGAAAACTAGGAAGCTAGTGAATAGCAGTAAACCCTTCCTTTTCCTTAAAGAGTATTTGACAATGGATGTGACCTCATTCGAGAAGCTACCATTAAAAGCTCCATTTTCTGGTTACCAAGAAAAGAAAAGAGCTCTCGTTTGTTATCTTTTGGTCACATACCGCATAGGTATATATTCTATTTTTGCAATCCCAAGGAAATTCCTTATTTTGATGATGAGGTTTATCGAGCACTTTCTTAACATTAACGAGTACCCATGGGTATAAGTGGAAAATATATGACATTTTTACTACTGCAAGGAAGGTGAAGTAATAGAAACAAGGTTTGTTTGTGTACCCAAGATAGGTTTGGAGATGTGTTATCAAATTAACCATCTTGTTCTATGAGATCACCTACTCCTTCAAATAGAAAGGACAAAGTTTCTTCCTTAACATCCTCAACTATGGTGATCACCCCTTAGCAAGTCCAATATAATAACCATGTTGATGAAGATATTTGCAAAAAGGAGGATAATATTCCAATTTGTTTAATTGTACAACCTACTTGTTCAAATTATAGTGTTACTTGATCATTATTCTATTTAAAATACATTTCCAATCATTTGTACTAGCGAATAACCTAGAAGTTGCTTTGCTAGAATGAGTGTTTGATCCTCTCTCCCTTCCCCATTCCTCCTCTCTCATTGCTATCTCTACCTTGTCAACATCAAAGGAGAACGAAGATAAAACCTCTAGGGTGATGTCTCGCCAGACAGGATCATGGATGAAAAGAAGTCGGTCCCAACCCCCGACCTCTACTAACTCTCAAACCTCATCTGCGAGTCCAATCGCCTCTAGTGTCTCCCAAGAAAGATAGTGTGACTATCCAAACTTAAGTCCCTGGAGACGCTCGAAACTCTGATGATGTGTAGGATCGGTAAATTCAATCTCTAGTGGTGGTGTTGGTTCCCTGTCTTGACGAAGGCGTTTGTGTGCCATTTTCTTAGTCCTGGGTGCCATACCTGCAAGAAAAACATCAAAATAAATCAATTCAGCACGAATTCTATGAGTGCAAGGCCTCACGTGGGCGTGCGAGTGTGAAAAATGGCACTACTGGACTTTTCCAGACCACGCGGGCGGGTGAGCTGGCCACGCACCCGCGTGGGCACGCATTGGCTCGGCTAGCCGAGAGCCAGCCAGCCCACGCTGCGACCGCGTAGGCTGCTGGCTCTCGGCCAGCCGGCCCAAGTGGTCGCATGGGCGGCCGTCCATGGCCAAAGAGCCATTGACGGCCTCCAAAGCCTCACTAAACTTCTATTACATGCATTCTAAGTGTTTTCACATAATTTTCCATGAAAAATAAATTCCAAAAACCTAGAAAGCACCATGGATGTGAGCATGAAAGCATGGACATGATAGGAGGGGATGAGGCCTTACCAATTCGAATCGATGGATAAAACTTGAAGCAAATGCCGGAAAAACACTTCTAAATCCCCAATAAGTTGAAGAAAAATGGATTTGGAGAGGAAGGGATGAGAAAATGAAGAGTTGTAAGTTAGGGAAGATGAATAGTGCCTCTTCAGTTTTTATAAGCCACATGGGTACTGTACACGGCCTCGTGAAATTTCACGCAATTGTGTGAACTGCAAAATTCCTGCAAACAATCCACCCATCTCTCCAAACTTCAAATTAATCCCAATTCTTCAACAATAATCATGAATTACACTCTAAATCATGTCATACATGTGAAAAACACTTTAAATATATCTAAATATATCTAAATATAAAATTTAAAAATGAAAAATATTTGGGCATTATTGCATTCTTGATTAATGATTGTACTCTAAATCAATTTTTTATACACCACATGGGTATTGTATTGTTCTTATTCAATGTATTTTAAATATTTTGAGTAGAATTTTGAAAAATAAATAAATAAAAACAATTTCAATAGTCTTGCATTCTTGATTAATGATTATAAACATGAACCCTGTTTATGATGCTGTAGGTGCTGGAGCTTTGCTGTCTGATTTTCAGAGTTTCAAGAAGGAAATGTTGATGACTAAAAGAGCACAAGCCATTGCTTCTGTTGCTTATAGAGATAGAGTTACATGTAGCAATCAATTGCAACATTTGGCTTTATATATTTTACTTGCTCTGCTGTGAATCTCCTTGATTTGTATAACAATTACAATTGCCACAACCACACTCACTGATTGGGATAATGTTAATCAGCATCAAGTATTTACAAAGCCCTTGCATGACCAAACATTTACACCACCTTGTTTGCCAAAAAGGAAAAAAAAAGAAAGAAAAATAAGAAACAAAGATTTCTGCAAGCAGTGGTCACATGAACAAAATTACAAGAAAAACAGAGAGCACCGAGATTTGATTTCTATTAACTTCTCAAAAGCTGGAAGACGGATAAATATAGCGAGAAATTACTCAGGTTGCAACATTGGGTATACTTTCTTTAGTGTATACTACAAAAAATCGACACGAGCAACGACATTTATATCATCAACTTAACATTTGAAAGGTCATCCATAGGAATTTCCAGCCCCATACAATCAAAGTCTTGCATGGCGTCATCATCCGTAATGTTCAACCATGAACTTAGATCATGTCCTTGACCAGTGAAATCATCAACATCTAATTCAGGTATTTGCAAATGGCCTCAACATCGTCAGATGTTTTTTGCATTCTGACAGAATCTGAAATCGAAGACCATTGATAGAAGCCGATAAATGTGTATCAGGTTGTTGCTCTGTATTCTTAGAAAGGAGACCATTGACAAAAGCCAATAACTGTGTAGTTCTCTGTTTAAGCTTGGCCTTGGTCTTCCTTTCTCTGCTTCCCCTCCCTCCTTTATCCCTTCCACTCCTTTTCCCTTTTGTACCCTGCAAGAGAACTTTCAAGGCCTGCAGGGGGTCTTATAGTGTTGCTACTGCTACCGCCAACTACATCCTCAAGTAATACTTCCCTCCTCTTCACTCTGTTCAACCATGGCTCATCTTTACCGTATCCATGTTCTGATGATTGGTTGATAGGTTGGAGAGTGTTACAACTCTTATCAAGCATATTCATCCTTTGCATTGGTTGTGAGGCCAGACAAGTGCCGAGATCTGTAAAAAGAGATGCCAAAAGGAAAGAAGATACCATATAAGCAGCAAGGAGAAAAAACATTGTCTTTCCATATGCACAACACTAGAAGGCATATATTCAGTGGGAAATGGTATAAATTACCAGTTGTTTTTTGTGAGTGTTGAGCTGAAGCAAATCTCTTGGAGGCCTCCCCATCCATGGCAATGTCCAGACTTTCCATGTTAGCATTTGGAGAAGATATAGAGAGGAACATATCCTTAAAAGTAGGCTAATCAAAGCAGCTAATCCCTGTTTTCTCAAATTTCTGACATCTAGCTAAGGTCCTTTTAACTAGGGCCATCGTGGCAAGCTTCATATTTTTATTCACATGTTTACCACAAGAAGCATGTGGACCAAAACAAGCCTGTAATTCAATTTCACAGGTGGCAGCTATTAGTTAATATAGCAAAAGAATTTAATGATAGGGCTTTGGTGAAGTATAGAAATTTCTGCATTAAATCAGTCTAAAAGAAATCTTACAAAGGTCAAATAAATTCCCAGGAATAAGTAGACCTTCTATTTCTTTCTAATGTAGGTATTAAAAAAGAAATAGAAGTAAATTAGAACCAAAAGAAACCAACCAGGTGATTGGACCTTGTTCCTAGCTGTGCCTACCATAACCATAAGGTTTATAACCTGCGAATACTCCCACACACCAAAGAGCCATAACTATAATTAACTAGCATTCCCTCCCACACCTCTCCCCCTTCTCCAAAATTTATTTCCTCATAAATACAATATATTAATGAACAGGTAGATAAACAACTAGGCATGTACACTATTTGATTACCATGTATTTGTCATACACCAGCCCAACAAGTTTGTCTAGTGCAATACGCTCAAGTTTCCTATTCATATATAAACAAGTAGTTTAGTAACAAATTATAAGAGAAACCAATGAATTTCATAAAGCAATACTACTTCATAATCTGCAGTTATATGCACTACTTGATTGATACCTTTCTTGATTGATACCTTTCTTGATCTCCTCTTGCCTCCATCACAAGCTTCTCTAGATTGAGTAATAAGCTTTTCTTCTTCCGAACCTATTGTAATGAGAGAAAATTATTTATTTGCAAAGCATATTTTTGTAAAATCATTTAATTTGTTCACAAGGAAACATATACCAATGATCACAACTTCAAAATAAGTGTTGCTTGTATAAATTTTGAAGTCAAGCATAATAGGAGCTGACCAAATGATCAACAGAGCAGACAGTAACAAATGGGAATATCAGCAAAAATCACAAAGCAACATTTTGCAAGTGATTTTAAAAAGTGATTGATATTGAAAAGCCTTAATCCTAGATTTCAGTAAATGCATCAGTGGAAGATGAGAAGAATATTTGTGATTGTAGCACTTGAGTTAAAAATAGCAAACCTGTTATAATTTTCCTCAAAGAACTTAAGGGTATAATGTCATCAACAAATTCCTTAATGGCAATCATAATGAGTATCTATGTCAATGCGTAGTGCATAAGGTTCATGATGATGTGAACGATATAACTACAACAGTGTGGGAATTTAGAGCTGATTATAACAAAACAACAAAGGAAGATCAACCCAGAATGAACACCAAATGAAAAAAAATGAAATAAATAAAATAAGAGCAAGAGCAAGAGCAAGAACAAGAACAGGAAATACCTGCTCATGAAGCCTCTCTTCTAATTTACTAATGTCATCACCAATATCTTCTTCTTCACTTTGAGCCAAATCAGGCTGAAGATTATTAGAACAAAAAAACCAGGAAATCAAATAGAATTTCTAGATGCTAGTAGTGAAAATGCGCTTCACAATCACAATATGGTGTAAAGCTTGCAATAATCTACTAGACCATCAGATGCAAACTTGAGAAGGAGTAGACTTTGCAGAGTTAGAAAATACTATTACCATATCATATTCAACACATGCTGTGTGGAAGAGAATGTAGTAAATATGAAACATAGGAAAGGCTTGCACCCAAATTAATTAAAGTAATGAATGAAACATAAATGCTTGAACAAGCACAATTATGTGCAACAAAACAAAAATATGGCCACATATGGCGTTTGGGTTAATAAACATAAAAGAAAGATGATTTGGCAAACCTTGATAATGTGCAACACAGATCAAAGGTTTCAAATAGAGTTTTGTCTTTTGCAATACCTAGATAATGCAAGCTAGGTCATAATTATTAGCACCAAGATAATGTGCAAGAACAAGCCATGGTCACTTACCATATCATCTCAATAGTTTCAGGAGGCATGGTATACCACTGGCTCTGGGTGGAGACCAATTTCACTCAGTTCTAGTAGAATCTTGTCATTGATGCTCATCCGGTTATACTGGAATTTAGTGCATGCAATGTCAGGGGACACTGTGCCACAGGGGAAAAAAATCATCAAGTGAATTTCCAAACATGGATCTGGGTCCTGTGTCTAGCAAACCATTACTACTTTCCAATTTGTCTTGTGGTGGTTCCTCATGGAACATCCAATTGCGAACGTTGTCGCCATTAATAAGAGTAATGTCAGCAGTTTGGAAGTAGTTAGATGAAAGCAAATGAAAACCAGTACCTCCGTAAAATATTTATGCATCGATTTCTGCACATTAGTCCACATCAGATTCAAACATTTTCTCCAGCGTTTCTCTTTTTCTTCCTGCAGAACAAACTAGATAGCCATGACAATGCAGAACTAACACATGAGCTGCATAAAATGGCTCTTGATAACATTGCAGAATTTAAAAGCAATTAAAATTGACAAGATACAGTTTAAAAGATACCTGTCATTATGAGCAAAAATAGATTTATGGCAATCACCAAAATCCAATCCCCAAATCTTCATATTTTTTCCTGGAGAACCACTAACTATCAGAGCTCCATCGGAAGATATATTAGTGCAAAGCACAAGAAGCTTGTGGCCATACAAGGAAAGAAAAAATTTCAAGGTGTCCATGAAGAAAACCTGTAGAAAGACATAAATATCTGTCAGTAGATATATGGTAAGCAATAGTAAGAGCATAAATACATTACATTGCTATTAAAAAGTATTACCTGGAGCTGCAGCAACCAACAATACATAATTAAGATAGAACCAATAGAAATGTTTCTGTACATTAAGACTCAGGAAACATGTGAAACACTAAGATTGCATCAATACTTAAACTAAGAATAATTGGATAGTTTACTCAGCATGAAACTTATTCAAGACAGGAAACATAGGAAAAAAATCTGTATTCTTCCAATGCTTTAGAAACAATTTATGTTTTACTAAAACTTATTCAAGACAAGAAACATAGGAAAATAATTTGTATTCTTCCAATACAAAAACATTATGGTGATGGAAATGTCCAGGAGCCTCACAGCATCACTTCAATAATTAAGCTCTCCTCCGCATCAAAAGGGCAAGATTAGATGTTTCAAAATATGAGTACAAAGCAATTGACATAAATATAAATGTCAATAAACATTTATACTTGTTAGCATATTAGACGACATTTTCAAGACTACAACTAACATCCTTTAAATAGGTAGGATATTATTTTGATCGGATAGTACTATGATACTACTTGAGTAATAATTAATAACATGTTTGGAAAGTGTAAATGCCAAATCTTAGTTTCTAGTCAACAATGATAACATTGCATCAATGTCTATTATGGCTTGTGCAAGTGCAAAGAGTACAATGAAATGATCTTATATTGAAAACCTGTGACTCAATTCTTCTTCACCATGCTTAGCTAGGCTTTTTCTTTATCACCAGTAGTCAAAGTTGAAGATCCTTGTTGTCCTCTATTAGCCTATCATCATTTGGCATTTAGTAAATTGTAGCTTCATAAGAAGTGTAATATGCCTCAATTATGAAGTAACCATCAATGTAACAGTAGATATTGGTGTTGCTGAGCAAAATAATTCCTACAAGAATGTTTGTAAGTAAGGCTTGTAGACCTACCACTCTCAACATGTGCATGTACTTCTTTGAGATTTACTTCATATGCCTAATAGTCAACTACCTTGAAGTGTGCTATCCAATCTCCCAACACTTAAAAAATTTTGTTTCATTGAGCACCTTCCCAAATTTCCAATGTATTACTAGGCATAAATGAGTCTCCCAACACTTTCACTGTTCCCACGAGTTATACATTATGGTCATCATTTTGAATCTATTGTGATCCAACAAATATTATGCAACTATAACAAAGGTACCTTACCAAATAAATAAGGTGCTAAAATGACCAACTTTGGTAAAATATTAAACTCCTATATTATTATACAAGAAGTTGTAACATCATAGAAACTATTGGAAAAGTACTTTACCAAACATATAAGATTCTAGATAAGTGGCTAGGACCAAATAAGTAGTTATATTGTTATATAAACAAAGCAACTACAATGTCATAAGAACTACTTTATAGGAACCTTACCAAACATATAGGATTCTAAATGATGAGATAGGGAATTATACCAAACAACCATATTTTTATACCAAGAAACTACAATGTTGTTATATGGAATAACAATCCAAATAAGTAAGAAGTTATCCTAACAAGCTCAGTTGGATATTGAATCATTATAAGCTTATACTAAACAACCATAAACGTATACTAGGAAAATAGATAGGTATACTAAGCATATTAACCTCACCTTATAATGTGGACCATATTAGTTATGGGCAGTGTTCTTGTCTCTTTGATCTATGATTTGAAAAATAGGTAGTTGCATTAATGTTCCTAATCAAACTCTTGTGTAGCCATTTATAAGTCCATTCAAAAATATCTCTCATTTCCCTTATACTCATTTCATAATCCCTCCTAAATATGCAAAGGATATTCTCTTAAATAAACTCATATAATCTTCCATAAGAGGGGTTTGCGATACATGTTCATACTATTTAAAAGTTTGCCTCTAAGAATTGGAGGCAATACCCATGGGGGAAACTAGGGAAGACGTTTGCAATTGTAATGATTGAGCCCTTAAACCTATTAGAGACAAACATGATTATTTTATCATGCATATATCACTGTTAAATATCTATTATTTGACGTGATTTTAATAATAAATCATATCCACATCCATCTCATTATCATTTCTCTCATTTTCAACCTCTTTGTCCTCCATACATATATGATTAAGCAATGCTGAAATCACTAATAAGGGCTCAAACATACCTACTAACATTTTTTTTAGGCCTTGCGATGTGATAAACTATCACCCCATCAATATCTTTGTGTACCATGCATATATAGTTTTATCTTACATTTTTCAAAATGGCCATCATTTAATACAAGAATGCACCATCTACAGCCTCCTTAAAACAACACATATTCACCTCATACGTATTATTCTTAATGTACTCAAAATTAAAATTTTGTGATATTACTAAGTGCACAAGTTTTTCCTTAAAATGATCCAAATCCTTAAAACTCATACTAAAAATGAGAAGATTGGTTACTATACAATTGAAAAGCCTATAGATGGAAACTGGCTTGTTCTCAGCTCCTCCATTCATGATGAATGGTTGTTTGGCTTTATCTTATAAAAATTGCAATTGTTCCATAAATTAAACACTTAAGGGTCCATTTAATTCATAGATGTGAACATCACAAGTTATTGAGTGAAAGCATAAATACTTGTGATTTGATAATCAACGGACAACATAAAACTTTTATGTTTTTATTGAGATTAAATATAGATAAGGACAATCTAGTTATCTTTTATTTTAACCAAAGATAGTTTGCCTTTTAATAGCACTATAAACATGCATAATTTTTGTTCCATGGTTTTTGGGGTATAAAAAATTAATGAAGTTGTATTGTATTTAATTATCTTTTTGCCTTGTACTCCTACTTTATTTGTAAAACAAACATGAGACTAAAAAATTTGTTTTATGTTATACTTCAAATTTCACATATCAGATGCACCCTTAAAGTGACAAATGTGAACATGCAAGTAAACTATTAGGGCACCATGTTAATGGATCACTAAACAACAATATTATATATTTGAATAGCTACACCCAAATTCAGAACCTTAGGAGGGCCCACTGGATACCTATTAGGACTATGCAACTATCTAGGTGTAGTTAATAGCTATAACCACATCTAAGTGGCATTGCTACATATCTTAATAGCTACATGCCATATGAACCCATGGAAGACCGACTGAATATCAATAGAAAAAGAAGCTTAGCAAGTGAACTACCATAAAATAAATATGAAAAACCATAGAAAATATCATAACACTAGTTGATTGACAAGTGCGCATCTACTTACACACTTCTACATAATGGACAGTCATTTAGACAAAAGTCTTATACTGCCAATAGGATCATGAATCTAACTACGTAAGTAACTAATTAGAATATTTAGCCACAAAATGAATGTCTATACAGAGACATTAACAGGCTAGGTAGACATCTAAATAAATAAAATAAGAAAAATAGACAATCTAAATAGCTATTATAAACCACACAATTGACTAGGACACATAAACATATAGATAATGGATTTTAGGCACCGTTTGGATGCAAGGAGTGATGCCCAAGGAATGGGGATCACTCCTTGTGGCATGTGCATGACCATGTTTGGGCATGCACCAAATGGCATGGGAAAGGAAAGAGAGAGAGAGAGAGAGAGGAGGGATAGGGGGGATATATGCCCTTAAACCCAGCATGCTGGTTCCCCTCATTTTGGAGGGATTGAATAAGCTTCGGTAAGATAGTTACTAATATACACCTAACAAACTAAGTAATGACATTATATAAATTACTAAATGCCCACAATCCCTAGCTTCATTATCCAGCCACTGTCTCTTGTCGGTGAATTTTGTCACACATCCATGGCGCTTGCTCACCAAGATGAGATCTTCTCACTGTGCACTTCGTCACACGTCGATGCTGCCATCACCTTACCGGTGCTCTGTCGTATCCCCTCACTCTAATGAGTACACCTTTTTCTTTTTTTCCCATTTGCTTCTTATGTTCTCTATGGCTATTTTTTTTATTATTTTATTATTTTTTTGTTATTACAATTGTAGATCTAAATATAGTGGTTTGATTATGATATGTTAACTTGATTGTGAGATCCATCTCAACTGGTGGCTTTATGTTGGATAATGGGTTGGCATTGCAGAGATTCATCTCATTTTTAATGTGTATATTTTTCAAATACTGTATGTTGATTTGTTTGGTTAATGGCTAAACAAATTACCGCAAGGCTTCACTCATGTAATTTATTCATCTCATGTTAACTTATTGAGTAAACCATTAGATACTCAAGAAACTATGATGGGCTTGCTTTGATTTCAATGCTACTTATTGATGGTGATCAGTAATTTATTTTGGACATATAAAATGTATGCAAAGCTTCACATGCATTTGAGTAAATACATCTTATGATTTTATTTATTTGTTATTATAATTTATCAAAATACTTACCAAAATTTACTGCAACGGAAAAGTTGGAACAATTGATGCTTATGAGGACATGTCAAGGTACACATCATGCTTAATTACAAAAAAAAAAAAAAAAACCTAATCTTTAGAGAGGGATTTTAAAAATATAACTTAGAAGATGAAAATGAGGGAAATATCTCTTATTAGCATTGAATTTTACCTAGTATGTTGTTCAACTGAGAATAGGTTTGGTTGCCTTTAATTAAATGGTTCATGTGCCCATTTACATGGTTAATATTTCCATATGTTTTGTCAATTATACAAAAGAATGAATAGTTTATTGTTCTTTATGCTAGATTTGACTGTGTTTTGATTGCTCTATGTTTGTTGTTTGTATGATCTTTTATTTTATTTTTATTTTTTTCTTTTTCTCTCCTTTTGGCATCAACAAGTGTGTTATGATATTGATTTGAGGATAGCTTTCAGTAGATCAATTTCTTCTCAATTGACGTAGGTTGGTGAAGCTCTATGTTTATTTCTTAATTTATGGAATACATTTGATCATTATTCATTATATGATCATCTTTGACATAATTTGATTAGGATATGAATGAAAACCTTAGAGTTTCTTGTACGTTAGAGTTTTAGCTTCCTTTTTTTTTAGCTTGTTTTACATCTCTTAATTAGATGTAAATATCGGACATGAGCCATGAATCCTCCATGAACCTGACATGACATAGGAAAGTTTGATTTGGATAAATGTGATGTTACACAGCTATTTTGCACATCAAGTCATGATAAATTTATTTAACTCTGTTAACTTTTACACCTACTGTTTATTCTTTCCGAATTTAATACATTGTTAATTTTTATTTTAGAAATGGGCATTGATGATATGGATGAGTTGGAAGAGCTTCAACTATAGTTTAATGTCTATGTGCTTCTTTTATGTAGTAAACATTATAATCATGACATGTGCAATAAGGCACCGTGCTCTTAGAAATAGAGTGATTGAACATGAGATTGAGTCGACATCTAGTAGGTGACACAAACAACTTGACTATCTTCAACACGTAATTTACAAAAGTGATGTCAAATGCATTGATAAATTACGCATAGATTGACATAGTTTTCATCGATTATGTCAACTACAAACTACAATCGGTGGGTTACGAGGCACGAAAAATGTCATGGTTGAAGAAATGATTGCAATGTTTATGAATGTTCTGGCACACCATGTAAAAAATAAGATAATCAAATTTGATTTCATCAGATGTAGTAAGACAGTTAGTAGACATTTCCATGCAACCTTGAAGTCAATCATACTTTGCCATGGTGTCTAATTAAAAAAAAAAGGAGAACCCATCCTAGAAAATTCAACTGATTCTATTTGGAAGTGGTTTAAAGTAATATTCAAGTCCATTACTTTTTGAAATAACCATAATTATCTTTATTAATAGTAACATGTTATTTTTATTTAATATAGAATTGTTTTGGAACATTGGATGGAACTCATATTAAAGTGAATGTGCAGAAAGCTGATCAACCAAGATATAGATCAAAGAAAATCTAAAATAACTACTATTGTACTTAGTGATTGTAGTCACAATATGCAATTTATATATGTCGCTAGAAGGGTTCAAGTCATGATGACCGAGTTCTTAGGGATGTGATAACAAAGCATAATGGATTAAAGGTTCCAAATGGTAAATAAATTATAATCACAGATGCTAATAGTTAGTCCCTACAACCAATTTCTAACAAGATTGTTTGATTGTTAGGATTTTACTATTTGGTGGATTCTAGATATGCAAATTGCCCTGGATTTCTTGCGTCTTTCAGATGACAACATTATCATTTGAGTTCTTGGGATGATGGACATCATCCACTTACACCTCAAGAGTTCTTTAATATTAAACATACAAGTGCTATGAATGTAATTGAGAGGACTTTTGGTCATCTCAAAATTTGCTGGAAAATTCTATCTAGCCCAAATTTTTATAATATAGCAACCCAGCAACGTATCATTAATGCATGTTGTTTGTTGCATAACTTTATTAGAAGAGAGATGACTGAAGATCCAGGAGAAAATGAACTTGATTTTCTAAATTAAGTGATAGTTTGTGAGGTGTGCTAGTGTTTCTATATATGTACTTCACTTTTTATCAAAGTTTATTTTATGTAACCAAACATTTCAATGTTGGTGCTAAGAACATATGTTTTGAACCATATTCTAGTTGCATGAATTTATTTGAATTCACTGTGATATAATTGCTTGATGTTTAATTTTCAGTTTCATTGCTTGATGTTTAATTGCTTAATGTGTAATTTTTAGTTGCATGGTTGGCCATATAGTTGCATTGCATATATGATTCCTTGATGTTTAATTTTTTTTATTATTCATTTAGTATGGATTCATATTCACAAGTAGGACGTAGAGGACAAACCAAACACTATTGAACAACAAATGAAGATAAAGCACTTATTGATGCCTTAGTAGAGCTATCAACAAATCCAATATGGTGGGCCAATAATGGATTTTGCAATGGCTACTGTTAGTTCCGCCGGTTAGGGTTTGTGAAATAAGAGGAACACTCACTCACTTAAGCACTCAAGAAAAATAAACACAAACCACAAAGAGGAGACACAAGACGTTGGTAACCCAGTTCGGCATCCACTTGCCTACATCTGGGGGGCCATGCCCGGAGATCAACAATCCACTAAAAAGGGGTAAAAGATAGAAGAGTACAAAACACACTTGTCACTCTCTCACATACAAAGAATACTACCCTCTCTAGATTGTCCGGTACCTCCCTACTCCCTCTTTCAAGAGTCGTACCCAATCCTAGACCAAGGTAGTATATATAGACGCCTCAACGTCCCAAATATAGCACATACCCTTTTTAGAATCTCCGTGGCTTCTAACTTTAGAACCTTCCGAAATTAGATGTCGCAACTTATGTTGTAACATTTGTTGCGACATTGGCCCTGGCTGTTGGCTTGGCTGAATTCTGGCTCCATTGCTAAGCGACCTCAAGACACCCTATCTGAGTCGATGTAGTTCGATCACCTGATCCGAACCTACCAGCAACTAACCTCTCTCTTCAGCTCCTCACCACACAGCCCCCTCGCAAGGGGCGCACGTCCTATGTGCGTCTTCATGGAACTTGCCAAACTTGGTCTTCACTTCACCCAAGTTTGGTCTTCAAGGATCTTCAATCCATCATCCAAATCTTGCCATCAATAGGCGCATCTTCAAACATACCCTTAATAGACTTCATATCATCTCTATTAAGGTTCTTCAAATCTTCAACAAGGATCTTCAAATCTTTCCTTCAATAAGCTTCACAATCATACCATTGATAGGTTGTATCTTCATTTAGCTCCACCCATATTTAGTCTTCAATCACATCTTCTAAATATGGTCTTGATTGGGATCTTGTCTTCAACTTGATGCTTGCTTGATCATCTTGCCTAAAATAGTTTTCACAAGATCTTCATTCAATTTTCATGAGAGTTGCTCCTTCTTTCCAAAAATAGCTTCTACAAGATCTCTCATGATATTTTCCACCTAGCCAAGTGTATTTGCCATGTCATCCTTCATTCCATGTCTTCATCCATGCCACGTCATTATGCTTGCCATGTCACCTTGACTAGGTGTCAAATTATGCCAATTATAAAAGTGCATTTACACATTTGCACTAACAGCTACCTCGTTCAATTAGAAAAAAAAAAATTTTTCCACAAAGCATGATAAAAGTATCACCTAATATCGAGTCTCCAGTGAAGCTTTTAAGTAAATAAACTATTGCAATTAGTGATATCATGGAAGGTGCACTATTCGTTAAGGTAGGTATCGCTACATTTCGTTAGTTGATGGTTCAATGGATATATGTAACTTATATCAAACTTTTTCTTATTTCATGCAATAATGTAGAACCATAAAGAAGCAACTAGCCTTTATGGGAAAGGTTTTCCATTTTTCAATGATCTTGCTCCAGTGTTCATAAGGGATACAGCATAGGGAATTGTAGGGTGTGACATTGGAGATTATGCAGAACAATATATGCAGGAAAACATTAGTTTGGATGAGGACATGGGTTTCTCTCAGTAACTAACTGATGAGTTTGCGATGCTTATGTAGGAACCTACATCAGCTCAATCACCTGTGGCATCAGAGGGTACTAGTACCGTGAAATCCCGCCGAAAGTGAAAAGTATTGCTAGGGACCCCTCTATGGACACATTGAATAAAAATTTCTGTAATTTTGTGGAAATAGTTGGACCGGGATTTAGGTTAATGCCCAAAGCAGCCGTTAGAAAAGATGCTAATCGTGTAGAGCATGAAGAGAGGAGGAAATTACTACCTCAACCACTTCCATTGGTTGAAGGTCTCTCTATCCAGGAACTCAAAACTTTTATTGAGTTATCTGGTAGCATGAAGCTACCATTTTGCCATGTACTTCTAGTAAGATTGGGATATACACCGCCTAGTGTATGAACTATGCATAGTATTAGACTTTCATTTCAAGTCAATGTTGGATGCTTAAGAAATTATGTGTAATGGTATTATGTTCTTTGTTTTAATGCATGCCAATGTAATGGATCCATCATGTTATGTTAAACTCAACATTTTTAACTTTCATGAAGTATGTCTATTTTTATATGGTAATGCGTTTTTCTTAATTGGGGGAGGGGGTCTTCCTATAATATTAAATTTATGAAATTTTTTTGATCTAAAAATAAAATTCAAGTCAAATTTTCTAATTTGGACATTTGTTTATTTTAAATAAAAAAAATTAAATTGTATAACTTAAGGTTAAATATTTAATTAAAAATATTTCATATGAATAATACTTATTTAAATTGGAGCCATTTAATAATTGTTTCTTTTATAATTAAGATATATTATTTGATTAAAATATTAAAGGGTACAAAAGTAATTTTATTAAAATTTCCTTATACCCTCTTCTATTTCTATCTCCATTCCCTCCAACTAAACATTGTTTTTGTTCCCATCTCCAATCCCCCATCCCTATTTCTATCCCCATCCAAATCTCCATCCCCATCCCCATATTCCCATTCCCATTACTTGCATCCAGACAGGGCCTTAGTGTGGTTGTTTGATGGATGGAGACCACTTTGTTGGGTGCTTTACCTCCCTGAACTCCATGTCCATCACCTACTTCTTATACTATTGATGTTGTACACACAATTTGGAAATTCCCATGAGGTGAACATTAGCCTTTTTTTAGTTAGTAGGCTTTCTCCTTCCTCTCCTCATCCTCCTCCTACCTTCCCCTCAAACATAGGACAAGGGCATTTTCATCTTTTTAAATACTCAAAAGGTTGATTTGATATTTGTCGAGACTGTAGAGGCAATTACAGAAAGGATAAGGTCTTACGGATCATATCAAAAATTAGAGGGAACTTTTAATTAATTTATAAATATTCATGAACGTTTAAGTCATTTTTCTGAACTCCACCGTAAAAAAAAATACATATATTTTATATCATATACAATATAAAATTATGCATTAATTTCTTATATTTAAATTTTATTATAATATAACATGCATTTATTAGTTCCAACTTGCTGCATCCACACAAATAAAAACCACTCATCTAAAATTTGGACCATTGTTTATTTTAGCCTGTCTATAAGGCTTTGGTTCATTGCATCTGTTCAATCAATTGAATGCCCATTAACATAAATATACTGTATGCCAATTTATATGTATAAATATAGGTTGGTATTGAAAAACCCAGGGTGACAGAAAAAACCCACTAAAATCGATATCGGAAAAAGATAAAATGCTTTGCAATTAGGTATTTTTTGGGTTTCATGACATAGCAATGGTCATGTTATGCAGGTAAACTGGTTAGCTAATTAATTCCACAAATCATTTGTTTACTTAAAAAAATAGGTATTAAACTTGTTTATGAGGATGAGCTAATCATGACTCAAAAATATTAGTGATTTATATCAACATAATAAAATGTTGATTTCAGAAAAATAATAATATTTTTATCAGAAAAACATCAGATATATATGTATATATAGAGTATGTACTTATATTATATTACATTATATTTATGTATATAACTTTTCTATGATATGAGTATTTCTTTTTTCTTTCTTTTTGGTTAGAACTATATCTAAAAATTCATTTTTAATTTCTGAAATTAAAATATTATTTTAATTTAAAAGTGAATAGCAATATACTTTTATATTGGTTTTTCCATATTTCTCAAAATAAATGGTATCAATCTACAATTTGGGAAAAAGACACTTAAACCTTAATTTATATACAATTTTTTACTATTTCTTTTTATCTCATATAACATTAATTTGATGTGTATATACATATGTCAAGGAATATAAAAATAAAAAAAACTTAAAATAACAGTCTCACATCAATTAAACAAATATTGACATAAACTTGCAAGTTTGCATCCCAATTTTTATCAATTTAATCTTCTAATATATATATATATATATATATATATATATATATATATATATATATATATATATATATATATATATATATATATTTTAAAATAATATTGTGAAATAGAAAAAGAAAAGTTGATTCTAGATTGCAAGAGCTTTGACATTGGTAACATTCAATGTCACTGATTCCCTTATTTTCTTGATGCAAAAAAAAAAATAGACAATGATGACAAAAAATTCTTGCAACTCTCTTATATACGACTTCATATAGAAGTTACAAATTCTCGTGGAAAAGCAACCCCGAGAGTGATATATATTTGAAGAAATTCATATGTTTGTCTATCTACTATGTTTTTACTTATATTATGAACAAAAAATAGCATAGTTTATAGTTTGGTTTCATAGCAACTACTTTTAAATTTTTATTTTTATTTTTATTTTTTTTAGACAAATCACGTGTCAGGTGTTTGCATAGGTGCGGAGTTACTATCGCAACACACTTTTGCTTTCATCCTAAGTTAATTTTTTAACCTGCCTTCTCGGTAGAACACAAATATATGGGTGCCCGGTACTAATAGATCAAGAGGTGATTAGATTCATAATGACATTTAAAATAGTGAAAATTATATTAATATTTATTAAGTGCTATTATAAAAAAATAGTATTATAAAATCATTCCAAAATGAAATTGAATTCATTAAGACCATTTATTTTTTATTTATTATGTTATTCTAGTGTATACAACCAATTTAACGTTCATTTTAATATAAGGATTAAAACAAACATCTGATTAAAAACTAATATCGTTTATCGAATCATTTAAAAACAAAAATGTACACTTTGGATTCGCATAAGATATTGTGCATGTGTGTGTGTGTGTGTATATATATATACCCCACATCAAATGAAACAGTTATCATGCTAATATGAAACATCTTTTCTAGTTTATCATAATATATATGTATATGTGCGTGTGTGTAGAAGTGCTTAGTGAAGCAGGTGGGAGTGGTTATGTTGCTTTGACTCATCGTCACTAAAAGTTCTATGCAAGAGCCAAGATTTAAAGATGATGGAAGGCCAAGAAGTTGTTAGAATAAAGGTGTCCCACCAAGTAATGTTCTCCTTATCAAACAAATCATATATATCAATGTCTTCTTTGCAAGCATTGGTAGTTGTTGTGATGGAGAAAATCATTGGTTGCTTAAATTGAAAGCCTTTGGTTTTTTATGTGGAAGGTTGGAGGATTAGAGCTTTCACTCTACATCTTTTCTTTTCTTTTTTTTTTCTTTTTTATTTGTTGATTTGGTATCCACTTATTATTATTAACAAACTTCAACAACATGTGGCCTTTTCCTTTGCCTTTTCCTTTTTCTCGTTTTCAAATATATTTTTTTTATTGATGCAAAGAAAGGTAGGAAAATTAATTTATGCATTGAACTTATGTGTAAAATGTTGTTGATAAATTTCTTTTAACTCAAACATTATCTTAAACTTAATTCATATGGTTTGACGTGAGATCGAAATGAAGGCGAATAATAATTATATGAAAGAAAATTATATGTGCACTACTCAATAAAAATATTTAAAATTACACCTTTATTTTGAGAGAATTTAAATTATATCTATGCATATATCTTTATTTGAATTATATCACAGTTAAAATAATTGTTTTTGCATGACATATTTTCCCTTCCTTTTATTTGTTCCATGAATACTGTATTTATTTATTTGTGATATAGTACATGCATTTGATGAGGACCCAATACCAACTAAGTACATAGTACATGCATTTAGTGAGGACATGCATTTGATGAGGACCCAATACCAACTAAAAATAATAATAGCATGAAAGCAAAAATATTTAGATAGCATTTAGTTCGATGCAATTGAATATATAGTGATTTTAAGCAGTGGTGGACCCAAGACTCAATGAGATGATCCAATAAAGTATTAATCATGATGAAATATCAAATTGCTGAGCCTATTTGGATATTGAGCATTTACCTTTGATAAGCACAAGCAGCCTTTTAGTTCATTCCAAATCATTTTAGTTATACATCTCTTCCTAAATTAAATTTTTAATAACTTATCAGAGAAGAATGGAGAAGAAGAAGAAGAAGAAGAATGGAGAAGGAGAAGATTGATAGGGGGTTGAACCTAGGCAAAGGGCCCTTCCCTGGTTCCCCTTCAGGCAAACTCTAGTAAGGTCGGCAGGCACCAAAGGCACTACAAGAAAATTGACTTTTTGCAATGACCCATTGCCGTCGCAAAAGGTTAATTGCCGTCGCAAAAGGTCATTTGCGACGGCATTTTACCGTCGCACGCCGTCGTATCTGCTTCCATCGCAAAAGATACCTTTTGCAACTCACCGTCGCAAATAATACTTATTGCGACGGGTAAAAGCCGTCGCAAAAAATAAGACGTTTCATAGCAAAAAACATTGATAATGCGACGAACATGGCGACGACTTGTTTCTTTTGCATCGGTATTGGGCCGTCGCAAAAAGCATATTATTTGCGACCAAATGTGGTGGTCGTAAATGACTTTTATTTGCAACAACGAGATTGGCGTTGCAAAAGGTTATATGTGCTACCAAATGATTTTATTGCCCTCGCAAACGGGTATTATTTGCGACTCAATTGTAACCGTTGCAAATGTGTATTATTTGCGACTCGATTGTAACCGTTGCAAATGGGTATTATTTTCGACAAATTATTGGCGTCGCAAAAGAGTATTTTCTTGCAAGTATAATTTGCAACCAAATTATGTCCGTCGCAAATACTTTTTTGAAAAAATTCGGCAACATTTACCCTGTTTTTTATGCGCCTGTATTACAATAGAATCTGAATTTTATAAAATAAACATACACAACATCAACTCAATTGCTATTGAACATTTACTCGATTGAAAACAAAAATCAATGATAGGCCAAAATCTAAGAAATTATAGCATTAGGAAAATCTAAAAATTAAACATTGAGTCAATAAGAGTTTAAGATATTGATTCAATGCAAACTAAACATGTTCAAAAAAGTAAAAATTTTCAATCATCATCATCTTCTTCATCATCATCGCTATCACCATCATCATCGTCTTCGTCACCATCATCATCATTATCGCCATTGTCATCATGAGGATCATCACTTCTTTCGCAATCTTCCTATGGCCGCTACTTCAGATTTCTCATATAAAACAATGAATTAGTTTCATAAGCAGAAGGTTCAACATGATATTATATAGAATAAAAAAAATACTTGCATTTAGTTTTAGGTCAGAAAATTCAATGAGGACTATGTCTAACAATTATAGAATAATCCATACACACCCAAAAATAAATTTGAGATTGGATATGAAATATTCAATCTGATTTCATTAATGGTTGAAGCTAAATATAAATTTACAATGGAGAATCTATAACTGATCGATCACTTTGATGATCATCTTCTCTAACTCATGCTCATTGCGAATAGATTCATGCCACCCACCACCAAAGTCTTCTTAGCAATATCAGTTGACAATTTGAAGAAGTCTAGTGCATAACTCATCGGTATCAACCTCTCTTTCTTCTTCTCTTCTTCTCCTTATGCCCTAACACTCACCTCTTTTTCCTACCCTCTCCTCCATCTCTTTCAATCCATCCTTTTTCTAGAGATGACCTATTTCGCTGGTAGCTTGACACCAAGGACAATGAAAAAAAGACAATTCAACCCCTTCCCCCCTTGGATCTACCACTAATTTTCAATTTTAGTATACTTGTAAATCCTTGTAACTGAAAATATATGAGTCAAATCTAGTATTTGAATGGATGTATTTAGGATGCTAGATTATAGGATTTTATGTTTGATTGGAGATATTTGTGAATATGGATTTTGGAAACATGTGTTTTGTTTGATGCATTTAAGGGTCATGGACACTCATACTCCACCCTAGGTGGCCATTAGGTTTTATTAATTATAAAATAAACAATTAGTTATATGTTTTATTAATTTAATATTTAATTATACTTTTGTTGTATTAAATTTTTATTATATGTTTAATATTTATATTAAAAGTAAACTTTTGCGATAAACAGTTCTAACTATTATATTTCATTCGTAGGGGCTTTTATTTTGCTTGTGCTTGGGAACTTCCATTTTGAACAAGCAAATTAATAGAGTTATAAATAAATAAATAAATAAATAAATAAATATCCTAATTAACCAAAAGACAATTTTTTAAAAAAAGGAAAATTTAAAACTGAATTGAAAACTTCAATTTTTAGAATTATTAGTTTTTTATTATTTGTTTGTTAATCAATTCAATTTTTTGAACTTTTAAAATTATATTACCAAAAGCCGAACAACCATTAAGAAAACCCAAATTAAAAAAATAAAGAAAATTGAACCTAATTTTGATTAGAGAATATACACCCTGATAAATAAAGAAATGTGCAAACTTTGACGTGCAATCACTTGTGGGAATTTTTTTCAAGAAGATTAATAACTTAGGAGAAGAACTGTAATAGTTTCCCTTTATTAAAGGTCAAATACTTTGTAAACAACACCAATAACATTGACTAAATGTTGCCATTAAAATGCATTAGGAGCAAGCAAAGTCATCCCAAATTGGAATAAAACCCTTAACATCTAATTACTATAAGTTTAATTAAAACAAGGCTCAAACAATATGTAGCATCAACAATAAAATATAAAATTGATATTAAGCCTACAAGAAAAGAGCATTCAAACAAAACACTAAACAATTGCTACAAATCATTCATGACCAAGGCTTATCTTTGGTAAGTTTTAGATTGAGACTTAAGGTTGCTGGTGGGATAAATTAAATCACAATAGCAAAAACACATTCCAAGTTAGTTAAGCTCTTTTCTCATCATTATATGAGTCCTAAGGAGTACCATCATCCTCAAAGAAGGGCATTAATCATCGACAAATTGCAAAGACAACAAAGAACACAAATGGAAAATATATTTGTAACAACTTATTTGAAGTTTAGCAAAACCTACTAGCTTTATCTCAGTGCAACCTAGACAATTAAATTAATTTAATAATTAAAAAATTGAATTATTAAATGAAACTAAAACAAGGATTAAAAAATGATACATTTAGAGTCGTTACATTAGGTAAAAGGTTTGTGTTGCCCAAGCATACTCCACAGCTTGATTTAGCTTAGTACATGATTGATATAAGCAATACCAACCATTTATAACTTCATCTAGTTACAAAAACTAACTATTACCATTTTGAGAGATTTTATTTAAATAATCATATAAAAATTGGTTTCATCAAGTGGTAATCCTTGAACATGAAATCCTCTAATAATTTGGCAAAAATCAATTCATAAAGATGAGGACTTCATCAAATTAAAGGCAACTGAATATTTTTATTTTAACAACACTTATAACAAGTTTTAGCAATAGCATGAACTCCTTAATTCTTGTAATGTTCCTTGGGGCCATTGCAAGGAATCCAAAGTAAAAGAACAACTACTCTAACTCAAGTGAATAATAATGATAATATTTGTATTGATCCCAGTATTAGCTCAATTAAATGGCAAACTTATTTAAAGCCACTTCAACAATATATAATTAGAAACTTGTAGCATTGAGATTAATAATTTTAAAGCTCAAACAATAAAGCATCCAGAAATTATCCAAAGTTATAATAGATGATTTTTTACAATCTTTACATCTCAAATATCTATGACTATTAAAATGAAGAAATCTTCCAGCCAAATCTTGCAAAGCTTGTCTTAAATTTGAAAGAACATTCGACTTCGTGTGCTATCCTCCATCAAGCATTAGTATACCTTCCAATTTATCTCATGGAATAGCCATACTCTTTGAACTTCTTACATTCTACCTGTAGCTCTTTTGCAAATCTTAGAGATCGGCTGGATTTAACTGATTCAAATGCATTGATATTTTATTGTAGTGGCCAATTTGACGATTGCATCACCTTTAGAGTTCACTTTGTGCTTAATTACCCTACCTTTCCTTCTTTGTAGGCTTGTTGTTGGTGTGGGTTTAAAAGTGCCTTCTCAATTATGGGTCAGTAGGGAGGCATTAACATGTGCATCTGCCATCCAGAAGAACATTTCATCAAAATATTTAGTAGGGGAAAATGTTTCTAGCTTATTGCTATATTCCATTTATGTGCCAATAGTATTTCCATACTGAATGACATGATGACCACTGGCTTGATCACTACCACATATAGTCTCCAGTAGATCGTAATTTTTCAATTAACTTATTCAAATATGGCTTATCTTCTATGTGTGGATCTATATTTCAACAAATAAATATTAAAATTCCCAATTGAAATCATAATTTTGAAAATAAGAAATATCTTAACATAATCTCTATTCTCATCCTCACCTATGATAATTATTTTAAGGTTGTTATCCTACCCATGCCACTTACCTCTTTCTGTTTTTTTTATTTTTATTTTTATTTTTTATTTTTAATTCTTACACACCATTCCATATTGTCCTCAAAAGATTACTCTTGTTGGTCTTTACGATTACTGCTGTAAACACATCTTTCATAGCCCAAATTATACCCTGAATTGCTTGCGGTTTGAAGCCCTTGTTTACTTTCAGGCCCTACTCAAATTGGCTAGACATGAGGCTTATGAAAAAATGATTTTTATTTGGTATCAATCTCTTATTTCCCGATGGCCTTGTTGTGCTCTTCATAAATGATAATGTCTAGTTGCCTTCGGATACATCCTTTATTTTATAGTGATTGTGGTTATATAAGATTCCACAATAATAGTAAATTAGCACTAACATAAGAAGCAATAAATACATGAAATTAAAGAACATTATTCTTTAAATTGAGTAAGTATCAAAAGTATTCAATTATAAGTTGCTAAAAACCTTGGCAAATTGTGCAATGGTGGTTATACATAAATAATTAATAACATTTGTTATCAAGCAAAAGAAATATATATATATGCATGCCAAAGTTTCTAAGCAATAACAAAACAACATATACTTTGAGAACTTGTGGTGAATTAGTTCGTAAAAATTGACTTAGAATATAATTACTTGTTCGCCCATTTTTTTATTACAATTTGATTATGACAAGTAACCTACTTTCATGCTTCTTCTCGTTGTTCTCTAATGGTTGTCTACAAGGTCCGTTGTAATATCTAATCCTTCTTAGATGAAATGAATTTATCCTCACTACCATGTAGTATATTCGGCATCAACCAAATAATACTTTCCTAATTACAAGGAGTAAAATATCTACAATAAGTTTAATGATCACACATTTTGTTTTTAAAATAAAGAACTTATGTACCTCTAGGGATCTTTAGGGTTTGCTTAGAAGAGGTGAATGAGGGTTTTGTAAAATAGGGTAGAGTAGGGCAAGGTAAGGTAAAAGAAAGTTTGAGTTATACCTTGTTTGGAGCTAAGGTAAGGTAAATGGAGGTTATCAAACCTTCTAATGTTTGGATTGAAGGTAATAGAAGGTAAGGTTTTATATTAATATTACTAAAATACCCTTGAAGCTATAAATTGTATTTTA
The DNA here is from genome assembly GCA_020875875.1 of Dioscorea alata. Taxonomy (NCBI): domain Eukaryota; kingdom Viridiplantae; phylum Streptophyta; class Magnoliopsida; order Dioscoreales; family Dioscoreaceae; genus Dioscorea; species Dioscorea alata. The sequence goes on along the minus strand of CM037024.1, from coordinate 4,213,949 downwards.
TGCTATTTTTACATATAATGTTATTTTTTGTAAATTAAATGTTCTTATTTGACAATTGACAATATTTTATTATTTTTTTAAAAGAACAATATATATTATGACTTTACAAAACATACTCATAAAAACCCTACAAAATTAAACATCATAAAAAATGAAAAACACACACCAACATAACAAAACAATGAAAAAATTAGTTGCAACCATCAACAACACAACACTCACCATAACAAAATAAAGAAAAAAAAACATGAATCAATAAGAAGAAACAACAACAACAACAACAAGAACAACATAATTTCAATATTTTTCTTAAGTAGATGTAAAAACCCAAAAACAATTATGAAGCATGATTTATAAAAAAAAAAAAACAAAGTAAAAGAAAAAAAGTGAAGCATAGTCATTTTCAATAAAGAAGCATGACCCCATAGACATCACTAATTTCGTCTTAGGGCATGTTTGGTTGCCAAATAAAAAAATATGGCATAATTTAATTATGTAAAAAATATAAGTGATTATTACAAAAATTGTGGCATATTTTATTTCTACAGAATGGGTGTTTGGTTAACAAAATAAAAAAATATTACCTAAATTATTACATATTTTATTCTTATAAAATGAGTGTTTGTTTTGCATAATAAATAATTATTACTTAATAAAATAACTGTTGGATTATAACCATTAATAATTATAATTTTAAAAAATAGCCGTTAGAAAATTGTCGTGGTAAATATAGCTGTTATCATTTTTCTCTATTTATACACAACATGACTCCTTTACACTATACACATACTCTCTTTTTTTAGTTGAAAATCTTAATAGTTCTAACCATTGTTTCAACATGAATTCCTTTAATTTTTGGAGGAAAAAAATGAAGAAGATGATCAATTATTACTCAGCAATTGGTCAAGACAATGTCCAGCGACTTCCAAAAGTGTAGAACATCACATATCCATTCTTACAGGTGCTACATATGTACAAAAAAATCTTAAAAGTCGTGAGGAACGTTGTAAAAGATAATTTCATATGGAGCCTTATATATTTCAAGTACTGGTTGATCGTTTAAGAGAAAAATCTCTCCTCTACAACTCAAAACGAACAACAGGCGAGGAACAACTAGTAATGTTTATGTACACACACTTGCTCATAATGCTAGTAACCGTGATGTGCAAGAGCGATTTCAACATTCTACAGAAATGGTTAGTCATTATTTTAGTAAAGTACTTAAAGCTATTAATCGACTTGCTCATGAATACATAGAACCTCCATCGACAATGACATCAGCAGTATTCAGAATAACAGAAAATTTTTCCCATATTTTAAGCTAGGAAAATCTATATATTATGAATTTAATTGTAAATTTATTTTAGTCATTGTAAATGTTGTAAGTTATTTATTTTTTAGGATTGTGTTGGTTCTATTAATGGAACACATGTTCCTATCATGATTTCTTTGGATAAACAAGATCCATATAGAAACAGGAAGCAAACGCTATTGCAGAATGTTATGGTCGCATGTGATTTTGATCTTCATTTTGTATATGTACGAGCTGGTTGGAAAGATTTTGCTTCTGATGCTAGGATTCTCCAATGTTCGATTGAACAAGGTTTCAAAGTCCAATGGGGTAAATATTATCTTGTAGATGTAGGATATGTTAATACCCCAAATTTTATTGCTCCATACAGAGGTATCCGTTATTATTTGTAGGAGCAAGGATGAGGGCAATCTAAACCAAGCAATTATAAAAAATTGTTTAATTTGTGACATGCTTCATTAAGGAATCATATTGAACGCATCATCAGTATTTTGAAAATGAGATTTTTGATACTTAAAGTAGCAATTTTTCACTCAATCGACTCTCAAACTGATATAGTAGTTGCTGCTTGTATGTTACATAACTTCATCCGTATATATAATGGTGCAGATGTTGTTGAGAATTTTGATGATGAAACTGAAGAAACTATTGTTCTTAATGGAGATAACTCATACAGAGAACTTGCACTTCTACCTATTTGGAAACATAATCGACCGCAACCAAAATAAACCTGTTACCAAATGACGTAGGAAATGGGCCCATAAAATCAATACCCTATACATCAAATATTTCACATACAAGAATAGCATTCTGAGGTTTTTTTATCTCCGTGAGAAATATTACCCGTGCGCTGTCATTTATCACAATTTTGTGCACACCTGTGAGCATCCTGAAAGATTGTCGATTCAAGGACCTTGCCGATTATTCTATTTATGCTAAATTATCGCCCAGCTGGTCCTGAATGACAATGCTCGGATTTTTTATCCTTCGGCCTGAGGTACACATCTCCTGATGATTTGGTCTGTATAGATTCTGAACAAGAATGGATCCTCCCACATGTAGTGCTTTAAGTCTGCAAAGAACTTCTTCTTTTGTTGATACGTGAACCACTTTGACAGAGTGCCTGCAACCAAATAATTATCAAAGTAAAAAATCCAAGGTCAGTCTTTGTCTCTTATCATATTAAGTCTATATAAGCGCTCTTTAGGGAATGTGTCGTCAATGTCTCCATCCTTCAATGATTTCTTCTCAGGATCTTCTAGTCTAGATAGATGATCTACAACCAAGTTCTCCGCTCCTCACTTATCCTTGATCTCCACATCAAATTTCTGCAAGAGTAAAATCCATCTAATTAGGTGAGGTTTAGCATCAACTTTACTCATGAAATACTTGAGCATAGAATGGTTAGTGTAAACCATAATTTTTGAAAGCACCAAGTATAGTCAGAACTTATCGAAGGTAAAGACTACAACTAGCAATTCCTTTTCAGTGGTTGTATATTTTCTTGTGCATTATTCAAGGTGTTTCTAGCATAGTAAATAGGATGAAAGTGTTTTTCCTTCCACTATCCCAATACTTCCCTAACTGTGAAATCACTAGCATCGTACATCAACTAGAATGCGAATCCCCAATCCGAAGCAACCATGATCAGAGCCTACACAAGTTTATCCTTTAATGTTATGAATGCTGACGTGCAATTCTAATTAAAGTCAAATGGTGCATCCTTCTCCAAGAGCTTGGTCAAAGGTCTAGCAATCCATAAAAAGATTTTAATGAAACTTCTATAAAAGCCTGCATGTCCTAGAAAACTATGAATTGCTTTGGCTGATGTGGGTGGTGGAAGTTTCTCAATGGTAGCAACCTTAGCCTTGTCCATCTCAATCCCCTTTCTTGAAATTATATGTCCTAATATGATACCTTCCCTAACCATGTAGTGACATTTCTTCCAACTAAGCACAAGGTTAGTCTCCTCACATCTTAATAGTACCTGGTATAGATTTATGAGGCATATTTCAAAGGAGTCCCCAAATATGGAAAAATCATCCATGAACACCTCCACCATGTCCTCAAAGATAGCCAACATGCATCTTTGAAATGCCACAGGAGCATTACATAATCTGAAAGGCATTCGGTGATATGCGAAAGTTCCGTATGGGTATATAAATGTGGTATTCTCTTGATCTTCTGGAGCGATCGGAATTTAAAAGTATCCTAAAAATCCATCAAAGAAACAATAATATAAATGTCCTGCTAACCTTTCAAGCATCTGATCTATAATCAGTAATGGGAAGTGGTCTTTTCTGGTGGCGTCATTTAGTTTTCTGTAGTCGATGCACACTCGCCATCTTATGAATGTTCTGGTGGGTATAAGTTCATTCTTCTTGTTGGTAATTACAGTCATCCCTCCTTTCTTTGACACCACTTGTATTGGACTCACCCATGTGCTATATGAAATCGGATAGATGATACTTGCATCCAAAAGTTTCATTACGTCTGTCTTCACCACTTCCTTCATGTTCAAATTCAATCGTTGTTGAGGTAAAGCGGAGGGTCTGACCATCTTCTATTAGGATCTTATGGGTACAAAAGAACGGCCTGATTCCCTTGATGTTAAATATATTCTAAGAGATAGCTCTCTGCTTCTGCAAAACCCCCCAACAACTTTTCCTTTTGTTCGTTAGCTAAACTTGCAACAATTATCACTGGGAGTTTGATTCTTCTTCCAAAAGGCATACTCCAGGTGTTCTGGTAATGTCTTCAATTCCAAGTCCAGAGGCTTCTCAATGGACTGTTTGAGCTTGTTATCCATGCTCACTGTGATTTCACCGGTATCTTTCTCTTTCTCAAGAGCCTGATCTTCACTGACATCATCTTCTATTTCATAAACCCTGCTTTCCTCTTTGTTGATGTCATATGTCTACAAATTGTCAATTCCAATGAAGTTTTCTACGGCGCACTACTTACTGTTTACTCTTCTGATTCTTCTGTTTTTATTAACTGATTAAACATTCTCTGCCAAACTATCTCTTCATGTTGCCCATAGCAAATATTAGGTGTAGGTTATTGATCAACTGTGTTGTTGTATTGTGCATCAAGTTTCTGCATTACGTGGCGTCCAATCTATTGATAGAAACATGTGATAAGCTGAAAATACAAACGATTAAATGGCTAAAACACTAAGCTACAAGTTTTTGTAGAATCTCTCGACTAGGCGCTCCCTGATAATGGCGCCAAAAACTTAATAGACATATTATGTGTGTGAGTTAAATATGCAAATAATATCAAAGTAAGTCTATGAATACTGTAAGTATACAGGTCATCAAGTAATATCTCATGGGTGAGCACGAGGGTCTCATTTCCCCAGAAACAGCAAGAGACACCTATTACTTCCTTTTTACTTAATAAGTAGCCTAAATGTTTACGTTGTTTCTTTATCCTACTTCTACAATTTATTATATAATACAACTGGAAAATCATTAAGCACAATTGGAAATAGCTCGGGTGGTTGTATAATAGTTATCTTGATTAATATTTATGATAGACATTGAGTACGACAATCGTATTCTAGAATTGGACCCGGGGAATTCAAAAGCCTACTAGTCCCAATCTCTTGGAAACTAGGTCTAAATCACTAGGAACTTAAGGTGAAATCTCTTCCTACCCCAACCTCCTATGATTGCCTTAAATACGAGAATTCCTCTAGAAGGGACAAATCAAATCCTAAGCCTAAGGGGCAATCAATTTCTAATCTAGAGATCTAGCAAAACATAACCTCTTAGAGCATGCATAGATCTATCATGGCATGAGTCTTCTAACATGGGGGCATATCTTCCTCATCCACATCAGCAAATTATCATTAAACAAACAGGCAATGATTCATGAAAACTAGAAAAAATTATTGAATATATTATTGAAGGTTCATAAAAAATAATTAGAATACCTAGACATAAAATTCCCCTCGAATTGAGGTCCTCTAATGGATGTAAAAGAATATAAACCAATTAATAGCAATCATCCATAGGAAAATATATCAAAAGAAATCCTAGACTAACTCCCTCCAATGAATCTCCAAAGGTTGAGGTTGAGAGGATCCCAAGATTAACAAGATGGCACCAAATCTCTTTGTATGCCCTCCTCTAACGATGATCATTGAATTACCCTTAAGAAACTCTCTGGAACCTACTGAAATATTCTTGAAAGTCATCTCAAGCAGCTCATATCTCTAGAAGTCCGATCGCCCTACCTTATTCGGCAAAAGAATCTCCCCGAATTTAGAGAAAACTAGAGTATTTATAGAATTGAGTCCGCCATGGCCTCACCAAGGGCATGGTGATGCCCGTGATGAGTAAGTTATTACTTGGCTCCAAGTCACATCTTGGCACAGCTCTCTAGGCATTATGTGGCAAGATCATGAGCGTGATAGGTTTTCATAATGGTCGTTGTGAGGTTGTTGGGGCTTATGTGTTGCTTCCAGTGGTTCCATGTTGCTATGGCTTGATAACGACAATGGTGAGCATAGACAACGGCTGTGATGAGATGTCACCATGACCATTGTAAGCCGTGGTGAAGCTCTGATTCAGCAACTTAGCATATTTTGCTTCAAAACACCCCTAAATTGGCTTTTTTTTTTCCTAAAACAAAAATAAAGGCCATGGTGAATAGGGGTGTGAATGATACATTATTACTCGCAAACTACTCGAGTTTGATTCGGGGAAAGCTCGAACTCGACTCGCTTATGGTCGATTCGAGCTTAAGTAGCTCAAGTAGTCCAGTGAGCCGAGTTTAAGCAACTTAATACTTGCCTCAAGTACTTGCAAGCTTAATTGAGTAGTTGTATTTTTGTTTATATATACTATATATTAGTTTGTTTTATATATATAATTGCATTCGAGCTCAAGCTCGAGCTCGAGTATAATAATATATATGATTAAAACTAGTTTATTAGCCTTTATCGAGCTTAATTAAGTGAGCTCGAGTAGCTCAATTTATGTATCGAGTCAAGCTCAAGTTACAAAAGCAAAACTCGATCAAGTTCGAATCGAGTATCGAGTTACGAGTTTTCAACCGAGCTCGAGCTCGAGTAGCTTACTGCTCAGCTCGATCTTGAGTGATTACACCCCTAGTGGTGAACAAAAGAATGATATTTTGTACTAGTTAGGCGCTAAACATGTCAAATTTCATGCCGAATGCAGTATAAATGATATAGAAAATATTAACTCTCTAGCACTTATCACTATCGCTGAGCTAGACCATAGGTTTTTTGGCTATCATGAAATTGTTTCTTTAGGTCTTTTGTGGCTATGTTGATTTAATGTGAGAAAAGAATCTAAAAATTTGGAAAATTTTGCAAGTTCTTGAATATCTTTATAGAGTAAATTACAAGCCAAAAGGATACTTAACAAGTTCATGCTAAAAAAAAGACCTAAATCAAAACATTCCCATAACAATCATAAAAAAAAAGAAGAAAATTTAACAAGTTCATTCAAAAATAAAGACCTATAAATCAAAACATTCCCATAACAATCATAAAAAAAATGATGTTTAATAAGTTCATGCTAAAATAAAAGACCTATAAATCAAAAAATTCCCATAACAATCATACAAAAAAGGATGTTTAACAAGTTCATGCTAAAAAACATACCTATAAATAAAATTATTCCCATAACAATCATACAAAAAGGATGTTTAACAAGTTCATGAAACTTGATTATCGATAACAAGTTCATAATCAAAACATTCAAGATAACCCATAACAATGTCACACTCATCATCTATTACTCCATTTTCGTGAACATCATTGTGAGCCACGACACTCTATGCTCTTCTTGAAGACATAAGAAGAGTTCACGATAACTCTTATCTTTAATAAAAAATATGGGTGGCTTTGAACATTTCTTCTTCAGTAAAAATACCACTCATTACGTTAAACATCTTCATGCAATCTTCTATTGTATGCTTCTCTATTACTTGAGTGCCCTTGAGAACATCAAGATATTCTTTATTCTCGCTGAATGAAGAATCTTGGGGCTTTTTTTCCCTTTTCGCTCCCTTTTTTCATCTCTGTCCATCTTGATCTCCAATTTCCCAAAGCATTTCATTGCTTGAACTTTGAGTTTAAGGATTCCATGGTTGAGAACAAAGAGGTTCCACTTGCATGTTATCATGGTCCTCCATCTCGTGTATAGGTGATGGTTGGAGTGGATCATTTGGAGTAAACACGCTTGGAGTTGGGGTACGCACTGGTGATTCAGAAATATCTTCATAATCTTCTATACTATGAGAGTGTTTACTTTCAGCATATCTCCCTACATAACAAATACATAATATGTTAGTAAAAGTAAAAATTTATAAAATTCAATTAGAAAATATATGTTTACCCTCATAAATCTCCTATAATGCCATAAAATATGGAAATGGTTTTTTATGTCACTTCCTCGCATCTCTATTCCTCTATTTAATTTGCTCCAAATTAGATAAAAGTAATTAATGAAAACATCCTTCATTAAATATGTACATACCTCTAGTAGTGGTGCCCAAACATCATCAGGATCCAATACAATGTGTCTTTCATAGTTCCATCCAAAGCCACTTAATTTAGAAAAACCTTTTATAAGCTTGTGGGTTTTTTCAACTCTTACTCTAATGCTTGGATTGGAAAACTTGTTTATCATGTCGTGTACCATTTTGTTCCATGGTTCTTTGTGAATGATGCACAAGAGTATTATTCTCACCCAATAAACTTACTAGGTGAGCCTTATGAATTTCATTCTACTTTGCCTTACTTTCATATTTACCTTCACTTGCCATACCAAATGTTGATATCTTGATATACCAGAACTCTATATATGCATAAATCATCAACCAAATGCTAAATATTCACACCTCATAAAGCTCATATTCATAGTCATAGCAACATACAAGCATATATATTGCTAGTTAAAGTTGTAAATAAGGGGATTAAAATAAATGCATGCATAATAAACCACTTTATGTGAAGTTTGGCAGCATATATATTAGGTACAACCTGCTTCTATCCTTTTCTTTTTACTTAAGTATACATTCATGTGCTTATCCCTAAATGAAAATTTTGTTGAAACAATATAATTGAAATTCAACATTGATATTGAAATCAGTTTCATTATGATGATATGAAAGTTAATGGTGACAAACAGAGTCATCTTTATTAAATGTTGCTCATATATTACTGAACTCTATTCCAATATTCATTCTCATATAGGATACCATTGTTGTTAAGATATCAACAATGAAGGTTGTTTTAAATAAGAAATATGAATTAGCATGAGAAAACAAATCAAGCAAATGTAACTGATCATTTCATAACACACTATCTTTCATCAATTATCATCCCCTATATGCATTAGCAAGGATGATATCTTGACATTTATTTAGAAACAAGTACATGGCTACACTTAAAAATTTAGTCAAAACAAAAAGAAAACTTATTTCAAATTCAATCCCTGCACATGGAAAATCATCTCAAAATGAATGCAAGGCCACACCTTTTCAAACACCAATCATTTTAAGTCCATTCTCTCACAATCCTTACCAAAAATTACACCAAGCATGAAACAAACACAAATCTAGACAGAAAAATTAAATCCAAAGAAAAAAAAGTTCTTTTTAAACACTAAAAGAAAATCAAAGTGAAAAACATGAATGAGGCATGGCATCAAATAATAAGCGGAGTTGAGTCCACAAAGAAGATTCAGTGTGTAGAATAAGATAACATTCATCACTTGCCAAAAGATGCATTTTTATCACCAAAAGATGAAAAAAAAACAAAGAACAACAACGTTAATTTAATAAATAAGAAAAAATAGATCTAGGTCGATTCATTTGACGCCATAACAAAGGAAATAGTGTGATGGGCTGGTAAGACGACCCAACAGATGTCTGCACCAGTTATATCTCCACGGCACCATGAGAGATCCAGAGAAGAGGGTAACAAGTGTAAAAAAAACCTAGAAAGTCTACAAATCAACGCTTAGAAAAAGCTTTGCAAAATCATGAATATGAGAATCTCATATTTCCAGACATAGAAATTTCAAAAACTTCATCACAAAGAGAAAATTAACACCCAAAAGAAAAACATCATTCAAAAATGAAAAAAGCGTAATTCAAGATGGTATCAAAAAGGAGAGTTGATTTTCATTATTTATGTACATACATCTGGCTTCTACTGTATCAGGTACTCCTACATCGGCCTTCGGCTCCAATGTATTGGGTACTATGCATCGGCCTTCGGTTCGGGTGTCTTGGGTGCTCTGGTGTTGGCCTTTAGCGTCGTGTTCAAACCCTAGAAATCATAGATCTTCGCCGGCCTTGTTCGAGAAAGATAGAGAGAGAATGAGAGAAACACACAAGCACCAAGCCATGCGCTTCAACATTAAAAACATATTCCACTATGAGTGGAATATTTTTTTATGCCACAACTCTCACATTATGGCATAATTTTGTAGTGTAAATTAGATACCGAAACATCCCTTATGGCATAATTTTGTGAAAATGTTATATTATGCCATATTGTACGGATTATGGCATATTTTTTGGTTATCCAAACAGGCCCTTAATGTTCGAATAAAAAACATCTACCGGATTCTTACAACACATTAGCATTCCAAAGTTGAAGGTCAAACAACTTCAACATAAACTTCTCCAAGAACTTGAAAACATATTTCAACACCATCTCTAATATTTTGTTTAACCTACAAAAATAACCAAAGCATGCATAAGCTTACATAACTCCAAATTATTCAATGTTTTATAAGAAAGAAGATGTTAACCTTTTACTTCATTCATGTGGGTCATCGCCATAGCCCAACCAATTCAACAATAAACGCTTACGTTTCTCAGATGGACATCTAATTAAACCTTCCAATAACTTGGGATCTTTAATAAGGAACATGTAAGCTTTGCTTAGAATAAAATATGAGAGCCCTAAATCTTTAAGCATACCCCACACATTATAATCCTTTATAGGATTAGTGGTAGATGCTTCAACTAACATATTGGTTGATTGAAGAATAGCATCAGCTACCGTCCTAATCGTTGTAGACAACTTCTCAAAGTTGTCATCACGATTATCAGATCCTTTGCTCTTCTTGGACATAGATGAACTAGGAGCTTGAAATTGTGACTGTTGATTTGTATCTGTTGGTGATGCTTCAGCTTCCTCTTAGATGTCATGTTCAACTGTATTTTCATTTTCACCCAAATTCTCTAACTTCACTGTGTTTGGGGAAACAAATAAATCAATTTCATCTATTGTGTTTTTTGATGTATTTCTTTCATTTTGCATACTTCGTCGCCTCATTTATGACGCAATTTCAGCTTGTTGCCTAGTTGCCTTGTCCTGTCTATACAGTTGAACCAACTTCTCATAATTTCTAACTCTTTTGTTGATCCATTTAGCAGCTTCTGGTTTGGCCTATATATGAAACAATGTTGTTAACAAATGTACATTAAAATAAATTTCACCATTATTTCAAAGAAACGTACCTCAAGTAAATGATGCCATACTTCTGGCTTAGTGTTAATTCCACATTTTTATAGTTGGATTCCATGCGAATCCACTAATTCCATTCTTGAAAATGTCATAGCACTTTATAAATTCTCTCTTTATATTTTTCATGCGGTTTTAGGCTCTTTCTTTGTCTATTGGCTTGTCCAAAAATTTACTTTTCAATTCATTTACTATGTTGTCTAATGCGTGTGTAGTAAAGGTTCCACCAACTCTGTTTCCCATTGCTTCTTGATGCAAGAATATACATTAAAAGTCCATGTACATGTTCTATGTCACGCCTTGACCCCCAGGCCGCAGGACGTGACAACCGCCGCGACAACCCTAGGAAGGATACCCCACCACTCAACCCTCAAGTCTCCGCAAGACTGGCAAAAATACCTGAAATCAACAACCCTGAACAGAGTATGCAAAACAGAAAGTTCAAAGGTATGCAAGGGAAGCATTGACAACATGACCTGATAGTAGAGTTCAAGAATTGTACTGATCACAAGTATAACAAATTTCCATTAAATTAGACAAAAATACAAACCATGCCTTTAGAGTTTTAAACACACTAATGGATCCATGCTCTAATACAACATATACATGCTCAAGGATAACATACATGAACTTGGTACTAAATAAAAACAGACAATGGATGCCCACCACACCGCTTCACTACCGCACTACTGCCTTCAAAAGCCTGGGAAGAGGAAAGAGGGGTGAGTAACCTAAGTCACTCAGTGAGTGGATTAGCACAATACTATAAGAATACACCAAAATACACGATATAACTCACCAAAATAATGCTTTACTAATAATACAAACAGTTTAGAACATAAATACACATAACAATAATCAGCGATACAATATAGCAAAAGATAGTGGTAAGAAAGCCTTTTACCCCAACTAGGGTTTTACAACAACAAATCCACGAAATACCAAACACAGGATTTATATTATAAAACAAGTTAAACGTCAAACCAAGCTTTCATAATATTGCAAATAGATCAATATATATATATATATATATATATATATATATATAACAAACTATATAATACGAGTCTCAAAATCCATAAAACACAATACTCACCACCAAAACCACAAATTTAATATGGCACCAAAAAAGAAACGCAACATGGTCTAGAAGCCTCTCTAAACTTTCGCCATGGTTGTGGCTAGGTTCAGAGACGTCAAGGTACTCATGTCCTTGATGGGTCTACCGTGTGGTGACTCCGGTTTTCCAATGAATATCCAGTCAGGGCTCTACACTGTCACCTGAACTAGATCAAATAAGTCCACCGGTTTTCCACACCACCTCAACAGGCTGGCTGTGAAGACCGCCTATCGCAATTGGATGTCACCAACCAAGTAATACAAACATGCATCTCACAACGAGTAGTCCATAACCAGGACAATAATCAATAATCAAATTTTTTGTTTTTTCCCCACGAAAATGATGAATGTGAAGCATAAGCAAAGTTTTACAAAATCAAACAATTCACAACTCACAAAGCAAGTATCATACCTAAATTCTTTTCCTTGAACAACAACATTTTTTTCAAGTATGAAACATCAATAAATAAACTCATTTTAATTCAATTAAAACCTCGATTCAAGTATAGAAGTTAATAAATTTAGCTCAAACAATAAATTATAACTATAGGTATTCTCCTAGTAGAATTATGCATAAACAATCCCACTCACAACTTAGATTATTTCACTTCCCCAAATGCTAATCCTCTGATAGTTCCTTGCCTCGAGCCAAAGCTTCACCTCTTTGCCAAAGCACAACAAAACAACAACAAGAATTAGCAAAATAATTCAAACAATGAAACCCTAAGTCTCTCTAACAAACAACTCTAAATCGATCCTAAGGTTGGCTTAAAGCTAGGTATAAAGGTTACCAATGAATTCTTAAAATTTTGAGCTTCACTCTAATTCAAAGAAACCAAAGAAACAACTAAAGCACACTGGTGCTACAGTACTGTCACAATAATACCGACCGTAACACAAAGGTTATCTCCTGATTTATAACATCTAACCAAGAAATTTTTTTACAAACATTCACAAAAATGAATAACAAGAACAAGGGCTTTAATTTGAGCCTAAAATCCTTACAAATCATGCAAAACCTAGGATATTCAAAAAATTCAGAAACAATGAAAATGCTAACAAAATACGGAGTAAAAGCTTGGATCAAAGTTCCTAGAATACTTACCAACAAGGGGGGAAGAGACTTCCAGTTGAAGTTTGCCGGATTCGGGTCGCCGGAAAAAAATTTCTAAGGTTGAGGTATGACACACCCCTTGCGTAAGTATTCCGCAAGTGCACGGGCCGTCGCAGTAATAAAATACCCCGGTGAGTAGATAGTCGAATCCACAAGGAATAAATGCTTATAAACAAGAGATATTACTATTTAGTTAAGTGAAAACCAAATGTGAATGAACTAAAGATATTAATGTAAAGAAAAGTAAAGGAGAGAAAAGAAAGCAAGCAAGAGTAATCAAGAGTAAGATGGGGTACCCGGACAATGCTCACGCTAGGACTATTGTTTCAAGTGCAAGGCTAATATTATACCTCCTAATTGACATTTAATGAGTCGTGGAAATCCAAAAATACACGGTCCCAAACATAAGGTCAACTGTGACTAGCCCTCTACACTATGCCCCGGCGGAAAGGAATATTCTCAACACCTCACATTGTCTGGGACTGCTTGGGGTTCTAGGGATTCCAAGTGATAAAATCCTTCACTAAGATTCACTTCAACACTTCACTCTGTTGCTCACGCAACTAAGCTCCAGTGGAGTTCATCTCTTAACACTTCACTCTATTGTGACCGCAAAGAACTCTTGGAACGTGGAGATAGGATAAATCACATCAAAAGAGAAAGGGACATTCCGCTACCTCTCGACTCACCCTCTCGACCCTCATCAATCTCGCTTAGTCTAATCCTAATGAAGTTGTCACACCTTCAATGGATTACCTAGATCGATTCTCAACCCTAGTGTCACTCTAAGAGAAAATCAACACAATAAGCATTCAAGATTGAAACTCAATTAAATCATCAATTAAAGAAGCATAATAAAAGTCAATGAAACAAAATTATCCTAGGGTTTATAAGTCCAAGCACCCACTAGGGGTTTAGCTCTCCATGGAGCAATACAAATCAACAATGAAATCAAATATAAGTGCAAGCAATCCATAAAGATAATCCCCTTGTCGTCCTTATTGATGGTCTTCAAGAGCCACCTCGTCTTCTACAAAGACTCCTCCGTCGAGCCTAGGGCCCACCTCGCCGAATCGATATCGTCGAAATCTCCCCCAATAACTCTCCTTCAAAAAATTTCGATGTTGATGCCGTAGAACCACTCCTAAAGCCTCGCAAAAACCTCTCCAAACCCTAGCCGCGTTCTCCCCAAAAGATAGCCGAAAAATAGGAAAAAAGATTCCCAAATAAATCTCAAATCGCAGTATTTAAAGGGCTAAAATCAGGCATCCACATGGCCTTGTGGAATTTCCACACGCCTTGTGGATTTCCAGGAATCGGTTTCCTACGCGCTATGAACAGTAACTAATACAGTAATCTTGCTACAATGTTTTGCTACATTACTACTACAGTACCCTACCAAAATGCTCCCGATTTCATTTCTTCATTAAGGCTGCTAAGTTGGGCACACAACCATGCTGTAGATCACATCACCTCTTACGTTCAAACACATTGATGAAGCTCTTCAAATGTTACATAAGTCGGACTCTATGAGTGTGACTGCCTCTGTGCCCCTCCAATTTGTATATTCACTTGAGCACTTTAGAGGTTGGCACACACTCACATGTCTACAACTTATGCCTTGATCCTTGCTTAGTCCAAGAGTTCCCTCAATAATTACGTCCATGATCTATTTTCGCTTCCTTTCTTCCAAACTTGTCTCCACAACCCTAAATGCACAAAAGAACACAAATACACACGAATAAGTAATAAAACCTGATAAAAGTAATGCTCAATGTAAGAAAATTATACTTCGTATTACTTATAAATGAGCACTTATCAAGGTGTTTGGCCGAAAGAAACAAAGAAAGAGGAAGAAAGAAAGAAGAAGGAAGTAATGAAGAATTCGGGCTACTACAGTAATATTTTAAACTACATCAACAAGAACACAAAATTGTTAATAATATATATGTACATTACATTAGTAAAATACAAAAATGCAACAAGGAATACCACATTCACTCAACCAAAAAAGATTAATTGGTTGATTGATTAAAAAGAATGGTTCTAGTGAAAATAAAGAAATTAAAGAGTATATTTTTATGAGATAGTTAAAAAAAAAAAAAAAAAAACTTGACTGAATGTTAATGCCATCACATCTTTGCATAAATTGGCATTCTAATTGTATTATTCCAATGAAAAGAAAACAATTTAAGCAGTCAATGAATTTGCAAAATTAACTTCTGCTTATGATGCATCTTAGTGAGGTCTGCAAGCTAGTGCATGGAATAATTAAATTACATGAAACTTTCACTTCAATATTTGAATATCTAGTGCAGAGCCATGAATATGTATTATTTTACTAATACTAATATTTTTTATATCAAATAATGTCTATTTTCATAGACATCAAACTAGATTACATTAATTTGCAAGAATCCATTCAGCAATACATTACGTTAACGTTCATGCAACTACAATGAAGATCATTTAAAAAATGTTATTACAAGCCAAAAAAAAATGATAATCTCTTTAACAACAACAATAACTCATTCAATGTAATTAAGCCACATTTTAGCTACTATAGCATCCCTAATAATCTCTCCTTCAATGGTTTCTTCATTGTTTTCCCCGATGTTATGATCTTCATCTTGTATTTCATCTCTGAGTTTGTTGTCAACTTGAGCAATTAAGTTATTATTAGGGTCCACACCCATTAAATAATTGTACAAAATACAACAGACAAAAATAATTGCCTTTTGTTTTTCTAAACCATAATGTGGCTTCTGTTGAGCTCCCTACAATAGAAAAACGCTTCTTGAGAACACCAAATGCTCGCTCGATAGTGTTTCATAGAGATGCATGGCAAAGATTAAATAATTCACGTGGATTCCATGGCGTGTCCCTTAAATACTCCTTCAAGTGATATCACTACCCTTTATATGGTGTAATAATCCTTCTTCTTAACATGAATCCAGCATCGACAAGATAATATTTTTTTAAACATTAAATGAACTATGTTATTACATTGTCTATGTATATATGGTCTTCAATAAAATATTAGAGCTTATAAAAATTTACCTTCAGGAATATTTAGTGGAGAAGCTCTACTTAGCACATTTTTCATAGTTCTCAAATCAAAGGTTTTGCCTTCCCATCTAGGTAATACATACAAGAATTTTAAATCGATTGTACATATAGCCAACACATTTTGTCGTGGGTATTCTTTCCATCCACGATACCTAGGGGTGTCAGAATTGGAAACTTTTACACAAATATGTGTTCCATCAACTACACCAATACAAACCTGAGATAAATTTTATATTTCATTCACACCGCACACATAATTGTTATACAATTATAATGTAGTGGAGATTCAATTACCTTAAAATATGGATAGAATCTAGTGTTGCCAAAAATTTCTGAAGGGATTTGTGAGCTATACAGTTTAACTAGGTATTTTTTTTCCTTTATCTCCACTATAGCTTCCAATACGTTATGAAAATATCCGGAGACTATCTCACAAGAGCGGTGCAAGAAGAATGATAATTCATGATGGGAGACATTATGACCTAGTAAATAAAGTGTTTTTGCAACTGGTTCTTCCACAAACACTTGTAAAGTTGGTCAGAGACCTCCGTCTCTAACTAATATTTCACATAATCCTAGGAAAGCTCTAGGACTCATTCTTATCATGTTATGACATAGATCACTTGTGAGCAAATGTGACATTAGTTCATCTCTTGCTTGGTCTCCTTGAAGCAATAATTCATGGGTAATTTGATTGTTGACATATTTATGTTCCTTCTTGCACCTTGCAATCTAACTAATTACTAGAATTATAACTTGAATTTGCCACTAAATGGTGCAACCATTGCAATATTATGAAAATATTGTCCAACAACCTTTTCTTATCAGCCATCTAATAAAAATTATTTATCAATAGTTGCAAAAAATAGAAGGAAAAAAAATGATGTCAAATTAATTATCAATGTTTGCATGCATATATGTAACAATATCATTTATATATGGAATAACACACAGCATAAGGGGATTTCTAAAAATGATAGCAAATTAATTATCAATGTTCACACCATAAACAAATAAAGTGGTGAAATTGTAAGCATTTATGCAATGAGATTAATCATGTGTTTATAAAAATGTATTCTGACATTTTTGTGACTGTTGGGTTCATATAGGTTGCAATTAAGAAGATGAAAAGAAAATACTATTATTGGGAGGAATGTATGAACCACAGAAGGTGAAGCTAGCTATTATATCTTCTGTCATTTTCTGGTTATATATCATGTGATGCCTTCTGCTAAGCAATCTCAATGTTATCTAGTCTCTTTGAAGAATATCAAAAGGTGAAGCTAGCTATTATAACTTCTATCATTTTCTGGTTATATATCATGTGATGCCTTTTACTAAGCAATCTCTATGTTATCTAGTCTCTTTGAAGAATGAACCATCATAATATTGTCAAACTGAAAGAGGTCATCAGAGAGAATTATATGTTATATTTCGTATTTGCTTGCATGCATCATTGTGGTTATTTTTATTGAGATCTTAAACCTGATATTACTTTTGTTCAGTTGTAATTATCTATTTGGATTATTATGGTTTCTCCATATTTTGCTCTTCCCATAGCTTCTAATGGTTACAGGTTTAAGCCTCACTCTTGTTCGTCATTGTTTGATCAAGGAATACAAGTCTGTGTCCAATATAAAGGCATGTAACATGTTCATGGGTTATTCCCTGATCCGAACTAATTAGAAGGTAGTCGTGTGTGTGTGTGTGTGTGTGTGTGTGTGCTTACTTTTTTGTTGTGCAGCTAATTCATTCACAAAGATGAGTAGAAATTGTTTGACAAATTGTTCAATGACTTCATAGATGCCACCAAACCATGAACCAAGCAAAATGAAATGGGAAAATAGTTGCAAAAGATTCATTTGTGGTGAAATTTGATTGCTATTCTATGCTATACTATGCTATACTTTTTGATTGGACAGGTAGTTGTTTATCAAAGTTATTGTTTTGTTACTTGTTTAGCTAGTACATGGCTTTATAGATTGTCAAACAGGGAGGATATGAGTGGTGAGATATCAAGATGCTGAAATGTTCATAACTAACAAGATAACTAATTTTTGTGCACCTATTTAGTATTATTCTGTATCTAATGCTCTAGAATAGATTTTGGCATACTTTTTCTCAGAAAATTGGGTTTTGATTTGTTCATCTATCTTTTAGCTGGATGTTAATTTTCCTTCTTGTAATTTTTATTGACCATTGTTGAGATTGTCTTCAAAACAATCAGGATCTGTGGTTTCTTATCTGACACGATATTTACAAACATGTTTATGATTACAAGATTAAGTGGTAAAAAATTGATTTGGTCTACTTGCAAATAGGGAAAATTGATCGAGTCAAATGGCAATTCCATGACTATTTTGGTAAAAAAAAAATTGAGTTCATAGTATTTATGTTATTTGTTTCCAATTGAATGGTAAAATATTCAAAGAAGAAGAAGAAGAAGAACCGACAGCAATGAGGAAGACAATGCATTTGAACTCACAGTAAGCAAATCCATGGCAATCCCCAGTGACCAAATTGACGGCAACCCTGGCAGTAATCTTGCAGATCCAATGCTCTCCCGGAACAACCAAAACCTTAACTTTTCTATAGGGCATGGATGTATTATTCAAATTTATTAAGGGCATTTCTGTATTGTAAAATATAAAAACATCCAAAACCCCCCATTTTGGAGGGTTGAGAATTGGGGTTAAATGGAGGTTTTCCAATTCTCCATTTAATCCTCACATACCTAACCCACATTTAACTTTGGATCCAAACATGGGTTGATCCAAAATCCTACCTTACAAAACGTCCAAAAACCTCCAAACAAGCAAGCCCTTAACCTATTGGGTTATTCAAGTGCATCACAAAGAACTACGGCATCATGGTCTAAACTTTACCAACGAGCAAAAATATAAGTGAAACACAAGTCAAAATCTACAGCTGCTAGAACATTTTTTTATTTGGGGTAAGATTTTCTTCCTCAAAATACTACTACTTCAAATGTAGGAACAAATGTATGAATGCTTGTCCCTTCTATGGCTATAATACAATCCTAACATCAAATAATATATTGTATAAACAATGCTAGTGATGTATATTCTTGCGATGTCCAACACAACGGTACCTTATATAAGGGTATAGCTTATTCTTACAGCCCTATATGGTTGTGTTTATGTACTTAGTGGCCACATGTAGTCATGTAGCAATTTGCTAATTATGAACAAGACATGATTGAAATATCTACTAACAGTCTCAATGAATCTTAGAAATTTATAGGTAATAAAACATATTAGCTGATTAGATCTTATAGTATGTAAGAACATAAGTAATTGCTATTCCACAATCATGTGTAATGTATCACGCATGAGCCTTTTGCACATAGTAATAAGCATAGGTTGAAAAACCATAACTTTTCTATGCAAACCATGTTGATACTAATGGCATCATTTCCATTTATCAACATGAAGAAATCTTGTCCTAATCTTTCCTTCATTTCTACTTGTTTTAAAACTGAAATTATATTTCAAATATTTCGTTTTACCCTATATAACTTGAAACCTTTACCTTCTAAAGTATTTCTTCACATTTCTAATTTTCAAGTTGATATGTTTGCTACTTTCATCAACTAAGATGATGTCATCAGCAAAAAACACAAACCAAGGAATTGCATCTTGAGCATGCTTTTTTAGTTCATCCAAAACTAAAGCAAATTTTAATACTTGGCCTCCAACTTAGGCTTGGTCCTAGGTTATTAGGGTAATTTTGTGTATTTGTGGTGATTTTTCATAGAGTGAGGTGTTTTGGGAATTTTTTGTTTGTATAAAATCTCAACCTTTCAACCAAAGCCCTATCTTCTTTATTCAACCCCTTCATCTTTGTCAATCCCTCTTAGAGCCATCTTAGAGTGAGGATCTCCTCCTCTTTCCTATACTTTCATTAAAGAATCGAGGTTGGATTATCATCTCATCTCCTTCATAATTGATCCTTTTATTCTTTGCATTGTTATGCATCTTCTCTCTCAACTTCTTTAATTCCTCATGCTTTGATAGTATATCTTTGAGTTTTGGGGATTTCTCTATTTTAATCTAATTGATTTTTTTAGATCTTGAAATCAATTGTGAGGGATTTCTTATTAGTAGATCTTATATTTTAGATCTAGGGTTTTGAGATTTGATGAACCTTTTATTGATACTTTACTGATGACTTCTTGATTGGATTCAAGTTTTTACTTCTTAAATCTAAAGAAAACTTGTATTATACATTGTAGGATTGCATCCTTTGGCTTTTTTGCCTTCTTATTTCCTCAATGACTTGTTTTTAATGCTCTCATGCCCATAAGGATGCCCATGTGAACTCTTCTTGATCTTCCCTCAAAGCTTAAGGCCATCCTTATGGGCATAAAGATGTTGGTGTGGCCTTTTATGGGGGATTATGATCTCCAACATGGTCATGTACTATAACACACAACTATGTATTGTGGCAACAACCCATGTATAGGAGTAATTAGGGATGTTACTGTAGAGTCTAATAGAATTGGTAAGAAATTTTGGAACTCTTTGCCTTTTTTTTTTCAATATTAGGGTTGTTGCAACTATGTTGAGTCAATTGGAATAGGTTTTAAGCAAAATCAAACCCAATCCTGTATACATCACATATAGGATTCGAATTTTGCATATTTCACTTTGTATTCATGCTTTTAGATTAAAATTTATATTGAGTTGGATTCACTCTCAAGTGGTGAACCTTCGACCAAGGGCAATGAGCTTAGGAAGAAGTACCACGTCTAAGCTTTTAGACTAACAGGTGTAAGCACAATGAGTACTAGATGTTTTCTTTAAACTTTTTTTTCAAAATATTTTTGCTATTTGGTTATAATGATCATGTATTTATTATATAATATTGAAAACTGATGTCTCTATATGATTATCTTTGAGTTATGATACTTCACAATTCATTTTAAAATGTCCTTATAGCATGTTTCTTCTATTTGACTTGTAATTATGATTTAGTGAAGCGAATGATGAATATAGTATGAGACATACTTGAATATGAAATTATATGTCCTTCTCTATTACAATTTCATTTATGTGGTATTCTTTGATATTGGTTATTGTGAATCAGCAACTCAAATACCGTAGTAGCGGTCTCCATAATCCGGCCTAGAAAGAAGTGCAGTGGTTAACTGGCTGATGTTGGTTACCTTTTCAGGATGCACAGAGAGAACCTAAATTAGGAGTGAGCCCTATTTATTATGTGATACATTGTGTCACCTAACAAGTGAACTCAAAGGCCAATGCTAAGATGGGCTTTATTTTATGTTTGAAATTGTATAAAATCCTGAACAGAAGATGGACAATGTTGATTGCTCAATATACGTAATAAGATTTCTAGAACAAATCCTGAACGGAGAACAACTCCATCTGCCTGAAATTGATGTCCCATGGTTGTGTTTAGTGCATGCCAACAAAATATACGCAGATGGCCACTGCAGAAACCCCAACACCACAAAGCAGATGGTTGTCGTACGAGAAAAAGAACATATTGTTACTAATGAAGTTGCTGTGGAATAAGGTGAGGCTCCTAAACCCACGCAAGAAGAATGTGCATGTCCCAAACCGGAGCCTTCAGGAGCTGTGCCTTTGGCATCATCAAACGAAAACCAAATTGATACTCTTGTTTGATTTTCTTTTATGTTGCATGTTTAGTCTTTCCAGTTAACAAATAGACAGTCTGCCTTTGTTTTGAAGCTTTTAGTTTACTTTGTCAGATAATAGGTTAAAACTTTTGTTTGGGAATTGACATCTAGTATATTTGTGCTAATATCGACAATTCTATATTTGATGTGAACAGTTTAGTATTTCCCTTAGCAGTTTTTGATCAAAATAAAACATGTTTACATCTTAATAACTAACAAAATTTGCAAGAAGAAATTCATTCAAAAACTATTGTTTGTACGGATACTATGCAAATCAATCCTCAATCACTGCATTACAAGTTGCCCAATTGTGTCCAATGTTATGACAATGGCTACAATGCAGATCTCACACACCAAATGCTTGTGACTCAATTCGTTTTCATCTATGGTGACCTGGTCTTTTCTTTGTAATAGGAAGTCATATACGGAGAAAGTGAGAGGTGTCCATCGGCTTATCATCAATAGGGATGGGAAATGTAGGATCTACATAAGTTGATCTGTAAAAATCAACAGTGTGGTAGTTATCGACATACCGATGAATATTGGTATCATTTTGCATAATTGTTGCACATGCATGTTTGCATGGGAGGCCGGATACCTCCCAACGCCTACAAGAACATGTTCTCCCAGGCAGGTTGACCGAATAACTTTGGTGGTCAAGCACTTTGAACCATTCCCCATCTGTGCTGCCGACAACTAAAGACCCGCTCTCGTCTACTGTTTCCTCAAGAACTTTGTGGATCTCAGGACAAAGATATGTTTCCCACTTTTTATGGTGTTCACGTCGATCATACTTCATATTCATCAATTTAAACCTGATACAAATGTGTGTTCAAACATAAGTACAAACCATAAATAATAGGTGGTAATGTAACATTTTAAACTTAAATGATTAATGTTGAACACAAGTATGAGAAAGTAATTGATTATTAATGAATAACACTAGTAAATAATAATCCTAAACAATAGACAAGAATTTTAAATGTGAACTAAGAATCTCAAACATGAAAGAGCGAACCTAAGTTGGTAGACCTTATCAACATCACATAAAGTGTTAATTGAAAAGTTGCACCAAAAATAAAGAATTAGTTATGAAATGGAGGAAATGTTTCGTCTGAAATCCCATACCTAATGGAGCTACCATGTTAGACACCAGAAGATGGTGTGCATCCTTCATCCAAGCATTGAATGACTCAGCAACGCTAGAATACATCTCACCCCATCTTGGTCCTTTAAACAAATAATTGCACCAGTGGGCCATATTTGATTTATAAAATAACCAATTATGCACCTGAACTGATGTAAGTGAAAGTGTATGGATAGCATCTTCATACTCTATGGATGTGTAAGAATATGCAACCTTGACAATCAAAGACCAACATTCATCTTTTACAGATTTCCCTAGGCCGCTAGCAGCCTTGTAGAAGTTTGCCTGCAGATGCCATAAGCAATAGGCATGTGGTGATGAAGGAAAAACCTTCATAACTACATTTACAAGCCCCTTGTATCTATCTGAAATGAATGTTATAATCTTGTCATAGTTATCTTTGCCATACAATGCATCACCCAATGCCGACACAAACCAAGTCCAATTTTCCTCTATCTCATTATCGACAATAGCGAAAGCTAAATGAAAAAAGTCTTCATTACCATCCTTTCCAGTTGCACCTAATAAGATCCCACCATATCTCCCTAATATATGAGTCCCATCAAGGAATAGTAAAGGTCTGCAACCCCTCTTAAACCCTTCAAGAGATGCATGAAAATTAAAAAAAAACCCACACCTAAAATGTTCGCCATCACTGTCGATGATGACAATGCTGCTGGGTTGGTTACAGACACATTATCAGCGTACCATATAAGTAAGTCATAGCTTGCCACATCTCACTCATGGAGAATCTCTCTTGTGTACTCTTTGCCCACCCAAGCTTGTATGTAGGGCAAATAAACACCATAATCACGTAATATATCTCGTTGTATAACAACTGCATAATATAAAGGACGATCATGGAGTTTCTGAATTACTTGTCTACTGACCCATTTCTTTGAAGCCTTTGGATGAGATGTCGTGCCAATACCACCACCACAAGTGTGTTTCATTAATAGTTTTGACTCTGAAAGTGAGAAGATTACCTTCTCTTGACGCATGAACATGCCACTGATAGCTAGCTTCAGCTCATCTAACATTAACCCTTTAAGTATCATTTTTAATGAAATGAAAATCGAAGTAGCATTTGATCACCAAATCATGTAATGCTTCTTTAAAGTGTTGTGCACTATCATAACATCGACCAATTGCAGTGATTTCTACATCAACATTTGTTGAAGAGCTTGATATTATTAAGACCCCCTCCCCCCTAGATAACCTTGAAAGTAGCATGGGGTGTGGGTCAAAGGACATTGCTTGCGAGAATGGATCCCTGCACATGGGGAAAGAAATAAAGAGTCATTCCTGAAATTTAAATGGAAAAGCTCAATAATAAACGGCAATGTTGCTCATTAATTATTAACTATGTATAACAATAACAAATGCAAAATATTAAACATGAAACTCGAATATAGGTCACAACTGACAACAAATGAAAAAATAAGCACATAAGATACATTCGAGCCAATGGAAGAATCGGATAGACCCTCTACCTCTACCATGTCAGTAGTGACCTCCACTATCATCGTGACAACATTTTTTTTGAACATCTGGTGTATATTACACATTCGTTGGAAATCATCTTGTGATCCAATACAAGAAATCATCTTATGCCTGTCCAGAATTAAATATTTTAAAATCACATTATTAGCTTCAAGACCCCAATGCTTGAATACCTCGTCTATCACTCTTCCCACCCCGTCAACACAAAAAAGTCCAACACACAACCCTCTTTCTTATACCTCACGATGCAGTGTTGAAAATCCATCCACACCCTACAAAATAGGTGATACATTTCAGCAAATGTAAACTTGAGTCACACATGCATTCAAACTCATTTAGACAACTACGTCTTTTGCATGCATAAGTCACCCATGCACACAAACACCATGAAACATAAATATGCCAAGCAAAGGTTGCAAACTTAAGAGGACAAACGTCGGTCAACTCTAATAGACCTTCTCCTTCTCCTTCAAATGGACTCCTCAACTGAGCTCTCTCTTTCAAGCTAGATGAATAAGGTGAAGAACAACTAGGATAAAAGCATGAGAATAGACAAAAAATAACTGGCACTTGCTTCTCCTACACGTTCCCGTACATATACACCTTAATCGACCAAAAGAATGATGTGATATGCCGCCAACTTTCCCTCTATGTTGAAGGGCACTTACGGTATTTTGAAAAAGCTTACCTTGAACTCTTAACAGCAAGGACGAAGAAGTAAACATTTCCAAAAGGAGGGATTGCTTAGAGACTGAAATTGTCAAAGGGACTATTTGGTAAACCAAAAAAGTTTTAGAAACTAAAAAGTAATTTTTTCCTTCATCTTATTTTCATGATCATTGTGACATTGTACTCTGTGTGCATCAAATATATTTGTATAAAATGTAAACCTGATTTTGTACGTCATAAGTCATGGGAAATGAAAAAGTATCTTAAAATCTTTTGACTAATCGCCTCCTCTCGTCTAGCTTTTCTTCCTATCCCCATCCCTGGCTGATAAGTGCTCGTGTTTAAGTAATACAAAGTGTTATTTTCTTACATGAAGCATTACTTTTCTCAGATTTTATCATTAATTGTTGTGCATTTGTGTTCTTTTGTGCATATAGGGTTATGGAGTAAAGTTAGAGAAGAAAGAGCAAAATTAGGTCATGTTCGCCATTGTTGAGGAGTTCTTGGATCGAGCAAGGAACAAGGCATGAGTTCTAGACTTGTAGGTGTGTGCCACCCTCCATTGGAGGGGCACAAAGGAAGTCACACTCATAAAAGTCTAGCCCGTGTAGTATTGAAGAACTTCATCAATAAGGAGAAATGAAGCAAACGACATGATCTACCATTGGTTCTGTGCCCAATTCAACCACCTCGATGAAGAACATGAAATCGGGAACATTTTGTGCGCAAGTACTGTAGCATTACTATATTAGTTTACTGTTCACTGCGCGCTAGAAAATCAATTCCAGAGAATCCACACAGCCGTGTGGATGCTCGATTTCAGCCTATTTAAAGCTACGAATAAGCATTATTTAAAGGACTTTTTCGGATTTTTCGATCTATCTTTTTCCCAAATTCTTGAGGGTTGGCGGCTAGGGTTTGGAAAGGATTTTCTGGAGGTTTGGAGTGAGTCTTTGGCATCGACATCAACATTCATTGGAAAATAGCTATTGGGGGAGCTTTCGTCGGCACCTATCCGGCCAGTTGTGCCCTAGGCTTGACAAGGGGCTTGGTGGAGAGGACGGAGCGGCCTCACAAGACCATCGCCATGCATTACAAGGGGGGTTCATCTATGTTTGTTATTCTTGTCGATTCATATACATTGATGATTTTGTATAGCTCCATGGAGAGCTAAACCCCTTGTGGATATTCAGACTTGTAAACCCTAGGATGAAATTGTTTCTATGATTTTTATTATGCTTTCTTAATTGATAATTTTAATTGAGTTCCAATCTTGCATGTTAATTGTAATTGATTTTTCCTTAGCCGTGACACTAGGGTTGAGAATTATCTAGGTTATTCTTTGAAGGTGTGACAACTTCTATAGGATTAGACTAGTCGAGATTGGAGAGGGTCGAGAGGATGAGTCGTGAGGTAGCGAAACGTCCCCTTTCCCCTTCGGTGTGATTTTTTCTACCTCTGTGTTCCAAGAGTTCTTTGCAATCAAAATAGAGTGAAGTGCTAGGAGATGAACTCCCCTGGGGCTTAGTTGCACAAGCAACAAAGTGAAGGGTTATAGTGAATCCTAGTGTTGGGACTTAACTTAGATTAGGGTTCTTTCGCCTGGACCAAAGGGTTAGAACTATAATTAGGAACATGGTCTATCACTTGGAATCCCTAGAACTTCAAGAAATTCCATGTAGTGTGAGGCTTAGGATGATGGACTCCCCTGGGGCTTAGTTGAGAGATCAACAGAGTGAAGGGTTGTAGTGAAGCCTAATGCCGGGGCATAGTGTTGGAACTAGTCACGGTTGACCTTAGGTTTGGGACCGTGTTCTTAAGGATTTCCATGACTCATTAAACATCAATAAAGGAGTATAATTTAGTCTTGCACTAGAAACATTAGTCCTAGAGGGAGCTTATCCGGGTACCCCCATTTTACATTGATTGTTCCTCTCTTTACTCTTTGCTTGCACTCTCTTACCTTTCATATTTCTTTTTCATTTACTTACACATACATTGATTCTTCTCTCATCATCCGTATTTCACACTAGCTATTTAGCAATTACTTTTGTCTCTAATCCCTACTCACTGTGGATTCGACTACCCTCTCACCGGAGTACTTTATTACTTCGACAACCCATGCACTTTCAGGCCCCTGTCACCGGCAACTCCCCCCCCCCCCCCCCCCCCCCCCTCAACCCCACAGTTTCAAATTTGAATGAACGTAACCACCGGAGGTTTAAAAGGATAAACATAACACACAATAATAAGTGGAAAAGTCCATGTGTAAGTGCCTATACCAATTAATAAACAAAAAAATAACAAACCGAGTGACAACTCAAACAATAGTTGGGTACAAATGGCAACACACAATATTAAGTGGTTAGGATACTTTGGAGATCCTGTCTTCCTCAATCCTTCTGAGTGAGTTAGTGATAATCTCCGTGCTCTTTGCAATCATGTGGAGTAGATTTTAGGAGAAATCGCATCTCTACTATGTATTCAGATTAGGGGTAATCTCTCTCTATAGGGGAGATTATCTACTTAAGATATTGTAATTAGCTCACAGTAAGGTTTCATAGAGTGTTAATGTGATTGTGTGGATGCCTGTATCAGCTCTGCACCTATTCAGTTACTCCTCGCCTAAGAAATAAAGGTTTAGCATAATTCTAGAAACTCTCGGTTCTTAGACAACCTTTGTCTTGTTCTTTATAACCCTAGACGGATACTATGGCCAAACATTGTTTCTTCCCTTAATTTCTCTCCGATTATCTCCATCTTCTTGATTTTATTCGCTTTTCTTCAGACACACACACACTATTCAATTACTTAGGCTATTTTTTGGAATTAGGGTTATTGCTCGTATTCATTTCTTCCCTATGGACCGACACACTGCTTTACACACACTATTATTATGCTATCGGCATGTACACTTGTATCCCTATCAGAATTCCTAAACTAACTCCCTCCAACAGATCTCCAATGGTTGAGATTGAGAGGATCCTAAGATCATAAAGACGACGCCAAATCTCTTGAGAAACTTGCCTGAATCCGCTAAAATATTAATGGAACTCTCTAGCCACACATGTCTCCAAAAATCCAACCACCTCTACTCAATTTGGCAAAAGAACCTCCCTCTAATTGAAAACCCTAGAGTATCTATAGTATTGAGTCCAACACGGCCTCACTACGCCTGTTGTAGAGGTCGTAGTGAGTAAGTTTGTTGCTTAGGCCCCAAATCGCATCCTGGCACAGTCTATCTTGGCTTTATATGGATTGGTCACGCCCGTTAGGATTCACAATGGCCGTTGTTAAGCCCATTATGACTTTTATGTTGTTCTCTGTGATTTCACATTGACACAGCATGATAACGGTTGTGATAAAAATGAACAACGGTCGTAGTAAAATGTTACCACAGCCGTTGTGAGCCATGGTGATACTCTAGTTCAACAAGTTGACTTGTTTTGCTTCGGAACGCCTCCATATTTGGTTCTTTGGCCCTAAGATAGAAAAAAGCTCATGGTGAACAAAAGAATGAAATTATGTACTAGTTTGTTGCTAAACATATAAAATACCATGCTAAATGTAATATAAATGATATATAAAATACGCACTTTCAAGCACTTATCACTGACCTTCCATAATCAAACTGACCTCCAAATTGCACTTAAAGCAACTCAATTTGGACTAAACTTTTCTGAACCAATTGAACTAGTTTAACTTGAACAAATTTTCAAATCTTGAATTGGGGTAGTTCAATTGAACCAAACCTAATTGAACCCCTTAGTCCAATTTGATTGAACCAACATGAATTTAGCTCAATTCAACTACACATTAGGTCCAAATCAAATCAATCCTCAATTGGTTGCACCAAACCAATTTTTTAACCTCACTCAAACCTAAATGAACCTAACCTACTTCAACTCGGTTAGCCAAACCGAACTCCAAATCCATTTGAATGAACTCAACCAACTCAATTTGGATTAGCTCAACTAACTCCATTTAACTAGGCTCAGCCAACTCAATTGGACTAAGCTCAACCATCTCAATTTAGCTAACTCAACCAACTTAGTTGGACTAAGTTAAACCATCTCAATTTGGCTAAGCTCAGCCAACTTAACTTAAATGAGATTACACCCAACACTTAACACATCTTATTATCCCCTAATCAAGATTACCTTTCCTTAATCATGATTCACTCATCTTCAACTTCTTCTCCATTCTCCCATCAATCGATAGCTTCTTTCCAAACCCTAACCTCTCTCTCAACTTCCAACAATTGTCATCATCATCAATAGGAGTGTAAATAAGCCAAGCTACTTGTAAGCTACTTAAGATCGGCTCGATAAGTGCTCAAATTTGGTTCAACTTTTCACAAGCTGAGCTGACCTTGAGCTCCTCGTTTACATTGACGAGTCGAGCTCAAGCACAAAAATACTCAGCTCGTGAGGCTTGCGAGCCTAAACGAGCTTTTATATATAAAATATTAATTTATTTATATATAAATTAAAAAAATACATAATTATATAAACTATATTATATTATATATATTATATTATCCTAAACTATTCAACCAATCAGCCATTCAACCCTAACTAGCAACTCTGAACTTCACTCCCAACCACCATCTCCTCCCACCATCCCAAGCCACGACTCCCACCCTATCGACAAGTCCTCAATTCCTCGTCGGCCGTTGCAGCATCACCCCGAGCTCAAATCTATCTTCCATTTCTTGTTGACCTCGTCTCCGCCATCCTTGACCGCTGTGAATTGTGACGTCCCTCGCCATGAGTATGTGAGTCTCTCTCCCTGACCGCGACACTGTTTATCTCAATCTCCCCGCCATCATCTCCTCTCTTCCACGCTAGGCCTCGCTTGCATCTCTTCTCCGGCAACCTATGCTCTCTTCTCCCTCTTTTGCCTAAAAGCAAATCACAGTGAACATGTAAGTCTCTCTCTTTCTCTCTTTATTTTCTTTGAATCAATTTTTTTCCATGCAATTTCAAGAAGGCTTGAATGTGCATTTGAACCTTAGATTACTGATCTGCATTGCATCTGAACCTTTTTAGAAGTAAAACTTAGAAGTAAAACTTTGAATCAATTTTTTTTCCCTGCCTAATTTCCTTGTCTACACAGCTACCAGTTTTCTACTGACGGCAAGACCCACTCCTTAATTCCCTGCCTAATTTCCTTGTTTACCTTGCTCTATATTTTTAGCTTCAAATAACTTTTAAAGGGTGTTATGGGTTCTGATAGATAATAGCAAGACTACAACATATAGTCTAGATGTTTTCTTAGGCTACATTCACTTCCATCTTATTTCATCTATTGAAATCCAACTTAAAAAATTAGAGAATGTCAAAGTGGAGCCTGTTTGCAAGGTGAATTATATGTTATAGCATTACAACTACCAAGTTTGCTCAGTACGGTTAGTTCAATTACATGTTTTGGTTATTAAACTCAACTTGGTTGTATATAAAAAACTAAGGGGGTCATCTGAATCCATAAACAACTGGATTTAATGGTTTTGGAAAATCAACAAGAAAGAATTTGTCTTTTATAATCTCAAAACCTTTACCTGATGCGACGTATTGAACATCTCGCATTGCATAACACCATGTATGCAAGCATTGTTTGTTATATGCAGTTAAATAATCTCATCACTGTATGTAAAAAATAATCAATTGTCTATTACATGTCAAGCTGAAAATTTATATTTGAAGGATTTTGATAAAACTAATTGTTTGATTTCATGGTCAGTGGGTAGCTATAATATTTAAATTATCATCATCAAGAAAAATTCAATTTTTTCATGATCTTGTTCATCAGATCTTGTAAGTTGTTAGTTCTATATTTTTATTATGTTTTGTAAAATTTTGTAATTCATTGCCTTGTTGATTTTGACGAACAAAGCAAGAGGTTGGAAAAGAAAACTGCCGCTTATTTGGACCATCAAAAGAGCCTTTGTGAAAGAATTGTTTGTGGTATATGCTTTTGCTCGCAATTTACCTTCAATAAACTCATTATAACAAGTGAAGCTTTTTGTAACAACCTAATTTTGTTAGTTTTTATGTAGATGTCATCTTGTCAAAATAATTCAATGACTAGTCCACCATTAGATGATGAATGTTCTCCAAATGCTACCACCAACACCAACATTAATACAACAATGACGACAACAACAACAACAACAACAAATACAAGAGAAGAGGAGACATTTGAAAAGAAAAAAAAAACAAAAGACATCATCTGTTTAGTCTTAATTTGTTGAAGTTATTCTTTCAAATGGGGAGAAGAAAGGACAGTGTGTCCATTGCAAGACTAAGCTCTCCATACTTACAAGTGGTGCCACAACACACTTTACAAGACATTTGAAGACGTGTTCATTGAGAAAATCTATTTTAAGTCAAATAAAAAAGATTATCTTTGAACAAAAAAGAGAAGGAATGTGGTGGCATAGCAATAACACCAACATTTATGGATGGTAAATTGGATATGGGGAATATGAGAGAGGCAATTGCTCATTGGATTCTAATGTATGAGCATCCATTTTCCATTGTTGAGGATGAAGGTTTTAACATGCTACAATAAAGGGGAATGCCTCAATGAGAAAAGATTTCTCATGTCACAGTAAAGAAAGATTGTATGCTTGTGTATGAGAATGAAAAGAAGAGGTTGTTTACATTATTGAAGAATGTCAACAAATCAGCTTGACAATCGATATGTGGATGTCATTACCTCAAAATATGGGCATGGTTGTGATAGAGCACTTTGTTAATGTTGATTGGAAACTACAGAAACATGTTCTTAATTTTGTGCATTTTCCTCCGCCACTTCGTGGTATTGACATTGTTGATGCTATTTATAAATGTTGCAAAGAATGGGGAACTGAAGGTAAGGTATTTCAGTGGATAATGCTTCAAAGAATGATGTTGCCATTAGAAATTTGAAAGACACTTTTGCAAGACATAAGAACTTACTTTGTGGTGGACGAATGTTTCATGTTCTATGCATAGCTCACATTTTGAACATAATGGTTCAATTTGGTCTTTCAAAGATTGAAAATGTCATCAAAAATATCCGTGATAGTATGCTTCATATTAAGCAATCCAAAAGGAGATTAATTATGTTTTTTGAGATTGTGCAACAGTTGCAATTAACTTATAGGAAGTTGGTGCTTGATTGCAAGACAAGGTGGAATTTAACTTATGAGATGCTATCAGTTGCATTACAGTTTAAAGATGTTTTCCTAAGATACAAAGATCATGATATCACCTATGATTGTTTTCCAAGCGATGAAGAGGGGGGAAAGGCGGAAAAAGTGCGTGAAATTCTTGAAAAGTTCAATTCCACCACCAATATTATTTCTGGAAGTGAGTATCCTACATCAAACTTTTTTTTTAAATGAAGTTTTTCTTGTGAAAGAAATATTAGATAGAAAATATCAAGAGAGTATAAATGGAGATAACTTCATTTTTGACATGGTTACCAGTATGAAAATTAAGTTTGACAAGTATTGGGGTGAATGCAATTTGTTGATGGCAATTGGTGCAATTTTGGATCCTTGGTGCAAAATGAGAGCTATTGAGTTTTCATTTCTTAGAATGCATCTTTCTTTGGAAGCACAAACTCATATTCTTGATGTGAAAATTTTTTTGTATGAGCTTTACAATGAATATCTTGTTGAGTATCAGTCCATTGGTTCTGAGAATAGTGCTGAAAACTACATCAATTGATTGCACAAGTAGTAGTAGTAGTGCAAGTGGTTCTTCTTCCAGATGGTCTCAATTGAAAGCATTTGTGAAGCAGTTGAAACTATTACTCTCCAAAAATCTGATTTGGATATTTATCTAAAGAAGAGTGCTATACTTTTTATGAAGATTATGGCAAGTTTGACGCCTTTGAGTGGTGGAAGGCAAATACCTTAAAGTATCATGTTTTGTCTAAGATGGCTAGTGATATTCTTGCTACAACTATAATGACTGTAGCTTATGAATGCACTTTTAGTAATGGTGGATGAGTTATTGATTCATATCATGCTTCATTGTCTTTTGATACTGTACAAGGTTTAATTTATGGAGATGATTGGTTGCGTTGACTTCATTGTGTGAAGAAAAAGAGTAAGGTATGTTTATTGATTTATATATATACATATATATATATATATATATATATATATATATATATATATATATATATATATATATATATATATATATATAGTAACTAACATATATCAAGTTTCTTTAATAATGTTTACTTTCTTATTGTAGAAAGAGAAGAAAGCAGTGGAAGTTACTCTTCCTATCAATCATTGATCTTTGAGGACATTGTTTAGAGTGATGGTTCAATCATTGATTTATGAAACTTTTTTTGTTGTATTTTCAATTATGATGAAACTTGTGTTTGATTCGGATTTTTTAATTATGGATATGTTATTTGTGTTATTTGTTTTTTAATCTTGGAAATTTTATTTGGATATGTTGTATTACTCTTCCTATCAATCATTGTTGCTTCTATTATATTGTGTGGAGTAGCTTGAACTAGGCTTTTCCCACTCACTAGCAGAAGAGCTAAGCCTACTGTAAGTTCATATCTTTGGATCTATATTCCATTATTTCAAAGATTTAGATTGTGTTTTTAAATGTTTCAATTTGTAATTTAATTTGTATGAAAATATATACATGTTCCAATTGGTGGATGTTACAAGCTTATTGATATAACTTCAGTAACGGGATTAATTTAGGTGATGGATTTGTTGAGGTGAGAGTTTTTAGTCTGTTTATTTTTACTACAGAATGTTTCTAATTATTTCTACAGTTTCCGGCCAATTTTTTGGTGGCAAACACTCTTCATTCACTAATGGAGCTTCACTATCTATCTTTGTGTATTGCAGTATTCTTTCATCTGAGATCATCTTAGTTTTAGTGCTATATAGGTTCCAGATTATAGTCGATATCTACGTATTGAAATCAAATCCATATGTCACTGCCAAGCTTGCAATGCCTATAAACATGCATGCAAGATTGTTTAGTTCATATAGATCAGGTAGAATTTTCAGTATTTGAATTGTGGAAAATCACTTGGGTTGATGAATTCTCCGGGGAGGATGACAAGCAAGACTAGTGAAAAGGCAAATACAAAATAAGATAACAAGTTCAGTCTGAAATGAAGCCATTCCATTGCAGAAACATTATGGAAACATGGTCTTGAATGGTTGTCTATAAGACTGAGTGTTGTGTTGGTGAAATGGTTTTCCTTTCTAAGTGCTTTGATAATGACAGCTCTAGTGAGTGATTATGCAAACTGATGTATTTTTCTGCATTTTTGCTTTCCAATCTTGTCATTGTTTAATATTAAGTATAGGTGTTCATTGTCTTAATTTTGCATTTGCAATCCAGACTAAAAGCAAGAATTCTATCTATTGTAGTTAACTCTATATTTTCTGCATTTGCTACAGCTTTGTGAGGTAGAAAGCATATCTTAGTGAAAATCATGGCCAATCTACACAATTTTGTTCCTATAAATTGATGTGTGTGTGGTATCATGAAGATAATCCTCTCATTCTATATAAATCTTAGAGTATTTTTAACATGCCTGCACAAATAGTTTGCATATTGAATCAAATCTCATTTTGTTTGCTTGAAGTTTTTTAATCTTGTTATGGATGACTCATATATACAATTAATCTGGTGCTTATTCAGTTTGTTTGATTCTATTTCTTTGAATAATATATCTTGCTTGATAGGTTAATCGAGCTTAAACGAGCCAAGCTCAAGCTACTTGAGCTTTTCAGCGAACCGAGCTCGAGCACAAAATACATGACTCTAACAAGCTCGAGCCGAGCTCGAACCTTCAAATAATATACTCTAGCCGAGCTCGAGCCTGGTGATACTCGGCTCGTTTACAGCCATAATCATCATCATCATCATCATCATCATCAACAACAACAACAACAACAACAACTTCATCTTAATTAACCAAGACTACCCTAATTTTGGTTGCTACAATACCACTACAGTAACACCCGAGAATTTCTTCAACATTTCAAGCATGATTCAACTCAACAATACATATATTTTCAAAAGAAATTGAAACATCAAACATCTACAGCAATAACTTCAACTTCTCCATCACTAACCCTTCCTCCTCTCCAAGAAAAACAAGAGACATCAACCCAAATACACACACAAATCCAAGTATATCAACTAAATAACCATGAAAATTCTTACCAAAGGATGCTCCACCCCATTTTCCCCTTCATGAAATAGCTCCAACTCCCCCATTTTCTTTTCTTTTCTTTTCCTTTTCTTTTTCTTTCTCTCCCAGTACTATTGCAGCCTACATTGAGAAAAGAAATCTATCCTTTAAAGCTGACCGAATTTTCACCCTTTTCTCCTTTTTTTCCCAGAAAAAAACTTTTAGTCCCTGCCAAAAAAAATTTCTTACAAAAAGGTCCCTAACAATTCACCAACAGTTCTTGAATTATAACACAATATTTCAAATTGCTCCCTATCAACTTACCTCTTAGTCCTTAATATCTCGAAATACTTCAAATCTAATCCTCCTAGTAATTGTGAACCCAAAATCTTTTATGAATTCTCACATTTAAGTCCTTGTACTTTCTACTTGGATTCCTCAACAAAACTACTCTACAGAATAGTCCAACTACAACTATAATAATATCTTGAACACAATTTCCCACAATTATACAAAGGTTCAAAGTGTTACATCTTGGGTTTTTTTTTTCATTTCCTTCTGAGAAGCCCAACTCTTAAGGGTTGGAGAGGGAGGAGATTGCCTAGCTGGTACTTCAATCTCCTGTAGGGCCAACTTTTTCACCCACCTTTTTTGCAACCCTCTTAAAAGCCTGCCTTGATTAAGGCAATCGAATTGCCATCTACTCCCTTAGAGGAGATGCGTTAGTCAGCTGAACCTCAGGCACTTTTGGTGATGGAGGCAATGAAGCGTCCATCTATGCACTTATGGGAGTTGCCTCCAAGAAAGCTAGCTGAAAATCAAGTTCTTTTGCTGGTGGAGACGGTGCAATACCCACCTGCTAGCTTACAGGACTTGCCTCCAAGAAAGTTGGCTGAAAATCAAGTTCTTTTGTTGGTGGAGACAGTGCAATTTCCACCTACAAGCTAGGTTATTTTGGTGACGAAGACAGTGGAGCATCCATCTGTGCCGCTGGGGGAGTTGACTCCAAGGAAGATGGTAGAACATTAGGTTCATGTGTTGTTGGAGACAGGCCAGTGCCAACTTGCTGGCTTATAGGAATTGCTTCCGAGAAAGCTGGCTGAACCCCAGCCTTAGCCTGTGATGTAAGCAATGTAGTGTTCTTATGCTTGATGCCATTTACCTCTCATTCAGGACTTCTACTTGAAAGATATAGGCAAGGAATGATTTGGGGGTTAATAGAAGGGGAACATTGAGGACCTCTTTTCCTTAGCAGCACCTCTTTCACTTTCTCCTTCTCTTCTGTTCTACGAACAAGTTTCAATCTTACAATGTCGACCTCTTCTTCATTGATAGGAATAAGTTTTAAAAACTGGTAACAAAGAAAAGGTAAAAATAAATAACAAGTGGCAACATATAAAAATGACTACAATGTTAACAAAGAAGCAACAGACTGATGTTTTTGTTCTCTCCATAGCACAGGATTCGTGGTACTTCGACATATTGTAGCTTTATTCCCTCTGCTAGTCACTTCATAAAACCATATATTTAGTGCTACAAAACACTTCCTTAAATAACCTGTAATTATCTCATTCCTTG
This sequence comes from Dioscorea alata, assembly GCA_020875875.1. NCBI lineage: Eukaryota > Viridiplantae > Streptophyta > Magnoliopsida > Dioscoreales > Dioscoreaceae > Dioscorea > Dioscorea alata. Next base: position 4,177,050 of record CM037024.1, on the reverse strand, counting down.
AGCACTTGGCTTTCAAATGGCTAGTTACCTCAGGGATATCGTCCATGAGAAATTTGTGGATTGTCTACCCTATTCATATTGCCCTAGTGCAGGGCAGTTGGTCTGCATAATGGGCTACCCATGCCAAAGTAGTGCAAGATGTATTGGGGAAAAGGAGCATGCCCATAATATACACCACAAGCAACTTCGCAAAATCCTCTTCCTTAGTTCCACAGACAAGATTCATAAGTTTTGCTTTGATACTGTCTCAATTTCGGTCTTCAATTTTGTTCAAGTAGTTATCCTCCAATGCCAATTGTCCTTTCTGCAGCTTGAATTTCACTACAACTCCTTTGCAAGACAAGCCTAGTATAAGTGAAACATTCCTAAACCTAAAGCTTATGTAACTTTTGCCAATCTTAAATGTTTGTGTTTCATAAGGACATCGAATACTACCCTTTCTTAGATCACTGGCTGTAAATCCATCAGCGAGCTAAATGGATTCATGTGGATGAGCTCCCAATGTCGTGGTGTCATGTGCTTCTCCAATTCACGAAGAGTGGACACCAGTCCAACAAAGTAGCATTTCCTATTAATGAGGTAGGAAGATTCACTGGGCATGTTTGTCTTAGCAAAGACCAAAAGAAAAAGAATAGCCCACAACATTCAGTAAATTTTAGTAAAAAAAAATATATGCACTCTAGTATCAAATTTATTGAGTATCTATTGTAAATGAATTTTCTAGCATTTGATTCCTTACTACAAAAGGATTTATCAATACATTTGAAGGATAACCCAAAAAAAAGAAGGAATAATTTGATAATTCATTATGATAAAAGAAAAATTAAAGCATTTTTTCAATAAGTGGATAAACCACAGAGAATTGGAAAGTACAGTGCAAGTTCTTGCTTGTTGCTACTTACTGTTTACATTCATTTGTAAATAGCAAATGATACTAACAATGAAGGGATTGAATAGTCAATGGTAAAGGCAACAAAATGCAAATGATAAATGAAACATGCTTTCGGTAAGTGTTCGGCATTATTAGGAGAACAATAAACCTGACGACACTCCTAGCCTTAGAATAGAAGCCTTCTTGGCTACAGAATGTTATTCACTTCTGGAAGCCGAAAAGAAGAAGCCTGAAGGAAAGATAGGGGAAACATAGAGGACGGTAAAAATGAAGGAACATACCTTGGAAACCGAGAGAAGAGACTGCCTTCGAAATTGAAGAGATAATGGAGTCCAGTGTCGAGAGGACTACCTACAGAAGCTATCTGTCATTTTTATTATATTTTATTTATTTTACTAAAAAAAAGACAATAGAAGCATCTCTAAAGTGTGGTTTGTTATCTATGCCCCTTAAAAATAATTCCTCTCATTTTTCACTCTGATAATGGTGTGCATCATTGTGTCTTATAATAAAGGGAAACATGAAGAACTAAATGGAAACGGAAAATAGTAAGCAGGAACTAATTATCATAAGCTTAATTAGTTATAAAATTAGCTTATTTATGGTTATAATTCTTGCTTTTCCAACCCAACTTGCGAGGGTTAGGAAATCATATAGCCTCCCCGCAAGTAGGGTTGGAATAAGAACAAAGTGACAACGCAAACTAATAAGCGGAAACTGATTATTGTAACAAAAAAATAAACCATAAAAGATGTTAACTGATTATAAGAATTAGTTTGGCTAACAATAAGAGGAAGAAAAGGAAGAAATAATAATATAAAAGATACAAATATATTTTATGTTACTGCTAATTACACTCTTTTTTTACATCCTTATTATTGGTTTAGTAATTACATAAACAAAATACAATATTTCCTTGATTACAAACTTCAAATTTCCTTTTATAAACAAAACACTTCAAAACCTAACTGAAAACAAAACTAAAACCAAAATCCTAAGGATGGAAATAGCTTTGTCCATTCCTTCGTGAAGAAGTGCAAATATTGTGACATGCTTTCCATGCACTACTATCTTATCGGCCACCTGATTCCCAAAATGGATAATTCTTGACATGTTCTTGAACATTCTTTGCTTTTGCCAAATTTTCCAAATAAATCCTAAAAGGCCCAATCTTTTCCTGTGATCATTCACAAGTGCAAGATTTAGTAAATAAGCTTCTAGAAAGGTACCAGTGTATTTATAGAAGAAATTTCGGTGACTTAGGATTTTTACCTAATGCATTATCAAAGTTCTTTTGGGAATCATAAGATTTAGGACATATAAAGTTGTATTCCTAAAACATGAACATAATTGAAACCATAAGAAAGATGATAAAAGAATTCTGATCCAAATTAATTGTATTTAAAAACAATAACAAATATAGGGAGTTATTTAGTTACTGGATTAAGATCAACTTTTGCTCTTGTATCATCCACCATCAATGTATTTGTTTGGTAATAGTCCTTATAAACATCCCAGACCATTTCCAAATCTTTAGTAAATATTTTGCTATTTGTCGCATGTCTTTTGCATTTTTTCTGATTCTACAAAATTGAAATTAACTACTTTTCAAATTTCAAAACTAGTGCCTTATCCAAATGGTGCTAACAAATCTATGCCAAAAAAATTCTCAAGATGCATGAAACAAAACTAAACCCAGGAAAAAAATTACATCCTACTGAGCAATAGAAGTTACCCAAATGAACAAAAACCACTAATATCTCCTTCCAAACATTTAAGTGTCTTATCAATGTTATGCATGCATTGTTATTGAATGTTAATTATAAACATAGAAAAGTGAAATATACTTAAAAAAATTATTCAAACTATATAGAAAAATGAAAAATGTAAAGGAAAAGTATTTTAATAAGTCTAGCAACAAGCATTGCTTCAGCTTTGATGACCAAATAGCAATTTCATGGTTTTCGAAATAAAACTTGAGAAATTCTTTAGCAAAAGGCCTTGGTTTCACAGGTGCTACAAAAGAAAAAAATATAATAAATAATCAATTTAAAACAATATGCTTATATGTCGAATAACAATGCAAAGACATTTGGTGCATTTATATTCAACGCTAGCAAGTACTCCATTGATATCAAAGATAGGAAGTTTCTTCAATGAGCCTCCCTTAGTAGGCACTTCTTTACTTGGATTTTTTGTAAAAAGATATAAACAAATAGTAGCAAGTAATCATCTAAATAGATGTTAGAATAGGAAGTGACCATCCAGGATAAAATAAAAAAAAAAAAGCAAAAATCATTTAACCCAAAAATGGAAAAGAGAAATGCATACATGAATGTGGCACCATAGACTCCCCCCTAAACTCCTTATTCTACTACTGCTATAAATTAATGAAAATGATAACATGAGAATAAAATTATGACATAATTGTTGACACATTTAAAACAACTAAAAGGATGCATTACATATAAAAGAATTGATACTACCTTTTGGTGCTCTGCAATTTGTAGTCTTCTTTCAAGACAAATATCAATAGTAGTGTTATCCTATGTAAACGTGGATGATTGAAGACGTGTAGGGGTCTTTAATGGATGAACTTTACCCAAACTCAATATGTTGCTCACATCAACTTCATTCCTTTTTCATTATCTTCAAGTAAAGACCATCAAAGGAGTGCGCTACCGCTTGCCTACATTCATCTCTAGATGCTCTCTACACAAGTATACCAATAAAAGAGGAGATTGATTAGTTTGTTGTAAAAAAAATAAATTGATTATTAAGGAAAAAAATCAATTTACTTCTCTGTCCAGAGCTTTCTTCAATAGGAAGAGTTTCTTGTTTGGCCGCGTCCTCATCTTGAGTTGCTACTCCATGCTCTCTACGATATGATCCTACACTAGCCTTGATAATGAAGATATCCTTAAAATCGAAGATTGTACTTCAAACACCTGCATGCTCTCTACACAAATGTACCAAAAAACCATGAGATCAATTAATTGGTTGTAAAAAAAAATCAATTAATTGATTATTATAAAAAAAATTAGTTTACCTATCCGTCCAGCTTTTTCTTCCTCAAACATCTCAAAGAAAGTTGTAGCATGATCATGCACTGGTCTTGATAATGAAGATCCACTTGGAGCCAAAGATTATGATGAAGTTGCAAGTGCATCCCTCTCCAGGCCTATTATCAGTAGCACAAGATTCATCAGTGTGTGTCTCTTCTTCACCTCAGACATTCAAATAAAAAGAATCAATAATTATTGGAATATAATTCAAGTATGCAAGTTGTTGTAACATTTAAGTATTACCTGCATTATTCGTGTACAACTATTGCAAGTGATCATTCCATGCTTTGATAAATGCCACCTGAATAAAAGGTCAATTTCTCTTCCCTCCCTGACTATTCTTATCTTTGTTTCCTACATCATGCTTGATGTGAGCTTCACACAATAGACGCTTGCGGTCATTATCATGTAAGAGAGCTACCTGCCAATTGAGACTCCGCGATCATGAAGGACAGCTTACTCTATGCATAGGAGAAAAGTGAACACACGTTCTGAATGAATTTGTATCACATATCACCTAGGCAAAAAATCTTTGGGCAACCTATCATAATAAGTCCATTAAATCTACATTGAAATATCCAAACAAGAAAAATTAGGGCAATTTTAGAAACCTAGGTGATATTTCAACAAAATTAAAGCAAATAACTAACTTTCTTAATATAGTTAAAAGTGACAAGTAATGGAGAGAGTACATCATTTTGTTGTAAGTCGTTGAAAAGACTTCTAAAAGAGGTAATCTTGGGCAATCAAAAAGTTTTATGGCCAACTTTTTCATCATCTCATATCAGGCAACCATAAATGGGAATTCCGAAGGATGATTATTAATGTACTCAAGGGAAAGTACACAATTTGCCACCTTGGCAATATGTTCCAATATAAATGCCTACAAAAAACAAAATGAAGTTAATCCATATGATAAGGTAAAAAACTACTACTAAACAAATGAGACAATATATATGCAAGCTATCCTCACCGTCAGAAAATGAACATTGGCATATATACAAGCTCCATATTTGATGTGGTTTTCCATATTGCGATGGAGATTTCCTAATAGGGCTGCACCCCATGCATAGCTTCCAATCTCCTCTATATTCTTCAAAAACAACGGATAAGCTAGAGCAACAACATTTGACGATGAAGGGACTATAGCATACTCAATTAGGTAAAGGACAAATGCTGGATGTAATAATCCAGGTCTTGTCCTTCAAGGGAATAGTCTTCACGAGATGCAACATATTGACTAAGCTAAACAAATGGTATCCTATCCTTGTGCTCACTTAAAGATTCACTTGTGCCAAGATACTCCTCACACAAGGCATACCCATCCAATAACTAGTTTATCATCTATTGGTATTGCCATCATTCTCAACACATCACCTAATCCAAAAAATAAATTGATCCATGTCTCCAAATTTTAAACATCTCTTCTCAATGTCATATTTATCAACTACCACTATTAGAAGATTTACATAATGATTAGCTCGGGACATGGGCTTTAGTATATTATCAAATCATGTCTAAACTTCTAGTATTTGCCTTACAAGCTTAATAAGGGTGTAAAACACTCCTTTCACAGTTTTTGCATTGTCCACAAACTTAAAAGTTATATTGCAAAAATAATCAAAGAGCAATTGATCAAATATGTTAAGGTTATCACAACAAAGTATTAACTTACAAATCTATTAAATATTTAAAATCACTCTTTCATCTTTGTTCAGGAATTTCTTTAAACAAAATGTAAATGCCAACAATGAGGTATGAGTTTCAAACTAGCTTGCTCTTTTTCTAGCTTAGTTTTACAATCCATCTGGCTTGAAATTATGTAATTGAAAGAGTGATCCAAGACAACTTGTACCCAGCTAATAGGGTTATGCTGCCACATCAAACAAAAAAAATAGAAAAAATTAAAAATAATTTGCGACCCATCTAGCTTAGGGTTATAAGTCTATAGAATCACTTTGATCAAAATGATTGATTCTATCTAAATTGACTACTAAGTAAATGGTACTAAAGCTCCAAATATTGCCATTCTTATATTTAAATGAAAAGAAAGGAAAATAACAATCATGTCAACAAGAAATAGTGTAACAAGTAAACCTACACAACATAATTTATTTTCAAGCATTAATCATCATGTTCTTCATATATCGTGGGCACCGACTATCACTGAATTTCAACGAATTCCTTGAAAGTTACACCAAAAACCATAGCAGAATCAGAACCAAGAAGCCATTGCACAGAATTCTTGCAAAAAAAAAAAAAAAGAGATTAAATGGATAAAGGGAAGAGGAACCTGACAAGAGCAAAAGCGAGGATCCCTTCTCGTCCCCAAATTCATTGAAAAAGTGCATTGTCTCAAAGAAGAATAGCGAAATGCAAGAGAGAGAATAGGGAACCCTGGTGACGATGAGGTTTGAAGAGTTTTTTGATATTTTACGTGGACAACATTTCTTATTCAAAATGCAGTGAGAAAAAGGACCCACTTCAAGAAAACTCCAAATGGATAAAATTTCTTGTAGGAAGAAATGCAACTATATAATATTATATGCATTGATCTCTTAGACACACTAGTTAGAGATGTTGTAGTGGTTAGGCACTAGACATGATTAAGTAAATCATGTGACTCTTCCTGAGGCACATTCAAATCCCTGCCACCATTTATTTAATTTAGATTATGTTTAAGAAAATATTGGAATTTCAAAATTTTATTAAAAATTAATTAAAATAAAAAGGTTATAAAATTTCTATAAAAACTTAGTAATTTAAAAAAAAATAAGTTGATGATCTCACATAACAAATATAATGTATTCTGTTGTTGTGATATTATATATGAGTAATGCTATATATACATACTAGATTTATTGAATAGGTTTTCTGAATAATGTGGATTTCAACTTGGGATCCCACATCATCATCCACATCATTCCTTTTTCCATAAACATCAAAAATAAACCGTATAAGATCCTAAATTTTAAAAATTATAAAACATTGTAAAATCCTATCTAAAACCCCAAAATTTTAAACCCAAATACTATAAGACCATATGCCTAAAATTCTAAGAACTTGAACCTTAAATCCTAAATCCTACTAGGGATTTAAATTTAGGATTTAGATTATATGGATAAATGTATTTTTAAAAAATTCAAAAGAAAGACAGAATAGCACGGATGTTGACATAGATGGAAGAGGTGGCATTCACGTCATTCAAGAAAACTATATAACTTGAAATGTTGTTTTATGTATGGAAAAACATGGGACGTAGACTAATGAAAAAATTTAACATTCTACTGAAAATCATATGTAGGCCTTGTTTGGATTGGCTTCTTAAAAAAGTGCTTTTCTTCAGTTTAGTAGAAGTGCTTTTGGAAAATAGTGTCTCTCTAGAGTAAGTTAAGCACTTTTGTGCATTTTGTGTTTGGATTAGTTTTTCTTTAAAAGAAGAAGCTGTACAAATAAGCTTAAAAACAACTTTTTTCAGAAGCTGATCATGACTTTGGAAAAAAAAAACTGTTTTTCAACTTTTTTTTACAACTTCTGCTTTTGTAGAAAAGCCAATACAAACAACTTTTTTTGAACTCAGAAGTGTTTAACCTATAAAAAAATACTTCTGGGATTTTTAAAAGCTAATCCAAACAAGCCCGTAATCCCTCTATCCCATTTTAAAATAAAACTACAAAAGACTTAGAAACACCATCCACAAAAGGTGGAAAAACAAAAGCTACCAACATAAAAGCGAAAAAGGAAGAGCATCTAGGTTGAATTTTTTTGAGCCGGGAGGGTCAATGTGGGGGTTGTGAAAAAGGGGAGGGAGGTGGTTGAATTTGTTTAGTCAGGAGGAGGTTTACTGTAGCTATTATTAATAAAATAATAATAATGTGGAGTTTTTAAAAAGCTATCCCCCTACCAGTTTTCTACTGGAAAGGACCAATGATGACAGTGGAAGAGAAGAAGGGAGCAAGCATGGGGAGGGAATAAGCCCAGAAACACCAATTTCCTGTTGACATGAACGTTCTCGCTGTCAATGACGATCCCACTTGCTAGAAAATGCTGGAAGGCCTCCTCCGCAGATGTCAGTACCATGGTTGTATACCACTCGCTCTCTCTTTCACCCTTTTCCTTTTAATGTTGTTTCATGGTGTCAAGTTGCATTATGAGGATTCACTGATTTGTTTGCCCAATTAGTACTTCTTAGAAATTAAGTTGAAATCTTCATCTGCAAAGTTGGGTCCTTTTGAGTTTTGGAGACTGGGGATTGATGAGGAGATTGTGCTTGTTACAGTGACTACAACTGGACAGGTAGTTATGGCGTTGAAGTTGTTGAGGGAGAATAAGGACAATTTTGATCTGGTGATTAGTGATGTCCGCATGCTAGACATGGATGGATTCAAGCTTTTGGAGCTTGTGGGACTAGAAATGGACCTCCTTATTATTAGTAAGCTCCTTTTTTGTTGCATTTATCATTGATTATCAATGAATTTGTTATCCTTTCCCCATTTGTGATTAGGAAGATTAGTTGTTTGGCACTGTGTTGGGTGTGTGATTGATGTTTTAAATTTGATTGTTCTTTTTCTTCTTTTTCTTTTTCATCATTTGATTGTTCTTTTTCTTTGTTGCATTAGATGTTTGGACCTTTTTGTAGTTCCTAAATGTGGACATCTGAGATAAAAAAAAAAATCCTCAGGGCATCTTCAATTTTGGAGTAGGATACATATCTTCTTTTTATGTTTTATAGTTGCGGTTTTTTAGAATGCCAAGTGCCTAGATGTAATATCTTTTATAGGGAATGGTCAAGCCAACGAATTGTACTTTGCAATGTTGTTTGCAAATGGTGAGACCTCGGCAATGATGAAGAGGATAACCCAAGGTGCTTGCAACTATCTGTTGAAGCCTGTTCGGTTAGAAAGAGCTCAAGGACATATGGAAACATGTTGTTTGGAGGAGGAAAATTGATCCCAAAGATCGCAATAACTTTGATAATAGGTATGACTGTGGGAAGAATAGTGGTGCAAATGCTACTAACTGGTAATGTTCTATTACCAATGGATCATTTGATCGAAATGGAGGAATTAACAAGAAGAGGAAGAATTAGATTGAGGACGATAAAGATGATTGTGATGAGAATGGCAATAAGAACAAAGATCCAACTTCCAAGAAAAAGCCCAGAGTTGTTTGGTCTATGGAGCTTCACCGTTGATTTATAAGCACCACTTTCATTGGTCTTTAATTTTTTTTCAAAACCTTGAAAGAGGAGTATTTTCTTTCCATTTTAGATTATCTTTCAACATGACTCAAACATGCTCATGGATGAAATGCTTTTTACGATTCTGATAATATAGAGTACAAGCACGTTTCTTCAATTGATCATCACTCCATCCACTATGATGCTCCCATAATAATCTATGTATAATTGGTTAAATTCATTAATAAGTGGAAGCATCCAAAACCAATGTTGCAAACAACTAGTTATTTTTCTTCTTGGACCAAATCGTTGATTTTCATTGAAATACTCAAGTGACTTGTTACTAAAATATCCTGTCGTTTTAAGCAGAGCTTACAATACTATAAGTTGAAATTGTAAGCCATGCACTCATGAGCATTTTATCATCTTCCATGGTCCACATCTGCAATTTCCTAACTTGATCTTCATATTGGACTTCATTCAGAACGATCTTCTCAATACCTAGTTGTGTGGAATAAGGGGAAAATTGAGAGTCAGAAAATGAATAAACATATTTCTGTTATATTCTATTAATTGGCATGAGAACTTTTATCCAAATCTTCGGAGTCATTTGAAGGACATCCTTGGATTAAAAAAATCATGTGCCGAAAACTTAGGATAAACATATGAAAAACTTGATTGATTTTGGACATTTGGATAAAAGTGAAGAAAATTTTGTCAATTTTGAGGATATTGAAAATTTTGCATATATCTAGTGAAAAGAAATAATGTGGAAAATTTTGAAAATTATTTAAAAAATTCGGAGCTTAAGAACATAGATGAGTATTTTTATCCATAATAGAGTAAAAAATTCAAAGATGAGTATATACAAAGATAAAAAAATATGGGTGCATATATAAAGATAAAAAATTTAAAAATTTAAAAAAAAAATGTCAATTGTTGGACGATGCAACCGTTAACGTTTGAAAATAAAAATCTTTATTTCAAAAGTGGATCCCATTACATTTGAATTTAACAAAAAAAATTAAAATGAAAAAAATCCCACCAACTAAAAAAATCTTTATTTAATAAATGGGTCCATTACATTTGAATTTTAAAAAAAAAATAATTTAAAATGAAAAAAAAAACCCCACCAATTAAATGGTTGGTGGCCACTGAGAGCTTAATAGCCTCCAACCTTCTAAAATGGGAGACATTTGAATGCTCAATGATCCCTCAACTCATTCCCATAGGAAATAATATTGTATCAAAAAAATTAAGAAGGTTAGCCGACATTTATGCATATGTGAACATCAGAACATGTATCATTCTTTTAATTAGTATACAGATTTTACATTTAGGCCCTGCTTGGATACCACAAAATTCCATAGGAATGGTGATAATTCCTATGGAATTTGATTTACATAGGAAATTATAATAAATGGTGTTTGGATACTATTTTGACAGGATAAAATTACCATGGAAACCCATGATTCCATAGTAATTTTAAAAAGAGGCTGCACCCAAATTATTTTTTTCCTATACTTTTCGTTCAGGCCTTATCTCTCGCACACCCTTCATCTTCAGCCGCCTCAAGCCTCGCCACATCAAGCGCTTACTCCTCCTCCGTGCCTCCTTCTCCGCTTCTTCAACTTTCTCAGGCTCCATCTCCACTTCCCCCATTCCCTCCTCCTTCTCCATGTCCATCTCCCACTGGGCATCCTCATCGCTCCCCCACTCCCTTATATCTCGCCGGACCTCCCCCACCATTGCCTTCGACGTCTTTCTCAAATCCACCAACCTTTGTTACTTCTCCTCCATCTTTCCTTTTGACTTCCTAATCCAAGCCTATCTCCAGAGCAGCTCAGGCCTTCCCAGGAGCTTGTTGCTAAGGATTTGCATAACATAGAGTGGAGATTGATGTAGCCTACTTCCTTTTTTCATCAAAGATCCAAGCATATTTATAGAGATGTGTGTTTTATGAAATGTTTTTTGGCTTTGCATTGTTTGATAAATCTGATCATGAGGTTTTATTTCCCCAAATATAATATATTTCTTCCAATGTATAATGAAATTGACCGTATGCAACATTTCTTCTTCTTCCAATAAGAAGAAACTGGCTTCAGGGATACGGTGCTCTTTCTTCTGTAAGCCTCTGTAGATTTGATTCGCTTAAACAGCTTTCTTATGATTGTTTGGATTTTATTTATTTAGGGGAAATGATGGAGAACTCATATTGGGAATAAGGAGAGCTGCACAACTTATTTTGATGTTTATTCATGATTAGCATCAAAGAACTCTTAATTAATTTTAAAAAATTGGTTATTGGATTGATGATAAAATAGAATCCCATGTACTCAACCAACATTATCCATTAATGTAATTTGACCATCACAACCAAAATTAAAAAAATAAAAATATATAAAACAATGAAGAGAATAAAAACAATTTTATTTTTAAAATAAAATTCCTATGAAATTTTTTTCTGTGCATATTCAAACACCATTCTGTAGGAATTTTTCCTGTGGTAAATTCCATAGAAATCATTTTCGAATCCTATGGAATAAAATTCCTATGGAAAAATTTATTATGCATCCAAACAGACCCTTAAAATAGAGCATCATTACATATACATATGTATATAGTTTTTTTTTTTAAATTAGGCCATCTATTTCCTTGTCCGGTTCCGATAGCCTTTTGTTTATCCCAATCCCAATCCCTTTATATTTTTTCTCCCAAATATCCTCATTTATTAAGATTTTGTATTTCAATTTTTTTTATTTTTTTTATTTTTTACTTATTTATTTATTTATTTTTGAATTTATTTATTTCTTTTTTTATCTGGTGATTTTTTTTTAAAATTTTGTTTGATTATTTATGTATGTCAATACCCATATGATAGAAATCAAATTTTATAGTGGTAACACTCTCTCAAGCCGGGCGTTTGGTCTAGTGGTATGATTCTCGCTTTGGGTGCGAGAGGTCGCGAGTTCGATTCTCGCAACGCCCCTTTTAATATGTTTATCATCTTTTAAACCCCATTTGAATTTATTAATGTCTTTCGAAAATTCAACCTCTCATGTTGGCCTTCTTATTTTATTATTTGTAACTTATGGTATTTAATATCAAGTTTTTTTTATGATTCAAATTTATTTCATTTTAAAAAGAAGTCAATTTAAAGAGTTTTTTTTTAATAAAGTGGTCTTATTTTTTTTATTTAACCAAATGGCTCTAAAACCATCACATCACCCACATGGGTGTTATGATATACTTATTGGACTATGAGTCAGCTCTGACTAGATTGTTGATGTGGTATTTTCAAATAAAAAATCATGATTTTTTTGCATTTTAACCCCTGAATTGTTTTATAATCAATAAGTTGATTTATTCCTGGGTTTCTAACAAAAATTTATTAGTGTTTTAAAATTTATTAAAAGACAATCTATGCTAACACATTTTACAGCGAATCTAGACGTATTACTTTTCACATGAGTAAATGCAAACTACTTTTTTATAGATCATCTACTTAATAGGTCTATTAATTGAGCTTTTGAATTAAACATTCGACCGACCCAATCATTAAAATTTAATGATTGTTTATCTCCTGCAGATATATGTGGATCTACATCATTTATTACTGTTGCATTGTATCAATCATCTATTGGTGCCATACCTGGAACTTCCTCGAACTATGTGTAATCAACTGAGGCCACATTTGCCCCTTGCTCCATATTTATATTTATTGTTCGAATGGCATCTTCTGCAATTACACCTTCTTGGACATCAGTGGGGAGACTTGCATCACCATCAATATCATCATAGCCATCGTCATCATTGTCATTACAATCATCACTATGATCATCACCACTATTATTTCTTGGGTCTTCAAAATCTGTGTTCTAAGCATTATCTTCATATGCACCCGCATTCTCATTATACCCTGAGTGTTGGTAGCCAATAGAGCTTCCAGCTTCAATGTTTATAGGTGGCCTACTAAAAAAGTAATAATAATAAAAGAAAAAAAACAAAGCACAACATAAGTGTTGTAAGTAAGGGATTAAACAAGAGAACATATAAATCTTATTAAGTAATAAGTCCATGAGCTTACAATGTATACGCAATAGATGTCGTGGTTGGGATTACACGTGGTCTTCCTTCATGCACCTAATTATACAAGCATGCACACTTTTGTTTTAGGTGGAATCATATTCTCCCTACATCTGAAACCTACTTCTTGGGCAATTAATACATGTCATGTCTAATTATACAAACATGCACACCTTTGTTGTAGGTGGAATAATATTCTCTTTACATTTGAAACCTATTTCTAGGGCAATTAATATATATCATGTCTAATTATACAAGCATGTGTGTCATTCAAGCAAACAAGTTATTATTGATTTCATGATTTAATTAAAAAATAAATTATAAGCACTTTGTGTTTTCATATTCAAATATATTATTTAAAAATATTTTTTTTAATAAACTAAAAAAACTACATAATTTTTTTAAACAAAATTTGATTTAAATAATTAAAAGAAAAAGATAATTTGTTAATTACAAAACAAATAAGAGATTTAAATAAAAAAAACACAGTTATATATTTCTTAAAAAGTTATTTAAAAATTTAATAAATTTTAAAGTACTAATAAATTTTTTAAAAAAAAATTGGTTAAAAAACCCAAGAATAAATCAACTTAAATAACCTAACTTAAGATATTTCAAAAGATATTTCAAAAAATATATAACCTAACTTACGATATTTTGAAAGTAGGGTCACTTTATTAAAAAGCCCTAATTTAAATAAACTAACTTAAGATATTTCAAAAGATATATAAAAAGTTAATTATATATATATATATATATATGTGTGTGTGTGTTGTTGACAAGGCTTTTTTTAATAGTGTAGAAAAAATAAAAAATTACCGAAATACACATGTTCTGTATTATTTACCAAAATGTGGAATTTGGGGGGGGGAAAACGGAAAAGTTTTCCATTTTCTATTTTTTTTTATTTTTTAATTATTAAATAGGAAAACTGGAGATACTCTCCCGTTTTTGTTTTCTTAAAAAAAAATAAAAAGTGGAAACCGGATTCTCTCTCCCGTTTTCCACTTTTTGATTTTAAAAATTATAATATATATAATAATACCCATTTCCCAATTCATGCCATCTCCTCTCCATTCTCATGTTCTCCTGTACTAATCCTATTTCAACTTTTAATTGTTCAGATATATTATACTTACACATGTACGGGATGTCTGTTGATAATTTTCAACCGCGTTTTTAAGATTACATAGTGATCACATTTCATCCCTTTTGTAAGAAAATGTAATTTTTTTTATATTATATAACATTTAGGTTAATTATTTATTAATAATTGCATTAGGACATTAGTTTCACATAATAATTGTATTATGTCATAATTATTAATCGTATTAATAATTATCTTATTAGCGCCCCAAGCATGTTTAATTAGATAGCCTACTATATTTTTAGGGTAATTTTTTTTATTAATAATTGTATTATCTCATTAGTTTTTATTAATAATTTTATTATATCATAACCTACCATATTTTTAGGGTAATTTTTTTATTAATAATTGTATTATCTCATTAGTTTTTATTAATAATTTTATTATATCATAATTAATTATTGTATTAATAATTATTATATTAGCCTCAAAGCATATAACTTGGTATATTATTAGGTTATTTTTTATTAATAATTGTATTAAGTCATTATTTTATATTAATAATGTTATCGTATTAGTAATTATCTTATTAGCGCCCCAAGCATATTTAATTAGATAACCCACTATATTTTTAGGGTAATTTTTTTATTATTAATAATTGTATTACGTCATTAGTTTTTATGAATAATTTTATTATGTCATAATTAATTATTGTATTAATAATTGTTATATTAACCTCGAATCATGTTTATTTAGATAACCTAGTATATTATTAGGTTATTTTTTTATTAATAATTGTATTAAGTCATTATTTTATATTAATAATTGTATAATGTCATAATTATTAATCGTATTAATAATTGTGTTAGTAGCGCCCCAAACATGTTTAATTAGATAACCCTCTGTATTTTTAGGTTAATTTTTTATTAATAATTGTATTATGACATTAGTTTTTATGAATAATTGTATTATGTCATAATTAGTTATTGTATTAATAATTGTTATATTAGGGCCGAAGCATGTTTATTTAGATAACCTAGTATATTATTAGGTTAATTTTATATTAAAAATTGTATTAAGTCATTAGTTTATATTAATAATTGTATTATGTCATAACTATTAATCATAATTATTAATCATATTAATAATTATATTATTAGGTTAGATAGATGATGTATTATATAAATAACACACCAATGTTTATGGTTTAGTGTGCAATCATATTTAATTTTTCGATGACATATGCTTGGATTTATGATTATTTCATGTTTTATATTTTTTCAAGTCAACCTATTTTATTTTTCCATTTATTGTAAAATTGATTAATTTATAACTTCTTACAACCAAATCGGGTTCTAAGGTATAGACATGTGTCTATCGTAGAGCCTCCAGAAATCATAGGCTTTTTAAGAGAAGGTGGATTTTATCATGTGGCTCAAATTCTTAATTTCCGAATGAATGCCGCTCTTGTGAGCGCATAAGTGGAGAGATGGTGGAATGAAACACACAGGTTCCACCTTACATGCGTTGAAACAACAATCACGTTGGAAGATGTGCCGCTATTACTGGGCTTACCCATTAACGGTCTCGAAGTCATCGGGCAGACTTCGGAGTGGTCCCATCGGCAGATCAAAGGAAAGGTCAGAGTATAACTCTAACATGGCTTGAGAAAACATTTGGCATGTTGTCATACGATGCATGTCAATGAAAGATAGAATGTTATGCAGGTGCCTATATCCTAGGGGTCGTTTGGTTCGTGATAATAACATATTACCACATAATGAGATTACCATGGTAATATGGGTGGGAATGTTATATGGTTGGGAATATTGTGGTAATTTGATATAACCATATTTGGTTGGGAACTCTTATTACTGTGAATAGTTCATTACATTGTTTGGTTCATGGTAATTAATTTGGTAAAATATAAAAAGTTATAAGATTACCATGGTAATCCAAGATAGACACCAAATTTGGTGGTAATAGGATTACCACCTTTTTGGTAATATTCTCATGTTGGTAATGTGATATTACCATCCAGATTACCACATAACAAGTGGTAATCTTTCTCAGTGCAATGCCAAACGTGGTAATATTTTCATATTACCACGTAACACATGGTAATCTGAAAATATTACCGTGAACCAAACGTCCCCTAAGGCTTATCGGTTGTGTCCTCATGCTGGATATGTCTCAAAATAAGGTTCATCTAAAGTGGTCACCACTTCTGAGGGATTTTACATAAGCAGGAAGATATAGTTGGGGTTCAGCATGTCAACCTTGTACAAGTCTTTATGCCGTGCATCCAACAAGGATATGAAAAATATAAGTGGATCTATGTTATTACTTCAATCATGGGCATGGTACAAGATTTCAAGTATATCCCCTCGAACCCGTTTTATCGTTAGGGGCGAACCCACCTATACGAGAAGGGGGGCAATTGCCCCCTTTAGTTTTGAAAAAAAAATTCTTTTAGAGTTTTTTTATCATATTATATAATATATTTTTTTAATATTTCATTTGCCCCCTTCTATTTTTATTTATTAAAAGTTATGATAGGAATATTTGTATTTTCACCCCAATAAAATTATATAATTATATATACGCTATTATAAAATTATATTTACATGTTTATCTCACAAGTCACAAAATATAAATATTTATCAGTTACCCTTTACTTTTCTCTTTGAAAGTCTTTGGAAGAGAAAGCTAACAAAGTCATGCTCTCATCTCATCCATAGGAATCTTTGGGCATTTGTTTCTCATCTTCACCTTGATTAGTAGCCCTCAATCTCATCACTCATCAGTCATCACCACCGAGATTTGCCCTCCGGGATTTAGTACGCTATTTCTCATTCTCTCTCATCTTTGTCTTCAATTAGGGTTAAAATTTAAGAACAAGGTTTTTTTTTCATTATTTACATTTTAGGGTTTTCACCATTAGATTCTTTCACACCTTTCTAATTATTCTTTGATCTTGTGGGTTAATTGAAATTTAAGTATAGGAATTTTGTGTTTGAGATATTTCAATATAGTGGACTTTAATTTTTATGATATTTAACTTGTGTTATTATATAATTTTGATTGTATTCAAAATTTGATTTATTACAAGATTTTATTTGCTTTCCTTATAAAAAATTTCCAGCTCCGCCACTACATACAGGTGCAAGTTTTACTGTCCTAATAACTGATCAGTGTATGTTTGATCATTTTACTTTGTACCAAGTATTTCTCATAATAATTTTTTACTAGTGCAAATTTGGCCATTTTATTTCTAATATTCTTCGGGATTGGTAGTTTTTTTAAAAAAATAAAATGTTAAAATACATACATACATATATATAAACTATTATATTTTAGTTAAGAAATTAATTATATAAAAAAAATATATTTGTTTAAATCTTAATGGCAGCATGCAACCGTTGAGATATTAAAAAAAAAGAAATAAAAAGAAAAACGGGAGTTAATCTCCCGTTCTCTAATTTTTTTATTAAAAAAAATAAAAAAAACCAAGAAAATGGGAGAAACTCTCCTGTTTTCATATTTTTTTAATTAGAAAACAGGAGAAACTCTCCCGTTTTCTATATTAGTTTTCCCGTTTTCCCCAAACGCGAGCATTTTGGTAAATAATCCAGAACATATATATTTTGGTAAATATTTTATTTTTTTATAATATTAAAAAAAACATGTTGGCAAAGTGGACAAGCATGTGTTTGGCTTTTTGTATATATTTTATTTTTTATTTTATTATATTATTTATTTTTTCCATATTCTGACCCAAAATAACTAAAGAAAAATTAAAATTATTTTTTAGGGTATTCCTTGGAAATAAATCTAGTGTAAACAAGATGGGGCAGATGTTTCAGAGAATTAGAACACATGGTTATAAATCAATATGTCTGTGGTTTAGTATTAGAACAATGTGTATAAATTATGGTGCATGGGGTTTGAATCCCTCTTTTCCAACAAACGCCCAAAAGCGAAAGGATTTTTCTTTATTTTTAGTATAGGAGAATCATAATTAAGATAAGAAGTGCAAAGCTATTAAATTATGTATCTTTTGTTGTAGGCCATATATTTAATTTATCAAATACATCGATATTCTATGCTCCTTCATATATATAACACAATCCGATCATTGTTTATAAAACTTATATTTGAATTGATATTTTTCTAATTTTTCATCATTGATGTGAATAATAATAATAATTAGTTTATAAAAGATATAAAACAAGAATCCATGAAACGTATATGAAAAAAAAAATCTTCAAGTTTTTACTGAAAATTTATTTTTAAGTTTGTCTTTATATTTCAATATTGCTTTTACATATACATGATTCATAAAATTGTGGGGTTATAACTGAAAAACATCAAAAGTTTTTTGTGATCTAAAATTGAACACATTGTTACAAATCTTTAGTCACATATGAAAGACCATCAAAGTCTAGATTCAATAAATATGTGTAACTTATTTAGATGTTCATGCAGTCCCATCTTTCTTTTTTGGGTAAACTATTCAATTAGTCACCCAGCTTTCAAGTAACTTCTATTTCAGTCACCATACTTTCAAAAATTTCAATTGGCCACCTATATTTTAAATTCGTGCCTATTTAAGTCACCAGGCCTAATGCCGTCAACGGCGTTCTGATGTGTCTTGCCACGTCTCACCTAAAAGAATCTACTCGTGCCACCTGGAATGACACATGGAAGAATTTTTTATTTATTTCTTTCGCGCCAAAAAAACAAATGTCCCATCTTCTTTTCACCTTGGTGAAGATCGACACACAAAAGATTAGGATTCTTCTGAGATTTCCCCCTTTTGAGAACCCTTAACCCTCTAAGAACATTGTTGTAGTGAGCTACATCATTGTCTAATGCTATGGCAACAAATGAGCAAGATCGGGTTAATTTTCACTTTCATCTCTCTACATTTGCTTTTCCCCCACATATATTAGTTATAATTACCATGTGTTTCATTTATGAAGTTTTGTTCCTTAATTTGTGGTTGATTTTAGTAGGATCTATAGTTTTTGGAATAGATGTGTGCTTAGAATTCTTTGGGGTACAAAGTTGGATAAAGGTTAGGGTTATAATTTTTGGTTTATTTTGTAGTTGATGAAGACAATTGGAAACTTGAGACAAAAACTTCATATGCACCGTTCCCCCCTATTTTTATCAGCAAAAATAGATGAAAGATACATTTAAAGTTCTTTCCCAGATTTCTCACATATGGCATTAATGTTATGTTTGTTTCACAATAAAATTGTCCAATTGCAAT
Source organism: Dioscorea alata (assembly GCA_020875875.1). Lineage (NCBI taxonomy): Eukaryota > Viridiplantae > Streptophyta > Magnoliopsida > Dioscoreales > Dioscoreaceae > Dioscorea > Dioscorea alata. The sequence goes on along the minus strand of CM037024.1, from coordinate 4,157,463 downwards.
CCTAAAAATCACTTATTATACTTAGCATAATTTAGATTGTAGAATAATTTTAGAATGAGTTTCTATAGAACAATGTTTGTGCTTTTAAAGAACAATACTTAGCATAAAAAAAAAAAAATCCAAAATCCAATACAATGAAAATACAACTCCAAATTGATTTCCCCTATCAATCTCACTTCCCAACTACATCAAAAATTAAAAAACCAAATATCATCCCAATAAATTAACTTAAACAATAGTAATGAAGCCTCATAAAAAATTAACAAGACCCTCTACAATGAAATTACAACTCCAAATTGGTTTTTTCAACCAATTTCATCTCCCAAATACCAAAAAAAAAAAAAAAAAAAAAACAGAAAGTGGAAAATAAAAATACAAGCTGAAACACTATTTAACAGCCATGGAGAGAAGGGAGAAACTTCTTCGCTTGACGGTATCATCACCAAGGTCTTTGTCATCCTTCCCCTCTTAACTGATTAGGGTTCTTTTGGGTGTTAAGCTTCACAAGGGTGAAAGGAAATAGGACGTGAGCAAAGGAAATAAATAAAAAAATTTCTCCACGTGTCATTCCAGGTGGCACAAGTAGCTTTTTTTGGGTGAGAATGTCAAGACACATCAGAACGTTATTGACAGAGTTAAGTCCGGTCACTTAAATAGGCGTGACTTTAATGTATAGATAGTCCAATTAAAATTTTAAAAGCATAGTGACTAAAATAGGTTCAAAGTTGGGTAACTAATTGAATAGCTTACCCTTCTTTTTTATTTTTTTTCTTTGCTTTAAAATCTATTTCTATAGGTTTTTCAAAAATAGATCGAGAGAGGTTGTAAACTTTTTTATTATAATTAACAAAAAAAATATTTTATGATGTTTTTTAGAGGATAAATATAAACTTTAGTTACTCTTTATTATTAGTTTCTCTGCTTATAATTTTTGCAATTATAAAAAACATTATTTTATATTTTTTTGCCCCCACTATCCGCCATGTAATAAAGCTTTTTTATTTAAGTTTTTAAGTCATATAATTAAATATTAGGTATATAATTGTAGATTCTTTTATTAAAAGTAAAGTGATATCTTTTGATTTCCATAAAAATCATGGTTGCTTTATTAATTTCTTTTCATACTCATGAATTAGGATATCTAATAATATATCATAAATAATTATATCCAAAGAAAATATTTTACATAAGTTGACAAATTTTATCACTAAAAGTATTTTAAAATTTAATATCAATTGTCTTATTTATTATTAATATTCATATTTTTAAAAATTAATTGATAGATATACTTATTTCAATAAGTAAACCTTACGGTTGTAGATGAACTTTGTAGATGAACTTTGAGATGTTTTATTGGAACATCCAATTTTGTTTTATTTTTACTTTTTTTATAAATACAAACAAGCCATATATCAATAGCTGGCCATACACGAGGAGTTGGGCTCTACAACTCCTGTGTTATCCATTTGTGTGTGAATTAGGATTCAAACCCGCACATTCAGCAAAAAAATAACCTATGCAAGGGAGCCCAACAACTTTTACCATTTTTTTAAATCACTTATAATGTAAAAATAAAATAAAAATATAAAAATATTAGGAGTAAACTTACAAAAACATCCATGAAAAGCAAATACAAACAAACCGTATACCAAAGAGCGAATATACATGAGAAGCCAATCTCTATAACACTTGTGCCCTCCATTTTGTACATGAATTGGGGGATTCAAAACCCGCCTACTCAACAAAAAAAACCCATGTGAGGGAGTCGATGCCAGTAGACCTAACAATTTTTTGGCAAATAATTTTTTTTAAAAAAATCACGTATAATTAAAAAAAAATAGAAGTAAAATTACAAAAAACCCCCTAAAGAGTGGATACAAACAAGCCATATACCAAAGAGCGATATATGTGAGGAGCCGGGTCCCTATAACACTTGTGCCTTCCATTTTGTGCATGAATTGGGATTCAAACCCGCCTACTCAATAAAAAAATACCTCATGTAAGAGAGTCAATGTTAATAGACCAAACAATTTTTGCCAAAATAATTTTTTTTAAAAATCACATATAATTAAAAAACAAAAAATAAATAAAAATATTAGAAGTAAAATTACAAAAAACTCCTAAAGAGCGGATACAAACAAGCAATAAATCAAAGAGTGGATATAGCTAGGCACGGCAACTCTTATGCCCTCCATTTTGTTCATGAATCAGGATTCAAACCTGTCTAATAAACACGAAAAAAATATGTATAATACCTTATTTAGTCCCTCTAATATAGTCATTATGCCTTTTGGGTCCTTCTAATATGATTTGTCCATAGGAGATCACTGTATTTTAATTTTTGGGAAATATTAGTCTCTCTCTAATATAATTTGTCCATGGAAGTCCTTATGAAGACTTACATTTCCCAATAATTAAAATAAAGGAATATCCTAGGGACAAATCATATTAGAGAGACTAAAGGGAAAGATTGAATATATTAAAGGGATTAAATAAGATATTCTACAAAAAAAAAATAATCCTATGCAAAGAAGTCGATGTCAATAGCCCAGATAATTTTTGCCAAAATATATTTTTTATAAAAATCACTCATAATTTTAAAATAAAATAAAAATATCAAAAGTAAAATTACAAAAACAACCCTAAAGAGCGGATACAAACAAGCCATAGAACAAATATATGCGAGGAGCCATGGTCCATAACACTTTTACTATCCATTGTGTGTATGAATCGGAATCCAAACAAGCCTATTCAATAGGAAAAATACACTATATAAGAGAGCCGATTTCAATAGACCAGACAATTTTTATCAAAATAATATATATATATTTTTAAAATCACTCATAATTTAAAAATAAAAAAAATAAAAATATCAGAAGTAAAATGACAGAAACACTCCTGAAGACATACCCAAAGCGGCACATGCCACCAAATCTCTCTCTCTCTCTCCCTTCGATTCGATCCATCAAACCCTTCATCTCTCAACTCCTTTTCCTTTCCATCTCTCCTCTTCTCCCCTCTCTCTCTCTCTCTCTCTCTCTCTCTCTCTCAACTCCCCAATCCCCAATTCCCCAAACCCTAGACCTCCAATCTCCAATCCCTCTCTCCCGATCCGCCATCGCCGCCTCCGCTGCCATCGTCTCGATCGCCATGCTCGACGTACTCCCGGATTCCTCCTGATCGCCTTCTCCTCCGAAGGCCTCTTCGGTCTCCCCCTCCTTTGTATGGAAACACGCAGCCGCAAGCGGGCGGAGGCCTCTTCTGCAGCGCCTTCTACTCCCTCATCCTCATCCTCCCGCCCTTCCAAGCGCTCCCGCTCTTTCCCCCCTCCTCTGCCTTCCGTCACCACCCGTTCCCGCTCCGCCGCCACCGTCGCCAACACCACCGCCATGGATTCCTCTGAACCTTCCCCAGCTCCTCGCCGCCGTGGCGCTGCCAGAACTCACCAACCTCCTCCTCCCCCGGCGGATGATTCGTCGTCCAGCAAAGGCAAGGAGCGCGAAACCCCTGAGGGCTCTTCCCGGTCTCGTGCTGATCGCGATCGTGACGCTGAACGCATCCTCGGCCTCAGCTTCGATGGCGGTGGCGGCGGCGGTAATGATGATGACATCGATAGCGAGGGCGGCGCTGGAGGTATCTTCCAACATAACTTCGCTGGTAGCGCCCTTCAGGGCCTTCTTCGCAAACTTGGTGCTGGCCTTGATGACCTCCTCCCCTCCTCGACAGGCGCCCCTTCGTCCTCCTCACACCAGAGCGGGAGGCTCAAGAAGATCTTGACTGGGCTGAGAGCAGATGGCGAGGAAGGACGGCAGGTGGAGGCGCTGACCCAGCTTTGCGAGATGCTTTCCATTGGAACCGAGGAGTCGCTGGGTTCCTTTTCTGTTGATTCCTTTGTTCCTGTTCTTGTGGGACTTCTCAACCATGAGAGCAACCCGGACATTATGTTGCTCGCTGCCCGAGCCCTTACTCACCTCTGTGATGTCTTGCCTTCTTCTTGTGCTGCAGTTGTTCATTATGGTGCTGTTCCATGCTTCTGTGCCCGGCTTCTCACAATTGAATACATGGACTTGGCGGAGCAGGTGATATTCATATAAAAAAATGATATATTTTTTTTTTTCAGATTCAACTGCATTCGTTTTTAATTCTATTATCTCAATTGTCATGGTTTGCTTTCTCAGTCTCTACAAGCTTTGAAGAAGATATCACAAGAACATCCCACTGCTTGTCTGCGGGCTGGTGCTCTTATGGCGGTATTGTCCTATCTCGACTTCTTTTCCACTGGTGTTCAGGTACTGAGTTTCACTTTAGCTTTTGCATTGCGGTATACTGCTTCTGTTTTGTTGAGCTTGGATCATTTCAGCGGGTAGCACTTTCTACTGCTGCAAATATGTGTAAAAAACTCCCATCAGATGCTGCTGATTTTGTGATGGAAGCTGTTCCATTGCTTACAAACCTTCTCAACTATCATGATTCAAAAGTAAGTTTCTCTTTCTGAATATGTAAATGGCTTCCTTTGTCTTCTAGTTACTTGCAGTTCACTTAGCACACAAATGTCCTTTTTTTCCCCAGTTTTGAACTTCATGGTAATTCTTCAATGGTTACATTCGATTTCAGGTGCTAGAGCATGCCTCTGTTTGTCTGACTCGTATTGCAGAGGCTTTTGCATCATCACCTGAAAAGTTAGATGAACTCTGTAACCATGGGTTAGTCACACAAGCCGCGGGGCTGATATCTGTTAGTAATACAGGAGGAGGGCAAGCCTCTCTCAGTACATCTACATACACGGTTTGCACATCCAGACTTTTTGAAGTCATTATGCTTTTTCTAATACAGGATCTTTCGACTTTAATGTTATTTCTCTTCTTCATGACAGGGTTTAATCCGCCTTCTCTCGACTTGTGCCAGTGGATCCCCATTAGGAGCCAAAACACTTCTACTTCTTGGAATAAGTGGCATCCTTAAGGATATCCTCAGTGGTTCTGGCCTTGTTGCCAGTATTTCTGTTTCACCTACTGTAACAAGGCCGGCAGATCAGGTATTTTGATATATTTGCTTTATTTTCCATCAATTGGTTCTGGTGATTTGGATGCTCAATTCTTGTATGTCATTAAAGTGGTCCCATATGTTCATTATTTTATTTGCTGTCATTATTTCAGTGATATTACTATTAATTGCTTCTGTTTGTTTTGATTATTTATCTTGAATATCGTTTTGGAAATGAACTAATCTGCTATGAGAGGACAATCTCACTTCAATATTTTGGAAGGCTAGGTCAATAGTAAATTTTAAGATGTGATGGGTGAGATCTACTTTCTTTTTATTTCCTAGAACACTTGACTACAGAATTGAGCTAATCTGCTGTTCCTGTTTCCTGATAAGGATTTTGTCTGCCTTTTCATTATTCAGGATTTGTTTGGTGATTTACCAAATCTTGTAGGAATTCTGGTAAAACCATACAGAAACTATCCTATGTTGGTCAATGAAACATGGTAGGCTTCCCATTTAATTTGACATAGATATTATTGTGTTGTATTGTAGTCATTTGCCTTTTGATCGCTTTATGGTTTCTGTATGGCTTCTAAAGAAAATTTTGGGGATGAACTTATGACACCTAAATCATGGTACTTCTGTATTCTCATAGTTGTAGCTATTCTATCTGATTTTCGGAGAGTTTGCTAGGTGTTGGTTCAAAGTTTGTAATGGAAGTTTAAAAAGATGAAGCAAGTTAAGCTTGAACATGTGCTTTTCATTTGCTTAATTTTCTTTTGAGTTAGATTTTGGAGTTGCTACAACAGATCATGCTAATCATGGCCTTCACTCTTTTAAGCGCTCCTTTATCTCTTAAAAATCGATAGATTTCATCAATTACGCATAATGTAGCCCTCCTTTATGTAAGGTGCTGACTTGACGGAGGAAAAATTGTCATCACTGGGTGCATTTGTGTGATTATCATTGATGGTGATTGGAAATCTATGTATACAGTTCAGTACTTTGTGATGTAGTATATAGTCTAGTACCTTCTCCAAGGGTGGTTGTACCTTCAGTCCCATTCCAAATTGATTTGTGCCAGTGTTATTAAAAGCGCAGAAAGCGCTTGCTTAAGCACCTAGGCGAGGCGCCATCAAAGAAGCGCGGCGTACGCGAGCTCTTCAACTCAGGCGCAAGGCAATAAAAGCAATAAAAGCGTTGCCCTTGTTAGTTTTCTCTTTGTTTTAATACATTTTTAAATGCTTATTAGGAAACTATATTATAGAGTAACAAATGCTTTTTAGGAAATATAAATAATTATACTTGGAAAGTGTAACAATTAAGAACAGGGGTTTTCTATTTTTTTAAACAAATTAAGGCAATTTTTTGGAATATGGAGAGATTTTTTAGGAGGGAATAAAACAAAGAAAAAGATTAAAAAAAAACATGAAACTCATAAGAAAACAAGAGGAAAATTTCATAAGCACATTACAAGCAGAAGATTACAACAGAAAGAAAGACAAGGAAATTATGTTTTTATTTTGGATCTTCAATATTTTAGTAGATGATTATTCTATTAATTTAAGTTCAATCTTATGTGACTTCAATATTGTTTTCTATCGCTTAGCGCCTCGGGCAATTTACATTCTTATTGCTTCAAGGGCGCCTAGTGCTTTAAATTACATTGATTTGTGCTTTCTTGCTCTTAAATTTTGTCAAACTTCTTTGCCTAGTTCTTGTCATGCCCCTAGGCAAACAAGGTTGTGGTGTGGCTCTTTGTAGTTTGCAACATCGATTGTCCTGTGTTATCTATGCTTCCACTCAATAATGCATCCTTTTGGTTTAACATTACGGCACCAAAATTCCTCTGAACTTTTTCTCTGAGTGTTGTTGATAATGACATAGAAGACACTTAGAGAGGATGGTAAAATGTACAAATAGAAAATTCATGAGTAGCTGCTTCTTGTAGGTCATGGAAATTCAAAAAAGCTTTTAGATGTCTTATCACAAGTTGCTTCTGTTGCTTAAGCTATTCAAAAACATGGCAAAACAGGTGATTTGAACCTATTGATGAGAGGGAGCCTTGCCATGCAATAGGTTGAGAAAAATCTTTCATTAGTTATTGACATGTTAACCCTAGATTTTAAATAATAGAATATCCAATTTGTTGCGGGCTTATGTACATGTTTCATATTACTAATTTGAGGTTAGTTTTTGTGCCAATTTCATGAATTTCTTTTGCTTTGTATTTGAGTCTTACATTACTTCTGCCATCTATCTGTTTTTTCCCCAATAGGAATTTCTTGAAGATGCTTAGTTTTTGCTTTAATTTGTAATTGCACATTTTAGAATTGTAAGCAGGTTTACCAGGATATATGAATTCAAGTGTCATATGCTCTTTGATACTTGTATAGTCTATAACCGTATCCATGTCTTAGTGATGCTGACTGTAAGTTTTTTATAATTATTTCATGTCCTTGTCGTTGGATATCCAAACAAAGCTTTGATATTTTTGTGTTCATTGTGATTTACTGAGAACTTTGACAAAGTTTGTAAGCATTTGAGGTATATGTGTGTGTATTTATATGCTGGCTTTGAGTTATTTTAGTGTCCTATGTAATATGTAGTATGTTTTTTATATGCTACATGCTGTTTTTGCGCTTCTGGATTTCTTTTTCTTTTTTCTTATGTATAGTTTATTTTTTTGATGTGTAATTTTTAAACTATATCTTATTGTCTATTGATTTTTAATATAAATATATTAGAGTTATGTGACATCTTCCTCCCTAATGACTTAGATTTATGAGATTGTGAATCTTGTGGATGAGCTTCTACCGCCACTGCCTCAAGGAACCATTTCTCTCCCAATCTGCTCAAATATTCTTGTAAAAGGATCAGCAATAAAGAGATCCTGCAGTGGCAGTGGTAATAAGTCGGATGAAGTTAATGGAGCATCGAATGAAGTTTCTGCTCGTGAGAAGTTATTGCATGATCAACCTGAACTTTTGCAGCAGTTTGGGGCAGACCTACTGCCTGTTGTTATACAGGTTTATGCTTTTAGTTATAGTTGGTTTGATTTTAGTTGTCCAGCTTTGTGATTTTATTGCATTTTGACACTTGCTTAATGTTCTAAGCAGGTTTATGGTTCTAGTGTAAGTGGGCCAGTTCGGCATAAATGTCTGTCTGCTATCGGAAAATTAATGTATTTCAGTACAGCTGATATGATCCAATCTCTACTTAGTGCCACAAATATATCAAGGTGCTTTAAAAGGATTTTTTTTTTTTTTGCTATAATTGTGGAGGAAGGCTTAATTAAGTGCATTATTTTCATAATATATTATTATTTTAACATTATGTTTAATAATGATCTTACAGCTTCTTAGCTGGTGTCTTAGCATGGAAGGATCCTCAAGTACTAATCCCTGCTCTACAAATCGCGGAGATTCTTATGGAGAAGCTTCCTGGAACATTTTCCAAGATGTTTATCAGAGAAGGGGTTGTGCATGCTGTTGATGCACTTATATGCTCGGATTTGTCAAGTTCAGTTCCTTCTCAGGCTTCCACTGCTGAAAAGGATAATGATACCACACCTGGAACATCTTCACGTTCTCGGCGTTCTCGGCGCCGTGGCAGCACAAACACCGAAAACAGCTTGTTGGATGAATCAAAAGGTTCTGTGTCTGGAAGTGTTAGTACGCCCCCAACTACTATTGAAGTTCCATCTGCAAATTCTAGTCTCCGTGCCACTGTTAGTTCCTGTGCAAGGGCTTTCAAAGACAAATACTTTCCAGCAGATCCCTTGTCGGCTGATGTTGGAGTATCAGATGATCTACTTCGTCTGAAAAATCTTTGCTCAAAGTTGAATGCTGACATTGAAGATGTCAAGACAAAAGCTAAGGGTAAATCAAAGGCCTCTAGTGCTTGCTCTTTTGATATCTCCGCTGATAATGAGGAGCATTTGAATGATGTTATAAGTGAGATGCTCTCTGAACTTTGTAAAGGAGATGGTGTATCCACATTTGAGTTCATTGGAAGTGGGGTTGTTGTAGCTTTGCTTAATTATTTTTCTTGTGGAACATTTATGAAGGACAAAATATCAGAAGCTAACCTCCCCAAGCTTCGTCAGCAGGCACTTCGTAGATATAAATCATTTATCACAACTGCTTTGCCCGCCAGTGTTAATGGAGGGAAAGAACTGCCAATGACTGTCTTGGTTAAGAAGCTTCAAAATGCTCTATCTTCTTTGGAACGTTTTCCAGTTGTACTTAGCCATTCATCTAGGTCATCTAGTGGAGGTGCACGTCTGTCTTCTGGCCTCAGTGCATTATCCCAACCCTTTAAGCTGCGCCTATGCCGAGCACAAGGTGAAAAATCCCTTCGTGATTATTCTTCAAATATTGTACTCATTGATCCTTTAGCAAGTCTAGCAGCAGTGGAAGAGTTTCTCTGGCCAAGGGTCCAGAGGAGTGAGTCTGGACAAAAGCCTGCTCTGCTGGCTGGGAATTCTGATTCTGGAGCTGCCTCTACTGGTGCTGGTGCTGCAACGCTACCTGCCTCTGCTCCTGCTTCTGGTCGACGTCCTGCTACTAGATCTAGATCATCACTAACCATTGGAGGAGCTCGAAAGGACACTAATGAGGGAAATGCAAGTTCTTCTAAAGGAAAGGGTAAAGCTGTTCTAAAATCTAATGCTGATGAAGCAAAAGGACCTCAGACAAGAAACACTTCTCGCAGAAGAGCAGTGTCAGATAAGGACACCAATATGAAACCTGCACATGGCGATTCTACATCTGAGGTATGTTTTGGGCATTATAATGTAGCTTAGAAGAGTCAAACAAGATAATCTACTTCAGTCATTATCATGTAGCTTAGCAGAATTGAGCAAGATAATCCACTTTCATCACTTAAAATCTTAGGCACCTGCTTGCAAGTTCTCCATCGGTGGCAGTCTCTCGTTGGCAACATATAACATGTTTCTCATGCATTTATAAGATTTGATTGTGTTGGCATCATAGTTATTAAAAGCGCTAGGCGCATTAAGGCGCTAAGGGTCCAAATCGCCTAGGCGCGAGGCACAAGCTCAGGGGTGTGACTTTCGGAAGCAAGGTTCAAAAAAATTTATAATACATACTAAAGTTTTATAAAATAAGAAAAATCAAAGTGTAAAGTTCAAATTTTGGTAAAACATGCATAGAGAGAAATAGCATATTATTGGTATAGCAACAAAATCAACAACTACTAGTCTGCGACTACTAAAAAGTACTATTACCTTAAGAGATCCTAATTGCTATCAGGTTCAATAGCTTCATCATTGTCATCACTATTCTCCCATTCATTTTCATATTCATCCTCTCATCTTAATATTCCTCTTTTTCTTTTTCAAATTCAGACTTCTCATCTGTAAAGGCTCATTTTTATCTAGCTCTTAAAAACTAAAAACAAACTCGTTTTGTTTTTAACGTTGATATTTAATTTGATAGTCATCTAATGGCTTATATTTGTCCAGCTCTCAAATCGCCTTGAGCCTCGTGGCAAGGCGTGCGCCTTAGGGCGGCTCTTTAATGTCATGCGTCTTCAAGGCGACAAAGGCATTTAGGTCGGAGCCTAGGGGCCTTGTGCCTCTGGCGCACTTTTAATAACTATGGTTGCCATTATATGTATGTATTATAGTGAAAGTAACTTGTTAGCTGTCTTTTTTTTTATTGCATCATCTTTGGTGGGTGGATAATTTGATTGCTGCTGTGGAATTTACTGTGGGTTTCATGTGTTGGAGCTTGCAAAAGCTACTCATCTAAAATTTCTGGATTATTGCACCAGGAACCTTGATTTCTTAAACAAATTCGAATATTATTGGTTGTCTGTTTGATATCTGCTAATTTTGTTGTTGGAAAGTCATATGTTTCTTTATAAATGGCATTGTTATTTTCAATACAGGATGAGGAATTGGATGTATCTCCAGCGGAAATTGATGAGGCTTTGGTGATTGAAGAGGATGATGTTTCAGACGATGAAGATGATGATCATGATGAGGTGGTTGGCTATCTATATTCTTTTATCACTAATAAGCTGATTGATTTTGTTTATCAGTTTTCATTATGTATTAAAAATAAATGTTATTACTATACTTCAGTTCTGCCTTGCATGTTTGATTTTTTTTTTATTCCATTGCAATATAGTTCAAATTTATTGGATTTTAGAAATTTTGTATTTATTCTAATATTAGACAGTTTCGTCTTTTTTCTTCCAATATGATTGCTGCAACTAATATTATTTCAGGTTTTAAGGGATGAATCTCTTCCTGTTTGTGTACCTGAGAAGGTTCATGATGTAAAATTGGGAGATTCAGCGGATGATGCTGCTGTTGCTTCTTCTGCAAATGATAGTCAAGTGCAACCTTCATCTGGTTCCATTAATAGGACTGCTGCTACCAGAGGCCAAGACACTGAGTTTAGAAGTGCAAATGCTTTTGGTTCAAGGGGTGCCATGTCATTTGCAGCGGCTGCCATGGCTGGACTTGCATCTGTAAGTGGCAGAGGTATCAGAGGTGGGCGAGACCGCCGAGGATTTCCCACTGGTGCCAGTATCAATGATCATTATAATAAATTAATATTTACCTCTGGTGGAAAGCAGCTCAGCAAACACTTGACCATATATCAGGCTATTCAACGTCAGCTTGTGCTCGATGAAGATGATGATGACAGATATAATGGTTCTGACTTTGTGGCCAGTGATGGTAGTAGGCTTTGGAGTGATGTTTTCACTATCACTTACCAAAAGGTAGATACCCAGGCTGATAGGGTTGCTGCTGGAGGTTCAAATTCCATCACTGCTAAATCTTCCAAATCAACTTCTGCTTCCAATTCTGGTGATGGCAGTGATAGTAGATTGCAGCAGATGTCTCTTCTTGATAGCATTCTACAAGGGGAACTTACCTGTGATCTTGAAAAATCAAACCCCACCTACAATATTTTGGCATTATTACGAGTCCTGGAGGGGCTTAATCAGCTGGCTCCTCGCTTGAGGGTGCAAGCAGTGTCTGATGATTTTGCAGAAGGGAAGATTTCAACTCTAGATGATCTTTATAAAGCTGGAGCAGGAGTTCCTCGAGAAGAGTTTGTCAATAGCAAGTTAACTCCTAAACTGGCTCGACAAATTCAAGATGCTCTTGCATTGTGCAGCGGAAGTCTCCCTTCATGGTGTTACCAGATGACTAAAGCATGCCCTTTCTTGTTTCCCTTTGAAACAAGAAGACAATATTTTTACTCAACTGCTTTTGGTATATCTCGTGCATTGCATCGGCTACAACAGCAACAAGGTGCTGACAGTCATTCTGCAAATGAGAGAGAGGTTCGAGTTGGCCGATTGCAACGACAAAAGGTTCGTGTTTCTAGAAACCGGATTCTGGATTCTGCTCTGAAAGTTATGGAGATGTATTCTAGCCAGAAGGCTGTTCTTGAAGTTGAATATTTTGGTGAGGTAGGAACTGGATTAGGTCCAACCTTGGAGTTCTATACTCTCTTAAGCCATGATCTGCAAAAGGTTGGACTTGGTATGTGGAGATCCAATGCTACATTGGATAATACATCAATGCATATTGATGGGGATGAGCTGAAAGATGGTAATAGTGATGAGATTTTGGGTGAGAAAAAGCCTAGATCTGATCTGGCTCTTGGAAGTAATAATCATATTCAAGCTCCACTTGGGTTGTTCCCCCGCCCTTTGTCTCCTAATACAGAGGTTTCTGAAGGTAGCCAGTTTTCTAAAGTCATTGAATATTTCCGCCTTGCTGGGCGAGTGATGGCGAAAGCTCTACAAGATGGACGGCTATTGGACTTGCCTCTTTCACCTGCATTTTACAAACTTATGCTGGGCTATGTAAGTTATTGAGATTAAACTCTTATTAGCTTTTTAGGCTTACAATTTGCTTGACATATAACCTATTGTGATTTGCTGTAGGAACTTGATTTACATGACATTCTTGCATTTGATTCTGAGTTCGGAAAGATCTTGCAAGAAATGCAAGTCCTTGTCAATCGGAAAAAATCTTTAGAAGCTATGGCTGACTATAGTGAGAAGGCAGTTGCTGATTTACGCTTTCGTGGTGCTGCTAGTTGAGGATCTATGCCTGGATTTTACACTCCCTGGCTATCCTGATTACCTTCTTAAAGAAGGAGAAGGCACACTGGTATGAAATAGAAATCTATGTCTCTTATTGTTTTGGCTCCTAATGTTATTGCTTGTAGTTTGCTTAGTTGCTTGACACTGTCTTGTGCAGGTTGATATTGACAATTTGGAAGAGTATATTTCTTTGGTCGTTGATGCAACTGTGAAGACTGGAATTACACGACAGATGGATGCTTTTAGAGCAGGTTTTAACCAGGTATTTTTTGTTGTTCGTTAAAGATGTTTTTACCGGTACTTATTCTCTACTTTAATTCATCTGGGTAATCAACCATTAATGGTAGAGGTTTGATAACATATTGGTGCTTCACAATCATGCTCATGCTTTTGAAAGAACTGGTGAACAGAATTGTCTGATTATCATTATTTATTATCAAGCATTACTTGCAGGTCTTAGTTCCGCCCAAAAGTTTTACTTTGACCAGTGGTCACATCACGACAACTGTGTTAGAGTTCAACTATTATTATAACTTATAAGCACTCAGATCTGTACAATTCAGGTTGCTTAATAATAAATACATGCTGTGGAATCATCAACCTTACCACAATAAGGTTTATCTAATTGTCTTTTAAGTTACAGAATGGTTTATCTCAGGTCTAGCTAAATAGGGCAGGTGCTGGAAATAGCCAACTGGTCAAACTTTATTAGTTCAATTTAATCCTAATCCAACAATTTCTGATAGGTCTGGAGTTTCTATTGGCCAATTCTACTATAACATTTCACATTTCTTATCTACTCCAACAGGCCAATTTATGCCTTTGTAACTACCTAAGCATACCTTTGACAGGTTTTATCATTAACATAGGTGAATTTTCCCTATTAAGTGATCAGTTATACTAATTTGACCAATTTTACATTAGTTTGCTTATCGGTATTGAACTCTTAATAATTGTGATAATCAACCTCTGATTTTGACCATTTGGATAATTAAGGTAGCGTTGTTTCTGTAATTACTGGTTTGATTTTGCAAGTACATGGTTGGTCGGTATGTGCTAATTGTATCCAAATATTTTCTTTTTGTGATGTGAACTTATCTTGACTGAGCATGTTTATGCAAGTAGTTTTTTAATAGTTCTCAAAACTATAGATCAAGCAGCCGAACAAATTGTTGCAGAGTTAACTCTGGTCTAAACCATTACTGTATCTGCTTTATTGTGGTAGTCAATTGTTGGATTGACCATTTTAATGCAGGTTCATTTGAGAATTAGATGATTAACTTTCATAAATTAACTCTCAGTTATTTTTGTTTCTAATCAACTGACTTACATGAATTGTTTTGTGAATCATAATTTTGTTTGTTATATAATTAATTATCATAATGATATATCTGTGCTTGGTTTATATAGTCTTTTTGGTCCTTGAGGGAGCTATGTGGATAGGAAGGATTCATATAGCCGACCTCAACTAGTTAGGACTAATGGCTGGTTGTTGGTGTTGGTGTTGGATATAATTTGTCTAGCTTTATCTGTGTAGTTAGTCACTAATTTGGAGAATTTATTTTTAAATTTTCAATTTTGCTTTGTTGTTGGAATATCATTTTTATTAAAGTGGCATTGTGCCCTCTCTTAGTATATTAAGAAGGCAGGGGTAATTGGAATACCGGGATTCCTGGTGTTTCCCTGTGTGGGTGGGGGAGGTAGATATTGTGATTTGAAGGCCTCTGTCTAACAATGTACATCTAAAGATTTAATGGCCCCTGGAATTGTATATAAAACCTGTGTACTCTTAGTGTTATTGTGTACGCGTAATTGCTAGAAGCATGGCATGCTAGCTTGAGCTTCAGATAGCCACAAGCTGCCAATCGATTGCATTAATTTCCCTTATTTATGCAATATATGTCCTTGGTCTGCATTTGTGAATCCATTAACCTGCACATGGCTGATTTGACTGAATGCGAATATTTCTTTGAATTTTTAAAAGAATAGTCAAGTAAAGAAGCGGTCAAGTTAGGAAGAGGAAATGGGATTCCATTTCTTTGTTTATAAGCTGAATTTTTTAGTGTCCTTTATATATTAATTTGTGCTGTAAGGACTACTATTATTACAATTAGTCCTACCTATTGTACATAGTAGTAGTCCCATCCTAAAAACTAATCTTATGGCAATTTGCCTGATTCACCTCGACTACATCCAACTAAGTTCTTGATGTTAGCCATTTCAGAGGAGTTTTTGTAGATGATTCCGGACTCATTTGATCAGTTCACAATAAACATTCTTGCCCCAATTAGTCCTACCTATTGTACGATGTCAGTCTAAAAACTAATCTTATGTCATACTAGGTACGTAAGAACTAATGTCTCATCTGACTCAGTCTTCTCTCCAGGACAATTTGCCTGATTCACCTTGACTACATCCAACTAAGTTCTTGATGTTAGCCATTTCAGAGGAGTGTTTGTAGATGATTCCAGACTCATTTGATCAGTTCACGAAATGTTTGTTATGGATTTGGCGGTCATATGATTGTGTTCGGTTGTTTGCTACCCAAAAGATTTTA
This sequence comes from Dioscorea alata, assembly GCA_020875875.1. Classification (NCBI taxonomy): domain Eukaryota; kingdom Viridiplantae; phylum Streptophyta; class Magnoliopsida; order Dioscoreales; family Dioscoreaceae; genus Dioscorea; species Dioscorea alata. The sequence goes on along the minus strand of CM037024.1, from coordinate 4,141,820 downwards.
CATTCTTCCCGATTCAAATTGTTAATGGATAGTTAAATAGCAATTTTGATATGAAGGTTATTGGTATGTGTGCGTACATGGGTCCTCCTCCCTTTGCTAGTTGCATCATTTTGTGAAAAGATGTTGGTCCTTATTCAGATAATTTAATATTTGTTAAATCAAAGCAATGGATGCTGAAGACCTTGCATCTTATTGTATATATGAAATCTTTAAAATTTGTGTTACTTAGAATGTCTTCTTAATATATTAATTTTCTTTTTTAAAGAGTGTGCTTGTTCTATATAGAAGTCTATCCGTGCATTATGTCATTGTGAAGCATTGGTAGTTGAGTTATTTGTTTTTGCATCATCATGTCTTTATGAAAAAACTGATTTGTAGTGCTGGTGGATTTTAGGGTCTCTGATGACACTGGAGATCTCAATTTTTAACTATTCTGAAACCGAATCTTTGCAGGTCTTCGACATCACTACTCTTCAGATATTTTCTCCACAAGAGCTAGACTACCTACTTTGTGGTCGTAGGGAGTTGTGGGAGGTAATGTATTCTTATATTTATTTAGCTACCTTGCACAATCTATTCCATTTGTGTTCATTGTTGCTATGTTCTGCAGCCTGATTCACTGGTTGACCACATCAAATTCGATCATGGATACACTGCTAAAAGCCCTGCTATCATCAATGTACGGATCTTCCCAACTCGTAGAGTTTATATATTAATTAGCAGTACTTTTTCCTTCAAATTTTATTTAGCTAACTATCCTTTCATTTACTCAGCTACTGGAAATCATGGGAGAATTTAGCCCAGAGCAACAGCATGCTTTCTGCCAATTTGTAACTGGTGCCCCTCGACTTCCACCTGGTGGTCTTGCTGCATTGAATCCAAAACTAACCATTGTCAGGAAGGTGAGTTTATCTCAAAGACACAGTATATGACAATTCCTTACTTGTTTGAAGATGTTTGAACAACTCCCATGAACTCATCTTCATGTCTAATTTAATTTTATCTTTGCTAGCATTCATCAACTGCCTCAACCATTGCTACAAATGGTGCGGTGACCTCAGAATCAGCAGATGATGACTTGCCGAGTGTTATGACTTGCGCTAATTACCTCAAACTGCCTCCATACTCAACAAAGGTTTGTCTTCTGCCATTTAATCTCTCTTTTCCCTGACATTTTTACTTCCTCCTAGTTTTTTTTTTCCATTTATATGATAAGATCTATATTCCTGTAGGATATCATGTACAAGAAACTTCTTTATGCGATCTCCGAAGGCCAGGGATCATTTGATCTGTCATAATTTCAACACTAACTATCCTGCTCAATATTCGCCCTCATTTTCTACAACCCGGTAAAGCGCTATATATATATATATACACCTACCTACCAGTGAGTGCAATTGAATCCGGTTAAATTTCTTCGTCAGGGGTTTTCGAAAAAGCGGCATTCTGTTTTTGATCCTGTACATTCTCATTATATCCTTTGTAGGCTCAAACTTTTATTTCTTACCATAAAAAAAATTCAAGGCGTTTTCCATTTTCATTTTGACCATCAATAATATTAGGCTTGCGGTATTGTAGTAGTATTGGCCAATCCTTATTACTATAATTGCTTTCCAATAGATCATTGCTCTGAAATGCTAGTCTGTCCTGCCCCTCCTCCCTCCTCTTTGTAAATAAAGGATGCTTTCTTATTATGCCGTTACTATATATATATAATGAATGTATCATTGACTAAGGAATGCTGGGAGGAAATAAATTCTTTGTATTTTTATGCTTGCAAGTGAAGCATTAAAACAGTTATAATTTACCCCCACTTCTTTGTATGTTCCTAATGCATGTTCATTTCATGCATTCTTGATTTTGGTCTTATTTTTTATTTTATTTCAACCTTTCAGGCTATTTTTACTATCCGTTAAATTAAGATATTTGTGTGACAGGAGATGTGCATCTTGTGAGTTTTCAAACACAATTTGATGCACAAAAAAAAAAAAAAAAAAAAAAACAACATTGCATTTAAAATGGTTCTATTTGTTATTTTGAAAATTACATAAGTGGGGACATAATTTGTTGACATGGTGATGAAAATATGAGTATTATGCTAACAGTTTGGCATGTTGGTACTAGGTGTAGGTGTTGTTGAGTTTGCGAATGTGTTCTATATTTATAATCGTTTTTGACTTAAATTTTAAATGGGGTGTTTGTTGTTTAGTCAATTAAAAAAAAAAACACTAGTATTTATTATTATGTTCAATGCAAAAAAATGATTTTCTTTGTAGACAAGATGAAAATTAATTTCATTAAACCTTAATTGATTTTTATTTTTATGCAAATAACGGAAAATAAATGATGTCTTTTTTAAACCGTTAGTGAAAAATATCGCCATCGCTGCTAAAAGTGATCGAGTTTGTAGTATTTATGATTGTATCTTTTGATGTATGGACAATTTTTGATGTGGGAGGGAGTAGACATGCATTACTTGAATCTTGGTAAAGATTTTAGTGGGCATATATATATATATATATATATATATATATATATATATATATATTATTTTATGGTTATTATTTGTTATTCGGTAAATTACATAAGGACGTTATTTGGTTTTGTGCCAAAATCATTTGGTTCAAGTGGTTAGTGGCACCAAAATAAATCTCTTGTGTGACGTGCAGAGTGGTGAGGGTTCGAATCTTCATTGAAAAAATTAACTCACAAAAAAATAGGCTCTTTTCAAAAAAAAAAAAAAAAAACAACAAATGTTGCTTTCCATACCAAAAATACATCTCCATGTTTGAATTATTTGGAAGTATTGAGATAAGACAAGATTAACTTTATGAAATTTCAATTGAGTTTTTTTCATACAAATTAAAAAGGTATTTTTTTACTTGGATTTAGTTGTTGGATCATTTATGCAAATTAAGTGTGTATTTTTTATTTATTTTATTACAAAAGCTACAAACTACATTGCATTAAAATAAAAAAAGTGCAGGGATAGATAAGCACAATAATAAAAAATAAAAATAAAAATAAAAAACAAAGGCAAAGACCACTAGAAGTGAAAACACAAAACATAAACAACAACTAATACATCATGAAACAACTTAGATAAGAAACAAGAGTAGGACAAACACCTTGGGGATAAACAGGTGCCTTAGAATGCTGTATTAAATTGTAAAATTTTGTACACTTATATTACATGATCGGATAAGTGACTACGGTTTACACATTCACGGTGGCTTGATTTTTAATCTCACATTTTGAAGTTGAAGGAGGTTATTATTGGTATTTTAATATAATAAAATACAAATAAATTATTTAATTAAATGAGGATTTTGGATTTAGTAAATGTAATAATAAATATAGGTTTTTTCTGTGTTTAAAAAAACAAGAGCCCTTTTTAATTTATGATTTTCATAATTCTATTTTTTGTTTGTAACCCTGAATAAAGAATTTTTTTTTTGTTTAGAAAAAGAAACAAAGGCCTTTTTTTTTTTAATTTATGATTTTTAGAATTGTGCTGATCACCAAAACAAGACTGTGGCAATCGTATCACTGATTTTAGACCTATTTCACTGTGCACCTTTTATTATATGATTATTTCTAAGTTACACCAATCATTAGAAAAGTGTGATTCATAATTTTATAAGGCCTGAACAAAATGGGTTTCTAGCTGGTAGAACCACCTTTGATAACATAATTGTTGTGCAAGAAATTACACATTCTTTAGATTATGATACCCAATCCCTTCCTAGGTTGCTTATTAAGGTGAATGTTGAGAAAGAATGTGATGCTTTTTAATGGCAAGCTATTCTTGTTACTCTCAAGGTCATGAATTTCCTGCCAATTTGGATATCTAGGATCAAAATCTGTATTTCTTCTGCTAGATCTTCATTTTTAATTAATGGTCAGTCTACTAAGTGGACTAAAAATCATGGGGGATTAGGCAAGAAAACCCCATCTCTCCGTACTTGTTATTTATATTCTCCCAGAGCCTTAGTGTTATCTTAAATCACACTCTTATGCTAAATTTGATTCTTGGGGTTTGATGAGAGGCTCAATTTAAATTTCAACCACTTTTGTTTGCTAATGATATTTTATTGTTTCTAGAGCCTTCAAATTTGGTATAAGATTTTGTAAATTAAGTTTAGAAATTGATAGAAATCTCATTGGTGAATAGGCTAACCTTTATAGACCTTCTATTAACTTCCCTACTTGCTGTAATAAGAGGATAGGTTCTACAATTAAATCTATTTTGGGCATGAGTTTAGGAACCTTTCCGGTATGAGTTTAGGAACCTCTCCTTTTAAATACCTAGTTATTCTGATCTCTCCTAAGAGACTTACTTTCTATCAATGCCAATGCTTTATAGAGAGCTTCAAATTGTGTGACCTCTAGGAAGCACTCTACCATCTATTTGGTTGGTAGGATAGTCCTATTAATAGCTCACTTCTTTCTATCCCTACTTATACTCTCTCTTGCTATCATGCTCCGGAGTTTGTTTTGAACAAGAATTCCAAAATTGCTGGGGCCTTCTTGTGGGGTAGGGGTAGGAAAGGTAGTTAGTGGCTTTCCCCCCTTAAGTAGGGGCACTACTACACTTGCTAAGTTTGAGGGGTGGTTGGGTATCAAAAACCTAAAACATGCATAAATTGCTACTATGGCCAAGAATATTTTTCATTGTTTTGAATTTTGAAGACAATCATTGGGTGTGGATTTTAAATCTTAAGTATGTAGTTTTGATATTTGTGCCAATTTTGATTCCATAAATACTTCTTGGTTTTTCAAAATGCTTTGTAAAACTGCTAAAAAAATTAGGTCAAAATTGTGGGTAAACTCCTATAATCCTGATATGACTAGATTCCTTAATTATCCCTGGAGCTATGAAATACCTTTACCTCTCAAACCTACTTATTTGAATATGAGGCTTCCCTTTGAGAGTCTGAGTATTTTTTATTTTCTTCAGAATAATTATCTTAATTCTAATGCTTTGGGAAGCTGTTTGAGTATCCATATTGATTGGAATAGTTGTCTAAACTAAGTTAAAATTTTTTTTGTTCCAACCAATGGATATGGATATACAGTTCCTTCTTTGATAAAATTTCTAGTGTTATATATAATTGTTACAATCATAAGAGTTTTTCTTATTTTGATAATTGGGACATTCTATGGAAACTCCATATAGCCCCAAATGTTAAAACTTTAATGTGGATGTTGTTCCTATAGCTGTACTCCTACATTTGATGTTGTTTGTTTTTCCTACAGCTTAAATCTTGGTCCTCAGTCTATGTATCCTTTTTGTGGTTTGTGTGAGCAAAAACTTGAACACATCACATGGAAGTGTAGAGTCAGTGGTAAATGCTAGAAGATGGTAGAAAATTATGCATGCGTTAAGCTGGGAGATGCTGGTATGTTTGTGGAGGGATCTTGGCTTACTAGGTACTGCCATACTAAGATGGGAAGCCATTTCCCAAAGGGCCTAATTGCTAGGGGTGTAATCGATCGAGATGGAGCCGAGTACTAGCTAGCTCGAGCTTGAGCTCACATGGAAATTCAGTACTCGATATTTAGCTCGAGCTTGATCGAGTATTCATTTTATAGCCCGAGTTTGACTTAGTACATATATCGAGCTACTCGAGCTTGTTCGACTAAACTCAAAAAGGCTAAAAATGACCATAAACATGTTTGAGCTTGAAAGTTTTTCCCCTTGATTTTTATCAAATAAATCTAATATTATATGTATACATATATGCTCGATTAGACTCGCGAGCACTCGAGCCAAGTATCACAATATTTGAACTCGGCTCGTTCAACTAGTCGAGCTCGAGCTTGGCTCGACCGAGACCGAGTTGAGTTTGAGTTTTTGCCGAGTTGAGCTCGAGTAGATTGCGAGTAAAGGTATATCATTTACACCCCTACTAATTGCCATCTATGCATGGGCACTTTGGAAGACCAGACATGGTGCGATTTTTGGGAGAAAGGGCATTAATGTTTAGTAAGCTTTTCATCAAGCCTGAGGACTACATTGGAGTATTCAAGGAGGAAAGAGGATAACATTAGGGAGTACCTTCCAACTCCTTTTTATATACATTCTATTTCTAGATAGTATCTTCCAACTCCTTTTTATAGACATTCTATTTCTATTATGTATGACGCTTCTTGAATTGATAATCGTTCTCCTTGTGGCCCAGGTTTTGTTATTGTTGTTGGTAGCAAACATATTATCTTTGATGGATCAAATAAATTAATAAAGCATACACACACAATTATAATATCTTATGAATTGGGAATTACTGGATTGGATTAGGCATGTTGTCTGTGTTGCACTAACACTGAAGTAGCCCGCTTCTGTGCATGTGTGAATGGCTCCTCTCCAAGTGTTAGGGTACACTAACCCAACCAGTTAGCTGGCCGCCCGCAGCTTAGCACATTTAGCTCCAGGTTTTCTCAAGTGTCACCCAAGGTTTTCAGCAAAGAAGAGAAAAGAGATATGCTGGAAAAGCAACAATTGAGGATAAAGATGATGACGGTGGTAGGAAAGGAGCAAAGATGTGTAACCCTAACTTAATCTCCATCCTTACATAGATATACAACAAAGATATATCAACGATGAAGAATAGATCCATTTGGTGCGTGGATACTGGAGTTTGGATACTAAATTAATGGAGTAAAACACAAGAGATATATAAATGCATGTCACTTCTACTCTCTACCCGATGTGGGATTAAACTCTCTGAGAAACACATACCTTCTCTTAGGTTTAGATGTTTCCCTAGATGTGGGCCTTAGCCTAGCCCATATCCAACAATCTTGGCAGGTGCCTCCTCTACAATCATGGAGTCAAGCTTATAAGCAGACATTGTAGCTTGAGAAGTAACACTAATGCAGTGTAAACTGGAGCATTTGAACCCCGATCAAGTCCTTTGTGACTATCAAAGGACCATGCGGTAGTAACTGAGATACTATAGACGATGAATGATCATCTTGGATGGAGATTTAGAGATGAATTTAATGAAGTCAAATGCCTACTAGACTGTAAACTGAAGATGGTAATATAGTATCCCCCATGAGCTTAATAGAGCAGTTAATGAGCTTGCGAAATTTTGAAGGAGAAATCCAAGCATCAACCTTTTCCACAAACTTGCTTTTGAGTGATTGTTTTGATCTCCTTTTTCTTGATCTTTAGTTATCGAATAGCCCCATTGTCACCAATATATATATATACTTAAACTTAATTCTATCCCCTAAAGTTACTATTTTTCAAATGTTTTCCTTTATGTGACATTTGGCCTCATGTGATTGGTAGATATGAATTATATTTTAAATTAACTGATAAAAGGATCCAGATTACACGCGAATTGTGCCTACAATCGACCCAAAGTATGATAAACCCCTTAAAAAAACAATGAAAAAGGAATAAGAATTCGATCTTTATCTAAACCTGAATGATAAGAGAGACGACATCACGGCGGGAGGAAAGATCGTGTGGATGGTAGAGGAGAGCATGCGGGCGTTGGAGTAGAAGTAGATGAAGGTGGAGAGGAGGGGCTCGGAGAAGATAGAAAGGAAGGAGAAGGCAAGGGAGGCGGCGGAGCGGAGCTCCGGGAAGAGGGAGGTGGTGCCGAGCTTCTTGATGGTGATGAGGAATGAGGAGGTGTGAGGAGGGTGACGGCGAAGAAGAGGAAAGGTTGGGCGGCGAGGACCTTTGGATCCAACTTATCTAGGGTTTCAAGTTTCAAAAACAAAATCTTTTCATGGCCCAAGTTAAAAAAAAAAAAAAAAAAAAAAAAAAAACCTTAATTCTATCCCCTAAAGTTACTATTCTTCAAATGTTTTCCTTTATGTGACATTTGAACTCATGTGATTGGTAGATATGAATTATATTTTAAATTAATTGATTGTTTCCTTTGTAACCCTAACCCTAGCCTCCGAGAGACCAAACCTCCTCATCTCCATCCCTTTTGGTCCGTCGTCTTCCCGTTTATCAGATCCACCAGCGACTCCGGAGTCGCTCCTTTCTAACCCTAACCCTAGCCGCTGAGAGACCAACCTTCCTCATCTCCATCCCTTTTGGTCCGTCATCTTCCTGCCTTTCTAACCCTAACCCTAGCCCCCGAGAGACCAACCCTCCTCATCTCCATCCCTTTCGTCTCCTGCTACACCAAGGTCGCTGTCGCTGAGAGACCAATCCTCCTCATCTCCATCCCTTTCGTCTTCTGCTACACCGAGTTCGCTGTCGAGATCCCCGTCGCCGGCGGCTAGACCTCCATCGGCCCCGCCATCATGTTCTCAGGAAGACGCCCTACTTGCCGTTCGTCGCCGCCGCCGCCGATTGCCAGCTCTGACGAGCTTTATAATCTTTTTTTTATCCTTTTGAATTGTTCTGAGTTGTTTCTCTATATAAATTAGAGTGTATTTTTTTCCCAGACCAGAAGGATGCACTTCTCCTACGATGCTCATGAATTTTCTTAATTGAGGATGGATGGAGGAAGGGCCCTTGGACTCCTCAAGAAGACAAGCTGGGTATTAGATTTGTTCGTTCTGATTCGCAGGTGAGGATGCTTTGTTCTTTTGATTTGATTTAATGCAATAAGGTTTTTGGATTGTAGATGAGGAAAGTGTGTGTGTGTGTGTGTGTGTTTTTTTTTTTTTTTTAAATTAGGTGTTCCTTTTTGCCAACTCAAAATGCAAGCGCTATTTCCACAACCGCCTGAGGCCTTCCAAGCTCACCTAGACTGCTATGAACCGGAAGCAGCACAAGAAGGTGAGAAGATGGTGAGGAGATCGGAGCCAGAGGGCAAGGTATTTTCCATTTGATATTCTTTTTATTTCCCTTACATCTAAAATCTATTTTTCATTGGGTTTTTTTGGGTGTTGGATTGGAAACAACCAAAGAAAGTTTTTTGTTTTATCCTTTTTTATTTGTTGTTTGTTGTAATGAATGATAGTAATTAATTATCCTTCCATATTTTAGATATGGTGAAGTTGGGTATGATTGAATAGATTTTATATGGTTTAAGTTTTTTTTTATAGTAAGTATTGATAGAAAAATTGATTTAATCTCATTCTGTTTGAAAAAAAAAAGATTTTATTATATCTTGGTGTTATTACTCACATGCCTTCACATCACCTGTTCTTTTTCATATTTGCAATGTTGCTTCTCCATCATACTAACAATATGATTTTAAAGTAATGATATATATAAATTTTCATAATAAATAAAATTTGTAAATATATCTTAGAAAAAAACAAAAACTAACTGTGGGAAATTGTTTTTCCTGTTGCTACTACTTTGGCACATGGTGATTGCTTTTAGACTATCGCATAATATAAGAGCTTTAATGAAGTTTTCAAGCCTTTGTAAAAAAAAAAATGAAAATTTCAAACAACAAGATGAATTTGGATTTGGTCTACAATTGAGTTTTAGAATTAAAAAGTTTGAGAGAATTTTTTTTTGTGAGTGTAGATAATATAATGAATACGGATGGTGGGTTGTGCAGGTTTTATTGGTCTTGGTGTGGGCATCAAAAAGCAAAAGCAAGGAACTTTCAAAGCTGACGGACATCAAAAAAGAAACTCTCTTAAATAAGCGAAAGCATGTATGCTAGGAAGTAAGGAAAGCATTCCTAATTTTTTGTTTGTTTGTTCATTTGTTTTCTTTCTTTGATTTTTTTTTTTATGTGTTTATTTATTTAACATAGGATACACTGAAGCCTTTGAAAGAGAAGAATATGTAAGTTGAACAAAGAGATATAGAACCTGAACCAACGACTGGAGTGCTTTTCCTTTGCAGCTATGAAGGGTGTGGGAAGACAATTATAAATGCAAGGGCTTTAAGGAAACATGCTCATATCCATGGAGATAGGCAATACATTTGCACTTATGAGGGTTGTGGAAAGGTAACAAGTATTCTCTCTCAAAGCTGCTTCTTGATATATGAAATAATCTATTAGTGTAGAGCAATTAAAATAATGCTATTTAGAGCTAATATTTATCATATATATTATCATATATTATCTTTATATGATTGTAAAATATACGATATATTCATTAAAAAAGATGTTTTTATTCAACAATATTATGTTTTTTGAGATTATGTTTTAATATTTTATGTTGTGTTGATTATGTTTAATATTCATATATTATTGTGTGAATATTTTATGTTTTTTAGATTATGTTTAATATTTTATGTTTTTATAGTGTCTAAAAAACATTCTATTAAACATAATATTAAGCAACTAAAATATATTATTGTTTGATTATATATTTTATGTTTTTAAGATTCTGTTTAATATTCTAAATTTAATAATATATTATTGTTTGAATATTTGTAGATGTTTTTATTCAACCTTATTTTATGTTTTTTTAGACACTATATGAAATATTTTTAATTGATAAATAACATTATGTCTAATAGCTAGACATAGTAACATTTAAAAAATGATGAGAGCCTAATGTTTTTATGTGTTTAATATTTATCATCATATCATATATCATTTTCATATAATTGTAAAATCTAATAATATATATATTAATAAAACTTTAATATGATAACATTAAAGGTTTATACATTACAAGTGTTTTCATTCTGGATTCAAAATTGATGGATATTATGTTACATCATATTTTTAGCTTATTATGTTTTTTTTCCCAGGTACCTAGATATGATGCATGATAAATATGATGTAATTGTTTACTTTTTTTTTTTTATAAAAAAGCAATCTGAATAGATATTTTTAGCTATATCTAGGAAGTGGTTAATATTTATCCTATATTATAATATATTATCTTCATATGATTGTAAAATATACAATATGTTCATTAATTTTGATTGTACTTCCGGATTGAATTCATGTTTATAGTCCTCACCTTTTGACTTTTATGTACTTATACAATTATACAATGATGATGTGATTTTTGAAAAGATTTGGCAAGTATTGGAGATAAGATTGATGTGATGTTTGTGTAAGATTTGATGTGATCTTTGCATGTGACTTTGCTGATATCTTCCCATAAGTTGAAACTTTTTTTGACTTTCTATGTACTTATATAGAAAAAAATTTTTTCATTGTTGGTTATAAAAGTATGTGACTTCATTGCATGGTAAGAAAGTGAAAACTTTTTAAGATCTTTGATCAACCATACACATCTTGCATCTTGACAGATTGAGTTAAGTCAAAATCAGGTAAATTTTATATGTATGATCTTTTCATTTGATAATGTTAATAAATAGCATTATAGATATTCATTTCATTATGTTATGCTTATGATCATCTTTTGGAAATAATGAACAAAGAAAAAAAATCTTATCTATTTAATAGGAAGCTAACAGGTATGCATCTTGATTTTCAACTCATTAGTTCAAGTTATTTGTCATTATTACAATAAACTTTTGAATCTATTGTATTGAATTGTTTGAATATTCCACCGACATGAAGTTCCCATGCAACTTACCATATTTTATTATCACCATTATTAACAAATAAATTTTTCTTATGGTGTTCATCTTTGTTTTGTTTTTTTCTTAAAAAAAAATCTCATTTTTTAATATCAAAAGGAATCTTTTTTGTTTGTTTGTTTCATGTTTCTATTTGTCAATTAATTAATTAACATATAATGAGGAGCATTATAGCTGTATCTTATTGTTTTAAAACTAAAATTCATTAATACTCACTTATAAAATTTTATCATTTAAAGCCTAATTAAATAAATAATAGTACTAATAACATGTTAAAAAAATAATTTACATCGTGTGACACCTTAAAAAAGCTATGAATCAAACATCATATATAAAAATAAATAAATGGATAAAATTTAACATCAATTTTTTCATTTTGACAAAGTAAAAAGAAATTTTGTTTCATATATATTTTCTAATCATATAACATATCCAAATTTTACTTATCATTTGTTTTTATAGAAATTAAGATAATATGATATAATATCATGTAAAATACACTATGTGATAATAATTGCTTTTGGTATGGAATAACTTATATATATATATATATATATATATCCTATGTTTTTAATACCAATTTATTCATGGAAACTTTTATCTGTCCTTAATACATCATAATAGGTGAAAAAAATAGAAATCGACGGGCAGATTGTTGTTGTTGTACAATTTAAGGTAATACTTAAGGACCTTTTGGAAAAATTAAGATTACCGCCTGCAATTTATACATGTGAAAAACATGGTCCAGACCACAAACCATGTTTTCATGCAAACTCATATTTGAAGACAGCTGTGGAACTCATGAACAAGTTGGATCAGAAGCAAATACCAAAAAAGAAGCTGAAAATTATGCTGCTTTATGTGCCATAAAGCACCTGACAAATATTTATGATGTTATTATTAAAGATGTGAATGAGAAAGAATTATGTAATGTTAAAAATGAATTGGAAGAGCTAAAGGATATTAATGATGTATTATCAGACAGCCTTTCAATGGTGACTGATGAGTTAGAAGAGCTGAAGGACAGGATAAGACTGGTCGTGCAATGATGACTGATGAGTTGAAAGAGCTGAATGATAGGATATGACCGAGTAAAGTCCTCTCCTAAAAAGTACTTTATTTTAAATATTATGTGTTTAATATTTTAATGTATATCTTAATGTAAGTCTAATAATATTAAATAGGTAATAAAATGTGTGTTTTGTATTCATTCGCCGTTTTTATGCATAACAACCCCACTGTATATATTAATTAAAATATGTAAGGGTTGTTTAATTTTGAGACAAAAAAAAACATCTATTCTCTTTTTACAAAGACGGAAAGACATTACAAAAGACACATGTGATCCATTGTAGTCAAAGAAAAACATACAATAATGTTTCTTTGCATATTTACAAAAGACACATAGGTAGCATGTGCCTCGATGGCTCGCCGGCAACATCCAACCGTCCATCTGGTGATACACTGATCAATAGATCAATGTTATTTCTCTGCCTGAATTTTAGTCCCTGAGGTAGGCGTGCGTACACTTCAACATTATATATAAAAAGGGATTGGTTTTTTCATGTAGACCCCTAAATATGTGAGTAATTGAGAATGCATATGCCTTGAAAATAATAATGTACTAATGTAAAAACCCATGCTAACGCTACAGGTTCAATATATATAAAAAAATCTACTGATATTGATAATATAAATTATTAAGATAATTTTCAATATAAAAAGTATATATTCTCAAATTTTAAATTTTCTTATTGTTTTTGTATTTTTATGATAAAGTTAAGGGGGAAATATTATTCAATAATCTTCTTAAATATAATAAATTAGATATTCAATACCAAAAACTTTTTAGGGTTAAAACTTTTCAAATTATTTTTTTTCGTATTCTTTCTAATTGTGATGTTTTTTATATGTTAATTACCAAAAGAGTACGAATTATATGAAATATTTCCATTTTTTTTTGTTAAAATCCTTTTGAGTAAGAAATGATATTGTGCAATTTTGAATATACTAAAGATTTTTTAATCATTATTTTTGTATATTTGTATTACTGGATTATCCAAAACCAAATAAAATTATCTTAATAAATTCTCTCATTAACATAATTAATTGATTTAAAAAAATGTCTTATAAAAAGAAAAATTATTTTAATATTTTCTTGATGTAACAAAAGGAGACTCCTTAATTGTAACACGAAATTTTGTATTGTTTTATCTTATAAGAGTTATAAATTAATCTATATTTAAATTTTCAAAGATATTTTAAAAAATATTAATTTCATTAATTGATTGATTAATGAACTTACGTTAAATAATATGAGGTTTATGTTTGCTAATGTAATATACATATAAATGTAATATTTAAATTAATCTAAAATAAGATATTCTTATTGTGAAATTTATAATGTGATATATATGATATATGATAAATAATAATTTTTTATATTTAAATAGTTATACATATATATAAATGTAATGTTTTAATTAATATAAAATAGGATATTTATTATTATGAAATTTATAATTTGATATATATGATATATGATAAATGATAATATTTTTTATATTTAAATAGTTATTTTTAAAATAATAATTGAATAAGTTGGATAAGATATTACCATTATGAAATTGTAAGTTTAATTTATCATAACAAATAATCTATTTGAATTTTTCAATTAAATAGTTATATATTTATATTATATTATAATTATTCAATATATTATTATATATATATTATCAACGACAAATCACTATAGTCAATTTCACTGTCGTCTTTATATTCTTTTAAAAATTTTAAAAATTTATTACTGGATAGTCCCTCAAAGTTTTCCAACTATTTTGATCCATTCTTTTGTTTCATTACATTTAGTTCTATTTTTATTGTTTCATTTTAAAATGTAGGCTTGATTATGATTTAGGCACCATCCCATGAGTATATATCCTTCCTCATAAAAAATTACTTTAATTTTTGTATGATCGTTTGTAGACGAAGTGGTAGTCCGAGATTTAGGGTAGCATCAGGGAAATGATGGAAATAAGATTAGAAGTGATGTTAGAATCAGGGATTTTGATCTCAACATTAAATAAAAAACAACTTTAAAAGAGGGAAAAAGAATAAAAAAGCTCGAAGACACCAGAATTTTCGACGCCATGGCAACGGATGATGGAGGAATGGTCAGCGACATGCATATTAATTCCCGCAAGTGGGGCGTCTGAGAGAATTGTTGTTGAGACATGTCTTAACCATTCAAAGTGACTTTTGTTGATGTTGTACCGTTGAAAAAGTAAATAAATAAATAAAAAGCTACCAGCCAATTCTGATGTCAAGCGATAAATATATAGTAAATCTATTAATAGTTTAAAGATGTGATGGTATAGATGCATAGAACTCATTTAGGGGCTGTTTAGTTACATGTAATAATATATACATTCTTTGTTCAGTACGTTGGTGTGATCCATTGTAGTCAAAGAAAAAAAACAAATAATGTTTCTTTGCATATTGACAAGGACCTCTCTATGGTTTATCATGGACACAAAAATCCCACTTTCTTATTTGTAAGATATTTTATTAAATCAATTAATTATGTTCAGGAGGTTACTTTAATTTGATCTCAAACATAAATTAATAATAAGAATCACTCAAAAGAGAAAAATTAAAATAAAAAAATCAAATAAAAGAGATTACAATCACAAAAAACAATATACTTCACATAAACATCCACACAAAAACAAAAGGAAAACAAATATAGACAAAAGTGATTGACTAAATCCACCTCATGGTGGCAAACACCATAAAAAGAAGGAAGCACCTAAGATTCTAGATAAAAACATCTGAAAAGCATTAATTCAAGTGCATATCTAAACAAATTCAAACAATAACAATATAAATACTTTTGTTAATAATTCTGAAACAAAAACATGGCCTTAGAGATGCAAAAAAAAGATTACATCATTGTTACCTTAGCACTTGAACCATAAGGATAATAAATATATCTTTAATTATATTTATATGAACTTTATACTAAATTAAAAAAATGTGTGTGTGTGTGTGTGAGAGAGAGAGAGAGAGAGAGAGAGAGAGAGAGAGGAGGAAAGAAATATGATATTGATATAAGACAACATGGAATGATTCTGTCACCATTGTTGATTAACAATGCTCTCTCTCTTCTATCATCTTAACCATCTTCATCATCTCTTCATCATACCATCGCTATTATCTCGTCTACCATATATATATATATATACACTTACTACATCTTAATTCTATTCCCCCAAAATCACTATTACTCAAGATTTTGTCTTTCTTGGATATTTGGCCATCCCTTATTGGTTGAGTATTTTGTCTTTTTAATAAGTTTAATAAAATCAAAAGCATCACAACCTCCTCATCATCAATATCCTCTGTTGATCCACTTTAACATCCTTCCCGATTACCCGTTGTTAGTCAACTGGCTAATGAGAAGCCGATAGCAATTTAATGTTAGAAACACTGTACAGCACCTGTTTCTTTACTCCCGTGGATCAACATACCATCAATTCGAGAGGGCTTTATAGGTGATTTTGTTTTGTAACCCTAACCCTACTCCTCAATGACGCTGCCGTCTCCATCTCCTACGCTTTCAAGCATGCCACCAATCCAGCCGCTTGAATAACGTTCCCCTTCTGTTTTATATGTAGCTGTGTCTAGCTATCTCTAGCTTTGTAACATAATTGACACGAGATCTTGTTTGGATTTTGTTTTCCTTTGCTATAAAAAAATCCATATCATCATTTACATATTATGATAACATATTAATGTTCTATATTGTTTGTTTTTTGTTTTTTTATGGGCTGGCTTGCATAATAGTATAATTAAGCCACAATGTTGACCCTTCTATATTAGAATCGTATATTTATGTGAATTCATTGAACTTTACAACCTGTAAAATAAGTTTGTGTGATTTATCTTTAACTTTTTCCCACTCTTATATAAGGGGAAAAACATAAGATTTCTGTAAAGACATATAATATAGAAATCTTATGTAGTAACATTATATTTAGAAATGTATAGCATATTAAAACATAAAAAAAATTTATATAAAAAAAAATGTTTCTATAATGGTTATTAAGAAATCTCCAATATATCTCTCTCACTCTGTTTGTTGCTAGCTATAACAGTATAAAATGATTAACAAGAGATCTTTGTTAGATTTGGTTTCCCCTTGCTACTGTACCATATAAAATCTGTCAATGTTATATTTGATATTATAAATTTATAATTTATCATTAAACCATCAATATCAATTATGTGTTTAAAATATAGTATTAATGTCATACTCTTATAAAAGTAAAGAAGTCATATATAACTACAAGTTTAAGAATTAATAATAATAATAATAATAATATAATAATAATAATAATAATATATACATATATGATTGCATGAAACTATATATAGAGAGATAAGATACAAAATAATCAGGCAACAATTAACATTGCATATCTATGGACACAACTGACTTACAATGCATCAGGCTACTTGATCACCAAAGAAGATGATATAGAGGATCAACGGGATACTTAGGAGTACGAACTAGACCATCGGGACGCTATGCAGCAGAGATTAAAAACCTCATACTAGAAAGAGACATTGGTTAGGCACATTTGATACACCAGAGGAAGCAGCATTTGCTTATGACATGTCATCAATTACCTTTAGAGGTATCGATAGAGCTCAAACTAATTTTTCCTATATGTTTCCTACTATGCCTTCTTCACCTCCTTCACTACCGCCACCGCCACCTCCTCCACTACCACCTCCGCCAATACCACATTCGGTACCTCCTCCTTTGGAGGAGGAAAAGGAATATTATTTTGAATATGACTTTGAGATTAATAATCATGATGATGATTGGATCAGTATTACTACCATTTTGCAGAGATTTTGCCAATCGAATGCATTTTCTTCATCTTTTATACTATAACAAATATGATGTTCATGACTTGCAATGTTGTATTGAAAAATAAAAGTTATGTTCTTGAGAATAATAAAATAACTGAGGTGAGTTTTCTTATGAATAAAATAGGTTTTAATTTATATTTCTTTTGTTAGAAGAGACCTTTGTGAAAGTGATCAAAGACTTATATTATATGTGTGTGTGTGTGTGTGTGTAGTACAAGTTGCATTAATTCTCAAATGGGTTATTAACTATCATATTCTTTCATATATACTCATTGAATATATGTAATTTAATCTATTAAGAAATTCATATAGGAAAAATATAAGCACAATAATGTAACAATTAATGATTGTATACTATAATGTCTATTAAAAAAATATAAAATGCATTTCTACCATAAAAACATATTCATCAACCATATGATAGTAGTAAATATATTACTTTTTATACATATGGATTCATCTATTATTTTTTTCCTTTTGTTAATTCCAGGTAAGGATTTATCCAGCACCTATCATTTGCTATTGCATATTCCCATCTCTGCTTGAAGAACATTAGCATAGCATATACAATCTACATATTGATTTTTTTTTCCTTGTTACATTAATAGAAACTTCAAAGAATTTCGAGAAAGACATTTTTAAATGGATGATGAAAACGAGAAAATCTAAATACTTAAAAACATAACTTGAAAACATGATCCACCTCTCTCCCCCTCCTTTTCCTTCACCTAGACCACAATAATTGAATCACTATCTTTATCTATCCCCACACTAATATCCTCAATAAAAATGATTTAAATCAAAACTGTTTGCTTTGACATTGTAAATTGATATGATATATAATTGTTAAGTTGTTAGGGATTTTTTTTTTCTTTGTCCTTTTTTCATCTTTTATAAAAGTATGTCAATAATGTGTAGGAGCATATCCCGAGGTGCAATCTAATGGTGAGACTTTATGTATTGATTTATTTATTTAAATATTTACTGAAAGGATATCTACACAGTGTTTGAAACTTAGTCACAAAGTTCTCTATTAAAAAATTGGATGTACGACTTTGAATACAATCAATTTAATATGATGATGATGATGATGATGATGATATATATATATATATATAATATATATATTATATATATATATATATATAACGATGAGACTTTATGTATTGATTTATTTATTTAATATTTACTGAAAGGATATCTACACAGCATTGAAACTTAGTCATAAAGTTATCTATTAAAAAATTGGATGTACGACTTGAATACAATCAATTTAATATGACGATATTATATTAATATATAATATAAATATATAAATTTATTTTCTTTCCTCTGTTTCAATAAAATGTTTTAATGTTCATTCGAATTAAAGGAATATCAAATATTGATTTATTATGAATTAAAATTAAAAAATTAATTTAGATGAGGATTTTGGAAAATACCTGAATTATGAGGGGGTTTCCGGGATTCCTTTGTTACTTTAATAGAAACTTCAACGGATTTCTACTTCAAGAATATATACATATAACATCCATTAAAAAAAGTACATCTAATACAAGATTACAAATACAAAAAACTATAACAGAAAAAAAACTAAACAATATAAATATTACATAAGTTTATAAAGCAAATTAAATTCATATTTCCATCTACAAGCTGAGCTGCAAAACTCTCTCACTAATTCATCTTCACCTAACTATCCATTATAAATATATTATTGACATTCTTACCACAAAACTCTTTACCACACTCCCATATGTCTTTTTCCATCCATTTGCCTTCTACACTCCATATTATCTCTCTAACAATCTCTACTACAACATATCGACAACTATTTATTATAGGATTACTTGATCTTCTGCTATCTATTGCTTTTGAAACATTACCTATTTTTCCATAAGAAACTAAATTTAACATTGTTATACCAGAATTGCGTCTCATATGATCTTTATACAAAATAATCCCATATGCATATCCTGCAAACAAATAACCTTTACAAGCTGCATTATGTAAATATTGGATGCCTGAATCCATTTTCAACTTTCTAACTTCTACCTGCAAATCAATTTTAAAATTAGTCCCAATATTAATACTATGATTTATCTAGCATTAATAAAAATTGTAATCATAATTTTTACCATGCCAAGTTTCAAACAAGCTTCTAGATTTCCACTTAATGCACAATTCCGAAGAAAAGTAATATATTCTTCATACTAAGATACCATAAATTATTCATCCGCATCATCTGTCCAACTCTACGGCTTTTGGATGCTTCATAAAAACCCTTGCAACTAGAAAAAAAAATTACGTTATTATTTAAACAAATAATTTTTATTTCTATTATATAAATGAATAAAATTACCAGCGACGCAAAAGTTTAAGATCATGAAGGGATTTAGAAGATGTTGAAACTATATATCTGAAAATCTCTTCAACCATATCTGAGGAAGCTTTCCCAAAAAATCATTACGATAATGATCTGTCATGCTAAGCCAAGCAAAACATAATAATCACATAATCAGAACAAATAAAAAATCAAAGCAAAAATAAAGCAAGAAGTACAAGAAAATACATATAACAAAAGATGAAAACCTATATGCTGAAAAAAAAAAAAAAGCTTATTGCAACGGAAGTATTACTACTCAATCTTTCTTATGGTGTTAGAAAAAACAATAATGATGATGATGAGTCTTACTGTATTGTTAGGGATGATGTTGATGATACTTAATCTTGCTACTCTGGAAGCCACAACACTACAGGTAATAGAAATTACAAAGCCGGTGTCAAACTTGATAGAAGAAAAAGAAGCCTTAAAAGTAGTGTTACCCTGAAATACGTTGCTTTCCATTAAGAACAACTAGGTCTCTGCCTTGGTCTTTGTTTTCCCATGTCAGTGCTATGATGATAACTTTAAAATCACCTCCTTGGTCATCATACAATCTACGAGGGAACGGACTACTTTGCTCCATTACCAATGTCTTAGAGCATATTTCTTTATTTAATCCATATATTTCTGTTTTTCCCCATATTGTGATATATATATATATGTACTGTATGATGTAGGTATACATAAATATGTGCATGTAATATACATCTCTTTCTTCATCTCTATGTGGTATACATAGATAGATGCATGTATATATATGCATGTAGGTATACATAGATTTATATACACTGCATGTTGTAGGTATACATAGATATATGCCTATACATACGTACATAAAGTATACATCTAGAGATATATCATAAGCATTTGCTACTCACTCCTTTTTTTCTCTCCATCTCTCTCTATATATAACCAATTAAAAAAGAATAAATAAATAAGCAATTAGATCACCTTAAGACCCCCACTACCACATTGCAAAAATCTATATCTTACTTTTACTTCACATGCTACTTTATTGTTTTCTAAAAATTACTACCCAGGTTTTAAAATAATAAACTTTAACAAAACATATGAAAATTCATTATTTGATTTATTA